>CM074737.1:123396935-124016771 GCA_037367245.1 Phrynocephalus guinanensis | reverse complement strand
AGTAAAGCAGAGTTCACCGCCCTCTCCAACCCCCGACGCTGTTCATTCTACTATCAAACCATCAGCAGAAGGTTTAGTGGGTCAAGGAAGTTTTCTTTTCATCCATCTCCTCTGGGCCTGTTCCCAGTTTGCTAATAGCTTTCTAAATGGTGGCCACAACTGGACTCTGTATTGTAGAAGAGACCTGATCAAGGTGGAATTGAGCAGTAGCATTATTATCTTGATCAGAACACTTAATTTCAGACGGAGGGTTGGGAGAGTGAGAACAGACAAAAGAAAATTTTTTTTATATCCAGTGTGTTATTAGTCTGTGGAACTCCCTGCCATAGGATGTGGTGATGGCATCTGGCCTGGATGCCTTCCAAAGGGGATTGGACAGATTCCTGGAGGAACAGTCCATCACAGGTTACAAACCATGATCTCCAGGCTTAAAACAGGTGTACTTCAAGGGCCAGATGCAGGGCAGTGGTATCAGGAGACAGATATCTAGTCTCGTGCGCTCCCAGAGGCATCTGGTGGGGCCACTGTGAGATACAGGAAGCTGGACTAGATGGGCCTTTGGCCTGATCCAGCAGGGCTCTTCTTATGTTCTTATGTTGATGCACCCTAGAACTGCATTAGCTGTTTTGGTCATTTCATCACCCTAATTGAGGTTCAGTTTATGGTCTGATGAGCCCCCTCAGGCCGCTTTAAAATCTACTACTTACCAGTCCAGGTGTTACCCATCTTCTATTTATGCAGATGATTTTTCCTACATATATACGCAGACCGTCTCATTTATTCCCACCAGGATTTAAATTGTTTCGTTTGGCCCAGTACTCCAACCTGGTGGTTTGTGTTCATCCCCAGTGAGAAAACATGTACAAAATGCTCAATTTTTAAAATTTAGATATTTTTATTTTAGTTTTATTTTAAAAAATAAAACAAAATAATTTAATTAAAAATGTTATTATGGCCAGTGTTCAATTAATTTTGAATACATACTGTATTTATGTTATTTATTTATTGGATTTTTATACCGCCCATCTGGCACCGAGACCACTCTAGTTTTGCATGACATTTTAAACTCGTTATTATCGTATGAATTCGGTTGTTGTGAGATGCTTTGGGTTCCCTATGGGGAGAAAGGCAGCCTATAAATAAATAAATAAATAAATAAATAAATAAATAAATAAATAAATAAATGGTGGAGCTGATTCACCAAATCCTCCACGATTCAACAGGCCAGTTTATTAGTTGTGACTTACTGCAATAAGACACAGGATTATCAGCAAAAGGGGAAGCATTCTGTAACCCCCAGTGTTCCAGCGTAGTCAGTCCAAGGAGAAAAAGAAAAGGGGTATCTTTGCCCGTATCGGCTGAGGATTAAAAAACAAATTTATTTCCAGTGTCAAAACAGACTACACAGTTCTTTTATTCACAAACCCATTATCACTCCCTCCTTCATTGGTCTGCAGCCAAGCATTCTTCGTATCCACATCCTCATATGGGATACAGGAAATGTTTTCCATTGTTCCTGTAATAATAATAATAATAAAAACCCTGAGAGGCAAAATGGCCTGTTGATCTGCTGCAAATCAACCCCCCCCCCACACACACACACCAGATCCCAGCCTGCCTTCTCTCCTCCGCTGCTTCTGAAGGCTAGCGCTAGCCAGATATCTCACGCTCAAGAATTGTCTGAAGGCTGGCCAAGAGGGTTGTCAAGTCAGCCACACCCCACTCCCTGAGGTTTCGGGGCGGAGCACTTGTGACCTCAGAAGGCAGGCTTTTGTGATGTCACAGCAACGTGGCAGGCAAAGCCTGGTGCTGGAGAAAGAGCAGCTCCTGGGCCAACTGGTTATAGGAACTGCCCTGAAAGAACTCTTGGTAAGTGGGACAGAATGTGGGTGAAAGCCAATTACTGTGTGTTGCAGAATTTTGAATTTCTGGTAGTTTCTGTTCTCATAGGAGAATAGCTTCAGGTTCTGCAGAGTCCACTCCTTTCTCTAACACGTAAATCGTCAATAACTCACTCTGAGACATTTGCAGGAAAAAAACTAATTTAAAACATTTCTTCACTTACAGCAGCTTGAAGCTACAGACTTCCGTATATCGCTTTCTTTGCTGCACACATACCAGCAACTGACTGAACAGAACAACAGCAAACAAACTGCCACCCACCAATGAAAGGGAATGAGAGATCCTCTTCAGAAAGAGAACTTCAAAAGTTGGAAAGGACCATTGCTGAGTGCTGGATAAACAGACAATCATTCCGGCCCATAAAAGTCCCTCCCAGCCACTCAACTATAGACAACATGTGAAGTTGTAAATCAACCTCCAACATCATAGAACCTGGAGCTGCGGAAAATATATTCTGGTGACCAAGGCAGATGGGGAAATGGCCCCAACAACTTTAGCAGCTGTTGTCATTTCCTCTAGAGTGCATATTCTGCATTGTACACACACAAATCTCTTTTTCAGGGCTGCTCTCTCTAAGTTGTATCCCCCTGCTTAGAGACCTGGAGAATCATAGCTATTTTGAAAGGTGGTTACTTCACGTCCTTCTTTGTTCCATGACTAGTTTTGTACCGTGACAGTGGGCGTTTATACACAACCCCTAAGCTCCGCCGCAAATGGCTGCAAGCTCCGGGCCTTAAAAATGTTTACCCACCAGCTCCGGATTTTGCAGACAATTAAGTGCGACCCCGCCCACTTTAGCGCGACCCAGCGCACTTTTCTTGTACCTGCTTTTTGATGGTGAAAAATATTTGATGCGGAGAGTGCCTGAGCTCTCCTCGCTTCTTTCTGTTGTTTTTCTTTTGCCTCCGCCCCTTAAAGAGGAACCAGGAAGTAAACGGAGGTCGGAGCAACCTCCACCAGCACCGGAGGTAAGAATGCATTCTTTTGTCCCTGTCTAAGGCTTTTTTTTTCTCCCTCCCCTAACACAGACAGAACAAAGAAGTGCAGAGCGGGTGGGGACGGAGGAACAGCAACGAAACCCTCAAGATCTCTGGTCCGAATTTAAGGGACCAGCGGATCTTAGGGGTCGTGTAAAAAGGCCCAGTGTTGGTCGCGATCACGTGGTTTTGTTCCTGTTTCAATATTCCCATGGTTGTGATAACTTGTCTCATGACAAGTGTTACCTCATGGTCTTGAACCATGACAAACATTGAATTTGTCTAGCTTCCTTTTTCCTTTTTTGGGGGGGGGGGCTTAAAATAAATGTTTTTTGATATTTCGCTTCTGAAAAGTCAAAATAAAAAACAAAACCCAGACCCAGTTTTCTGAGAGAAACCAATGTTTTGTTGCGTGATAGTCGTTACTACATGGTGTCTTGTCTCGGAACAGAAAGCAGGAACAAAGAGTGACAAGGGAAAACCCTACCCCACCACCAGGTATAGTATTGTCGCACTTAGCACCCATTCTGGGTAAGTGGTCGAGACAAATTTCAGTAGTTGTGGGATGGACGTGAAGTAACATTTTTTGTACTACTCCTAAGCACAACACTAACAGAGACAAAACGGACGTGAAGTAACCGTCAAAGACTTCTGATAGTGCCTTGAAGTAGGGAAAATCTCTGATGACCTGGCCTTAAGATGACTTTGTAGGTTTAAAACATGGAGCCGGTGGCCTCCTCTGAAAAGCTCATGCCTTGTTCAGCGCATGAGCTCATTTCAAGGGAGATGAGGTGGGAGGAGAAATTCTTTGCAGCCAGCTCCACACAAAAGTCATTATTTCGGCAGAACATCCTGTTCTCTCAGCAAACAGGAAGTGTTGCACCTCCATCCTGACATGGCATCCTCTATATGTTAAAAAAATCCAAAAGGGAACTGACCGAGCCTCTGGAGGCAAATCAGCCCCATCAGGCAGGCGGTCGCAGATTTCAAAGGTTCTGGCATAGCTCATACCTCCGTTTCTTCCTTATGAAACACTGCAGAAATGTGCGGTGTTCTGAATAAATCCCCATTTGGCATTTTCATGGAAATCATACCATGAACGAAACAGGAAGGACCAGCTCCATGACACAGATCGAGCATGGGAAAACTACATTTTTTATCTACACCAGGGCTGTGCAAATAGCTTTGGAGGACTCACAAGTTCTGAACTGAATTGGCTGCACTTGGGCCAGGTGGTATGACATCTGGATCCAAGTGGAAAAGCCAGATTTGGTTCTAAGGTGCAGTAGCCACACCCCAGAGAGGTCTGTAGGGTGGCTACATGCAACCGGGCTTTCTCTGTGGCTGGCCCGGCTTCCTGGAACAAACTGCCAAGTGAGATATGCCAGGACCCTACCTTAGTGTCCTTTAAAAAGGCCGTAAAAAAAAACTTGGCTTTTCAGGGATGCCTTTGGCAATCATTAAGGTGTGTTTCTGTTTCCTCCTGTGTTTCTTGCCTGTTTTGTTCAGTGTTTTATGCCTCTTGCTGTGTAGCTGTATTATTTTATTATGGTGCTTTATGTAAACCAACCAAAGTTCCCTTTCGGGAAAATTGGCCATGGCATACAAATGCAAAAATAAATAAATATAAATAAATAATATGAATTGATCTGGACCCAGGCGGTGTTGTCACTTGCTATCAAGTCACCGGAAACCAATGGTGTCCCTACAAACGAGCAAAGTCCAAAATGTCCTGGACTTCATAGCTCTGCTCAGCAGCTTGTTAACTCCTAAGCTGTGGTTTCTTTATGGAGTCAATCCATCTCATACTTGGTTGTTTCTTTTCCTACCATCTTCCACTTTTCCTAAGAGTATTATCTTTTTCCAGAAAGTCTTCCTTTTTCACAACATGCACAAAGCAGGGCAGGCTTAATTCTGTACTTTTTCTTCCAGGGAAATTATAGGCTTGCTTTGATTTAGAATAGGGGTGTCCAAACTTTTTGCAGGGAGGGCCAGAACTGGTGAGGTGAAAATGTGTGGGGGCTGACCATTCAGCTGCTTTTGGCCCCCAGGCCTGACTTTTCACAAGCCTCTAGGACAGCGGTGGTAAACCTTTGGCTCACCAGATATTTTGGACCACAACTCCCAGAATTCCAAGCCTGTGCTGCCAATGACAAAGGACTGTGGGAGCTGTGGTCCAAACATCTGGAGTGTTGAATGTCTGCCACCACTGCTCTATGGAGTCATGGGCAGCTAGGCTGGGCAGGTGGCTGGGGGGACAGATGTAAGCAGGGAGGGCAGGCAAACTGTAAACTGCAAGTTGACATCTTTATCTGGTATGGGGATGCATGACAGGCTCAACCGGTGGGGAGAAGAGGCTGTGGGCTGCTTGAAATTTGAAAACGGGGCGCATTTGGCCCCCGGGCCTGACTTTGGGCATGCCTGATTTAGAATGTACTTGTTTGTCTTTCTGGCCATCTGAGGTATCCACAAAGCTCTCCTCCAATACTCTATTTCAAATAAATAATTTATTTCCTGTTAGCTTTCTCTCCACTGCCAAGTTTTCACACTCCTACATAGTAATCAGGAATCCAGTTGCGTAGTTGATTTTGGCCTTGCTGCTCTGGATCCAGAACACATATCAAATCAGGTGGAACACATACCGACCTATGAGATTATTTTTTTAATAAACAGACCCCTGACACCAGCTGTCTGGAAACTGGCAGGCTGACATGCTTCTTAAGGACCGACCGTGTCTCCAAGTATCAGGTGCATGGAGGCATGTCAAAAGAAAGAATCACCATTTTGGTCTTCCAGTGCATCGACATGGCCATTTTGAACATTTGAACTAGATTCAGGGCATCAATGGTGTACTATAGGACCCCAGTATCCGTTGGGGATTGGTTCCAAGCCTTCCCGCAGATAATGAAAACCGTGGATAAGAGAGAACGCCAAAATGTCCCCAAAACTGCTGTTTTGTGATAGTAACTTGATTTACAGCTGCTGTTTTGCAACAGTAACTTGCTTTACAGCTACTGTTTGTGACGGTAGCTTGCTTTATGGCTGCTGTTTTATCATAGTAGCTTGCTTTACAGCTGCCCTTTGTGACAGTAGCTTGCTTTGCGGCTGCTGAATTATTTATTTATTTTTTCCTCTGCCAACCGTGGATAACTGAATCAGTGGATAATGAATCAGTGGATATGGGAGTCCTACTGTAGTCACAGCCTGCTTCGGACTGAGTCTGTGATTACATGGACAAATGCCACAGGTTTTGTGCCAGTTATAGTACAAGTCAATTCAATGTATTTTTCTTCCCCGGTCCCGTAACGTACAGGCTGATTCAAATCATGGCTTTGGCAACAAAGAAAATACGGGCCAAACATCAGAAGCATTAAGGAAGCCATGTCATTTTATATTTTATATCTACTGTATGTACAAATATGCTGTGTCTGCACTGTGTTTGTTTTTATGTTTCCTGTGATTGTGATGACCTATGGTTTAACAACAAAGACTTATTGATTGATAGAGATGGGCACGACCAGATTTTTTTTTCCGAGTTGTCGTTTTTCGGGACGGGTCCGTTTCGGGTCGTTTCCGTTTTTCGCAAATTTTTTAAAAATTTGTCGTTTCGTCGTGTCGTTTGTCGTTACCGCTGCCACGATTTCGCGCGATTTGACGTCCCAGCGAGTGGCGTCCCGCCGGCACTAGGTGTTTTTGCGCCCTAGGCGGCGGGCGGGGTGGCGGGGTGGGCCATGGGCGGGCGGCGGCAGCGGCAAGGGGGAGGGGCGGGCGCGCGGGCAGCGGGTGGCGGGCGCAGGTCCCGCAATGACCCAGAGCAGGCGGAAAACACTTTAAACTGACTTGCTGCACAAGACTGCATCGAATAAAGCAATTGCAATTTTTATTGCAAAACAAAGTGGGCAGTGCACCCACAGCAGAGCTGCAGGCAGGGTATGAAAGGACCTTGGCTTGCCACCAAGCAAATGAAATTTTTAAAATAAATCCACACCTCCCCTCCCACTCAAACCTCCCCCCCTTTGAAGCACTATCAGAAAAGAAATCCTAACAAACTGCAGGAGAATAAAAAAGAATAAACTGTGTTGCTATTCCCCACAGCAGACAGAGAATGAAAGGAATTACGGTATTATTATTTCCTAAAAATTCAATTGAATCAATTCCCTCCCTCCCTGCCTAACTGAAATCTAAAGGCTCCGCGAAATCGAAACTAGTCTAGCACAGCAGCCAGCTACACACAGCCCTCTCCCACCCACATCCAAGCCCGGACTGTGACTCTTCTGGGAGTGCCTCGGCTTTTTGTGCCCTCTTGCACATCCAGAAGTGTCAGTCAAAACCTGGCCATGTGATTGGTAGAATGGGTCCAAAAATTTGCATGGTCCCATCCCATGGCCAGCCCATCATTGCGCAGGTGTAAAAAAATAAAAAAAAAAAAAAAAATAAAATAAAATCAGTGCAACCTTTTACTGCTATAAAAAACCCACTGCTGCTACTGTAAAAATTCAAGCATTTTAAATAGCTAATTTTTGCATGTTTCTGTGGTGCTTTGGTGGTTTTTTGGACCACGATGTCAAAAAAAATATTGCGGACGCCATTTTGGATCCCCCCGCACCACATGGCAAATGGAGACGCCGAGGATGCCCCCTCCCAGCCCGGTACCAGCAGCCCAGGATAGGAGGGGGGGAAGGCTGGGGACCCCCCCCGAAACCACCCCTCTGGTAGGTGCCCTCAGGCAGGCATATTTTCGCCTGCTTTTTTGGCCGGGAATCAGGTTTTTTTTATTTTTAAAACTTTTTCTCTGTGCCGCTTGGCATCACGCGATCGCCGCGCGATGCCAGGAACGACAATGACAAATCAGACCCAATTTTTCTTTTTTCGGTTCGAGTTCGAGTTCTGACAGCTTAATTGTCGTTACCGTTTCCGTTATGTAACAGAAACGATATCCGAAAACGGAAACGACAATTTCGCCAAGTCATGCCCATGTCTATTGACTGATTGACAAATCAATCCAGCCCTTTTAACTCTCAACACAGCCGTCTTTTCCTGCCATAGAGTGGTTTTTGTTTTCTTTTAACTTTCAAACCTAAATGGATTTTTCCCCCACATGTGATCAATTTATTTGTTCTTGCAAAGATAAAGCTTAGGAGATTTCTGTGGGTGGTGTTTTGGTGGCATAGGCGTTTGGAGTACGATGTCAGGATCATGGGATACACCACCCCCTGGTTTCTTTCCCCCTAATCATCCTCCAAATTTTATTTTTTACCTATATGAGATCAGTGATACATGACCTCATCACAGGTATTGGTACGCCAGTTTAGGGCTAGATCACCTCTGGGTGAGAAAAATATTTATTTATTTATTTATTTATTTATTTATTTATTTATTTATTTATTTGAAATAATGTTTACCCTGCCTCCCTCTTTAAAAGGAACTGAGACAGGGTTTAGTTTGCAATTTAATAATTTTATAAATTATAATAACTTTATAATTTATACTTTTATAAAGTGACATAACTGTAATAATTCTATAAAATTACGAACAAACAGAAACAACCTTGACAAAATAAGGATTCTTATTATTCTTAATCTCCAGGCTTAAAACCAGGGTACTTCAAGGGCCAGATGCAGGGGAGTGGTATCAGGAGACAGATATCTAGTCTCATGCGCTGCCAAACGCATCTGGTGGGGCCTCTGTGAGATACAGGAAGCTGGACTAGGTGGGCCTTTGGCCTGATCCAGCATGGCTCTTCTTATGTTCTTAATTATGTTCTTATGTTCTTATGTTCTTATAAGGATTCTCCTGTCATACGTGGCATTTCTGGACATGTTAAGAAGCGCTTTGGAGCATTGCTACCTTTTTGGAAACACTGTACAACTCTTTGAAGGTCACATGGCTTGACAGCAAACCATGAAAGGGTCAGCAGAAGCGGTACCAAAGGAAGGAAGGAAGGAAAGAAGGGAGAGCTGTGGTCTGAAGTGTGAATGGCATCACCTTGAGTGTGGACACTTGAAATCCCAAATCAATTGGGTGAAACATAGGCTGCGAATCAAATTGCAGCCAAGTCAAATCAGAATGATTAGGCTTGCCAGGATAGTTACAGACTGAATCAGGATACATGTCAAATCCCTGAATCATAGTATCATACAGAATCATAGAATTGGAAGAGGCCATCCAGTCCAAACCCCTGCCGTGCATGAACCTCCATCACAGTACTCCTGACAGATCACCACCAAGACTCTGCTTAGAAAGCTCCAAAGTCGGAGACTCCACCACCCTCCGTGGCAGCATATTCCACTGCTGGGCAGCTCTAACTGTTATGGAGTTCTTCCTAATGTATAAATTGAATCTCTTTTCCTGTAGTTTGAGACCATTGCCCTGAGTCCTAGTCTCTGAAGCCATGGAAAACAAACAAGTCCCCTCTTCAATGTGACATCCATTCAAATATTTAAACATAGCTAAAGCTATTGCATCTCTCTGCTTCCTAGATGCCCCAAGAAGCACATCTGATCTTGCCTGATTTCAGAAGCTAAGCAGGGTCAGCCCTGGTTATTACTTGGATGGGAGACCACCAGGGAGTACCAGGTCTGTAGGCGACTGGAGTGGGAACTGGCAACCACACCAGTATTCCTGCCAAGAAAACTCCATGGACATGGGGTCACAAAGAGTTGGTCACGACTGTAATGACACAACACACACAAACATCACATCTCTGCTCAGCCTTCTTTTTGTAAAGCTAAACTTTCCCAACTCCCTAAGCCACTCCTCGTAAGACATTTCTTACAGACCCTCAAGCATCTTGGTCACCCTCCTCTGGGTGTTCAAGCTTGTCAACATCCTTTTTAAAATGAGGTGTGCAGAACTGGACACAATACTCCAGGTGGGTCTGACCAGAGCATAGAATGGCACTATCACTTCCCTTGATCTAGACCCTATGGTTCTGTTGATGCAACTAAGAATCGCATTGGCTTTCCTGGCTGCCACGTCACACTCCTGACTCATGTTCAGTTTTTGGTCCACCAAGACTCCCAGATCCCTATTCTCCAGCCAGGTGTCTCCCATTCTACATCTGTGCAATTCATTCTTTTTACCTAGGTACAGCACCCTACATATCTGTTGAAACCCTTTCTGTTATCTTTGGCCCAGCACTCTAATCTGTCAAGGTCATTTTGGATTATCATCCTATCCTCTAAGGAATTAGCCACCCATCCCAATTTGGTATCATCTGCAGATTTAATCAGTATACTCTCTATTTCTTCATCCAAGTCATTAATAAAGATATTGAATAGCACTGGACTCAGAACAGAACCCTGGGACACCCCACTGGTCCCATCTCTCCAAGCTGAAGAGAAGCTATTTATGATCACCCTTTGGGTGTGATCAGTCAACCAATTACAAATCCACCTAACAGTAGCACTGTCTATCCCCCATTCTACTAAGTTATTTACAAGCACAGTATACCATGGGGAACCTCATTGAAGGTCTTACTGAAATCTAGGTAAGCAATATCCACAGCGTCTCCCTCATGCACCAGGCCTGTATCTCTACCAAAGAAAGACACTGGCCTCCAAATCAATTAGGGTGATCTAGGTATGGCTCTATTTTACAGCTTGTTGAAGCACAAGCTTTGTGAGCTGAGGATCCGCCCCAGGGCCTCCAGTTAAAAAGATCAGGTTGCAAGTGGTGCAAACAAACACTTTCTCACCAGGAAGCCATTGCTGCTTGCATCAGCCAATCGTAAAGGTGGATCCATGTATTGTTTTCTGCCACTTTGGACCCACATGTGTCCCTTTCACGTGGATGCTCTCTAACCCCAGACACCCAGACAGTGAGATGCTTCTGGGATACCCTAAAAAAATACAAAGAAGCCCCTCCTCCCTCCTTTATTACTTCCCTGTAAAGAGGGTCCCAGTTGAGATTGCGCAACACGTGTTTGTGGTGGATGGCTGCTGGCATTCTGAGATATGTAGTCCAAGAATGTAACTTTATTATTTTTGGGGGGGGGCATAATCATGGCCGTCCTGACACACGTGGCTCTTGGGTCAAATCGCTTCCACTGAGTTTTGGAAGAACCGGTAGACAAAGTGTCCATTTGTCCTGCCTCCTCCTAGGACCCTTCCCCAATGAGCCCAGCATATGCTGTGGGTTATTATTATTTTTTCATGCATGTTTCAAGCAAGCGGCACTCGCACTACCCTAATACTGTGGAGGTAATCGTTGAAACTTGCGAGGTTTTATGTCTCTGCTAAGTGTTTTAGCAGCACTGCTGGCATCTGAAATCTCAAACGCCCATTAAAAGCCCAGAAACGCATGTTACAAGAGAAATGGTTTACAAAGGGTAAGTCTCTCCCCACCACCACCACCCCACAGTCAAGCTATAAGAGCTGAGACTGCCAAGAAGCAATAAAAGAAAGATCAAGGGTCATAGCAAGGATGGGGGGCCTGAAAAACCTACCTCCATCATGCCTCTGTGTGAGCCAGCCTAGCACTTCATCATCATCAATCACCCCTCTATCACATTTGAGTGTGCAAAGTACTTCACAGTTATTTCCGCAATAGTCGCCTTATCTGGAAATGCCAGAATGAGTTTCTTTCTCAGTGTTCCTTCTCTAGGCTGGTTTTGGGGTTCCTCCATTTTGTGGACCTTGGTGCATTATAATCATTCGTTCACCTTCTTCTATGCCATGTAACAACCTGGTTGTTTTTGTGGAAGAGTATTTTGTTCCCAAAGGTTTCCAGTTCAGGAGAAGGCCATTCCTTCTGATATCAAGGTCAACACTGGGACCCATGGGACGCCCCTTGTGATGTCAACAGGGTGGTGGACCCAACCTGTTCAGCAATAATTGCAAAGCAGCAGTGACGTAGCATGGGTTTCCACCAACCGGGGGCACCCAGAGAAAATCAAGAATGGTGAGCCACAGGCCATGTGCCCCCATGCAATGTGTGGGTGGTATGGGATATGGGGCACTATGGGAGTAGCCCACATTGGGGGCAGGCCTGGCATCCCCTGGCAGTTCAGACGGCTGGGAGGAGGAAGGGGAGCACAAGGTATGGATGTCAGAGCATGCTGGACAGGGTGGCCCGTGCAGACCTAAGAATTTCATGCCTGGGGAAACCACTCCTCCGGTCTCTCCCAAGCTATGCCACTGCAGTGTGGGTGATCAACCAATTGGGCAGGGACTCTAAGATGAATTTTAAGGAACCTCTTGGATAGTGGGTGGCATATAAATTGTATAAATAAATAAATAAATAAATAAATAAATAAATAAATAAATAAATAAATAAATAAATAAAATTTCCAGTGGCAACATCTTCAAAGCGTGCAAGATGACAGAAAAAGCAAAGGTTCTTTCAAGCATGCCTAGCTCACATGTCCTGAAGTCATGAGATAGAATTCCAAAATTTAAGCACGCCAGGTTGATGGCATCCCAATTCCCTGCGACTTCTGGAACTAAGGCTGAGATCTGGAGACGAGATCCGAAAACCTGAACTTCTGGGCCAAAGCCTCAGTCTTGGCAATCCTGTTTAGTCCTTGTGCAACTTGTTTACATCAGTGGTTCCCCACCAACTGCACGTGTACCACCAATGGGTGGAAGAGGTTGCCTCTATAGGAGGCAGCGTTTTCATGTCATGCAATTATGGGATTATTATTTTTATGGGTTTCTGTCTTTGCTTTTGTTGAGTCACGTAAAAACAAATTATTACAATGTGATTCCAATTTTTAATTATTTCTGAGTTTTCCAGTTACTGCAGCAGTGCTGTTTATACTCAGCAGTATTGCTAAAAAGCCTCAATTAAAAAAACCCAGAATTATTAATTATGCTTGTTTTCCATTGCTAATGAGAACAGTGGAATTTCCAGCGCTCATGGTACGCTAATGATGACCTTAAAAACAGAGTGTCTGTACAATATATCTGTGCCTGTCTTGGGAGATAAAAAGTGACCCACCATCTCCAAATTGTTGTTGGACCCAAATTCTTTGATAGAGAATCAAAGGGCTAAGGATACTGCCTTTTAAATGATATAAGATGCCCCTTTAAATTCATTGTTCTTGACCTGAATATGTCTTAAATGTTCTGGGTAGTATATTGTCCTTCAGTACTGTAAAACACCTTGGATCCTTTTCCAAGGAGAAAGACTGGGTAAAAATATTCAAAATAAACAAATAAATAAGTAAGTAAAACGATGTCAAGGGCTGTTTTTTTAGCATTTCCCCATTTATTTATTTAGTTTTGGTTGAAAGGACTCAATGACTTCCTGTTTTGTGATAAGAAGAGCTTAATCCTATTTGGAGGAAAGACTTTTGGAAGGAAATCATTTGGGCAGTTACTTCACATCTGTTTTGTCTCTGTTAGGGCCTTTTCACACGCCCCCTAAACCCCGCGGCAAATGGCCCCCAGCTCCGGAGCTTAAAATTATTTCCCCACCACCTCCGGAGTTTACAGATAATTAAGTGCGACCATGCCCACCTAAGCGCATCCCAGCGCACTTTTCAGGTACCTGCTCTCCGGAGGTGAAAATTCCTGATGCGGATATAACAGTAGTGACTGCCGGGCTCTCCTTGCTTCTGTTTGTTCTTTTTTTGCCCCCCACCCCTTTAAGAGATCTGAATGCAGTGCCGGGACAGCGGAACGGAGGTGAGCGGCATTCTTTTCTTCCTTTTTTTTCTCCCTCCCCTCACGCAGCCAGCAGCCAGGAGTGCGGAGGGGGTGGGAACGCAGGAACAGCGACAAAACCCTAAGATCTCTGGTCCGAATTTAAGTGGCCAGCGGATGTTAGGGGTCGTGTGAAAAGGCCCTTAGTGTTGTACATAGGAGCAGTTCAAAAAAAAATGTTACTTCACGTCCATCGCGCAACTACTGAAATTTGTCTCAACCACGTCCCCAGAACGGGTGGTAAGCGTGACAATACTGTACTTGGTGCTGGGGTCGGGTTTTCCCTTGTCACTCTTTGTTCCCGCTTTCTGTTCCAAGACAAGACACCATGTAGTAACAACTGTCACACGACAAAACATTCGTTTTTCTCAGAAAACTGTGTCTGGGTTTGTTTGTATTTTATTTTGACTTTTCAGAAGCGAAATATCAAAAAAGAATTTTTAACCCCGCCCCCCAAAAAAGCAAAAAGGAAGCTAGACAAATTCAATGTTTGTCATGGTACAAGACCGTGAGGTAACACTTGTCACGAGTAGAGATGGGAACGAAACAAAAAAATGGTGTTTCGGTTTTTCGTTCGTCGTTGAGAGGTCTGTTTCAGTTCGTTTCCATTTGTCAGGAATTTTTGGAAAAATTTCGTTACTGTTTTTCGTCGTTTGTCGTTTCTACCTGCTTTTTGCACGATTTTTAAAGCATTTCCTTGCGCAGGCATCCCCCAACGCCCCAGACCAGAGGGAAAACACTAAAAAAATGGATGCTGGCAGCGGCGGGCATTGCCCAGGGTGCAAGGCAGCCGCAGAGTGACTGCACTGCGGGCCAAGGGAGGGTACTCACCGAGAGGTATGCACACACACACACAGGGAGGCTGCAGGACTGAAGCTAGAGTCGCAGAGACAGCAATCCCACCCTAACTCCCACCAGAGACTGCAAGGAGGACGGGGGCTGCCAGACCTTTTTATGCCCTCTGTGGCTGCCAGACCTGCCCACCCAGTCTGCAACCTGGGCATGCTATTGGTTGAACATGATCCCATTTTGTGGCTGGTGCGACATCCATTTTAAAGGGAAAAGAAAAATACATCGCGATGGGAGAGGACAAAAACAAACGTTTTAAGGACCCCAACCCCGCTGGTAGGTATTATCAGACAATATAAATAATTATCGCTGTGTTTTTACGGATGTCCAGGGTGTTTTT
Organism: Phrynocephalus guinanensis; assembly: GCA_037367245.1. NCBI lineage: Eukaryota > Metazoa > Chordata > Lepidosauria > Squamata > Agamidae > Phrynocephalus > Phrynocephalus guinanensis. The sequence continues at coordinate 124,002,057 of CM074737.1, read as the reverse complement.
TAACATTTAAAACAGCTCATTTCATTGTGCGTCGCCATTAACGGAAACGAAACGTAACAACCACGTTTCTGTTCATTTCATTGCATTTTCATCACAATTTTCGTTTGTCGTTTCGTTACGTAATGGAAACGACAAACGGTAACGGAAACAAAAAATGTTCGTTCCGTGCCCATCTCTAGTCACGAGACAAGTTATCACAACCATGGGAACACTGAAACAGGGACAAAACCACGTGATCGCAACCAACACTGTCATGGTACAAAACTAGTTACGGAACAAAGAAGGACGTGAAGTAACTGCCTTGCTTGATCCATTCCTGCTACCCTTGTCCTTCAAGCCACACCTTCTACAGCATCATCGTAATTGTGGTTATTGAAAAGTTTAATATCTGCCATGACTTCGACTAATCTGTTTTGGAAGCCAATTGAGATGGTAACTTAGAAAAAAAAACTAGAGTTGGTTGGGAATTCTGGATGTTTTTGTGCCCCAAAAACATCTTTTCCAAGCTCTGGATGAAACTGAAGATGGAACAAGAAATTCCTGGTCCAAATATCACCAGTTGTTAAGACACTGATGACAACACTCTCTTTCTCATTCCTTTACTCCCCTCTACCTGTCAAATATGAGTCTTCCTTCCAGATTTCAAAGGCTCAACAAGGCTAAAGAACCATGAAGATTGTCTGAACACACTACGCAACCAGTAAGCCTGAGTTAACAGCGCGGGCATTATATTTAGAGAGGCTCGTGTAAAACATGTGTCTACTGGTGTCGGCAGAAATGGCCTAGGAGCCAACACAGGAGAAAACAAGAACGTTGAGTTCTGCATAGGGCCGTAGGTAGACCAAGGAAACAAAAACAATGCCGAGGGCTTGGAAAATGGCCAACAAATCAAGTCGGCCGAACCAAGCTGGGCATCTCTTGCTTTCGAGAGGTAATTATCGGGACATGGAGAAGTGCCCTACGTAATCAGGCTTCTTTCCCTTCTAGGGAAGTTGGCAAGGCAGAAGCTGGGAGGGAGGCTTCCACGAGAAGGTGGCCAAGAGCTGTGTGCATCTGTGAGAAGAGGGCAGAGCTTCTAGCTCAAAGGGCAGGGCTTCCTGGCAAACCAGAGATCCGAGGCGCCTCTCTTTCTTCAAGGAACTTGGCTAATCGGGTTATTGAGTTCTAGTTGCCGAAAATGACCTGTTACCTTTCCCCTGGGCTTGGACTTGGTACGATCGCCTTTCCTGTTGGCAGCTGAAAGAAGTAAAGGGTTGACATGTGTATATGGGTGCATGTGTTTTTTTTTTTTTAAGCTTTCCCCTTATATTTCAGGAAGTGATCCCATTGCAAGAACTTGGAAAATAAGTCAGGAGCTGCTCGCTCTCCCCTCTCCCCCGCCTAAATCCATCTCCTTCCTTCCAGACCCATTTCTGGGGACGGTAATGTCATTCGGCCTTTATAAGGCCATTTCCTTTCAGAGCCATATGGAGGGAAATGTACAGGATGTTTCCCTTTTCTTTCCAAAGTTGGGAAGGATGGTGGAATATATATTTTTTGAAAGCAAAATCCAGCAATTCTGCCCAGGCTGAACAGCCCAGGGGTGGCGGAGGGCCAGAATTTCTTTTTAGCTGATGAGGTCACTTTTCCTCTTGCATTTATTTCTTCCTGTTACCTCCCTGGGCCTTGTTAACATGCTGGATGTTAAACAAAGCAAAGCCTGTCACCGTAGGATTAATGGAGACCCACATCCCAATCTGCCTTTTAAAACAAAAGTTATGCTTTTGTTGTTGTTTGCATTCTGAAGCAAGCCAAAGTGAAAATATGGTCTCTCACTCCAGACCCATGGAAATGTTGTCTTCAGAATGTCTCAAAAAGCACTGTGATTGGTAACCTCTCCTCTCACAATCATTTTGTCAACATTAATGGTGAAATCAAAAGAAACTTGCATTGACTGTATGTTCATACAGTATATGTGTATACATACATGCATACACGCATGCATGCATGCATGCATACATACATACATACATACATACATACATACATACATACATACATACATACATACATACATTGTGTGTCAGTCTATGTATCTGTCTGTCTGTCGAGAGGTTTTATTCCATGTTCATTCCATATATAGATGTTACAGCATTTTTCAGTGCTGAAATTTCCTTATTGAAATATCTTAGACATATTCATGTACATGTTTAAAAACATAGAAGCTAGTTAATCAGAAGCGGTTAATTTACTAAAATATATACAGCAATACCTCTTAAGGCAAATTTAATTCGTTGTATGAGTTGTTTTGTTTTACGAAAAATGTGTCTTGTGAAACACATTTTCCCATAGAAAATTATCTTATTTTATTTTTCAATTTCATAATGCTTTTTCATCTTGCGAGGCATCCCATAGGGAATTTTCATTATGCAAAGCAACCCTATTCCCAGAAAGTTTTTTTTTCATCGTACGAATGTTTTGCCTTACGGGGCATTCGTCTTAAGAGGCATGACTGCATATATATGACTGGAAAAGAACTGAAAGAAAGAAAGAAAAAAGAAAGAAAGAAAGAAAGAAAGAAAGAAAGAAAGAAAGAAAGAAAGAAAGAAAGAAAGAAAGAAAGAAAGAAAGAAAGAAAGAAGAGATCTGTCTAGGAACCAAGACAAAACATTTTTTCAAGTTCCATGTACACGAAAGTTCCATGTACACAATGAAAAACAGCCAATGAGACAGAAAAGACAAAGAGGAATTTGAAACAACTGCTAAGCCTTTTGTGAAAACTAACGATGCAAATGGCTCTACCCAGTTGAAGTCCGATGGAAAAGAGAGCCATCAGTCAGCAGAAAAATCTGTCTTTGGGGAAGATCTCACAACTTCAGAGGTCATCTGTCTCCAGTTCAATTGAGTTTATGTTTCTAACTAAGGAATTATGCTCCATTGATCGGAATTTAACTGCTCGTTCCCAAAAATGTTTCCATAAGAAATATTAAAAACTGTGGGTTTTTTTAAAACTGTACTTGCCGTGCCAGGTAAATCAGACTGTAGATTTTTAAACAAAGCTTTCTGTCATCTCAAATTAATGGTGATGCAACAGAGTTTTAAACACATTCTTCATGTAAAAACGCTTTAAGATATTTTTGCACCAAAAAGGGGGGAAATCACATTGTGATGAAAATAAGGGGACATACATCCGTTGGGCCAGCAACATAACAAAAGACAAGCACAGAGAATGAGCACGGTAATTCTCAAGACAGCTGAAGTGGGGGCAAGCTGGCTTAAAACCAAGCCGTTTGACGTCATGGAGTTATGTGTGAAACTGTAAACAGAGCATCAGAACACATGGAAGGAACCGTATTTCTGTCGTGAATCAATTGATCTTAAGAGGCTTTACTACCATTTCAAATTTCTGTAGCCCGCAAACAATGTAGAACTTCTTACGAGATGGGGCTGAAAGGGGAGGGGGTTGAGTTTGTAAGGTTTGAAGCTGGCACAGATTGCATACAGTTGTGCTAACAAACCGAAAAACCACACACAGACATGGTTGGGGGGGAAAAGGATACCGTGGTGTTTTATTAGGGGAGACGGAGCTTTTCAAATCTGAGAACAGACACCATGTCCCAGTGAAGACGCCAACAATTTACAACATAAAAAAAGAGACAGGCCCATGGATTGGCCTCTGCTGGCAACCGAGCTATGATCAAACACAATATTTCATATCTTTCTGACAGCATCTACATTTCCTGTCCCCGCTCTCCACCTCACAAACGTTGCTTGGTGGGAGGTGTTCTCCCAAAAAAGCCAACGCAAAGTCTAAACAAGAATCGCCTGCCAGAAAAATCTGGAAACAGTTGGGGGCAACATTTATTTGGGGGAGAAACATGTGTTCTCGTAATGAGCACATGGAGTCAGGGAATCGGGAAAAGATGTTTTAATAATTAAGCATCAAGTGATGCAATATGGGGCCAACAGTATGCTTCCCGCACAAGCCTTAACGTTCCCATTCATGTCAATGGAACTTGCTCATAACATCCCACTGAACTGGAGTCCTTTCACACGTATGGAGGCCATCAAATTTCTCCCCGCAATTTTCTTTAACTCCCGATTCCAGAAGATTAATTGCATACGATTCGACAACTTAAAACTGCTCGTTCCCCTTGCGTTGATTCAGAATCCCTACAGAAATCGTTTCGAACGACACGGATACCCTTCGGGTTATGGTCAAAAACAGAAAAAGACGGTAGTATAAAAGGCTTGAACAAATTTAAATATTAGCTATAGTTCAATAGACAGATCCAATATTTTAAAAGGCTTAATAAAAAAGAGAGTCCTGCTGTCCAAACGAGAAAATATTTTTGATGCAACGACATAAATGCTATGGAGGGGACCGCTAACCTATTGGCAGCCCCATCACAGCTAATGCAAAAGGTTGGGAAAGCTAACTTGCTTGTCTGGAAGTTGAGTCATGGCTATTGGACTTCTTTTTGAGAGATAGAAAAGTTTCACTGCTCATCCAAACAGCTTCATCAGTCTGTTTGGATGAGCAGCGAAACGTTTCTATCTCTCAAAAAGAAGTCCTGTAGCCATGACTCAACTTCCAGATAAACTCACCTGGAGGACTGAGAATCTTCACAGACTAACTTGCTCGTGTTTTTTTTTTAAATGAGTGCTAAAGACTTCTCTCTGAAAATGTTGATTCTCTTCTCGTGGCACAGCTCAGACCTTGGTGAACATATACAGCGGCAGTCCCGCTCGCAGGTTGTAAAGAGGGCCTCAGCTTATTGGTTGAGTCAATGGTACAACAAAGGGTCCACCTGCCAAGTTTTTTTTTTTTTTTTTTTTTGGTTTTTATAAAAAGAACAGCCACCAGTTAAAAGGACTACTAGATGCGCCAATGGTCTGACCTGATATTTATAAGACAGCTTTGGAATATATTACCAAGGCATGGATCACAGAGCTTGAAAGGCATGAACTGACTGGCATTAAGATTTATTTTGGAGCTCAGGATATGTGATTTTTGGACTGTAAGAGCCAGCATCCCCGTGGCAGTTTGCAGCGGTAATTCTGAGAGTTTTGGCAAAAAATAATAATTTTTAAGTACAGTGGACCCTCGTATAACAAACAGTTTGTATAACATAAAATCTGTACAACATAAAAAATTCCGGAGAATGGGGGAAATTTTCATAACAGAATCGCCTATGGGGTGAATCTATACAACATAAAAATGGTTGCAATTAGGGATTACACTGTTTTCAATGCATTCCTATGGGAAATTTGCAGAAAAGAAAATTTGCTTAACATAATTTCATTTGGAACAAATTAATTCCTTTATACAAGGTACCGTTGTACTTTTTAAAGTACTTTTTCTGAAGCTCTGGATTTATTAGGTAGACTTTGACCTGGAAACCCTAACCCTCAAATCACCTGAGTCAGTTTTACAGGAGTCAGATTAATTAATAGTCCTTGTAATTAGGTTTACCTGAGAATACAACCTGAAAAAATGAAATTAATCTGAGGGTGAGTTCTCAAGCATTTTGGAAAAACTGAAATGAATGGATGGGTTGACAGCTAAAGGTACACAATCTAGGGAGAATGATTCCAACCTATAAGGACCATCTGTAAAATGTACTGCCTTTTTAAAGATGTTTTCTTCTCTTTTCCATCATCGTACCCACACAAACCCCGAACCTGCTGCTTAGCTTTGTCAGAACAACAGGACTGACAATACTAATAGGAACAGATTGCTGCTAACTGAAAAACCTTTTTTAAAAAAAATGGCTTGTGCACCAATCATGCACAATGAGATGGCGTTGCATAAAAGTAGTAAATTGCACAGGGTCTCTTCAGATTACCAGCAGTCTTCTGCTACCAGTGACATCATTCTTGCTGGATTCAGATCAGTACGCAACAGATCAGGAGCCACAGATCAGGAGCCTACAATTCCCAGAACCCAAGCCAGCTGGGAATGGAGACTCTTGGGGAACTGTAAATCCAGACATTTAGGGGGAAATCCTTCTCTTAATATCCCTTTGCTAGTCTTTCACTTTGGCAGATGGTCTAAAAGACTACTGGATTCAGCCTTCCAACAGCTGATGTAAACCATCCCAATGAACTCTACAGATGACCCACTTTCTCCCGATTGCTCCCATGCCAATATGATATATGGAATGTTTGCTATGTATTCCTTTGGGGTGTAGGTGGCGTGGACCACAGAGGTTCCTATCTTAAGATTCAGCTGCCGCTTCAGATCCATAGGTTTCTGTTGGGCTTTGGACAAATGGGCATTCCCACTTTAGACATTGCATCGCAATCCCTCTTCAAACCAAGGCTTAAAAGTCATGGTCTCCGTTTCTCCAATTATATACAGGTAAATAAGTTGAGACTTTGAACCTGGAGACCAAATGCAGATAAGAGAGACCCTATTTCTTGGCATGTTATGGTGCCGATGGCGCGAGAAATGCGGCATCCACCAGATTCCTGTCCAGTTCCTGAGCCACCCAAAGTTCAGGGACACCGTCCTATCTTAGCATCTTGGCAACCTATAAGCAGTTTCCTTCTGCTTTGGGATTCTTCATCTCTTTGTGCTACACATTAATACAGTATATCAGTGGTTCAGCATTATTTTAAAACAAAAAAAGCAATACATTTTATGAGATTATCTAAAAACTGCCATGTTCACAAATAAGGGGAGAAGGCATTGGGTGGCATGAAATGGTTTCCAAAGAGTTCAGGTTGTCGTAGATCTAAGTGAGCATCAATGTCCTTTATGAGCACAGTCCATGCTTGCTGCTGCTTCACACGGCAGGCAGAACACGAGAGGGCCACAGCGTGGCACGCACTTTAGTCTTCTGTCCTCCTTTCTGCTGGACATGCACCAAACAAGCATTTCACACTTTAGATGGCAACAAACCTGGGCTCGCCACTGGTTCGAGACTGGTGCTCACCCTGAGCTTTGCCAAGTGGCAAGACCCGAGCGCATCTGCAAACATGTCTGTTGGCATCCACTTCAGCCTTGTAGGTCTCACCCTTGAATGTTCGGAAGCACACAATTCAAGACTGTCATACACGAAGAGCTGTTTGGGCTGGAGCTTGCAAGGGCTACTTTTTAAAGTCCAGAAAAGAAAAAAGCCCACCACCCCTAATCGATTCACGCTCCACCTTAAATATAGCTCGAGTTCTAAGATGGGCTCCCCAAACACTGCTTTGAGCACAACAGCAGAAATTTGAGACGGTGACTTTTTCAAAAAGAAATGACCGCGATTTCAGAGTTGTGTGAAAGCTTTGCTCAAGATTCAACGGCCGCATCCTTTTGGATCATTGTTCACTTTGTAGAAAGTATCACATCCAGGACGACAGGGGATCACACGGTTCTTATCTTGAGCAAATATGGTTAGAATCTGTGCACTGTGGTTTTCTGGCAACTCACCCCCTAAGGAAACATACACACTCCAAGCTGACACCAAAAGTCTACCAGTTTAACTGTCACAGCTTCTCCCAAAGAATCCGGGGAATGGTTGCAACAAGGGGGCGGGGGCAATCTTGAAGATCCCATGGCCCCCTTGCCATTCCCAGGGCTCCCTGAGAAAGGGGAAATGACCGTTGAACCAGGTTCAGCTTGTAAGGCAGGTATACCCTCAACCTCTCCCCCAGGTGAACATGGAGTGCAACGTGGCTGCCTTACCCAGTAATGCAAGTGCTGTAGTAGACAGCACTGCTGGCATCGGACAAGGCCGATATCAAACTACTCTCCTCGCAGGAGAGGCTCCGAGGAGTCACTTTGGACATGGACAGATGATAAGCGAACCCAGGAGGTTCGGGACGAGTCCTGTTCATATTCAAATACTGGTCGAACTCGTTGCGGTCCACTTCTGTCCAAAGCTCATTGGGATTGATGTGTTCCACGCCATCCAGAGGGTGAGATTCAGGAGGCGGGGAGAGTTGGCCCAAGTGGGCGGAAAGGCCGTTGGCGGCTCCGGCACAGATCTGGTTGTAGTACATGCCAGGCGGGTGGGGAGTCCTCATGGCATCGGCCAGATGAGATGTGGGGTTCGGAGGATAACCCATGGACAGGTTCCGCCCCATGGCTTTTTCTGGGGAAAACTCCATCTGGGGAGGAGGAGGAGGAGGTGGAGGAGGAGGAGGAGGTGGGTGATGGTGGTAACCCCGAAAGGGCATCACATTGCAGTCGTCTTGCATGTGAGGAGGGAAAAAAGCTGGCTCAGTCTGCTCCAGGACATCCAGGGGGGACATCTCGGGAGTCGGAAGGCCATAGTTCTCCATGTCGGAGCCCACGGAGCGGAGCTCCCTGAAGTGGTTGAGCGGAGGAGGCTGGGAATGGACCGGGTGGCCGATGCCACCCGAGGGGCGGTGGTTCATCCCAAAGTTGTCGTTGCAAGGCTGGGAGAGGTTGTGCAGGAGGATGTTGGGCTCCATCCTCTTGATCTTTTTGGCTTGCTTCTTCCTTCTCGGGCGGTACTTGTAGTTGGGGTGGTCCTGCAAGTGCTGGATCCTCAACCTCTCGGCCTCCTCCACAAAGGGGCGCTTGTCGCTAGCGCTGAGGGCTTTCCACGACTGGCCTGAGAGGACCAAAAAGAAGGGAAAACAGAGACATGAAAATAAAGCCAATACCGTACTGTTCAGGGTTAAAGAACATGGCAGATCCAATGATCAGGAAAGAACGTGGACCTGTACACTAAAGCTCACATCACACACTACAGCGCTTAGTCTTTAAGGTCCCACAATGTTTTTGTCCTCTTTATTTTATTTTTTGTTTTTCTTCCATGTCTCGCCTGCTATTCTGCAGGTTGAGCTTCTCTACACGCAAAGGCCCACTTGCTAACCTGTGCACAACCGCAGCCTACAAAGATCCTTAAAAATTAAACATCACTCACTCTCTTTTAAGCACGTTTCGTACTTGGTGGTATCAGAGAAGGTGAAGCCGCGAAGTTCATGTAGCCATGCTCTGCCTCCCTCTGGGCAGGCTCGTCTTTCTACTCATCCCCCTACATTTGTACACCCAGACAGAAAGGGTTCTGCTTATATACCACCCCATACTACTACAAGTCGTCTCTGGGCGGTTTACAATTTTAATTACATTGTGCAGGCTACACATTGCCCCCCCGCAGCAAGCTGGGTACTCATTTTACCGACCTCGGAAGGATGGAAGGCTGAGTGAACCTTGAGCCTGCTACCGGGGATTGAACCCCAGGTCGTGAGCACAGTTTTACCTGCAGTACAGGCATTTAACCACTGCGCCACGAGGCTCTGAGTACAGGGCGATGTGACCGCACGGAAAACAGAGAGAAATAGGCCCACCAGAATCTGACTTCCCAAGTGGAAAACGGAGGGGTGGCAGATGGTTCCTTGCTTAGGACCAGAAAGTTTGAGCCTAAGCAAGCACATTTGACCCCTAATCCTTTGGCTACCCATCTTAATACATTCCTCCCATCCCAGGTGCTACTGAGAATAACTTTCTAAAAAAAATAATCTTGATTTCTACAGGATTTATTTATTTTTACGGTTATGCTAATTGTGTGTGGCATTGCTGTATTTTTTGAAGTCTTTAATTATGGGGTATTGTAAGATTTGTGTGTGTGTGTGTGTGTGTGTGTGTGTGTGTGTGTTGTGTCATTATAGTCGTGACCGACTCTTTGTGACCCCATGTCCATGGAATATTCACTGGTGGTCTCTCATCCAAATACTAACCAGGGCCGACCCTGCTTAGCTTCCGAAATCAGGTGAGATCGGATAGGCTTAGGGCATCTAGGCAACTATTGTAAGTTTTAACCTTGTTTAAATCGCCCAGTGTAGTGCTCACACCAATGGGGCCATATAGAAAGTGAACTCAGTGAATAAATAACATTTATAAACATTCTCAAAAGTATTTCTGCCTCAAGTGAAAAACCTGCAGGCACTGGCCGGGCTTGTTGGTGAAATCTGGGAGCAGTAGAACCAATAAAAAAGGAACTTGTCCAGGTCCTGTAACTGATCATATGTGGACCTGGGGGGACAGCTACTTCCAAAGAGAGCTGAATAACCTCAAAGCTTTGGGGAGAAGATGATGAGACCAACCTTTTGTAAAAGGATGCTTTCTGTTCTAAATTGCATGGCTTGCTGACTGCTTCAGCCAATTTTGATGGGTAAAACACATAATAAAACACATTTCTTGCCGGTTTCCGTGTTTGTGTATGGCTGCTGTCTGTTTATTATTATTATTATTATTATTATTATTATTATTATTATTATTATTATTATTATTATTATTATTATTATCAGACAGCAGACAAGATAACTACGTTGGATTTTGTATTACAAATCACTAGTCGAACGCTTCCCAAGCGTTTAGGACTATGTGATGTATCGGTGAATTATGCGAGCAGATCCCAGTAAGGTGGCTTTCTGCAGCTAACTGATGGTGACTTTGTCAACTCCAACTTCTTCTAAATACTTGCTTAGATCTTTTATTATTATTATTATTATTATTATTATTATTATTATTATTATTATTATTATTATTATTATTATTATTATTATTATTATTTTGTTTTGTTTTGTTGTTTTTATACTGCTGTTTTATTCTAATTGTAAACCGCCCAGAGTTCTGTCTGGAAGATGGGTCGTCTAAAAATATTACAAATAAATAAATAAATAAATAAATACATAAATAAATAGTTGTTGTTGTTGTTGCTGCTGCTGCTGCTGTTGCTGTTGTGTTTTATGTGATTTTTATTGTTGGGGGTTTGCTTTTTTTGGATAGATTGTTTCATTGTAATTTGTTGTACGCCTCCCAGAGTTACTGAGGGAAAATTGGGTGGTTAATAAGTAAGTAAGTAAGTAAGTAAGTAAGTAAGTAAGTAAGTAAGTAAGTAAATAAATAAATAAATAAAGGTTTGTTCTATGAGGGAGCCCTAAAGCATATCAGGAGGAGGGGAAGGGAGCAGCAGTGCACATTCAGAATGATTGTGAGAGGCTATTTCTCCACAAACAAAACTGCAAAACGCGCTGTATTAGAGCTCTTTTGCAGTTCTCTGTATTCATGGCCACTCAGTGGGGGTTTTTCCGCCTTAGACAAAAATCTCAACTGCATCGGAGGGCTACGCTTTTATTACATCAACCAAAATGTCTCAAATAAGTAAGCAAGTTCATAGGACTTCTCCATATGTGTGTTTGCATTTAGGTGGCAGTGATGACCAAAAACTATCCAGTACATCCAGGTGACGTTATCCAGGAGTTGAGTCATGGCAACTGGACTTCTTATAGGATCGGAACATTTCACAACTCAGAGTAGCGAAATGCAGTTGCCATGACTCAGTCCCCGGATATCCAAAAACATTGTTGTCAACCGTAAACTGTAAATCTCAGAAGTCCAAAATCCATGGTTAAAAAAAAAAGTAATAAGAAAATCCCACTCTCTAGCTTTGAAGAATTTGAACCTAGAATTCCAGAACTTGCTGCTGGAAAATACCAAAACTATAGTTCTAAAGAACTTGAACTCAACTTTTTAAAAAATTATATATGCTTTTAAATTCAAAGTACTGTAGTGTGAATTCACTGCGGATGAAAATGCTCTTTTGATGGAGCTTAAACAGCTCCTTCCCGCTCTCAGAGACAATCTGAAAGAAATTAAGCAGCAAACAGATTCCACCCGTACACTGGATCGTTTACTGAACTCCAGTGTTGGTTTTGATAAAAATCATATTTGTGTCTCTTTCCCACAGACCTGGGGAGGTTAGGCTGAGCATTCTCGACTTTGGCATGTTTTATGCAACTCATCATGCAAAGGTTCAAGCACGGAGCCAGCACCACATCCAAGGGGCAATTGGCTTCCGAAATTTTTTTCCAGCATATGGTGAGCTACATTTTGGACCTTTCCCAAACTGTTGTCAAGGGTGCCAACATTCCCTTAAAAACTCAGCGCAGGTTAACTTTACCACGGTTGATTCAAGCAGGTAAGGAAGAGGAGGGTGGGAATGAAACCCAGAGAGAAAGCAGTAGAGGGCAGAAGTCAATTTTAATATTGCTTTTCCCGTATTTCCGTATTTCTGTATTTCCCGTATTTCCTTTACATCCCTTGTGTGATAACCTGCATTGACCAAGCTTACAAGTGGTCAATGCCCACATTAATGAAGATTTAGACACAACACACTGTGTTAGCCAGCGGCTCCCAAACTTAGGAACCTGAATGTCCTTGGACTACAACTCTCGGAAACTCAGATCATTGGATATCTTGGCCGGGGCTCATGGGAGTTGTATTCCGAGAGCATCACGGACTCTTAAGCCTTGGAACCACTGAGGTAAGGGTGTGATAGAGCTGCAAAGTGGGACAGAGGAAGGGGTTGAGAAATCCCATCATCTCAGAACTCAGGGTCATTCCTTGAAAGTCAATGTCGGGCGCTTCAGGGCAGGCTGGAAACTTTGCCCCACATGCACACCTGTGATGCATAGTGAAGCTGTGGAACTCCCTGCTGCAGGATGTGGTGATGTGGCTTCTGTCTTAAATAACTTTAACTGGGCCAGTTCACAAAGGAGCACACTATCTATGCCAACTACTCATGGTGGGCAGCATACCCCCTCCATTAGCCAACCTGAGTGGGAAGGAGCATCTCTCTTGGTGGTTTTCCATAGGTGGTCCACAGGTTCCCACAGATGGGCCACCATGCCAGATTAAATAGGTCTTTCGTCTGATCCATCTTGGGGTCTCCCCTGATGCTCTTACTAGAGAGTCCTAGGCCCTTTGTACACGACCCCGAAACTCCGCCGCAAATGGCTCCCAGCTCCGGAGCTTAAAATTGTTTCCCCACCAGCTCCGGGATTTACAGATAATTAAGTGCGACCACGTCCACCTAAGCATGTCCCAGCGCACTTTTCAGGTACCTGCTCTCTGGAGGTGAAAATTCCTGATGCGGATATAACGTAGTGACTGCCCGGCTCTCCTTGCTTCTGTTTGTTCTTTTTTTGCCCCCCGCCCCTTTAAGAGATCTGAATGCAGTGCCGGGACGGCAGAACGGAGGTGAGCGGCATTCTTTTCTTCCTTTTTTTCTCCCTCCCCTCACGCAGCCAGCAGCCAGGAGTGCGGAGGGGGTGGGAACGCAGGAACAGCGACAAACCCCTAAGATCTCTGGTCCGAATTTAAGTGGCCAGCGGATCTTAGGGGTCGTGTGAAAAGGCCCCTAGAGTTACTATTCAGGATGTAGAGACAGAGTGGACTCCCCCCCCCTCAAAATTTCCCCTGGGTAAGATAAAATGGCATTGCTTGGGGGTTTTGTGCAGCAGAGAAGAATTCCTTCTGGTTCTCTATGTGATGGATACACATCTCACTGTGTTCAGTTCATGACTGGGAGTAGTTTTCCCATGAGCAGGAGGAGAGAGTCCTCTGGCTAGGATTTGTCTGTGAAGATTCTCAGTCCTCCAGGTGGGTTTATCTGGAAGTTGAGTCATGGCTACTGGACTTCTTTTTTTGAGAGATAGAAACGTTTCGCTGCTCATCCAAACAGCTTCATCAGTCTGAATACAGCTAGTGCGAGTCTTCCTTCTTCTAGTCTGACTAGGATGGGAAAAAGTAGCTGGCCTCCTGTCCCATTAAGGACATACCACAGAGTCATAGGACTTGGCCAAGCATGCGTGTCTACTGGCTACGCCCTTAAACGGGAAGAGATGACCACTGGCTTTAGTAAAGAACCCTTCGTACACCCCAGGCAGCTACACAATTCCATGTAGTGCCAAACGAACATACTAATTTACAACAATCTATGGCGTTCCGTTCCATGATGTGAGCAAAGAGAGAATATTGACTCACTACATAGCTTTGTCATCCCTCCGCTTGAATCAGGCTATTCTATGTCTACATCTGTAATGCCTCCTGATGATCTCTGTTACATTGGTCAAGCAGGTAACTGGTACCTTTTGTTGTGTTCTAGACAGCTGCGCTCTAGACAATTCTTGTTGAACTCAAGGCAAATCTTGTCATGGACTCTAGACCGATGTGCAGCAGATTTGCCTTTTGTATATCAAAACCTTGAGGGATCTCTCTGTTTACATTCCCCCTCCCCCCCAAAAGTATAAGCATGCATGTACATCTGAATACTCAGATGCTCTCCAACACGGATAACATCCCTTCCTCCCCCCCTTAGAAATCTACACATCCATGACTAATAGAGGACAAGAGAAGTGGCGTGCTGCCGGTTCAAAGACAACAGAATGAAGGGTACACAAGTGGCAGTCGTAAGTTTGCATCCCCCCCACCGCAACTGTTTTGGCACACCCTGTCCAAAGAAAAATCTGTGAAAAAGAAAAGCAGTGTTCTGTTCCAGGAGGCCTCCAGAAGTGGTGGTCTTGCAACAGAAAGCAGCATGGGACCCTTCCAATTCCCCACCAGCCCCAAACCCACAAAAATGAAACGGAAGGTGAGTTACCAGAAACATATGGTTGTGGAAGTTTGTACTTGGTCCTAGTTTTTCAGGGCTCCTGCAGCCTCCACTGGGCCCTGGGCTTTGAAGATTGGCTGTGGGCTTTCTGAAGTGGCTGACCCCTGGGGTCAAGGATGTAAATGGAATTGAATGGATATAACAGGGGTTGGTACAAGAATAAGGGTTGAGTTGGCTCACTCCCATCCCCTTTCAGCTCTTAGAGATTGGGCTGTATGGATCAGACCCAATGGATCCTAGTCCAAGCCACAGAGATACCTCCAGGGAACTCCCATCAAGGACCAGAAGACCACAGTCCTCTCCCTTCTCTTTTGGTCACTGCCTCTAGTCCTCAAGGGATACACTGCCTCTGCCTAAGGAGGTTCTCCTTTCCTACCATGCCACTGGGACCAGAGGTGCAAAGGTGAAATTTCATAGTACGGTTTTGGATCCAGCCATGGCTCAGCCACATTCCTATGATGGAAGGGCTCGGCCACATTCCTATGATGGAAGAACCTCCTGGTGCAGTGGTTCAATGCCTGTCCTGCAGCTCAAACTGTGCTCACGACCTGGGGTTCAATCCCAGGTAGCCGGCTCAGGGTTGACTCAGCCTTCCATCCTTCCGAGCTCAGTAAAATGAGTACCCAGCTTGCTGGGGTGGGTGGGTGGGAGGGGCAGCGTGTAGCCTGCACAACTAAACTGTAAACCACCCAGAGACTACTTGAAGTGGTATGGGGCGTATAGAAGCAGGACACTTTTTGCTTTGCTTTATTATGATTGTAATTATTTTGGATTACAATTTCCCAAGTCCTTTACGCAGCAACAAGTGCAATGGCCACCCCAGCTAAAAGGGTGTCGCCCAAAATATGTCTTTCCCGGACTGCTTTTTCTGAGCCCCTCCGACCCCTTCTCAAGCGCCTCACTCGCTGCTGCTCTTGGCTTCCCCCAAGGGGACTGGACGTAACACTCAATGCAGGCATGTCCAAACTTTGGCCCTCCTGATGTTTTGCGCCACAACTCCCAGAATCCTAAGCTTTGATTGTCAATGGCAAAGGACTGTGGGAGTTGCGGTCCCAAACATCTGGAGGGCCGAAGTTTGGACATGCCTGACTTGATGTTTCCTCAAGGCAGGGGGACGCGGGCGCGCCCTTACCCACCTAGCATCTTGCTCAGCACCGCGTTGTGGAGGTCCGGGTTCTGCTGCGCCAGGCGCTTCCGCTCGTCTTTGGCCCACACCATGAAGGCGTTCATGGGGCGTCGGATGCGGCAATCCTCGCCGACTTTGCCGTCGCTGCTGCTGCTGCTGCTGCTGCTGCGTCCCGAGACGGAGCTGCCCCGGCCGCCGCTGTAGCCATACCCGACGCCGTCTGGCGGGCTGGGCGAGCGGCTGCTGGGCGTGCCGACGGCCGCCGCCTCTCCTCCGCCCGACGCCGCCGCCGGGGCTGCGCCGGGGCGAAATCCGAAGGCAGGCTCCGGGCTCGGGCTCCGGCTAGAGGGGACCGGCTGGGCGGCAGCAGCGACCGCAACCCCACGGGCGAGCCCCGGATCAGAGGCAACAGCGGTGGCGGGCGGAGGCGGTGGAGGAGGAGGAGGAGGCGGCGGCGGCGCGACGGCCGGGACGGCTCCCCATGAAAAGTCGCCTCGGGCTTGGGATCGGTCCTCTCGGCAGAAACTAGGCTCAGATATATTCATTCCAGCTAGACGGACCTTTGGGGATCGCGAGCCCAGCAAGAAAAAGTGGCGGCGGCGGCGGCGGCGGCGGCGGCGATCGGCTTCGCTTCCCCCCCAAAAGCGAGAGGATGGATGGATGGATGGATGGATGGATGGATGGATGGCGTCGGGCAGGGCGTCGGAGCGCGTGGGAGGCAAAACGGGGGGCGGCGGAAGAAAGCTCTCTTTTCTGCCGGGAGAGGAGGTTTTTAAAAAAAAGGATGCGGCGCGGCGCGTCTCCAAGGGCTTCCTTGATTCGCTCCCCCTTTTCTCCTCGGATCGGAGGAGGAGGAGGAGGAGGAGGCGGTCGAGACGAACGTGGGGGAAAGGATGCGTCCTCCGACGGGGCGACATTATAAAGGCTTCGGTCCCCCTTAGGAGGAGGCAAGAGGAGGAAGGGGGAGGGCTCGGCCGGCCCCGTCAGGAACACCCGCACTGGGGAAGGGGAAAGCGATGGGCAAAGGGGGGGGGGAGCGCCGGTAGGAAGGCGCGCCACCCCCTCCACCCCCTCCCATGCGCGCACCTCTGTCGCCGCTTCCTTCCCGTCGAGGGTCCCCCCCCCCAACTCCAAACCAGGAAAGGCGAGGCAGCGCTGCCGTCTGGGCTTGGGAACAGCGGGGTGCGAGTTGAACCACCGCCAGGACGATGATGGAGGTGGGGGGGGCGGGCGGGTTGGGAAACGAGCTTTTAGTGATTCCACCCCCCACCCCCCACGCACACACACACACGCTCCGTCTCCAGCCTACAGGAAAAGTCCGGGGATCTTGGGATCTGTAATTCCATCCCCCCCCCCCCGCCAAGCTAAAAGGGGAGAGGGGAGAAGGGGGGGAGGTGCACTTCTCGGGGGATATATAGTCGCCTTGGGTCCCTTTGGGGAGAAAGGCGGCATAAAATTATTATTATTATTATTATTATTATTATTATTATTATTATTATTATTATTATTATTATTATTATTATTATTATTATTATTATTATTATTATTATTATTATGGGGTTTATCGTTTCCAAAGTAGCGGAGAGTTTCCAAAAAAGAGGCAGCCCTGGACCAAAGTAACAAAGTTAAAAGGCGGGGGGAAGGGCGTGTGTGTTGGATTTGGTCAGCGGATTCTGGGACTTGTAGTAGTAGTTTGGAGAGAACAGTTTCCAAAGAGGCAATGGAACGTGGTGACGAAAGTCGAGTGGGAAAGAGGAAATGCTGGTGGGGTAGGGCTGGAATCCAATGCCTCTCTCAGGAACTGAGTTGGAAGTGAGTTCACACTGAAACAAACCGTGCCTCTTCAAGGTGCTGCAATATTTTGTCTTATTCTTTTCTCTAGTGCTCCATCTCCCCCAACGACCCCGGTTTTAATTTTATTCGGACGCCACGCTCGCAGGATTTCCTCAGCTCCGAAGCTCTCCAGCGGGCGGCTCCGCGGCTGCGTTCCCGGGCGCGCGGCGAACCCGCT
Organism: Phrynocephalus guinanensis; assembly: GCA_037367245.1. Classification (NCBI taxonomy): domain Eukaryota; kingdom Metazoa; phylum Chordata; class Lepidosauria; order Squamata; family Agamidae; genus Phrynocephalus; species Phrynocephalus guinanensis. The sequence goes on along the minus strand of CM074737.1, from coordinate 123,984,521 downwards.
CGCCTGGGTTTCGCCTCGCTCTAAAGTTTCGCGGCGGGATCCCGTTCTCTCTCGGCCCCCCCGGAAAGCGGTCGCGGAGAACCCTGGCGTCGTCGGAAGCTCTGACAAGCGGGTTGGGCGGAAGGCTTGCGGTTTCTCCAGGTTCTCTCCAAGAAGGAGAAAAGGTGCGCGTGGTGAAGCGCAATCTTTTTTGTCTTTGCTCTTGCACAGGACATGGCTCAGAGTGGTTGAAGGCAAGTGCCGCTTAGGAGATCTCTCAATGCCATTTGCGGGGAATCATAAGCAGGTGAAGACATCTGCCTGGGAATACCCTGAAGCAAATGGTGAGCCGCTGTGTGAGACAGAACGCCGGACTGGATGGTCTGTGGCCTGTTCCAGCAAGGCTGGTCTTATGTTCTTATACGCTGGGGTGTTTCGGGTGGCAGCTGCTGGGACAGTCCTCTGGTACCCATTACTTTGCAAACCCGAAGACGTTAAAAGTAACGGATTAAAAGGAAGGAGTAATCAGAGGCCTGTATCTTCCCCGAATGAGACACACATCTCAGGCCCTTTGTACATGACCCCTAAACTCCGCCGCAAATGGCTCCCAGCTCCGGAGCTTAACATTGTTTCCCCACCAGCTCCGGAGTTTACAGATAATTAAGTGCGACCACGCCCACCTAAGGGGGTCCCAGCGCACTTTTCAGGTTCCTGCTCTCTGGAGGTGAAAATTCCTGATGCGGATATAACGTAGTGACTGCCCGGCTCTCCTTGCTTCTGTTTGTTCTTTTTTTGCCCCCTGCCCCTTTAAGAGATCTGAATGCAGTGCCGGGACGGCAGAACGGAGGTGAGCGGCATTCTTTTCTTCCTTTTTTTCTCCCTCCCCTCACGCAGCCAGCAGCCAGGAGTGCGGAGGGGGTGGGAACGCAGGAACAGCGACAAACCCCTAAGATCTCTGGTCCTAATTTAATTGGCCAGCGGATCTTAGGGGTCGTGTGAAAAGGCTCTTAGTGTTCTTCCTATTCCCAACTTGTGATTTCTCATAGATCTGGGTACATTTGGGATTCATAGCAGAGACAGGGTCCCATCAATTGGCTTCTTTGTTGGCTGTGGGCAGAGTCAATTGCTGCTAATTAACAGCTGGCACTTCAGTTCAGTTCCACCTTTGGTGTCACCTGTGGGACGTTTAGTGTGCAGCCAGGAAACACTAAACCAGGGTGTCCAAACTTTTTGCAGGGAGGGCCAGATTTGGTGAGGTGAAAATGTGTGGGGGCCAACCATTGAGTCCCATTTGGCCCCCTGGCCAGACATTGGACAAGCAAGGAGTTGGGGAAGATGCTGCAGCAATGGAGCTGGGGGTGGGTAGGCTAGGCAGGTGGCTGGGGGGATGGACAGAGGCAGGGAGGGTAGGCAAACCGTAAGACTGCAAGCTGATGTCTCCATCCAGTATGGAGAGTGGCCACCTGCCGGGGATGCATGCCAGGCTGAGCAGGTGGGGAGAAGAGGCCACGGGCCACTCATAATTTGAAAACGGGCCGCATTTGGCCCCCAGGCCTGACTTTGGACATGCCTGCACTAAACAATCAGTGACTTGTTTCCTTGCAGAGTCCAGATCCTTAGGTTTAAAAGGCAGCCCAGATGCCTCTCCAAAGATGTAACTTGCCATATAGTCACTGTTTAAAGAAAGTAGCCGCACTTCCCATTTCTCTGAAGTAACTGGATTACCTTTAGGGCATTTATACACAACCCCTAAACTCCGCCGCAAATGGCTGCAAGCTCCGGAGCTTAAAAATGTTTCCCCACCAGCTCCGGAGTTTGCAGACAATTAAGTGCGACCTCGCCCACCTAAGCGCGACCCAGCGCACTTTTCTTGTACCTGCTCTTGGGAGGTGAAAAATATTTGATGCGGATGTGCTGGGCTCTTCTCGCTTCTTTTTCTTTTTGTTTTTTGCCTCCAGCCCCTTTAAGAGGAACCAGGAAGTGACCAGGGCTCCCCCCCCCGCAGCTTCCACCAGCACCGGGAGGTAAGGCTTTATTCTTTTGTCCCTTTTTTTCCTCCCTCCCCTCACGCAGCCGGCAGCCAGGAAGTACGGAGGGGTGGAGACACACGAAGAGCAACAAACCCCTAAGATCTCTGGTCCGAATTTAAGGGGCCAGCGGATCTTAGGGGTTGTGTAAAAGCGCCCTTAGTTACTTTTTCAGAATCCGCCACAAAATGCCTGGTCCGGAATACACTGTTTGGCCTGACACAGCAACAACCACAACAGAACAGGGAGGTGACCAATGGATCAGCACTGCCACCGGTTGCTGTTTCTCCTTCAGCAGTTGGTGACGGCTACCCCAATCTAGCAAAGTATAACTAAAAAGTTACAATTTCGCCACAAGAGAAGTGCGAGCATCCCTTGTTATGTTACAACCCTAAGGGAATGTGATTCTGTTTTCATTAGCTAAAATACTGTTGCACCAGCATTGGAGTAAACAGTAGCAGTAAATGATTGCTAATTAACGAGCCAGCACTTTGTTCCACATTGTGTGTCACTGTGTGGCTTGGTGTGGATTAGAGATGGGCACGACTCAGCGAAATTTTTGTTTTTGTTTTCATTTTTTTGTTTCGTTTCGCAACAAAAACAAAAACGAAAAATTTTTCAGAAGCAAAACGACAACGGAAACGAAACGAAAAATTTTGCCGTGTTTTTTGTTTTCGTTACGGCAGACACATTGCATTGAAAAGAATGCTAACGAAACGAAAATTTTTCATTTTCGTTTTTGTTTTTTTCGTTTCATTTCGTAACGAATACAAAAACAAAAAATGTGCAAACACCCCCCCGAAAACGAAAACAAACCGAAACGGACCCCTAAACGAAAAATGAAAAAATATTTTTTTGAGTTGTGCCCATCTCTAGTGTGGATCCAGGAAACAAAGAAATAACTCATTAAGACAATATGTCATTGTGAGTTATACCTTCTACCAGCATAAGCACCCAACAAGAGTTATGCGATTATGTGGAACATTAATCACTTTTCTCTGTCCCCTCCCTTTTATTTCTTTTGATAACCATTTATAGCCCAGATCTTGTTAACTGCCTAGTCCTTCCCACCCTGTGGTGCCTCCCCCTCCCTCTATCAAGGGGGATGGAAAAGATAAGATCTCATCACTTCAGGCATTTAAACCCAGGAGATACAAGGCCAAATTAAATGCTACAGAGAGCACAATATTAGAAGCAGAAACTCCCTGAGTGTCAGAATGACATCTATTTGTATTATCAGGAGCACTCCTATCTTGCAGATAACTTACTGTACTTGCTAATTGGTTATTACTAATTACAGTTACTCACCACTACAGGAGTATACTGGCTACCTTGTAGTTGTGGCCTGGTATACAGTTGGACCCCCGTATTCACTGATTCATTATCCACTGATTCAGTTATCCACGGTTGGCAGAGGAAAAAAAATTAATATTTCAGCAGCCACAAAGCAAGCTAGTGTCACAAACAGCAGCTGTAAAGCAAGCTGTTGTCACAAATAGCATCTGTAAAGCAAGCTACTGCCACAAACAGCAACCTTAAAGCAAGCTACTGTCTCAAAACAGTATTCATAAAGCATGCTACTGTCAGGAAAAAGCAGTTTGGGAGTGGGTGGGCAGGCATTCTCTCTTATCCACGGGAAGGCCTGGAACCAATCCCCGGTGGATAACAGGGTCCTACTGTATATTGGGACCACAAAGTGCAGCATTCAGACCAGAATCAAAGAACAGAAAAGACACTGCAGACTAAAACAGCTGGACAAATCAGCAGTAGCTGAACACACCCTGAAACAAATTGGACACGAAATCCTCTTCCAGGACACAAAGATACTGGACAACACTAACAGTCACTATATGTCAGACTACACAGGGGAGCCATTGAAATGCACAAACACAAGCAAAGTTTCCACAAAAAAGAAGAAAGTCTGGAAATCACAAAGCCTGGCTTCCATACTGGAAACTACAACCTGTAAAAGGTCAATGCTCAATGATTCACTTTCACACCTAGGCACAACAAGCACTAATTCGCATAATAGAACAGCTAACAATACCCGTCAATCACAGAGAAGGATAGCTGTCACCCCCCCACACACACACACACACTGCAGTGAAACTTCTTAATCCCTCCATCACAATACAATGACTAACACCTATTCTCCTGCATAGGACAAGTTTCCCTTTTCCCACAATTTTAAAACCCCATAGTCTCATTCACTCTATACCCCAGAGCACAGAGAGAGCTCCTAGTTCCCCGAGCTTCTTGCCCTCTGAAGATGCTGAACACAGAGTCTGATGAAATGTCAGAAAGAAAAACTTCCAGAACACGGCCAATCTGAATACAATCTAATTCACAAATGAAACAAGGTGTTTAAAAAATCCCCTACTGTGACAATCACTTGATTACAGGAGTCAAGGCATCCCTTCTTCTAATGTTGGGGTCTCTCTGCTCAACCTATGTGTGCAGAACACATAAGAAGAAAAGCTAGATTCCATTCAGATGGGAAAGGAATGGGAAAGGGCATCAGTAATTTAAGCTATGTAAATGACACCATACTACTACCAGAAAACAGTAGCACCTATCAAGGAAGAAGGAAAAAGGTGCAGAAGTAGGATTGCAGTTGAACATTAAGAAGTCCAAAAGAAGTGTTTTACTTTAATGCTGACAATTAAGAAATGAAGAGTGTTGAAAGGTTTTCTGTGCCTTAGTTTGCTCCTCAGTTAGCTGACCAGCACTTAGTCAAAATTGAAACGGCAGCCAAGAAATGACAAGGAGATCAAGACTTAGAAGGGCAGCTTTGAAGGAAGTAGAAGAAATCCTCAAGAATAAGGATTTGTCACTGGAAACAAAGGCCAAGGTTACCCATACTAGGGTACTGCTGGTTTTTATAGATGAATATGAAAGCAGGACCATGGGGGGAAAACTGACCACCAAAAATAAATTCATTTGAAATTGAGTGCTGGGGAGAACTTTCGAGGCACTGTGGACTATCAAAAGGCAAATAAGATGAAATAAAGCTTAAATTCTCAGAAGCTAAAATGACCAAACTGAAGCTAGCGCAATGTATTCTCAAAGGCTTTCGTGGCCGGGATCCAATAGCTGTTGTGAGTTTTTTGGGCTGTTTGGCTGTGTTCTGGAAGTTTTTCTTCCTGATGTTTTGCCAAACTCTATGGCTGGCATCTTCAGAAAGCAAGGGACTCAGGGAACTAGGAGTTCTCTCTGTGCTTTGGGGTATAGAGTGAGTGAGACTGTGGGGTTTTAAAGTCGTGGGAAAGCGGAAACTTGTCCTATGCAGGAGAATAGGTGTTAGTCGTTGTATTGGGATGGAGGGATTAAGAAATTTCACTGCAATCCGGGGTGGCAATGATCCTTCTCTGTAGTTTTCAGTACTAGAAGCTAACACACTTTGGACATAAGAACCAGTGGAAAAGATAATAAGGCGAGGAAAAGTGGGAGGAAGTGGGAAAAGCCTAACATGAGATAGATTGGCTCATGACCTTGAGTTTGCAAGATCTTACCTGGAGTTTATTCATTCATAGGGTTTAAACAGGTCAGGAACAACTTGATCCACATGTCAGGAACAACATAATCCATTGCCAGGTTCTGTGCAATATTGTGCGTGCTTCCATCCTGAATTGGTTTTCACACAAGCACTGTTACTAATTTATATTCCACAACAGTGTCAACATAACGTCAGATGATGGCTCTAGATAAAAAGGTGCCTATAAATGACGGTTCACACATTGCTAATCTCAAAAATAGACTACTGTGATGCCCTTTACTTAGGGCAGTACAAAAGCTTTGGCAGGTCCAAAATGCAGCAGCCCCACTGATTTCTGGGATTTGTAAATTCGAGCCTATATCTCCAGTCGTGGCCATTTCTTCATTGCCTCCCCATCAGTTTCTATACTCAGTTCAAAGGGCTGGTCGTGACCTATGATTTCATCCCTTTACATTTGTCAGAATCTCGCTCCCAGAAATGCCTGATCCAACCCTTCCTCTCAATCTGTGTTGCTAAAAGTGGCCACACTGAAAAGAGGCCAAAAAGGCAGCAACAAGGAATCAGCAGGGGCATATCTGAGGGGGGGGGGGTCAGAAGGGTGCATGTGCCCCAGGCACAGCAATCTGGGGGTGCCTGGAGGGGGGGTAGGAGGAGAAAGCCATGCACCCTCCCACCACCCAGCAGTCCTCCTTAAAGCTTGGCGACGGCACCCCCTCCGACACCGCGCAACAGGTGAGCGGAGAAGTAGGCAGGAAGGCAGGCAGGCAGGCAGGAGCACAGTGGCTGCGGCGCCCTCCTCCTCCTCCTCCTCCTCACCTTGGTGGGAGAGGTGTAAGGTGCATGTGCACTACCGCACAAGTGTGTGCGGGTGCGCGCACACACACACATGCACCCATTTGCCCATCCATCTGTGTGCACGCATGCACACGCACCCACCCCACACCCATAGGGTTCACCCCCCATTACTAGGGGGGTACGATGTGGGGGGAGGCAGCAGGAAGGGCACAAAAACGAACTTTTTCTGGGAATCAGGGCTTTTTTGTGATAGCTCCCAGTCTCTGGAGTAAGTTACAAACTGAGATATGCCTGAATTCTTTCCCTCCTTAAGTTCAGGAAATTTGCAACAGTGGAATTATTCACAGCTGCCTTCAACCACTGAACCTCCAGGATGCTGGATTTTGTTTTCTTTTTTTCCTTTCCTTTCCTTTCCTTTCCTTTCCTTTCCTTTCCTTTCTCTCCCTCCCTCCCCCTTCCTTCCTTCCTCCCTCCCTCCCTCCCTCCGTATGGATTTTAGATGTTCTAATTGTCGAACACCATATTAGTTGAATGTACATTGTCCTTGAGGGTTTTTAAGTTATCACCTTGCACTAATGCAGCACTTTGTAAATCAATAATTCAAATAAACACAGAGATATAATCCAAATATCATCCTGGCCTGTCCGAATACAGGCCCAGCCATTTCATCAGGACTGAGTAGCTGCAGCAGAGCTGGGACTGCCCAGCCCTCAAATACATTTCTGGGTCTTTCCAAAGTCGTGCAAATAGAGATGTCATTCCAATTACATCTGACACCAATAATGCACATACACTCTTGAAAATGCCTGCGGACACCTCCTGGGGGCTCTGAAATTTGCACATTTTCCCCATTACAGTTTATGCACCTCCAAGCAGGGCCAACCCCTAGCCTTAAGCAGAAGGAGACAGACATCTTGGCCAGCAGTTTGCGGGTGTCTTGAAGGGGCTGCCTGCCAATTCTGAGTTCTTGTATTTCTTGTTGTTTTATAGTTGCTGCTACATGGGATTTTCCGGCCGTGTGTGTCAAAATGAGTTCTCTTCAGGCAAGCTTTCCCTGAACAATGGACTACGATGTGTATTTCATGTGAATCTATAGGTTCACATAGACTTTGTGTTTAGGACTACTTATAACCTTGTAGCTTTAATGTAATGTTGTCTATTAATGCTGTAAGATGTCCCTCAATTCCTTGTTCTCAACTACTTGAACGTGTCTTAATTGTACTGGACTGGACTGTATATTATCCCTCATTACCATGAGCCACTTTGGGTCTTTTTCCAAGAAGAAAAGCGGGGTAAACATACTCTTAAATAAATAGATTCTATGATTCTATGATTCTAAATAAATAAATAAATAAATAAATAAATAGGCTGCCTTTAGGTGCTTTGCACCACCTTGATTTGGATGGCAGGGTAGGTAATCTTTGCTGCCCTTCCCCAGACTTCAGTGGACCAAAAGTGTTGAGAAGCAGGGTAGAAGAAGCACTTATGGGTTCGGCCCCAGGATTCGGGACAGTGTAGTGTAGAAATGCAAGTGTTGTACTTGAGGGAGCTAAAATCTGTGTTGTGTGTTGCGTCGTGACAGTCGTGACCGACCCTTCGTGACCCCACGTCCATGGAGTTTTCCTTGGAAGGAATACTGGAGTGGCTTGCCAGTTCCTACTCCAGGCGCCTCCAGCACCTGGTATTCCCTGGTGGTCTCCCATCCAAGTACTAACCAGGGCCGACCCTGCTTAGCTTCTGAAATCAGGCAAGATCAGATGTGCTTAGGGCGTCTAGGCAGCTCTATCTAGCATCTAGTCCCTAATAATAACAGTGTACCACCAAGTCCATTCTGATTTATGGCAACCCTTTCCAGCAGTTTCTAGGTAGAGAGCACTCAGAAATGATTTACTTGATCATGATTTACCATGTTTTTTTGGAGGGGGGCAGGGTGGGTGGGTGGGACTGTGCAGTTTGCCCAAGGCCAAACAGGCTGTCGCATCTGGGATGCATAATGGGGAATCAAACTTCCAACCTCTGGCTTCACAGTCACTGTGCCACCTAAGACAGTCACACCTGATAACCATTCAGCTGTTAAATTTGCTGGGTGATTCCAGGCCAATTGTTTTCTCTCTCAGCTTGGCCTACCTCACAGGGGTGTGGCGCGAATAAAATGGGAAGGAAGAGAACCCTGGGTGCCTCCTTCAGCTCATTGGATGGAGGGCAGGAAATACAGTGGTACCTCGACTTACGAATCTAATCAGTTCCGAGTGCATGCTCTTAAGTCGAACTACTCTTAAGTTGGGGTACCTATCTAAAAAATTGAAAAAAATACATTAAAATTTTTTTTAAAATGGAAAAAAATATTTGTAAGTCAAGCAGACCATATCTAAAATTTGTAAGGCAGCAGTTAAAATGCCAACATTTTCCCGCTCTTAAATCGAATTGCTCTTAAGTCGAGCTGCTCTTATCGGGGTACCACTGTAAATGCAATCGAGTAAGTAAATAAAGTTGAGAGTGTGAATACTTAAACCTAGAATGATTCAAATATGAAGAGATATAAAATCACAAATTCCAAATAAATTTCTCTAGAAACGACCACTATGATTAAGTAAGAATAAATCTTTCCCTTCCCACCAGCCTCAAAGGCATTTCCCCCCAAGGGTTTATAGGTTCAGAGGCCACGGTTGCTACCAAGCCAGTTTGCATCTCAAGAGCTCTTGTTTTGGAAATAAACTGCTGCTTCAGGACACCAAAAGGAAGTCAGAATATTGTTAGTAACTCAGTTGCCCTGCCGGAAGGCAGACAGCCACCTCCACTTGAGGTCAGGGCTGACACAAGGCCTAGATGGGTTAAAGTCAGTCTCCTTGACCAGCTGCAAGGAAACCTTTCTCGTTTTCCTGATCTACTCGCATACCCAGCAGTAAGTCTCGTTGGACAAAAAAGGAAAACAGAAGAAAAACATACGCCATGGATAAGAGGGCTTATGGGACAACCATTCCCAGAGAAAGAAAAATATTAGGAAACTTAGAGGAGTGCAAGGAAACCTGCATCAATCATGGGGGATTGTAAATAAGGGGATTGAAAATAAAACAGCCAACATTATAATACTATTGTACAAGACAACAGTAAGGCCACTCCTGGAGTATTGTGTACAATTCTGGTCACCGCATCCCAAAAAAGACATAGTGGAATTGGAAAAGGTTCAGAAGAGAGCGGCTAAAATGATTACTGTGCTGGGGGACCTCCCTTATGAGGAAAGGCTAAAACATTTGGGGCTCTTTAGTCTGGAAAAAAGGCACCTGAGGGGGGATATGATTGAGACGTACAAAATAATGCAGGGCATGAGTCAAGTGGCTAAAGGGACAAAATACCAGAACTAGGGGACATCCCCTCAAATTGAGGGTTGGGAGAGTGAGAACAGACAAAAGAAAATATTTTTTCACCCAGTGTGTTAGTCTGTGAACTCCCTGCCACAGGATATGGTGATGGCATCTGTCCTGGATGCCTTCAAAAGGGGATTGGACAGATTCCTGGAGGAAAAGTCCATCACAGGTGACAAACCATGATGGAGATGTGTCATCTCCAGGCTTAAAATTGGGGTACTTCAAAGGCCGGATGCAGGGCAGTGGTACCAGGAGACAGATATCTAGTCTCATGTGCTCCCAGAGGCATCTGGTGGGGCCACTGTGAGACACAGGAAGCTGGACTAGGTGGGCCCTTGGCCTGATCCAACATGGCTCTTCTTTTGTGATGGAGTGGGGTGGAAGTAAGGGAAGGTTATTTCAGTTCTAGATGGCAACAGAGGCACTGTGTTCCTATCAAGAGAAATATGCTACCAGTTAGAGATGGGCACAAACTGAACTATGAACCTGAATAAAAAACCCAATGAGTCAGGCTGGTTCGTGGTTCAGTTTGCAACACAGTTCAGGCATCCTGTTTTGCCGATACTGGAATGAAGCAGTGGACATTTCCCCCCTTGGTACTTGGTTTTGCTTCGACAAAACTGATGTTCTCTCACCCTGTTCCCACTGCTCCTGTCAGCTTCCAATCTGGTCCTGCCGCCTCCACCACCACTCCTTCCTCTTTCCCCCTTCCCTTATTCTAGCTGGAACAACTAAAGTGGGGGGGGGCTGATAAACCAGTTTATGGCAGGATAGCAGCAGTAGTGCTAGCAATGTGGAAGCGGCAGCCGAGTGATAATAAATATGCCCTGTCCAGGCACAGACCACATACCGAACAGTGAACTGGTTCAGTTTTCTGGTTGGTTCATGGCGGTTCGAGGTTTGCGAACCACCATTTTGCACATTTGTGCCCATCTCTACTAGCAGTCTACTCTGCTTCATTCAGATTGCTCTTGGAATACTGTGGCCAGTTTGGGGGAACACAGTTGAAGAAAGATATATACAAATGGGAACATGTGCAGAGAAGGGTGACTGGGATGGTTGAAGGGTCTAAGAAGCCCTGTGAGAAAAGTTTGAGAGTGGTCTACATGTTTAGGGTGCAGAAGAGAAAACGGAAATAGTGCATTTGATATGAAGTTCTTTGGATAGCAAAGATGTAATGTGCCATCAAGATGCTTCCAATGTCTGGCAGCCCATGTAAATTTTCCAGGTATGTAAGATGAGTGGTTTACCATTGCCATGCACACCTCAATAAATTCCTACAGTGAACACAGGTTTCTTGAGACCAAGGCCGCTACTGCACTTCCTTGAACAGACACTTTTTATTTTGCATCACCCTATCTCCTCCCGTGGTCACATGGTCGCTACAGCGGTTCGGCAGTCCGCACTTCAGCGGTTGCTTAGCAATTGTCTTCCCTGTTCACACTTGGCTGAACCGCTTTAAACTATTTGACAGGGAAATGGCAGAAACGGGAGAAATCGAAAAAAAGACGGTGTAGTATGTCCGCAAATACAACCAAATTGCTTTAAAGGGGGTGCAGGAACCGATTTACACCGACACAGCGGTCAAAAATGGGCGTGGCCAAGGGGGCTCTTCAGAAAAAGCAATTTGAAAAGTGGACAGTGATTTTTAAGGCGATTTGTCTTTAAGGAAAAGGTGGTAGCGGTCCAAGTCCTGAGGCCCACAGAGGCGGGATATGTGAGCACCTCCAATACACATGTTCTGGGCAGTATGGGCTGATGTGAGGTAGAAAGTGTTAGTGAGCCGTCTGAGATGTCGCACGTGAAGGAGAAGAAAGAGGAAGAAAATAAAGAAGGAGAGTTGGTGATGTCATTGGAGAAAGTTGCGTTGAAAGATGAAGTGGTTCAGCAAGAATGTATTAAAGAAGCTTTATGGGTTGCAGAAGAGGCATGAGACATATGGGTAGAGCACGAGGAGGAGAATGACGGGTGGGTTGAGAGCGAGACGGGTAACGTGACAGGAGGCGGTTGGAGAAAAACGTTAACGGACACAGGGTCTCAGACGGAGGTTAGTGAGATACGGGAGGAGGAAAAGAAATGGAAGAGGAGAGAACCTGAGGAGTTTAGATGGTCCGTTCAGGTGAAGCCTTTAAGGTGGCCGGAGACAAGTGAGTGATTCCAAGCAGAATGGAGGAAGGGCAGAATGGAAAACCCTGTCACTCAATGGGCAAGACACCCGTGCTGCGACACTCAGTGTCTGGTCAGGGGATGGCCAGTCGCCCGTTCTATTAAATATATCAAACCAAGAAGCGAGTCCGTTTAGAATAGAGTTAGAAGAACCTTTATTTGAAACTGTTAATATTTCAAGATTGTTAAAACAAGCTCAAGTGCCTGGAGAAACTGTATGTTCAAGTTGTTATGACATCGGTGTTAATAAAAATCCTTTTGAAGTTCATCTGCAAACCGATTCAGATGTCATTTATGGTTCGGAACCTAGAAAGGATCGAACCCTTACAGCTGGCTCTCCAGAGAAGCACAGCAGGGATACATACTCCTGGCCCCAGGCTCCAGCTGACCATTGAGAACACAAGAAATCACGATTACAGGACAACCATGGAACGTGTACATCGGCAATGAAGAAATTGAAATAGAGCTTTTGTACACACCTTGGCTCGGTCACCAATTCGAGAGGAGACGGCAGCCAAGAAATGTGGAGAAGGCCGAAACTTGGAAAAGCAGCAATAAAAGAACTAGAAAACATCATCAAGTGTATGGATGTGTCACTGGAGACCAAGCCAAGCTCATCCGCAGCCCTTGTATTCCTGATCATCATTTACAGGCATGGAAGGTGTTCGTAAGGAAAGCTGACAGGAAAAAACCTGAATCATTGAAACGTAGTACTGTAGGAGAGGTTTGCAGATTCCCAGAAACACAAGTGGGTCCGGAAGAAAATCAAGCTTGAATTTTCTCTGGAACCAAAATGTTGATGAGAAGGCAGGAGTCCCTGGAAGAGACAACAATGTTGGGAAAGGTGGGAATTGGAGCACGTTCTTCTCCCTCTCACAAAATACCAGAACTAGGGGACATCCACTCAAACGGAGGTTTGGGAGAGTGAGAACAGACCAAATAATTTTTTTTTTACCCAGCGCGTTGTAGTCTGTGGAACTCCCTGCCACAGGAGGTGGTGATGGCATCTGGCCTGGATTCCTTCCAAAGGGGATTGGACAGATTCCTGGAGGAGAAGTCCATCACAGGTTACAAACCATTATGGAGATGTGTCATTTCCAGGCTTAAAATTGGGGTACTTCAAAGGCCAGTTGCAGGGGAGTGGTATCAGGAGACAGATATCTAGTCTCGTGTACTCCCAGATGCATTTGGTGGGGCCACTGTGAGATACAGGAAGCTGGACTAGATGGACCTTTGGCCTGATCCAGCAGGGCTCTTCTTATGTTCTTATGTTTAAGTTCAAAGGATGATTGGGGGGCTGGAAAGCAAGCCTTAGGAGGAAAGACTGAAAGAATGGGGCAAGTTTAGCCAAGAGAAAAGAAAACTGAGGAATGATATCACAGCACTTTTCAAATATTTGAAGGGTTGTCATATAGAGGAGGGGCAGGATCTGTTCTCAGTCATCCCCAAGTGCAGGATGTGCATCAATGGGTTCAAGCTAAGAGAACCCTGCTTTTGGCTGAATATCAGGAAAAACTTCCTAACTATTAGAGCAGTATGACAATGGAACCAATTACCTCGAGAAGTAGTGAGTGCTCCAACACTGGAGTCACTCAAGAGAAATTTGGCCAACCCCTGGGAGATATCCTTTGATTTCAATTCCTGCCTTGAGCAGAGGGTTGGACTCGATGGCCTTATAGACCCCTTCAAACGTCACTATTCTATGATTCTATGAAGGCAGCAGGAAAAGAGGGAGACTAAATATGAGATGGGCTGACTCCCTAAAGTAATCACAGGTTTAAGTTTCGCAGAGACAAGCTAGGCAGTTGACATTTTGGAGATTGCTTGTTCATAGGGTCGCCGTAAGTTGAAGGTGACTTGATGACACACAACAAAAACAGCAAATACAGTTAACTAAGGAAGGTTAATGCTGTAATTGTTCAAACTAGAGGAGACCCATAGAATCAATAGGATTCTTGTAAGTTCAAGATGATATAAGGCTGATACTTCATGTCCATCTCATCGCTGTTCGCGGTCCCACTGGGGGGCAGTACGAAGAAATCTAACCGCACGTCCATTGCGGGATGAGGGGAGTTTGTCCCGACCACACCCCCTGAACTGCGATCTAAGCGGGATGAGAGATTCCCCTCCCTGGCCTCAGGAATCTCCTCGTCTTGCTTCTCGTTCCGAGATGAGAGCCCGTGAGGTAAGGCTCATCACGCAACGTGCCATTCTCCATCTAGTGGCAGGAGTGCGAAGTGACATTCACCAGTACATTCCCTATGGAGTCAGCAACGCAGTGCAGAGAGATTAAAAGACAAATGCCTCAAATTTAGCTTCTAACGCATTGAAGGCAAGGCTTCAGAGAATCAAAACATCGAAAAACGGAAGGTCGGGCTGAAAAAAAAACCCGGAGAACAAAGGCATGGAATTCCACATCTCATCATGGAACGAGGACGTGCGGAAACCGTCATGCCGGTATCATCAAGCATGCCCATGCGTACATGGGAACAGGGACAGAACCGCAAGAACACGTGACCGCGACCAACATCAACACGCAACGAACTTCCTCCCGGGACGAGCATGGATGTGAAGTAACCGTCTAAGTTGTGTTGACTCAGTGGCTCCAATCCAGTTGGGTGCAACAACTCAATTTGGCCATCACCTGACGAGTTCCCAATCCTCTTCTTGGATGCCCAAAATGAGAAGTAGTTCTTGTTCATAATAACGGAGAGATATGCAGGGAAATTAATTCAGGGTGTGAGGTTTTATTGGCTATGGCTGTGGTTCACTTCCAGAATGGAAAAGGGGCTTGTTAAATACATTTGCATTGTTTTGGAGCTCCCTCTCGGAGAGGCCGCCAGAAGATCCTGCTTGCAAGTAAGGGTCCTCCACTCCCTCCTATCCTCCCTAAACCTCCAATGGTTGCAAATACATCCCGGGACTCCAGCTTGAAATCTGAAACGTTGCATTGGCTCAGATGGGGGCACGGGACTGATTGTGCAAGAGGCTGGCAAAAGGGAGATTGCACGCTATGGGGTTTTGGGGAGGGGAGGGGAGGGAGTGTTATGTCTGGAAGTGATTTGGGAAAATCCGATCTGTTTTTAACCCTAAACAAAACAACAACGCTTTCTCCCTGGGGAGATTCCTTTGCCTGTAGACAAAAACAGCCAAAGGTTTAAGCTGCATTTAGAATTTCCAAATGTTAAGCTACAGCATAGATGGTGCCAACCTCTTTTTCCATTTTTCCAAAACTCCTCATTGTTTACATTTTCTTTTGGAAGGTACCTTATCAGAGTGGGAGGGGATGCAAGAATTATTGGATAGCTCAGTGGTTTAGGTGTCCAACTGCAAAGCCAGAGGTTGGGAGTTCAATTCCCCACTGGGTCTCTTTGACAGGGGCTGGATCAGATAGATAATCCATGGGGTCCCTTCCAGATGATAATGACATTTTAGAACTATATTTTTGAGAATCCCAGTGACAGTGCTATTAATTGATATGGGATCCTATGAATTGTACTTTCAAAGGTCACATTTAGAGGTGGGCACGAACCAGAAAACCCATGGTTCGGGATTGCCTGGTTTGGGCCCACCCTTGGTTCGGTTCGGTTTCGGGTTCTTACTGCCGGTGGTGGTGGCCGCTCGGTGGTGGCGGTGGCGGTGGCGGCAGCGGCAGCGGATCGTGGCCCCTGGCAGGGGCTTTTTGAGGTGCTGGCATGGGCCCAGTGGCTCTTTTTTCTTTTCAAGTGCCAACTGTGTGGCCCCTGGAGCTGGGTCGGTGCTGGGTTTATTTTTTTAATTTTTATTTAATTTTAATTGGTTTTTTTTTTTACTGCCAACCACGTGGCTGTGCCCCGGTCGCCGTCCCTGAAGCCAGGAAGATTGGACCTTTGGACCAGCATCAGGTAGGGCACATCTCCGCCCCCCCCCCTTTAAATGAACCAAACAGAACCATTTTTTTTTCATTTTGTTTCATTTTAAATTTACCCTAGGTTCGTTATTCATTTCGTTATGTAATGAAACAAATAACGAATAACAAAACGAACTAAAAGTTCATTTCGTGCCCATCTCTAGTCACATTTCCTATCTGTCCCATAGCTTCTGTTTTGCATGTACAAGTTTCCAGGTTCAATACTGGGAATAGAAAGACTCTTGAGACTATGAAGAGATGGCATACTCTGGTACACAGCACGTGGGATAAGCAGCACTGACTGCTGAGAATTAGGCACAACACAACAACGTTCAAATTTGATTGCGTTTGTGCACGCACGTTCACCCACTATATGCTGAGATTATTTGAATTCTTTAGTTTTCCTCTTCCCTCCCCATCTCTTTTTTTCTTTTGTGCCATGTATCATAGAACAATTTCTTGCTGGCTGGTGCTGTTCTGTTTTCAGTCTGTGTGCAGAACTTAGGGCCTTTTCACATGACCCCTAAGATCCGCTGGCCCCTTAAATTCGGACCAGAGATCTTGGGGGTTCGTTGCTGTTCCTCCGTCCCCACCCCTCCACACTTCCTTGCTCCTGTCTGCGTGAGGGGAGGGAGGAAAAAAGGGGACAAAAGAATAAAGGCTTACCTCCCGGTGCTGGTGGAAGCTGCTCCGAGCCCCGTCACTTCCTGATTCCTTCTCTTAAAGGGGCGGGAGGCAAAAAACAACAACAAAAAGAAGCGAGGAGAGCCCGGCACATCCGCATCAAGCAATTTTCACCTCCCAAGAGCAGGTACCTGAAAAGTGCGCTGGGTCGCGCTTAGGTGGGCGGGGTCACACATAATTTCCTGTAAACTCCGGAGCTGGTGGGGAAACATTTTTAAGCTCCGGAGCTGGGAGCCATTTGCCCCGGAGTTTAGGGGTCGTGTATAAACGCCCTAAGTGAATTGTAGATGTACCGTCACACTCATGTTCATCACCACGAGCAGTAGCAGGAATAACAATGGAGAATACCTTGAGTGTACCTTCAGTATCAGGCTGCAGAGTATGGGTATAAAATGGGAGACGAGAGGTACTTGGCTCAGCAATACTAGGAGCGAAAAGGATATTGGAATCGTTGTAGATCACAAGCTGAATATGAGCCAACAGAGTGACGTGGATACAAAAAAAAGGCAAATGCCATTTTAGACTGCTCTGGTCAGACCCCACCTGGAGTACTGTGTCCAGTTCTGTGCACTTCATTTGAAAAAGGATGTTGACAATCTTGAGTGGGTCCAGAGGAGGGCGACCAAGATGATTGAGGGTCTGGAAGAAATGTCTCAGGAGGAGTGGCTTAGGGAGCTGAGAATTTTAGCCTTTCAAAAAGAAGGCTGAGAGGGGATATGATAGCTATTTTTAAATATTTGAAAGGATGTCACATTGAAGAAGGGACTGGTTTGTTTTCCATAGCTTCAGAGACTAGGACTCGGGGCAATGGTTTCAAACTACAGGAAAAGAGATTCCATTTGAACATTGGGAAGAACTTCATGACAGTTAGAGCTGTTTGGTAGTGGAAGATGCTGCCACAAAGGTGGTGGAGTCTCCTTCTTTGGAGTTTTTTAAGCAGAGGCTAGATGGACATCTGTCGGAAATATTGTGATGGGGTTCCTGCATGGCAGGGGGTTGGACTGGATGGCCCTTGAGGTCTCTTCCAACTCTTATGATTCTATGATTCTATGATTCTATGAATCTATGAATAGAAGCATAGTCTCCAAATCCTGTGAGGTACCAGCTCCCCTCTATTCAGCACTGGTTAGGCCTCATCTTGAGTACTGCGTCCAGTTCTGGACATCAGACTTCAAGAAGGATGCTGACAAATTGGAACAAATTCAGAGGAAGGCAAGGTAGGATGATCAGGGGCCTGGGAACCATGCTCTCCTGAAAGAACTGGGTATGTTTAGCTTGGAGAAAAGACTAAGGGGAGATATGCTAGCACTTTTCAAATACTTGAAAGTAGAGATGGGCACGAACCAAAAAATGGTGATTCATTTTGTTTTGTTTTGTTTTTAATGAATTTTTCCAAAAAAATTCATTTTGTTGGTTTGTTAATTCGTTCTTCATTTTTACCCTTTTCCCCAGTGTCCACTGTGCAGCCCCTCGGTCCCGGTCAACACTGTTTTTTTTTTAACATTTTCCCCTTTATTTTAGGTTGCCAAGTTGACACCCTAATTTTAATTTTATTTTATTTTTTCACTTCCAGGTTTGCCACGCGCTACAGCTGTAGCACGGGCCTTTTTTTTTTCTTTCAGCGCCGGCGATCCCTGGAGCCTGGTCGGTGCTGTTTTTTTTTTTTTAAGTTTAGTTTTATTTTATTTTTGTTAATAAAAGGGAAGGGTCAGCACGCAGCAGGTAGTCAGCACAGGCGGGTTGCAAACCCGAGGAGGGATGCGCTGCGCCTAGCTGCGCCACAAGAGCAGCTGCCACTGCCGCACGGCGGGGCTTCCATCACCTCCTCCGCTGTCCAGGAGCGGAGCCTGCGGGGACCTTCCTGATCCTGAGCATAGCTCTGCCCCAGTCCCGCCTGGTGGCGCACCGGTCCCCAGAGGAGTCCTCCTCGCTGGCAGGCTCCCAAGGCGCCACCAAGTGAAACCCCGCGCCTTTCGCCGGTGGCAGTGGGGAGACGGATGGGCTGCTCTGCCTCCAGAGGCCTCTTTGCCCAGGCACCCGGCTCACGAGGAAGCTGCTGACGCCACCCGCTTTGGGGGAGCCCTCTTTTGGCCATGCCGCCTGCTCTCCTGCAATCCTCCAGCCTTCCACCTTGCACCTGCCTGGCTTTGGGCTGGAAAAATCTGCCTCGCCTCCACCTTGGTGCACCCTTTGGGCGGTTCCCTCCAGGAATTTATATTTATTTATTTATTTTGCTTCCCCCCTTTACTTCTGAGTTCAGGCCCGGCGCTACAGCTGTAATGGGGGGCTTTTTTCTTCTTCTTTCAGCACCAACCGCGTGGCCCCTGGGGCCCGGTTGGTGCTGGATTTATTTTATTTTATTTTATTTTATTTTTTATTTTAGGGTGCCGACCAGGCCACCCTTGGGGTCCAGTCGGCACACCCTTATTTATTTATTTATTTATTTATTTATTTTATTTCCCCACCCCACTTCTGGTTTCAGGCCCCGCACTACATTATTATTATTATTATTATTATTATTATTATTATTATTATTATTATTATTATTATTATTATTATTATTATTATTATTATTATTATTATTAATTATTTTAGGGTGCCAACCAGGCCATCCTTGGGGCCTGGTCAGTGCTCCTTTTTATTATTTTTATTTCTTTTCTTTTCGTTTTATTTTATTTTTTTACTGCTGACCACATGGCTGCGCTACAGCTGTAGCGCAGCCATCGGCTTATTTCCCTGGCCACCATCCCAGAAGCCAGGAAGACCAGACCTCCAGACCAACACCAGGTAGGAGACATCTCCATCCCCCTCCATTAACAAAATGAACCTAACCGAACCAATTTATCTCTGTTCGGTTTGTTTCGTGTTAAATTTACCCCTAGGGTCGTTATTTGTTTCATTACATAATGAAAAACAATAATGAAATGAAAAAAATCATTTCATGCCCATCTCTACTTGAAAGGCTTTCATCCAGAGGAGGGGGTGGGGAATCTGTTCTCAATCACCACTGAGGGCAGGAAATTACAGGATGCCATATTTCAGTTGAATATGAGAATAAAAACTTCTTGACTGTAAGAGCAATACGCCAATGGAATCAGTTACCTTGAGAGATAGCAATGCTGGTGGCATTCAAGAGAAATTTGGACAACAACCTGACTGATACCCTGTGATTTGTATCCCTGTCTTGAGCAGGGGTTGGATTTTATTTATTTTATTTATTTATTTTATTTTATTTTATTTATATAGCTTGTATGCCGCCCACTACCCAAAGGTCTCCGGGCGGCTCACAATCAAAACAATTAAAACATCAAAATACAATAAAATTAGAACAATAAAAACCAGTAAATACAATAAATACAGTACATTAAAATTTGATGGCCTTAGAGCAGTGATGGTGAAACTTTTAGAGACCGAGTGCCCAAACTGTGATTCAAATCCCACTTATTTTTCACAAAGTGCCAATACGGCAATTTAACCTGAATACAGGAGCACCCCGGGTTACAAATGCTTTGGGTGCTACCCTTCGGGAAAGCGAAGATCAAAGAGTGGGCTTTTGAATTTATCACTGCGGTCTGGAAATGGCTCTGTGCAGAGACCCAGGTGAAGGGGTGGCGGGGCTTGCAGGCTCTTTTGTAGCCCCAGCTTACTCTCCAGCCACACCGCTTTTGGGATGCCCAGAGCGGTATGGCTGGAGAGTAAACTGGGGCTATGAACGAATCCACAAGCCACTGCCTCCCCTTTGCCCGGCTCTCTGCACAGAGTACAGTGGTGTGCTCTGAGCAGAGAGGGAAGTGTCGTGGCTTGTGAGGGGACGATGTCCCGTGCTCACAGAAAGGGCTCCACATGCCATCTTTGGCACCCGTGCCATAGATTCGCGACCACTGCCTTAGAGGCTCCTTCCAACTTCATGATTCTCTGAGGGCCTTTTCACACGAGCCCTAAGATCCGCTGGTCCCTTAAATTTGGACCAGAGATCTTGGGGGTTTATTGCTCTTCCTTCCTCCCCACCACTCCACACTTCCTTGCTTCTGTCTGCGTGAGGGGAGGGAGGAAAAAAAAGCCTTAAAAAGGGACAAAAGAATAAAGCCTTACCTCCGGTGCCCGTGGAAGTTGCTCCGAGCCCCGGTCACTTCCTGGTTCCTCTTAAAGGGGCAGGAGGCAAAACAACAACAACAAAAAGAAGCGAGGAGAGCCCGGCACTCTCCGCATCAAAATTTTTCACCCTCCAAGAGCAGGTACTTGAAAGCTGCGCTGGGTCGCGCTTAAGTGGGCGGGGTTGCACTTAATTTTCTGTTAGCTCCGGAGCTGGTGGAGAAACATTTTAAAGCTCTGGAACTGGGAGCCATTTGCAGCGGAGCTTAGGGGTCGTGTATAAACGCCCTGAGTCTATGTTTTGGTGCCTCTAGTCTAGGTGGTGTCTCATCCCCGAGGCGAACTGTCAAAACCCTCTGAATCAGCAATTGACTTCCTTTCTACCCCACCAAGGTGGAATTTGCTGACTGAAGGAGGAGGTGGTATAAATATAGAAAGATAAAGATTTGCAAGAGGAACCTTGCTGGTGGAAGGCGGTATGTGGAGGAGAGAGATAGTGAAGGGCATGGGCCATTTCGTGGGAATGTTTATATATGTGCCTCACTCCACTCGCTTAATCACAACCCATGGTCTGTGTGGATAAAAGCAGGATGTCTTTTGCGAATTTTAGAAAACGAGAAAGGAAAAGAATCCCGTTGTCCTCTCGTGGGCCAAGGTTAGAGGTCACTCGTTGATCATCAGCTTATGTAAGGACGCTGCCTCAGTCAAAGATCAGCTGGAGCTCTGTGGTGCATTTCCTTGTGACACATTCAAAGCGACGAAAAGTCACCAGCCGGTGATGGGAGAGACGGGAAAATTTGGCTCCGGAAGGAGGATGAAAGGGAAGCCAGTTGGAAAATCCAGACCGTCTAGTTGCCAGGATCTAGCCTCTCTGTGTAAGGGCTGGATTCTCTGCCAAGAGGAGAAAATGGGGCAGAAAAAAACAAGACACAAACAAAACACTCAGCCCTCAAAATGGCAGCTCTTCCAACCACAAAAATGAAAAGGTGGTGCTTGTTCGTCTTCACAGGGGTGCCCCCCCCACGTGGCCTGGGCACCACATGGCACCACAGGGCCATTTTGTGACACCCCCCAAACAAAACATCTGGACAGACGGACACACACACACATACACAAAATCTCTCTCTCTCTCTTTCTTTCTCTCTCTCTCTCTCTCTCTCTCTCTCTCTCTCTCTCTCTCTCACACACACACACACACACACACACACACACACACACACACACACTGCCACAGCCCCTGATATTTTAAAAATGTTTTTTTCAGGAGAAAAGAAACAATGTCCCCAGAAGCCTGTCAGTGCTGATCTACTTGCTCCTGCCGCTGTGTTCTATTCATTGTTTTACATTGTTTTTCAGCTTTTGGGGTTGCAACGTTAATTTGATTTTGTTCTGTTATTAGAAGTAAGTAAGAAGCAAGAGGAAGGATTATCTGTGATTTATTTTAAATGGCTGAATAAATAAATAAATAAATAAATAAATAAATAAATAAATAAATAAAGTCCACATGTGCTCTCAAGGGGGTTGCTGGTGGTAATTTGCTCTGTTTGGAGGGGGATTCAAGAGATGCCCTCACCAAATCTTTTGCCTCTAAACTATGGAAAGGGGCTTTTTCAGTTAGAAACCCCATTTTTAAAAGCTAATTCCAGATTTCCAGTAATACAAATACATGATATACTTGACAGTACATGGTATTAATTTTTCCTAAAAATATAATATAAATATGAAATGCTGTACAAAAATTATCATCTTTGGCCATGTTCTCCCTCTTTTAACCCTACTTTTTTTTAGCTAAAGGAGATGAAATCTAAAGAACAATGCTTAACTCAGCTGAGACCACTTACCCCATTCTTATCAGTTTAATATGCTTCATCTTTATTAAGGTGATGTTTCCATGTATGCAAATTTAAATCTCACCACGTTCCTTTCCAGATGGAGCATTCATGCTCTTTTTAAAGTTCCTCACCAAACACGAAATATTGTACTAATTCCTGCGACATCCAGACGACGTTCCTCATAGCTCGCTCAGACCCGCTTCTTTTTCATGGGTTCTCAGCCTTTCCCCCCATCTATCTTGGTTTGTTTTATTATTTATTCACTTAGTGTCATTTATAGGCTGCCATTGTCCTGGGGAAACAGCCCATGGTTTATTTTTTTAATACTGCTTTATACCAAGGAGGAGTTTACTGCTCTGAAGTTTCTTAATCTTAGGCCGCTTTTACACGACCCCTAAGATCCGCTGGCCATTTAAGTTCGGACCAGCGATCTTAGGGGCTTGTCGCTCTTTCTATGTTCCCACCTCCTGCTGCTGCTGCTGCTGCGGCGGCTGGGGCTGGGGCGCGCGCCGGGTCGCGCCCCGCCGCCTCTTCTTCTTCTTCCTCCTCCTCCTCCCCGCTGGGCCTGGTGTTTCTCTTCAGCTGCGGCCTCCAGCCCAGCAGAGCCTCGGCTGCCGGCCCCCTTGTTGTAGCCGGGGTCGCCCCAGCCGCCGCCGCTGCTGCTCCTCCGCCCGCCGGACGACGACGCGGCTCCTCCTCCTTTCCCGGGACATCAAAGGAACGCGGCGTTCCTTTGAATGCGGAGGGAGCGGATGGAGCTGGTGGGAAAACATTTTTAAGGTCCGGACCTTGCAGTCATTTGCGGCGGATCTTAGGGGTCGTGTGAAAAGGCCCTTAGTGTGAATGCATTGCCTACATCAGTGGTTCTCAACCTGTGGGTCCCCAGATGTTCCTGGACTGCAACTCCCACAAATCCTGGCCAGCTCAGCTAGTGATGAAGACTTCTGGGAGTTGCAGTCCAGGAACATCTGGGGACCCACAGGTTGAGAACCACTGGCCTACATACACTACAACGATCACTCAAGACACAGCTCAAGCACAAGAAGTGCTTGGTTTGTCCTTCCTCCATTTCAGAGGAAAACGGTTGGGAGAGGCAGCCCCTAACTTGGCCACAGCAGTGACAGCTGTGGATTGAATACCTTCCAGCCCAGTTTCTTGAAATTACATCCTACTGTCTTGGTAACTCAGGAACCAGGCAGCGTTATCACTCATCCATATCCTGCCAGGCAGGGTCAAGATGTGCGTTGCAGTAAATCCCAGGTTCTTTCAGCGTCTTTCAAGACCAAAGGGACCAGAAAAAGCTAACACACACTTGCATTGTCTGGAAAGTCCCGTCCATATTGCAGCAACATCACTCCTTGGCCAGCCATACACTGGAGCGAGTCTGGTAGAACTGGGGAACTGATGATGATCAGTTAAGATCTAGTCAGGGAGCCCTCCTGAAAGAGCCATCCCTCAAGGAGGTGAAAGGGATGGCTTGCAGGTCTAGGGCCTTTTCAGCAACTGCCCCCAGACTATGGAATGCCCTTCCAAGTGAGACCCGCCTGGTGCCGACGTTGATAACATTTCTGCTCTGGGTAAAAACCTTCCTGTTCCAGAAGTTTTTTAACTGATGATTGTGGGTCCTGATGGCAATAGTGTTGCATTTTTAATGTGTTGTATTTATTGCATTTACATGTTTTTATTGTTCTAATTTTATTGTAATTTTGATGTTTTAATTGTCTATTTTGATAGTGAGCCACCCAGAGACCTTTCGGTAGTGGGTGGCATACAAGCTAAACAAACAAACAAACAAACAAACAAACAAACAAACAAACAAGCTGCAGAAAGGTTGCAGGAACAATTCCCAGCCTCTCTAGGAAGGGTCAGGGAGGCTCAAGATTTGTTGCCTGACGCTTGGGAGAATCGCTGCCAACCAGTGTCCATCGGACTGGGCTAAATGGACCAAACCTCCTATGTTCCCAGAAATACAACCACAAGGACACCAGAAGTTAATGATGGGAGGTAGCCCCGAGGTCTCTGGAACTGTCACATAAAACTGATTTTTATGGCACCGCAAGAAGTGCGGAGAAGCAGCTGTTTGAGTCACTGACATTGAACATCATAGAAGTCTGTTGTCCAAGCATAAACAGGAATCATTTAGAAGGCTGCAAACCCATCATTACAACAGGATGGAACATTTGCCAGCCTCTTTGCGCGATGATGGAGATCTGGAAGTTGAGTCATGGCTACCAGACTTCTTTTTTTGAGAGAGATAGAAACGTTTCACTGCTCATCCAAACAGCTTCATCAGCGAAACATTTCTATCTCTCTCTCAAAAAAAGAAGTCCAGTTGCCATAACTCAACTTCCAGATAAACTCACCTAGATGACTGAGAATCTTCACAGACATATTGCTGTGATTGAGAGATTTGCTACATACACACACACACACACACACACACACACACACACACACACACACACTTTCTCCTAAGGAAGGCAAGGTGACATACAATTTTCTCCTCCCCGCAACAACCCTGTGAGGTAGGCTGCCCTGAAAAATAGTCACTGCCTTAGGATGACCCCATAACCTTCAAAGCTTAATGGGGTTCTGAACTCAGAATGGCCCTCATTTACCAGTCTGAACCTTAGAGCACTCTGACCATCCTCTTATCTTTATTTTTCACCGTGGATCTTTGACTTGTTGAATTTTGTAGAGAATTAAGAGAAATCTGCCTGTGTTGGAGGAAGGCATGGTTTGACTCTATAGCAGCTAGTCCTTGGGAAAGATTCCCTAGGCTTTATGGCAAGCCACTTGATTTCCACCTCATTTGGCCATTCCCCACCCCCACCCCACCCCAAATTGTTTTTGTGAGTTCTGGACCTGATGCGGGAATGGAGAGCCTGGTCAAAGCATCCTTACTCCAAAATATCCAGCATGATGTAGGGAAAACCTTGCAGGTATGCCATTAAGTCAACACCAGGCCTCTATAACATGTGCTCCAGGTTCCAAGGACTCTAGAGTGGTGGGACATGATGGTGACATCAATGAAACATGGAAAATGTCTACAAATGCCCTGGGAAAGCTATAGTTTTAGACAAGAAATCCAATGGTTCCCAACTTTGTGTCTTCAATGTTCCCAGAAACCCCTGCCACCACAGCTAGTGGTGAAGTCTAGTGGGAATTGTAGTCCAAGAACATTTAGAGACCCATGGTTGGGAAGTATGGATTTAAGCCATTGTATATTTGAATCTCAAGATTCCTCTGTCTGTTACAGGCTCCAGAATCTACCCGAGAATATTTAGACCGGATGCAAGTGTTTCATGCAGGTTTCTTAGAATGTTAAGGAATACAAATCAAGGGCTCTGTCTTAATACTTCTTAAATGTCACTCTTCTAGATGACATTTCCTAATATATATTTTAATTAATCAATGTGGTGTAGTGGATAGTGTGATGGAATATGACTTAGGAGGCCTGGTTTTGACTCCCCAGTCGAACATTCAGGGTGTGTAAAAGGTACAGTCACCCCTTAAATGCCCCAGATTCCCAGAATCTTCCAGGAAGCCAGCTAGGGGATTCTGGGACATAACGGCATAAGAAGCCACTTTTCCAGACTCTCTGTACAGTGAAGAGGAGCCCTGGGATTCTTCCCTGACAGCGCTTCCCTTCCACCACAGCTGTTGGAAGTGCCTTTGCCCCCACCCAACTGGATGAGGTTAGTCACATGCACATTAAATGCGCATGTTGACTGGTCACATGACATTTGATGCACACTTTCTGTCCCGATGGTAGCATTTTTGATGCTCTATTCACGCATCCCCATGGTCCTAAAGCACATCAAATTGCTGTTTTGAAAAGCTGTTTTCTTCATCACTATTATATATATAATATATATAATATATATCATATAATTTGTATTATAATATATATTGTATAGTTATATCACATGTATATCGTATAATCATATATATTGTATAATATATCGTATATATATTGTATATAATTATATGATATAATATATATTGTATAATTTGTATTAATCAAAAATTATATCTATCTATCTATCTATCTATCTATCTATCTATCTATCTATCTATCTATCTATCTATCTATCTATCTAATTTTTTGATTAATACACTTTGATTACCGGCATGCCAGGTTTCTAGATTTACTGCTGGAGGACATGACAAACATTTTTTTTCCTGTACCAGTAATCCACTATTTATTTTAAAGAGCAAATAAATTTAAGAAACTATCAATAAATTGAGCAGAATAACAAAAAATGCACATTAACAATGCCCCCGCTTACTTTTGATACACACTCAATCCTCCGAAAATGCAGATCAAAAAGTTACTACAGGAGGCGCAAGGATCAGGAAAATGCAGTGAGTTGCACTTCTGGAGGCATGGCAGAGGCATGTATATTGTTTTGAAGCACGTCACGGTGGAGACCAGTACTCCAGATGCGGATTTTTTTTTTAAAAAAATGCAATTTTTACTTGCAGTGTGATAGAGGCCTTATAACTGGCAGGTCAAAAATGATCGCCTAGCATTTGGTCAAGTGGCGCTGGCTACGTGGAGACTCTCTCAGTGCTTTGCTGACCCTCACCCTTGTCTGCGGCTGGTTTGTTTCCATCCCCATCTCCCTAGAGAGGGGACGTGTTCCAAGCCCGAGGAGGGTGTGACATAAACACACTGCCTTGCGTCCCGGGCATAACAATAACCTTGGAGGCCCATTGCTTCACTTTCACCGGGGACAAGACCGGTGTGTGTGTGTGTGTGTGTGTGTGTGTGTGTGTGTGTGTGTGTGTGTGTGTGTGTGTGTGTGTGTGTGTGTGTGTGTGTGTGTCCGTGTCCATTCTGAGCCATGCCTGGACCCCCAACCCTCGCCTCTCCCTGCCCCAGGTGGCCTTTGGACAAAGGATCAAACCCCAAAGAGACCCCAGCTGGTGGGGCAGGTGGGTGAGCCAGGGACAAGGCAGGCAGGCAGCAAGCCGGGTGGGGAAAGACGTGGAATTGGGGAGGGAGGGGGGCGCCGAGCTGCCTCCCCTCTTGAGCTGCTTGCCCTTTGTGTTTGCAGCGGCTGCACAGAGAGAGGAAACGTTGGATATTCCTGGGCAGAGATAAGATCGCCGCAAACGCCATCTGGGTGACCTCTCCCATCACCCTCCGCCGCAGAGCTGGCGTCGGACAAGCTGGACTGTGGCCCGGCAGCCGGCTTTCTCTGCAGAATAGACACAGGTTTTATTGGATTTGCCTGTCCCCCCCAACACACACACACACACAAACACACACGTTTCTCTTTATAGACTCCTCTGTCTCCAAGCGCCAGGACCACACCTTGGAGAGAAGGGAAGTAAGACTTCAGAGGAGGTTGATTCAGCAGCTTTGCGCTCTTTGGAAGACAGAATGGGCCGTGGGGCTGGGAGGGGTCTCCCTCTCTCCCCCCCCTCCTGCTTCCCCTGCATTTCAGAAATTCTCAAAATTGGCTCCTACCACAAATAGCTGCCCTATACAAGAGCTAAGTAATAACAACTTCTAAGCAATGTAAAGCAAAGCAAAGTGTGCTACTTAGGGACTGCCCAATAGCGTTTAAGGCACTCTCTGGGCAGTTTGCAAGAAATTATGTATGCTACGCAATTTGCCCCACCCCCAGCAAGCTGGGTACTCATTTGACCAATGTCGGAAGGATAGAAGGCTGAGTCAACCTTGAGCCAACTACCTGGGATTGAACCCTGAGCCATGAGCCCAGTTTTGGCTGCAGTACAGGATTTTAACCACTGTGCCACAAGGCTCAATGTAACTATATATGACTAAACCCCTTTGGTTACAAAGATGTAATGGAATGATACACCCACAGCAACACGGCAATAGTTATTTGCACAGCACTACACCACGCAGTATTGTTGAAGCAACAAACATGAGTCAGCAGACTCAGCACCTTAAATTAATGTGCCATGCCTCATGGCACAGTGGGTAAACTACAGAATTGCAGCCAACCCAGATTCAGTCCCGGGTAGCTGGCTCAAGGTTCACTCAGCCTTCCATCCTTCTGAGGTTGATAAAATGAGTACACAGCTTACGGGGGAAGGGGTGTGTGTAGTTTATATAATTAACTTGTAAATTGCCCAGAGAATGCTTTAAGCACCATGGGGGCAGTATATAAGTGGCACACTTTGATTTTTACTTCTCTTGTGAGGAGTTCCTTTAAAAGCTCCAAGCTCTCTGCCCACCTTGGAAAATATAGTTACTAGTCTTTGCTCTGTCTTACAGTTACCTGTAGTCATCTTGGGTTAATCAGAAGGGGGGAAGAAATGACTAATTATAATGCATATATATGTCAGATATTAGTTAGTGAAATACATGTATTAGACAGGATGTTCTATATATATCTGATATGTATTTAACTGATTTAAAGATGGAGTCTGTAAAAGTGCAAAGTCACAGTGACTCAATGTATAGTTTTTTTCTAATGGAGTGCAGATGTTAAGAATGAAGATAATGAATTTTGGCTGATGCAAGGGGTTGCAGAGGTAATGTCGTTTATGATTGGACAGACACATGTAAAAAATGTTCTGTAAATCATTGTTCACTGGGCCTTCTGTGAGTAAGGCACCCACTTTGTTTCTCTGCCATATATTTTGTCAATGTAATGTATGCTGTTATGCTGTTGAACTTTGTATAAGTTCTGTGATGCTGTGATATATTTTTGTACAGTTTCTAATATAGCTGTTTGGTTTTAAGAAAACTCTGTCTCTGGCTAACTATTTATTCAATAATACTATTTATTCAGCTTCTGCTGACTGATCAAATAGCACAAAACTCTGACTACATACACACAAAGAGTCCAATAAACAATGGAACAAGTGATGTAATGAATCCTGCCCCCTCCCACCCCCGGTAATAGCTGCCCTTTTAAACACCTTACAAATAAGACATGCAGCTTACTTTTTAAAAGTCACTTTCCAAGCTGAAACCCCTCTTTTCTCATCCACCTGTTTTATCTGCAAATGCTGTGACTAGTATATGTTTCATGGACTTGTTTTGCTTCAGACACAAGGGCACTTGTGTTCCATCCAATTGTGTGTTGGTTATGTGTTGTTTCCCCCTCTGTGCAATTTGTGAAAATGGCCACCGTTCCCCATCCTGCCCTTTGGTGCAAAATGTCCCCCAGACTAAACAGAAGAAAGCAAAATAAACAAGCAGGTTGGGGGAAAGTACACAAGTCTATAGCAAGGCTGCTTTTGATTCAGCCAGGTGGTGCATCAAAAACTCACATTTTGATTCCTTTTTTGCTATGGCCATTATGGGTTCAAGAACAGCAGGATCTGGTTTGGAAGAAAGTATTCCACAGAATTTAAAGTCCATTGGAGCAGGATGCAGGGATTCCTTGCCAATTTCAGACTTCAGATGCAGATTTAACAACAGCCCTGATGCTCCCCGCCTCATTTAAGAAGACTGCCTGGCAAATATCATCTTGCCAAAAACTTTACATCTAAGAATGATCTCCTGGCAAATCACATCTTTTGCCATATTTGGACTTTTGGTACATGCTTTGAAAAAGAGGGTATTGCCCTCGAAAGCTTGCAACAATTTTTTTTGTTATTTTATTAGTGGCCTATAAAGGTATCACTTATAGCCTAGTATTGCATTTGTATTTTGTAATACAAAACACACATCTGAACTCTCCTGATCTTGGAAGCTAAGCAGGGTCGGCCCTGGTTAGTACTTGGATGGGAGATCACCAGGGAATACCAGGTGCTGTAGGCGCCTGGAGCAGGAACTGGCAAGCCACTCCAGTATTCCTGCCAAGAAAACTCCATGGACATGGAGTCACGAAGAGTCGGTCACGACTGTAATGACACAACAACAACAACAACAAAAACAACAACTGTTTTGGCTCCATTTGATTTTGTTTTGTATTGTATTGTTATTTTTAATTCTGTTGTAAACCGCCCAGAGTTCCGCTGGAAGATGGGCGGTATAGAAAATAAATAAATAAATAAATAAATAAATAAATAAATAAATAAATAAATAAATAAGCAGCAGCAGCAGCAGCAGCAATGGCCACATGGCTCCTCCTTTTTTACTTCAATTGCAGATAATCAGAAGCTCTTAATTGATAGCTGTGAGGGTCATAAAAGGTTGTTTGCATTCAGGTGAGAGGTGTCTCCCAAGAGGCACAATGAACATAAGTAGAGATGGGCAGGACTTGAAAAATTTTTTTTTCGAGTTGTCGTTAGTCGGGCCGGTTCCGTTTCAGCTCGTTTCCGTTTTTCGCAAAAATTTGCAAAAATTAGTCGGTTCGTTTTTTCGTTTTTTCGTTGTCATTAGTACTGGTTTGGGGAGGGGGTAGCGGGCTCCTGGAGGGAGCTGCAGGAGTCAGCCAGAGCCACAAGTGACGGACTGGCAGACTCTTTGCACCCACTGTGTCTCACGTACTTGCATGTAGTGCAATGCAAGTAGATCTGGCTTAGGGTTAAGACGGCTTAGCGCAACGGCTAGGGTTAGCTAGTTACGGGTGAGGTTAGGGTGAGTATTGGGGTGCATCTGGGTGCCTCTCTGACCCACTTAGAAGGACAGTGTACTGGCGTATGGGTTAGGCTTAGGGTTTGGGTTTGGGCTACGATTAGTGGGCTGTTTATGCCCGATTGGCACATCCCAGAAGTCTCTGTGGTCAACCTGGCCAAGTGGCCATGCGATTGGTGGAAAATTTTCATGGTCTACTCCCATGGGAGAGCCCATCATTGCGAATGCGCAGGTGTAAAAAAATAAAATAAAATAAAATAAAATAAAATAAAATCAACGGAGACTTTTTTTGCAAGAAAAACCCACTGTTGCTACTGTAAAAATTCAAGCATTTAAAATAGCTAATTTCCGCATGTTTCTGTGGTGCTTTGGTGGGGTTTTGGGCAACAATTTCAAAAAAAATATTGCGGTCGCCATTTTGGATCCCCCCCCCACCGCATGGCAAATGGATGCGCCCTCCCAGCCTGGTACAGTCAGCAAAACCTGGCCATGCGATTGGTGGAATGGCTCCAAAACTTTGCATGGTCCACTCCCATGGGCGAGCCCATCATTGCGAATGCGCAGGTGTAAAAAAATAAAATAAAATAAAATAAAATAAAATCAACGGAGACTTTTTTTGCAAGAAAAACCCACTGCTGCTACTGTAAAAATTCAAGCATTTAAAATAGCTAATTTTCGCATGTTTCTGTGGTGCTTTGGTGGGGTTTTGGGCAACGATTTCAAAAAAAATATTGCGGTCGCCATTTTGGATCCCCCGCACTGCATGGCAAATGGATGCGCCCTCCCAGCCTGGTACCAGCAGCGCAGCAGTAGCAATAGCCAAGGAGAGGGGGGCGGGGAACCCCCCCCCCCAAATAAAACACCCTTCTGGCCTGGTAGGTGCCCTCAGACAGTTTTCGCCTACTTTTAGGGCCGGGAATCGGGTTTTTTTTAACTTTTAAAAACTTTTTTTCTGTGCCGCTTGGCATTGCGCGATGCAAGTAACGAGCACGACAAATCAGACCAAATTGTTCGTTCGTCGGTTCGAGCTCGAAGTCTGGGGCAGTGATTCCCGTTACCGTTTCCGTAGAGTAACGGAAACGAGTAACGGAAACGGAAACGGGAATACCGCTAAGTCGTGCCCATCTCTAAACATAAGAACATAAGAATAGCCTTGCTGGAAGAGGCCACAGCCCATCCAGTCCAGCATCCTGTCTCACATAGCGGCTCACCATTTGCTTCAGGTTATTCCCAAGCAGAGGTCTTTACCTGCTTACAATTGCTCCTCCCTCTTGACCTCAACTGACCCTTTGTGGCTCCATCCATCCGGCACAAAAGCAGCCAGTCTGGACAGGCCTGCATGTGTCAACGGAGTCATTAAGCACACTGACTGGCTCATGACTGTGGGAGGTATTGGCCGCGCAGAGTAGGTATCGGCATGCTTTTCAATCAGCTCATTTTGTTTCTGCTGTGTTTATTGCAACGCTCACGGTTTACTAAAGAGGCAGCACATTATTTCCAGAACAGAGCACGATGCTCTCTGTCAACCATTTCCAGATGCCCAGAAACAGGCTTTTTTCTTTTTCTTTTTTGGAAAGTGGTGGTGGCTGTGGTTGCTTGCAGCATGAAGGAATTACCTCAACACTATGTGGTGGGTTTGCCAAAACAAAAATACAACAGATGCTACGGTTGGACAAACGGAACCCATTCACAAAGGACAAAAGGAACCCACTCGCCACTGCAGGAGTCTATCGGATACCTTGTAGTTGTGGCCAGATATATATTGAGACCACAAAGTGCAGCATCCAGACCAGAATCAAAGAACATGAACGACACCGCAGACTAAAACAACCTGAAAAATCAGCAGTAGCTGAACACACCCTGAAACAAACTGGACATGAAATCTTCTTCTAGGACACAGAGGTACTGGACAACAACACCAATCACTATGCCAGATTACACAGGGAAGACATTGAAATCAACAAACAAATCAATCAAGCTCAAGAGGCTTAAGACACATAGAATCATAGAATCATAGAGTTGGAAGAGACCTCAAGGGCCATCCAGTCCAACCCCCTGCCATGCAGGAACCCCCATCACAGGACTCCCGACAGATGGCCATCCAGCCTCTGCTTAAAAAACCCCAAAGAAGGAGACTCCACCACCCTCCTTTGTGGCAGCATATTCCACTGCCGAACAGCTCTAACTGCCATGAAGTTCTTCCTAATGTTTAAATTGAATCTCTTTTCCTGCAGTTTGAAACCATTTCCCTGTGTCCTAGTCTCTGAAGCCTGCTGACTCATGTTCAATTTTTGGTCCGCCAAGACTTCCAGATCCCTTTCACAGGTAAAAGTGTTCTAGTTAAGTGTACAACACTTTTATATATGCTTATATCCTGCCCGATACCACTTCAAGTAGTCTCTGGGCGGTTTAGAGTTTTTAATTACAGTATGCAGGCTACACATTGCCTCCCCCCCCCCAAGCGAGCTGGATACTCATTTTACTGATCTCGAAAGGATGGAAGGTTGAGTGAACCTTGAGCTGGCTACCTGGGATTGAACCCCAGGTCAAGAGCACAGTGTTACCTGCAGTACAGGCATTTAATCACTGTACCACTCCAGCCAGGACATAGGAACAACTCCTCAGCCCAAGGGATTAAAGCCAGTTATCCCACACTAACATGTTAATACAATTCCCAAGAAAATATGTATCCACTTTTGGTGGCGTCAGCAGAACGTTTTCTGCTCTGCTGAAATGGTCCCCTGAAGAGCTTTACTCGCTTCCTGTGGGTAGCAGAGGGTGTCCCCCATGGCCGATATTGTCATTGGGTCATTCAGGAAACATATACAATGTCAGGACATTTGAACACTGACCTCACCACTTTATGGCTCGGCCAGCTTCCTCCACTGGAAACCAAGTTCTTCTGAGACAGAGTCTCAGCCACAGCTGTTGCCTGGAAGTCTGGGGGAACTTTTATCTTCAGAGTCCTATCCACAAAGTTCTGACCACTTCTGTATGCTACAAAATGGCGGCTGGCACAATCCATTGCTTTGCCTACTTTTGCCTGTGGAAATAAACAGCCACACCCAAAGGTGACTAAGTTACTGGCATTCTCTATATGATTTGATTAGCAACCATTTATGAGCCACTTAATAACAATCACTGTGGTGAAAACAAAACAAAACTGTAAAAATAAAAAGGCGAAAATGTGGTGGTACCTTACAGATCAGTCTGAAGCCCAGAGCCAACAGAAGCCTGAATAATTAAATTGTAAACCACCTAGAGCAGGGGTCCTCAACCTAAGGCCCCGGGGCCGGATGCGGCCCCCCAAGGTCCTGAATCCGGTCCCTGGGACCAATTGCAACCCCCCCACCTACCCCCTCTTTTGTGAGCAAGCCAACCTCCGCAGCTGCTTTTGGACTGTGATCCGGCCCCCAGTGGTGTCTGGGGGGTGGTGGACCGGCCCGCTATTTGAAAACTTTGAGGACCCCTGACCTAGAGAGTGCTCGAAGCGCTGTGGGGTAGTATATAAGCAGAACACTTTGCTTTTGCTTTGGAAGATCCAGAAGAACAAAAGGGATCAGCCTGAGACCCAGACCCAATGTAAGAACCTGGTCATTCCTTACATGGCTGGTCTGTCTGAAAAGCTTCAAAGGATTTTTGGCAAACAACACATCCCCATTCACTTCAAAATCACAAACAAACAGACTCATCCAAGCCAAAAAAAAAAAAAAAGCAGACACCAAAACACGAGAGGAGCGATATAGGGTATGCCAGATGTTTTGGACCACAACTCCCAGAATTCCAGCCTGTGTTGCCAATGACTAAGGACTGTGGGAGTTGTGGTCCAAAACATCTGGAGTGCCGAAGGTTTGCCACCACTAGTATAAGTGGTCCAAGGCAGTGAGGAGTGTGCAGAGCTCTACGTTGGAGAAACCAAACAGCCACTAAACAGGAAGATGGCCCTGTACACGAGGGGCAACAGCCCAGGACCCGAATCAGAGGTGTACCATCATCTGAAGGACAAAGGACACTCATTCCAAGATGAGGATGTACACATATTAGACAGAGAAGATAAGTGACTGCAGAGAGTCATGGGATTCTTGTGTGTATTGAAAATCCCTTTCTCAACAGAGGTGGGGGACTTAACAATCTGTCTACCACTTACCATGCTGCCCTTTCATTCATCCCCAGACAAATCAGAACCACTTCAAACATCCACCAGGAAGGCCACTGCTAATGACCTATACTTAATGCATGATGGGAAAGGCTGCATAGGTGTGGATTTACACACACCAGGCCATCTAATGAGACTATTCAGGTCATCGTCTGCCTAATGAGGCTATTGAAGCCAGGGTGGGGGCAAACCAAGGTGAACTATATATTGGAAGCTTTCCCCCAACTTTTTCTCAGACTGACAATGCTACTTGGATGAATAGTGAAACATTTCAGTCCCGGAAGAAAAGAAGTCCAGTTGCCATGACTCAGCTCCTAGATAACCTCACCTGGATGACCGAGAATTTCCACAGACACCTTACAGATGAACTTTTAGATTGTTTAACGTGAGCTTTCATGGACAAGTCCACTTCATCATACATAAGATCATGTCAGTTAAAATATGATTTGTATTTTCAAAGGCTTTCATGGCTGAGATCTGATAGCTGTTGAGAGTTTTTCAGGCTGTTTAGATGTGTTCTGGAAGTTTTTCTTCCTGACGTTTCACCAGACTCTGTGTTCCCTGAGCTCCGTGCCCTCTGAAGATGCCATCCACAGAGTCTGGCAAAACGTCAGGAAGAAAAATTTCTAAACACGGCCAAACAGCCCAAAAAAACTCACAACAGCTATCATAGAATCATAGAGTTGGAAGAGACCTCAAGGGTCATCCAGTCCAACCCGCTGCCATGCAGGAGCCCCATCGTAATATTTCCAACAGATGGCCATCCAGCCTCTGCTTAAAAACCTCCAAAGAAGGAGACTCCACCACCCTCCGTGGCAGCATATTCCACTGCCAAACAGCTCTAACTGTCGTGAAGTTCCTCTTAATGTTCAAATGGAATTTCTTTTTCTGTAGTTTGAAACCATTGCCCCGAATCATAATAATATGATTAATAATGATCTTGTGCTGTCAATCATGATTTATGATAGCCCTTTTCATGTTTTTTCAAGTACTCAGAAGTGGTTTACCATTCCATTCTACAGTGGGGTGTCCTGGGGCTATGCAGTTTGCCCCAGGCCACACAGGCTGGCTCTTTTGGAATCCACCATGGGGGATAAAACTCCCCACCTCTGGCTCCACAACCAGATAACTAAACCACTGGGTTTATCCAGCCAGCTTATAGGATGGTTACAACATCCAAATTGATATTTCAGATCTGTGAATAGCAGGAAGTATTTTAGTTTGAACCAAAACAGTCCAGAGTGTCTTCAAAGATGACCTTACAAAAAAGTATACAGGGTCTTCTGAATTATGAAATCTGTATTTTGAAATTTGTCAAGTTAGCTGACCAGCAGCTGTTGGTAACCAGTAGGTCTGGTAATTGAAAATCTACATCACACTTATGTGCCAGGGCTCCATTATCCTCAAGTAAGAGGTTGGGATTTGTGTGTTTGGACCACAGCTGCCATAATTCCCTAGTGAATTTGGAATTCTGGAAGTTATTAAAAAAACAAAAACAAATCTACACACTTCTACTGAGGCTTATATCAAGAAGTTGCACTAAACAAAACAACCATTACTTAAGTATGTTCTACGGGATGAGAATCCACAGTGTAGCCCAATTCTCTTAAATGCTGGTAAGATTTGCTGCCTTCAGTGGTTTTTGTTGTTGTTGTTCAGTTGTTCAGTCGTGTCCAACTCTTCGTAACCCCATGGACCAGAGCTCACCAGGCCTTCCTATCTTCCACTGCCTCCCGGAGTTTGGTTAAATCCATATTGGTTGCATCGATGACACCGTCCAACCATCTCATTCTCTGCCGTCCTCTTTTCCTTTTGCCTTCAGTGGAAGATCCTGCTTTACACCCTTTTGGTGATATTCTTAGCTGCAGACATATATACAAAGAAGTGTAGATGTCTTCTTCTGTAGGTGCCTTTGCACCTGTGCTGGCCAATGGTTTCACAGGATAGCATAAGTAAGTGATGGCTGGGAGAAATGCAACTACATTTAACAGCTGGGTGTGACATTCTGAACTGCTCTCTGTATTTTTCATAATATGGCATTCCATCCATCTCAGCTGGTTGATAGGGTTATGCTGTAATATATCATTTTTGTGGCCTCAAGAGTGATGGATGCTGCTTTTCTGAGGCTTCCTCTAGATCCAAGTACCTTCACCATGAATCTGGAACAAAGAAACTGAGTAATGAGAAAAGCATATACAAGAGGTGTATGCAAAATAATGCAATCCTCTCGCCTTCCACCTCCTTCTGATCTTGATTGTTTTGGGAATGGTCAGAACTTAAATAATCTACCTTATGTTCCGGAGCTGTTGAAAGTTAGTCTTTAGGACTACAGCTTCCAAAACTCTGCAATTATTCTGAGCACCAGATGGAAGAGTTCTGAGAGATGTAACCGCCCCCCCCCCCGCAAATATAACCCCCCCAGCTCAGCTTCATGCCTTTTGCTGAACAGAAAAAGCTGGGAATTTGCTAAGGACACCGAGAGACCAGCGTTGGAGGTAGGATTCTGGAGAGAGGCGGAGAATGGGAATATTCTCTCTCCCAAGCCACTTAGATGTGAGTGATCTAATCATCGGAGATGTCTCCATCTGGGAAAGGTTTTCTGTTCTTCCCAACTGCTTGGGGTCCTTGATGTGTTATAACTTAGAACAGACCATTACCTCACTGGTTCCTTGCAGATGGCTGCAGTTTGAAAAAACATTAGACTCCTTCCTTGCTCTCTTCTTGTAGTCTTTTCATCAAACTCCTTGGAGGGGGTCTGTAATCCCCCTACTTCCCCATGCTTTTACCCCCCACCCCCAGTGTTCTGCCTGATTCATAAACTACTCTAAGACAGGATGGATCTGGGGAACATATACATTCAGAACGCTTGCTTTACACTCTCAAATAGAGATGGGCACGACTTAGCGGTATTCCCGTTTCCGTTTCTGTTACTCGGTTCCGTTACTCTACGGAAACGGTAACGGGAATTACTCCCCCAGACTTCGAGCTCGAACCGACGAACGAACAATTTTGGTCTGATTTGTCGTGCTCGTTCCTTGCATCGTGAGATCGCGCGATGCCACACGCGGCACAGAAAAAAAGTTTTTAAAAGTTAAAAAAACCCGGTTCCCGGCCAAAAAGCAGGCGGGAAAATGCCTGCCGTGCCTCAGGGCACCTACCAGAGGGGTTGTTTCTGGAGGTCCCCGGCCTCCCCCCTCATCCCCCGTCCTGGGCTGCTCTGGTGGGACTCGCCGCAGGCTCGCAGCCAGCAAAAAGCCCAGTCTCGCCGCCGGCCGCCGCAATTAAAGCGCAAGCAAGCGGCACGGATGGCACAGGAAAAAACTTTTAAACTCTCCCCCCACCCATTCCCGGGCCAAAAAAGCAGGCGGAAAAATGCCTGCTTGACTAAGGGCGCAGGGCACCTACCGGAGGGGTGGTTTCTGGAGGGGGGGGGGTCCCGCCTCCCCCCCGTCCTGGGCAGCCGGACTCGCGAGTCGCCATCGCCATGCCATGCGGTGCGGGCGGGGGATCCAAAATGGGGCGGCAAACGCAATATTGTTTTTGAAATCGTGGTCCAAAAACACACAAGCACAACAGAAACACGCGAAAAATTATAAACTGCCAGATTTTTCACAGTAGCAGTGGGTTTTTTCTTGCAACAAAATGTCTCTCCTCTCCTCCTCTGTCCTCCATTGATTTTATTTTTATTTTATTTTATTTACACCTGCGCAATGATGGGCTGGCCAAGTGGCCAGCCATGTGGGAGTGGACAACCATGCAAATTTTTGGAGCCATCCCACCAGTCGCATGGCCACTTGGCCATGGAGACTTCTGGGATGTGCCAAAAAGCCCCCTAAAACCTGCCCTAGCCCTAACCCTAACCCTTGACTCCGTACCCATACGTCACAGACTGTCTTCTTAGTGGGTCAGAGAGGCACCCAGAGGTGCAACCCACTAGCCCACCGTAACCTTACCCGTCACTAGCCTAACCCTAGCTCTTGCACTAAGCCACCTTAAAGCCAGATCTACTTGCTTGCATTGCACTACACGCAGCAAGTACAATTCCCTTCTGTGTGAGACATGGTGGTGCGGGAGCCTTGTGAAGGGAAGGTATGACCCTATCACTCTCACACTGGTCTCACGTCTGCACATTATGTTATGCAATATCCATATGGCTATTGCATAGCATTTTGCAGCAGCAGCAGGTGAGGAAGGGAGACCCCCATGTAGAGGGGTCTCTTGGAGCCTGCTTCCCCTTCCTAGTGGCAGGAGGCACCCACGGGTGCCTCCAGGAGCCCACTTTCCCTTTATAGCGGGCCAGAGGAGGCACCCACCCCACAGAGGTGCCTCCAGGAGCCCGCTCCCCCCCAAAAAAACCAGTACTAACGACAACGAAAAAACGAACTGACTAATTTTTGCGAATTTTCGCGAAAACCGGAAACGACCCGAAATGGGACTGGCCCGACTAACGACAACTCGAAAATTTTTTTTTCAAGTCGTGCCCATCTCTACTCTCAAACAAGGTAGGTCTTGGCCCAAGGTGGGCGGGCCTCGTTTCAAAATTATGGGGGAGGTGTATTTGCCATATGTGTACATGTGTGCATTTTCAACAGGCCAAAAAAAGAGGGGGGAAAGCTGGAAGAAAAAATGTTCTCAACAAATGGAGTACATTTTGTCAGTTCCAGTCAATTTTAAATACTGGGGGGAAATCATCATCATCATCATCATCATCATCATCATCATCATCATCATCATCATCATCATCATCAACTTCTTCTTCTTCTTCTTCTTCTTCTTCTTCTTCTTCTTCTTCTTCTTCTTCTTCTTCTTCTTCTTCTTCTTCTAGCAAGCCTTGATGCTGAGAAGCAGAAGTATCCAATGGAGATATGACTGAGGAATGGAAGCAGCTGCTCTGGTCCACGAGTCAAAATCAGCCACCGAGGCTTATGCAGTTTCTCTTGTGTGCATACCTCCCATATGAAACCCCAGTTATACCGATACTGTATGGCCATTATTTAGATCATTTCATAATCTTCTGTTCATACAGCCAACATTTGCTCCACCACTCAATGTTTACTCCAGAAATTTATTTCCTCCTCACTGGGAGGATTGACTTAAAATGTATGATCATGTGTTACTTCATTCCTTATCATTTCAATGTGTTCAGACATTGCTGTTGATGATTTACTTCAAACCCCTTTATTTAAATAAAAGGGATATTGATAAATTGCTAGTAGCATCTGCCACAGCCACCACCACAAAAACATGAATACATTGCTCAGAAGGAGGCAGCTTTCCCCTTCTTCCACCGGGCCTGAAAGAGAGATTGAGATTTACCACTTTGAATGGTCTCCTCTCTTGCTTTTTAAAACTCGGCTTGTCAGAATAGTTTGTAAAGTCTTTTAAAACCAATTTCCTCCTCCTGAGGTTGTTCAAAAGGGAAATAAAAAATGAAAGCCCCAGGAATAGAAAGGGAGATATATATATGGAAATAAGGAAAAAGGTGACAGGCTGTATAGGAGATTACAAAGAAGCCCAACGTTTTGGTCCAGAAGGTAAAAACACATGCGTGCTAGTCCTGTTCGACTTTAGGGGCAGTGCTCATCTCTGTATTCAAGCTGAAGAGCCATTTTCTACTTGCATTTACATGCTTTCCAACTAAACATGGGCACGACTTGGCGAAATTCTCGTTTCCGTTTCCGTTTCTCGTTTCCATTACGGAACGGAAACGGTAACGACAATTACTCCGCCAGAACTCGAACTCGAACCGACTAAAGAAAAATTGGGTCTGATTTTTCGTTGTCATTCCTGGCATTGCAGCGATCGCGCGATGCCAAGCGGCACAGGAAAAAAGTTTTAAATATGCCTGCCTGAGGGCACCTACCAGAGGTTTCTGGGGGGGGGGTCCCCGGCCTCCCCCCCTCTCCTCTCCTGGGCTGCGCAAAGTGCGCATCCTTGTCGAGTCGCAACTCGCAACCAACTCGCCAAGTGGCGCGGCACAAAAAAAAGTTTTAAAAATAAAAAACCCGATTCCCGGCCAAAAAAGCAGGCGAAAATATGCCTGCCTGAGGGCACATACCAGAGGGGTGGTTTCTGGGGGGGGGTCCCCGGCCTCCCCCCCTCTCCTCTCCTGGGCTGCGCAAAGTGCGCATCCTTGTCGAGTCGCAACTCGCCAAGCGGCGCGGCACAGAAAAAAAGTTTAAAAAATAAAAAAACCCGATTCCCAGCCAAAAAAGCAGGCGAAAATATGCCTGCCTCAGTGAGGGCACCTACCAGAGGGGTGGTTTCTGGGGGGGGGGTCCCCGGCCTCCCCCCTCTCCTCTCCTGGGCTGCGCATCCTCGTCGTCTCGCCAACTCGCGCCATGCCATGCGGTGCGGGCGGGGGATCCAAACTGGGGCGACCGTAATATTTATTGAATATCGCGTGGTCCAAAAACACACCAAAGCACCACAGAAACATGCAAAAATAGTTATTTTAAAACTGCCTGAATTTTTAAAGCAGCAGCAGTGGGTTTTTCTTGCAACAAAACGTCTCCATTGATTTTATTTTATTTTATTTTATTTTTATTTTTTTACACCTGCGCTATGATGGGCTGGCCATGGGAGTGGACCATGCAAATTTTTGGAGCCATTCCACCAATTGCATGGCCACTTGGCCAGGTTTTGACCGAGACTTCTGGGATGTGCCAGTCGGGCATAAAAAGCCACTAACCCTAGCCTGAACCCGAACCCGAACCCTAACCCATACGCCAGTACACTGTCCTTCTTAGTGGGTCAGAGAGGCACCCAGAGGTGCACCCCAGTAACTCACCCTAACCTTACCAGTAACCCTAAGCCTAGCCCTTGTGCTAACCCCTAACCCCAAGCCAGATCTGTGTACTCGCATTGCACTACAGCAAGTACACTTCCCTTCTTAGTGAGTCACAGCGGGCGCCCGTAGGGGTCCTCTGTCACTTCTTTCCCCAGCCCAAGTGCAGGCAGTGACTCACAGAGGCACCCGACCCGAGGTGCCTTTGCCTGCTGTAACTGCAACTTAATGGTATGCATATCCAATTGGCTATGCATGCCATTTTGTAGCGGGTGAGGAGAGGAGGCACCCACGAGGTGCCTCCAGGAGCCCGCTTTCCCTTCATGGCCTGCCAGAGGAGGCACCCACCCCAGAGAGGTGCCTCCAGGAGCCCCCCCAAAAAAAACCAGTACTAACAACAGACGAAAAAACGACAAACGAAACGACAAATTTTTGGAAAATTTCACAAAAAACGGAAACGAGCCGAAACGGGCCGGCTCTGACACACGACAACTCGAAACGTAATTTTTCCTGGTCGTGCTCATCTCTATTTCCAACTGCTAGGTTGCCAGAAGCTGGGGTTAACAGCAGGAGCTCACTCCGCTGTGTGGCACCTGGAATTCGAACTACTGAGCTGCTGACTTTGTAGCTGGCAGTTTTCAGTGCTCTAGCCTGCTGAGCCCCCACGCCAGTAGGAGGGCTAATTTTTTAAAGAAAACCCAACTGAGTTATGATAGCACTTTTCAAACACTTGAAAGGTAGCCATCCAGAGAAGTGGGTAGGATCCTAACCCTAACCGTAACCCAATCACCCTACAATGCAGAACACATAACAATGGGCTCAAGCTACAGGAAGACAAATTTCATTTGAATATCAGGAAAAACTTCTTGACTGTAAGAGAAGTATGACAATGGAACCCATTCCTTTGGGAAGTGATGGGAGCTTCAGTGCCGCAGGCATTCACTAAAACACTGGACAACCGTCTGTCAGATTTTCTTTGATTTGGATTCCTCTATTGAGGAAGGGGTTAGACCTGATTGACTTATATAGGCCCCTTCCAGCTCCATTATTTTGTGGTTTTATGCTTTATCCTGAATTCTTTGATTGAAAAAAGGGCTGAAATATGATTGATCTATAAATAACAAACCTGAGGGGAAGGAATCAAGAAGGAGGGGGAGAGGAAAGCAGGGGGGAAGGGACGAAATTTGTAGATGTTTTTTAGGCAGCCTACCGGCCAAGAATCTGTGATGTGTTTGCCTGATGGTTCAGGGATAGACGGGGAACGGAGGAAGCCATCCTGCTAGGCCTGACGCCTCTTTATAAATAACTTTCGTCCAAGGGGCAGGATGTGTGTCAGGGCCATTTTGATAGAGTTGTTTCTCTTTAATCAGGAAAGAACCACTCGGTCAAAATGGCTTCCTTTTTTGTCCTTTCTCTCTCCGCCACCTCCCAACCCCCGCCGATGTGACTGCTTTCAAACGAAGGTCGCTTTCCTTTTAGGTTTGGACCTTGGCAGGAGATGCCTCGAGAGTAAAAGGTTTAGGCAGTGGGAACACTTTTGCTTTTCTTTACAGAAGCGGCAGACTGGGTGTGGACGCTGGCAGCGTGACAGAAAAGGGGGCAGGCCGGCGAGAGGGCTCCCCAGAGATCTCCGAGTACAAGACAGGATGTCAAAGTTTTTCAGAAATAAAATAAATAAATGACACACTGCCTGTTTCAAGGGGGGGGGGCGAGGGACACACAATTCTAGCAGTGACCCTTTGACTCTCACGGACTTGGTTTTGCAAGAGTGGAGGTACAGCTGTATGCATGAGGAGGCCGTGTTGAAAAGGAGGGTGTTTAGATCAAGTGAAAGCCCTCTCTTGCCATGCAATTTTTTGGAAGGCCTCCACAAAGCAAAGCAAAAAAGCAAAATATATACAGTGCTTGGAGCAATCTCTGGGAGGTTATGGCTATGGATACTGTTGTGTACCTAACAAGCCTATTCAGGCCCTTGTTCAGTTTATGAGCCTATTTCAGACCAGGGTGACAAGAGGTCAAAGCAAAGCTGACTATAAGATGGAGGACTCGCACTAGCTGTATTCAGACTGATGAAGCTATTTGGATGAGTAGTGAAACGTTTCTGTCTCTCAAGAAAAAGAA
Source organism: Phrynocephalus guinanensis (assembly GCA_037367245.1). NCBI lineage: Eukaryota > Metazoa > Chordata > Lepidosauria > Squamata > Agamidae > Phrynocephalus > Phrynocephalus guinanensis. Next base: position 123,940,620 of record CM074737.1, on the reverse strand, counting down.
GTCCAGTTGCCATGATTCAACTTCCAGATAAACTCACCTGGATGACTGAGAATCTTCACAGACTCTGGGAGGTTTCGAATTTAATTATGCAAGCTACACACAAGAACCCACAAACCTACCCACCCACTCGTTGGGTACTCCATTTACCAATCTCGGAAAGAGAGAAGGCCAAGTTTAACCTGAAGGCAGGGGTCAAATCAGGATTGAACTCAGGTAGTAAGCAAAGTCTTCACTGCAGTACTGTAGCTTAACCGCTGCACCACAAGGTTCTCACTGTGCCATGAGGCTCTTGGGATATACCAGCCTTCTGTTCACCATTTAGGAATGATTTTGGTATTATAAGATAGGACTTGTGTACACAGTGGTGTTGGGTTGGACTGTTCTGAGTGGTTGTTTTTTATTTTTAAAGACTGAGGGGGCAGTTTACCCTACAGTTCACATAGGATTGGGCACAGAATGATCCAAGTCAAAGCCTAGTAACACCATGGGATAGGTTGACTATGATGATTATTGAGGAAAGTCACACACGGAGGTCATGCTGACTTCCCTCTATGTTCTGAGTTGGACCTAGGAGGTAAACTACCACAGCAGAAAGGAGCCTTATTGATGGGCCTGTGGAATTTGTGGTCAGAGGATGTTTGAACAGTTCCACCTGTTGTCATTACCTGTCCATCTTCTTTAGAACTTTTGAGTGGAGATAATGGGAAGCCCATTATAGAATCATCTCGTATCAGAATCAGAATCATTTGTATTGGCCAAGTGTGGTTGGACACACCCAAAATTTGTTTTGGTAAAAAATGCTCTCCATATATAAAAAGAAATATAAGAATCATATATTCAACAATAAAAACACAGTACAACTAGACATGGGCACGGAACGAGTAATTCACCGTTTCCGTTACCATTTATCGTTTCCGTTATGTAACGGTAATGGAAACGGTAATTTAGCTGGGCCAACCAGCACCCAAACCGAAAAAATAACAATTTGGTCGGGTTTTTCGTTACCGTTTTTGGCATCGCGCCGCTCGCGCGATGCCAAAGCACTAAAAAAAAAAAAAGTTAGAAAAAAGTTTTTAAAAATACCGGCCAAAAAAGCAGGTGAAAATATGCCTGCCTGAGGCTTTGCCACCTACCAGAGGGGTATTTTTGGGGGGGGGGTCCCCGGCCTTTCCCCCCTCCTCTCCTGTCCTGGGCTGCTTGCACCAGGCTGGGGGGGGGCAATCATCCTCGTCATCTCGCCATGCCATGCGGTGGGGGGAATCCAAAATGGCTACCACAATTTTTATTTTTAAATTGTGGTCCAAAAACACACCAAAGCACAACAGAAAAACATTGAAACTTATTTATTTTAATGCCTGAATTTTATTAGTAGCAGCAGTGGGTTTTTCTTGCAATAAAACGTCTCCAATGATTTTATTTTATTTTATTTTATTTTTATTTTTTTACACCTGTGCAATGATGGGCTGGCCATGGGATGGGACATGCAATTTTTTTGAACAATTCAACCAATGGCATGGCCAGGTTTTGACTGACACTTCTCGATGTCTCAGAGGGTATAAAAAGCCAAGGCACATTCCAGAAGTCGCAGTCGGGTGTTGGATGTGGTTGAGGGAGGAGGGTGGCTGCTGGTGCTTGTGCGATCTGATATTATTCGAGGAGGGAGGCTGGAAGCTTTACAGTTTATAGGCAGGGAGGGAGGGAACACAACACAACAGGAGGCACAATTTCTCCTCCTGTCCTGTAGATCCAGATCCAGAAGAAGATCGAATTGAATTTAGAAAATTATTTTTTTGATTCCCTGCAGCTTTTGCCTTTTTACACGACCCCTAAGATCCGCTGGCCACTTAAATTCGGACCAGAGATCTTAGGGGTTCCTCGCTCTTCCTCTGTCCCCACCCCCCCTCTGCACTTCCTGGTTGCTGGCTGCCTGAGGGAGGGAGAAAAAAGAAAGAAAAGAATGCCCGTTTACCTCCGTTTTGTTCCTGGCAGCATTCAGATCTCTTAAAGGGGCGGGGCGCAAAAAAAGAACAAACAGAAGCCAGGAGAGCCCTGCACTCACTATCCTTACACCGGATCAAATATTTGTCACATCCAAAAAGCAGGTACAAGAAAACTGCTGTTTGGTCGCGCTAAAGTGGGCGGGGTCGCACTTAATTGTCTGCAAAGTCCAGAGCTGGTGGGTAAACATTTTTAAGGTCCGGACCTTGCAGCCATTTGCGGCGGAGCTTAGGGGTCGTGTATAAACGCCCTTTGTCTACCAAGGGAATAGCAGTTATTCTTTCTTTGTTCTCTGGCTTTTTGTGGGGAAAGGATTTTTCTGATATTATTATTGGGGGAGGGTCGACTGGGAGTGGGAGGTGTGTGGATTTATTTTAAAATATACAGTTTATTTTCAAAGTTTTCCAACTTCAATTTGCTTGCACACACACACACAAGTTGGGGTGCAAGAACAGAAGTTCTCCTATACTAAGGGGACAATAGAAATAATATCACAATATTATTTATTTAGTTTACTTTACTACTCTACTAGCTCATCTTCTGTTTGTTTAAACTTGTTGTGGTGTTGTGTGCACTGAGTGAACACACACACTCCATTTCAGTGGATCAAGTTGCTTTTAGAAAATAAACTTTCTATATTCCCTGCCCTGGCCAGCAGCGTTGTCTGCTGCTGAAGGGAAGAGCAGTTATCCTGCCTCTGTTCATTTTCAACTCAACCACAAGTCTGTCTGTCTCTGCCTGGCAGTTTTTTGGGAAAGGAAGGATTTCTCTGAGATAAAGGGAGTTGGGTGGACTTCTTGATTTAGTTTCTCAATAATACCATTTGAATTCAAAGTTTTTAATTCAACCTGAGAGGAAAGAAGAAACACTTTCTGCTGGCTGGCTATAACACTCATATATCGGCCTAATCTCTCTGTGTGGGGGGGCATTTACCCTACCCCTACCAATCAAGTTAATTTCCTAGGGGGGGCTGATTAGGCAACCAATTTCATTTGCTGCTTTATTTTTTGGGGGGGGGAATACACTACCCTAAAATATTTTTTCGCCCAACGCGTTGTAAGTCTAGGGAACTCCCTGCCACAGGATGTGGTGATGGCATCTGGCCTGGATGCCTTCAAAAGGGGATTGGACAGATTCCTGGAGGAAAAGTCCATCACAGGTTACAAACCATGATGGAGAAACCAGGGTACTTCAAGGGCCAGATGCAGGGGAGTGGTATCAGGAGACAGATATCTAGTCTCATGCGCTGCCAAACGCATCTGGTGGGGCCGCTGTGAGATACAAGAAGCTGGACTAGATGGGCCTTTGGCGTGATCCAGCATGGCTCTTCTTATGTTCTTATGTACAACATATTCCAGTTACCAGTTCAATTTGAGGGAGAGCCTATTAGGGTAATTGTGCAATTTGCTTGCACACACACAATTCTTGGGGTGCAAGAACAGAACCTCCTCCTACCCTAAGGGGACATATAAATATTTTACAATCTTATTTACTCCAGCTTATCTTCTGTTTGTTTAAACTGTTGTGTCACTGTGTGCGTGCACTGAACACGCACTCCATTTCAGTGGATCAAGTTGCATTTAGAAAATAAATTTTCTTTATTCCCTGGCAGTTTTGTCTGCTGCTGAAGTGAAGAGCAGTTATCTTCTCTTTCTTCAACTCAACCACAAGCCTGTCTTCTCTGCCTGGCAGTTTTTGGTGAAAGGAAGGATTTCCTGAGATAAAGGGAGTTGGGTGGACTTCTTGATTTAGTTTTCAATATCATTTGAATTCAAAGTTTTTCATTCAACCTGAGAGAAAAGTAGAAACACTTTCTGCTGGCTCATATATCGGCCTAATCTGTGGTGGTGGTGGGGTATTTACCCTACCCCACCAATCAAGTTAATTTCCTGGGGGGCTGATTAGGCAACCAAATCAAATCAAATCAAATCAAATCAACCTTTATTGGCATTAAAATAAAATAAAACAACACAACAAGAGAAAATGAGGTCAGCAAGGAGGGTAATCAAACATGGAACTGGTGATTCTAATATATGCATTAGCTACTCAAGCCAATGAGATGGGGAATAGGGAGGCCCAGATCCTCGTGCTGCTATAATTTCAGAGGCAAAGGAGGCCACATCATCCAGATAAGAGGTGACTTGCGTAGAGAGAAGGAACCTAAGCTTAACCAAGCCTTCCCACCCTTGCATTCTATCGAGGATCGAGGATAGATATTTCCTACGAAGTGCATCGTGAGTTGGGCAATGAAAGAAGATGTGTTCAAGCGTTTCAACGGCATTAGTTTGACATGGACAGATCCTCTGGGAGTAAGGGATTCCATTGAACCTGCCTGACAATAGTGCCGAGGGGAAGGAATTGCATCTGGCAAGTGAATAGGCTCTGCGCGCTTCGGGACATGTTAGGTAAGTCAGAAAAAAAGCAGGCTTCCCAGGTAGGACTGGGATGTTAAATTGAAGTGGGGAGCTGGTGGTATTGGCTTCGCTGCACAGTTCTTGCCATTCGATGTTCAATAGCCTGTCTTTAATAGTCCTATATGCTTCAGATTGACTTAACATGCCAAGCTGCTCAATATCCAATCCCGCTACTTTAAGAGTGGTAAGAACATCGGAGATCTCGACTGGGAGGTCAGGATCTATCAAAAGTTGATATAATAAACGGGTATGAACTGGGTTGTAAAGGATTCCAAGCCAGAATTTAATAGCTCTTAATCTGGCCAAGGTCTTCAGCCTTATCATGCCAGTTTCTAAGCAAAGAACGGCGTATGGGACACATTTAGGGAGGCCTAGGATTCTTCTCAAAAAAGAGGCTTGAATACTCTCCACTGTGCGATCTATAGCTTTATACCAAATTGGTGATGCATATAAGATTTGAGATAGGGTTTTGGCCTTAAATATTGTCAGGGAAGCTGGTACATAGCGATTGCTATAGCTAAAAAAGAAGCGTGAGATTGCGCTAGCAGAGATCTTGCTAGAATTTAGGACATACTTGCGATGGGAGAACCAGGTGTGCCTGTAGTTGTAGTGAACACCCAGGTACTTAAATGACTTTACCTGCTCTATAACATTACCCTTACAAAGCCATTTGTGGGCAGTCCATTTTCTCGCAAAGACCATTATTTTTTAGATTTGGAGTAATTAACCTCCAATTTATTGGCTAAGAAATAGTCCGTGGCACCATTAAGTAAGCGTTTAAGACCTATCCTAGTGCGAGAGAGAAGTATTGCGTCGTCGGCGTACAAAAGCAATGGAACATGTGTCTGACCCAGTTTTGGGCAATGGCTATTCACATTCCGCAGATTAGGAGCTAAGTCATTTAGGAAGAGGTTGAAAAGTGTTGGGGCCAGAATGCAGCCCTGCTTCACTCCTTTATTTGTTTTGAAGGGTTGAGTTAGTTTGCCATTCTGAGAGCATCTAACCGTACATAAAGTATCGGCATGCAAGGCTCTAATTAGGAGAAGTAGCCTTTGATCAATATTCCATCTGGATAATTTATCCCAAAGTAGCTCTCTATCTACAGAATCAAAAGCACCCTTCAGGTCAAGGAAAGCCACATAGAGTCTAGCCTTAGATATCTTGACCTGTTTATAGACCAAGTGTGAAAGGATAGCGCAGTTATCTAACGTGGATTTGCCCTGACAGAATCCTGATTGCTCAGGGCCTAAGATGTTCTCGGCGTCTATCCAGGAGGAAAGTTTATTGCTTAGGTATTTGGCATAAACTTTGCCAATTACCGATAATAGGCTGATAGGTCTGTAATTCTCTGGGGAATTAGGATCCCCCTTTTTGTAGATGGGAACAATTGTGGCAGTTGTCCAATCTTTGGGTATAAAGCCAGTTTTATTGATGGTTGTGAAAAATGGGGCTAGTAGTAAAGACCACCAAGCTGGATCACATTTTAGGAGGTCAGGGGGTATACCGTCAGGGCCTGCAGCTTTACCTGACCGTAAACCTACAATAATTTTATAGATATCCTCAGGGCATACTGGAGGCCACTCGGGCAGGTTGGGGGAGGAAAAGTCAGGACAGTTGGCTGTGGGCTTATTCCTATCAAAGAAAACGTCAGAAAAGTGTTCAACCCACCTAGATGGTGGAACTGCATCTGAATCCTCCACCTCTGATCTTGAGAATCCCGTAACAATAGACCAGAATTGTCTAGTGTTATTATGAGCGACAGCTTGAAATAGCTTATTCCACTGGTTATGGAAGAAAATTTGCTTTTTCTTAAGGAGTAGGGCCTTTAATTGTTGATGATACTGAAAGTATTTTACTAAGTCACCTTGGGCATTGGTCTGCCTGAAAACCATGAAAGAGGCGCGCAATAGAACCTTGAGCTCTCTGCATTCCTTGTCAAACCAATTAAGGTTATTATGTGGTCCCCCATAGCGGCACAGTGTTGGCTTATGACTCAAGGAATGAAAAATTAGGTTTATAAAGGATTCAAAGAATTTAATTTGGCTAGAATAGTCAGGGTTCACTAGAATGCCTTGTAGAAGTTTTCTGCTTCCTTGGGCTATCACTAATTGATGGAATTTAGTGGACAGATCTTTATTGACCAGGATTTTAGACCTAGGCATCAAATTATCAGCCTCCCTGGCGGGTGATGCCCTATGCTCTAGCAGTTTTAGAGACAATATTAAGGGAAGGTGGTCACTGATGACATAATCGCCAACTGCAAAGTGTACTACTCGCTGTTTTGTTGATGTCGAAACTAGGAGATAGTCGACAACGCTGGAGCCTCGGGGGGATACAAAGGTATGTTCGCCAGCATTAGGGAAGTCAAGGAGACCATTAAGCCAGATCATATTGGTGCAAATAGAAAATCTGGCAAGGGCTAATCCACCAGCATTGTAAAACGGATCTTTTGACCTCCTGGTCAGACCACATAAGGGAGGCAGAGAGTGTTCATCCTCAGCCATCCCTGTTTTATAAAAGATTTGATTAGTGGTCCCGACTCTTGCATTGAGGTCACCTCCCAGAATAAATTCAGCAGAAGGGTGGGAGTGCTTTAAGTTATCAATACATGTTAGGAGATCGCTCCAGTGTGCTGATCTCCTAAGGGTATCAAGAGAGGGAGGCAGATAGACATTTACAAGGATAAGCTCAGCTCCCTCTATAGCTACCTTGACAGCTTGGATTTTGCAAATCCCTGGGGAAATAGTTAGACAACGTGCTTTGTATGAAGCAGGGACCAAGATAGCAAGGCCCACAGAAGGCCTTCCCTTGGGGTTGGATTTGACAGCTGGTGATGCGAAAGTTTTATATCCATTAAGATTAATTCTGCCCACATCTGTTACCCATGTTTCCTGCAACATGATGATATCAAAGGACTTGAGATAACGTGCAAAGCCAAGATCAGTTTTTTTGTTAGCCCAACCTGCAATGTTCCACGATAGAAGTCTTAGGCAAGCCTGCGAGGATGGGCAGGGTGGAAAGAGTGAGCCAGAAGGGCATGTTAAAAGTCAGGGATCAATAGGTGGCAGGCTCATCGATGATATAGCGGCTGAAGGCAGAATTCCAGTGGTGTCCTGGTCCACTGCTAAAGGCAGGCAGGTGTCAGTTGGATCAGTTATAGTGTTAAGAGATGCAGTAAGAGCTGTTGCGTGGTGAAACTGCTGGACCACCGTTTGAGCTAGGGAGATTAGAGACTGAGGGGCATGGACTTTGACAGGATGAGCAGATGTCACGGTGAAGGCTTTCTCCTCTTCTTTGTCTGCTTTGGTCAGTGGAGCCAATGATGGAGAGCAGGTCTCAGCAGGGGGACAGGAGGACTCAGTAGGAAAAGTGGAGACCAAGTGCTGAGCTATGTCCCCAGTAGACAGAAGTGCCAGGAGAGCCTGATTAGATTGATCTTTTAAGTTGTGAAATTGATCATCTTTGTCATTGTCCATACTGGCAAATATCTCCGTTTGGTTGTCTTGGGAGAGATCATTTGGGGCTTCCACTTCGCTTGCCCCTATGTCGTTACTTTCCATATCCACTTGCGGTGGGAAGTCCTTTCCAGTCGGTTCAGTTGAGGGCTTACTCTGTGCCCTTGACAGGTTGAAATTGTAATTCCAGAGTGTAAGTGAGGAGTCACACACTGGGACACTCAGCACTTCCTGTGCACCTATTACTTCGTAAGTGGTTTCAAAGACAAGAATCGGAGACGAACTGTGGGCACTGTGGAGCTTCTGCAGCGAGCTCTCTTCTCTAAATTTTGATTTTATTTTGATTTTATTTAATATCTCTATCCTCTAAACTTTTAAACTCTTAAACCTTTAAATTTTAACTCAACTCAACCTTTGCCTCAACACCACGAGGAAAAGAAGAAAACTCCCTGAGTCTGCCTGTTGCTGCTGATTGATTTGACTGTTATAGGACCTACTGCTTATCATGGGGGCGAAAAAGAAGCGGCTGAGATCACCCACTGGGGCCGGAGTTGGAGTTGATCTACCAACAAAAGCTGCTAAACAGCTACGTATAGACGAGATAATCACCCGGGCTTCGACCACGACAGAAAATGTAAGTCAACTGCCTGTTTCTGCTCCTACTAATAAGCCCACTACCTTAGAATCAACAAGAGATCAAAATCTGACTGGCAGACTGGACATTACATCTTTTGTTGCCCAAGGGGAACCCCCCTGTGTTTTGTTTTCAGATGCCATCGTCTTCCCCAAAAGACAATGCCCCAGAAGGAGCTGGTCAGCCACAATTAGCCCCGGATAATCTGACCACTCGTCAGTTGTTGAATCTGGTAGGAGAACATAGTATTCTTACCGGGAAAACAGTCCTGGCTATATTTCGGAAACTTGAACATATTACCAGCCAACTGGCTGTGGTCCAGAATACACTAATTAGCAGCGACAAAGTAATTGCAGGCTCTGATCCCCCCCCCTCCTGGCTTACATAAGGAACGGAGAGAAGGAAAAGGTGCTGATGAGAAATGCATTGATGATTATACTGCACTTGTGGGCAAACCTTATGGAAAAATCAAAAAAGCAAATGCAGCCACTCCCCGACTGCTTCAAACAGCACAAATAACTCTTGAGATTAAAAACAATAATATCAACAGAGGGAAATGGACCAACAGACAGAGGGTATCAATCTCGCTGAGCAAACTATTGAGGACCGATGTGCAGCAAATAGATATGAAAGCTCTGGAATATTTACCCAGTCCCCACCACACAATAAGGCTCCTTCTGGTGTTCGACAGACCAACTATTCCACTAATGTTGCTCAGAATGAGAAGGTTCCTGGGCACTTTCGACATAGCTGCTAGAAGAGTCTTCTCTGATGTGGGCGTTAAACCTCTGTTATTACCAAGCCAGGATTCCACATTATCAGCCGTTCCTTCGCCAGCTGCAAGGTCAGGCAGTGTTGGACTGCAGCCAAGTTTGAACACAGCTGATAAGCTAATTGCACCTCAATGGAAACAAAACCACCAAACTGAAACCACCCAAAACAACTTATCTATAAAGAAGGGCGACCACCTGGAGAAGCTAACTTCAAACCTTGAACAATCCTTAGCGGGAATCTCATCAGCCCTGTGTGCTGTGTCAAAGGACATGAATTCAGTAGAATTAACGAACGAACGTAGGCAACCAATTTCATTTGCTGCTTTATTTTTTTTTTTGGGGGGGGGGAAGGTTTCCTTCTAGGGTCATGGACTTTTCTAATTCTGAAGAAATCGAGGAAAAGATGCCACTTCGGCTTAATGGCTTCCCTGCGCAGACTCTGCCTCCTGCGTTGGCAGAAGTATAGCCTGGTCTCCAGGCTGTTCCCTGGTACCCTATCCTCTATTACCCTATCCTAACCTATCCTCTCCATTTCTATTTCAATTGCTAATACCCTAATCCTTTTTTTATTTGTATTTCTATTTTTATTTGTATTTCTATTTCTATTTCTAGTAGACATGGGCACGGAGCGGAGAAATTGTCGTTTCCGTTTTTGGTTATCGTTTCCGTTACGCAACGGAAACGGAAACGATAATTACGCCGCTCCAGCTCGAACCCGACCCGAAAAAAGAAAAATTGGGTCGGGTTTTTCGTTGTCGTTAATGACATCGTGGCGATCGCGCGATGCCAAGCAGCACAGAAAAAAAGTTTTAAAAAGTAAAAAAAAAAAAAACCCCACTCCCGGCCAAAAAAGCAGGCGAAAATATGCCTGCCTGAGGACACCTACCAGAGGGGTGGTTTCTGGGTGGGGGGGTCCCCGGCCTTCCCCCCCTCCTGTCCTGGGCTGCTTGCACCAGGCTGGGGGGGGGGTCATCCTCGTCGTCTGTCTCGCTGCATGCCATGCGGGGGGGGGAATCCAAAATGGCGACCACAATTTATTTATTTTAAATGCCTGATTTTTAATAGTAGCAGCAGTGGGTTTTTTATAGCAATAAAACGTCGCATTGATTTTATTTTATTTTATTTTATTTTTTATTTTTTTAGACCTGCCCATTTGGGCTGGGCATGGGATGGGACCATGCAATTTTTTTGAACCATTCCACCAATGGCATCGCCAGGTTTTTGACTGACACTTCTGGATGTCTCGGAGGGCATAAAAAGCCGAGGCACCTTCCAGAAATCGCAGTCGGGTGTATGGATGTGGTTGAGGGAGGAGGGCTGGCTGCTGGTGCTGGTGTGATCCGATCGAGATTGAGAAGGGAGGCTGGAGGCTTTAGGATTTAAGTTAGGCAGGCAGGGAGGGAATTGAATTTAGAAAATAATTTCTTTGATTCCCTGCAGCTTTGTCTGCTGAAGGGAATAGCAGTTTATTCTTTATTTCTTCTCTGGCAGTTTGTGAAGATTTTTTTCTGATATTGGATAAAGGGGGAGGTTCGACTGGGAGTGGGAGGTGTGGATTTATTTTTAAAATATATTATATACTACCATTTATTTTCTATTTTCCCAACTTCAATTTGCTTGCACACACACACATTTGGGGTACAAGCCAAGAACAGAACCTCTATCCTAAGTGATATCCTAACTGCCCACTCGCCTGTCCGCCCGCGTCTCCCCCCTGCCGCTGTCGCCGCCCGCCCATGGCCCCCTGCCACTGCCGCCCGCCCGCACCTCCCCCCCCGCCGCCCGCCCCTGCCCCCCCGCCGCCTAGGGTGCAAAAACACCTAGCGCCGGCCCTGATTGCGGGACGCCCCTATGCTCTGGGGGAAGTCAAATCGCGCTAAATCACGGTGGAAACGACAAACGACAAATGAAACGACAAATTTTTGAAAAAATTCGCGACAAACGGAAACGACCCGAAATGGACCCGTTCCGACAAACAAAAACTCGAAACGTCATTTTTTCTGCTCGTGCCCATGTCTAATTTCTAGTACCCTATCCTCTAAACGAGGATAGGAAAGTACTTTCCTGGCCCTCTTGCTTCCCTGCGTGGACTGTGTCTCCTCTGTGATGGAGAAACCCGGTCTCCTGGATATGCAAAACTGTGGCCTCCAAACTAGGCAGCTGAAACAATCCCTCCTTAAACTTCCCTGGCACTCTGGCTTCGTGGCTTTGCTGCATGCGTGGACTGTGTCTCCACTGGGTTGGTGGAACTGGGTCTCCTGAGCTGGCAAAACTCTGGCCTCCAAAGTAGGCGGCTGAAACAATCCCTCCCCAAGAAAAATTCCCTGCTGGCGCTCTGGCACTCTGGCTTTCCTGCGTGGACTGTGTCTCCTCCACTGGGTTGGCGGAACTTGGTCTCCTGGGTAGACCAAACTGTGGCCTCCAAAGTAGGCGGCCGAAACAATCCCTCCCTAAACTTCCTTGGCACTCTGGCTTTGTGGCGTTGCTGCGTGCGTGGACTGTGTCTCCACTGGGTTGGTGGAATTGGGTCTCCTGAGTTGGCAAAACTGTGGCCTCCAAAGTAGGCAGCTGAAACAATCCCTCCCTAAACTTCCTTGGCACTCTGGCTTCGTGGCTTTGCTGCGTGCGTGGACTGTGTCTCCACTGGGTTGGTGGAATTGGGTCTCCTGAGTTGGCAAAACTGTGGCCTCCAAAGTAGGCAGCTGAAACAATCCCTCCCTAAACTTCCTTGGCACTCTGGCTTCGTGGCTTTGCTGCGTGCGTGGACTGTGTCTCCACTGGGTTGGTGGAATTGGGTCTCCTGAGTTGGCAAAACTGTGGCCTCCAAAGTAGGCAGCTGAAACAATCCCTCCCTAAACTTCCCTGGCACTCTGGCTTCGTGGCTTTGCTGCGTGCGTGGACTGTGTCTCCACTGGGTTGGTGGAATTGGGTCTCCTGAGTTGGCAAAACTGTGGCCTCCAAAGTAGGCAGCTGAAACAATCCCTCCCTAAACTTCCCTGGCACTCTGGCTTCGTGGCTTTGCTGCGTGCGTGGACTGTGTCTCCACTGGGTTGGTGTAACTGGGTCTCCTGGGTAGGCAAAACTGTGGCGTCCAAAGTAGGCAGCTGAAACAATCCCTCCCTAAACTTCCCTGGCACTCTGGCTTCGTGGCTTTGCTGCGTGCGTGGACTGTGTCTTCACTGGGTTGGTGGAACTGGATCTCCTGGGTAGGCAAAACTGTGGCCTACAAAGGTAGAAACAATCCCTTCCCTGGCACTTTGTCTTCGTGGCTTCCCTGTGTGGACTCTGCCTCCTTGGTTGGCGGAACCCAGACTCATAAGAACATAAGAACATAAGAAGAGCCATGCTGGATCAGGCCAAAGGCCCATCTAGTCCAGCTTCCTGTATCTCACAGCGGCTCCACCAGATGCGTTTGGGAGCGCATGAGACTAGATATCTGTCTCCTGATACCACTCCCCTGCATCTGGTCCTTGAAGTACCCTGGGTAGGCTAAACTCTGGCCTCCCAAAGGCTTGGAAATGTTGAAATCCCTTCCTTAGAAAACTTCCTGGCACTCTGGCTTCCCTGCGTGAGCCACCTTTGCATTGCTGTTCAGCAGAAATTTGAGTACATCTAGACCCACAGGAACTGTGTAGGACGAAATGTTGCTGGTTGCTAGGCCACGGCCTAGAGAACTTCCCTGCCCCTGGCACTCTGGCTTCATGGCTTTCCTGCGTGGACTGTGTCTCCACTGGGTTGGTGGAACTGGGTCTCCTGAGTTGGCAAAACTGTGGCCTCCAAAGTAGGCAGCTGAAACAATCCCTGCCCCTGGCACTCTGGCTTCGTGGCTTTCCTGCATGGACTGTGTGTCCACTGGGTTGGTGGAACTGGGTCTCCTGGGTATGCAAAACTGTGGCCTCCAAAGTAGGCAGCTGAAGCAATCCCTCCCTAAACTTCCCTGGCACTCTGGTTTCGTGGCATTGCTGCGAGCGTGGACTGTGTCCCCACTGGGTTGGTGGAACTGGGTCTCCTGAGTTGGCAAAACTGTGGCCTCCAAAGTAGGCAGCTGAAACAATCCCTGCCCCTGGCACTCTGGCTTCGTGGCTTTCCTGCATGGACTGTGTGTCCACTGGGTTGGTGGAACTGGGTCTCCTGGGTATGCAAAACTGTGGCCTCCAAAGTAGGCAGCTGAAGCAATCCCTCCCTAAACTTCCCTGGCACTCTGGTTTCGTGGCATTGCTGCGAGCGTGGACTGTGTCTCCACTGGGTTGGTGGAACTGGGTCTCCTGAGTTGGCAAAACTGTGGCCTCCAAAGTAGGCAGCTGAAACAATCCCTGCCCCTGGCACTCTGGCTTCGTGGCTTTCCTGCGTGGACTGTGTGTCCACTGGGTTGGTGGAACTGGGTCTCCTTGGTATGCAAAACTGTGGCCTCCAAAGTAGGCGGCTGAAACAATCCCTCCCTAAACTTCCCTGGCACTCTGGCTTCGTGGCTTTGCTGCGTGCGTGGACTGTGTCTCCACTGGGCTGATGGAACTGGGTCCCCTGAGTTGGCAAAACTCTGGCCTCCAAAGTAGGCGGCTGAAACACTCCCTCCCCAAGAAAATTCCCTGCTGGCGCTCTGACACTCTGGCTTTCCTGCGTGGACTGTGTCTCCTCCACTGGGTTGGCAGAACTTGGTCTTCTGGGTAGACCAAACTGTGGCCTCCAAAGTAGGCGGCCGAAACAATCCCTCCCTAAACTTTCCTGGCACTCTGGCTTCGTGGCTTTGCTGCGTGCGTGGACTGTGTCTCCACTGGGTTGGTGGAACTGGGTCTCCTGGGTAGGCAAAACTGTGGCCTCCAAAGTAGGCGGCTGAAACAATCCCTCCCTAAACTTCCCTGGCACTCTGGCTTCGTGGCTTTGCTGCGTGCGTGGACTGTGTCTCCACTGGGTTGGTGGAACTGGGTCTCCTGGGTAGGCAAAACTGTGGCCTCCAAAGTAGGTGGCTGAAACAATCCCTCCCCAAGAAAATTCCCTGCTGGCGCTCTGGCACTCTGGCTTTCCTGCGTGGACTGTGTCTCCTCCACTGGGTTGGCGGAACTTGGTCTCCTGGGTAGACCAAACTGTGGCCTCCAAAGTAGTCGGCCGAAACAATCCCTCCCTAAACTTCCTTGGCACTCTGGCTTTGTGGCGTTGCTGCGTGCGTGGACATTGTCTCCACTGGGTTGGTGGAACTGGGTCTCCTGGGTAGGCAAAACTGTGGCCTCCAAAGTAGGCGGCTGAAACAATCCCTCCCTAAACTTCCCTGGCACTCTGGCTTCGTGGCTTTGCTGCGTGCGTGGACTGTGTCTCCACTGGGTTGGTGGAACTGGGTCTCCTCAGTTGGCAAAACTCTGGCCTCCAAAGTAGGCGACTGAAACAATCCCTCCCCAAGAAAATTCCCTGCTGGCGCTCTGGCACAATGGCTTTCCTGCGTGGACTGTGTCTCCTCCACTGGGTTGGCAGAACTTGGTCTCCTGGGTAGACCAAACTGGCCTCCAAAGGCAGTTGAAACAATCCCTCCCTCAAGTTCCCTGCTGGCACTCTGGCTTTGTGGCTTTCCTTTGTGGACTGTGTCTCCTCCACTGGGTAGGCGGAACTCTGTCTCCTGGAAAGGCAAAACTCTGGCCTCCAAAGAAGGTGGCTGAAACAATCCCTCCCTCAAGTTCCCTGGTGCTCTGGCTTCGTGGCTTCCCTGCATGGACTGTGTCTCTCCACTGGGTTGGCGGAACCCGGTCTCCTGGGTAGGCAAAACTCTGGCCTGGTCTCCAGGCTGTTTCTGAGCAGCAGCAGCAGCATAGGTTGCTGCTGGTTCACCCTTGTAATCCACCTCCCAATCTTCCTCACTCCGGCCTCGAAGAGGCAGGAAATCCCGAGGACAAGGAGGCACCAGGCTGTTCCCTAGTACTCTATCCTACAAATAAGGAGGGTTGGAAAGTCACTCTGGCCTCCTAAGGCGGAAGAAACAATCCCTTCCCTGGCACTCTGGCTTTGTGGCTTCCGTGCGTGGACTCTGCCTCCTGGGCGGAACTCGGTCTCCTGTGTTGGGGGAGAACGTGGCCACTGAGCCCTGTTTGGAATTTGGAAATCAAACACAGCTGCCCACACAAAGAGTGGTGGACTGACCTCCAGGGTTTTCTGGATGGCCTCCATTGGCTCCTGAATTTGATCCTTGGGGATTCTGCCTGTCATCTCCTTGGGATACTCCAGCTGGCGATGATTCCCCAAGAGGTTGAGGGGAACTGTATTGGGAATTGGGGCAGAAAGTGAGAGGAGGGGCACTCATCCAGATGAGGGGGGGGGAAGCATCTGTCATGCCTCTACCAGAATGAATCTCTGACCGCTAGTTGACCAGGGTGGCATTTGCTTGGCTTTACAAGGAGTGTCATTGGAGATGGGGACATTGAGAGGAGTAGACCCTCATCAAGATTTGGGGGAGGAACGGAATACTGTGTCTCCTGCTGCCTCTGAAAGGTGGAGGGGAAATGGGATGGATAAAAGGCTTAAAAAAAAAAGAAGTATAACAGGCAGCCAGACCAAGTGGTGTGGCCAGTTCAGTTAGCAGTTGAACAAGAGAAAAAGAGAATATTGCTTTCTGCCCACTTTGTTTGCATTATTGCATAGGATGCAGTGTTATACTATGATATATTTAATAGAGATGGGCACAAAATGAGCGATTTTTCATTTTCGTTTTTGTTTTTTCGTTTCGTTATGCAACAAAAACGAAACGATTTTTAAAAAAACAAAACGAAAATGAAAACGAAACGGCCAAATTTGCCGTGTTTTTCGTTTTTGTTGCAGCAGATGCATTGAACTACAAAGAATGCTAACGAAACAGTAATTTTTCATTTTTGTTTTCATTTTTTCATTTCATTACCTAACGAAATGAAAACAAATTTTTTTGCAAAAAAGTCACAAAAACGAAAACGAACCGAAACGGACCCCTAAACGACCAAACGACAAACACCATTTTTTGAGTCGTGCCCATCTCTAATATTTAATATATTATTCATCAGTTTAAAGTGTTTTCTGCCTGCTCTGGGTCATTGCGGGACGCCCCCATGCTCTGGGAAGTCAAATCACGCTAAATCGCGGTAGAAACAACAAACGACAAACGAAAAGTCAAAATGAAAGTTTTCGAAAATTTTTGCGACAAACGGAAACAGAATGAAACGGACCCGTTCCGACAAACGAAAAATCGAAACGTCATTTTTCCTAATCGTGCCCATCTCTAAGTACAATACAATATAACCTATTATTTAAAAAAGAAAGAAAAGAAGTAAAAATTAATTATTCAACAGTTTGATAGTACTTGGAAAGAAGCTATCTTTATATCTAGTTGTCCTAGTATGCAATGCCCTAAAATGTTGCCCTGAGGGTAACAATTGAAACAGATGATGTCCAGGATGTGTGGAATCTGTATATATTTTCATCGCCCTCTTTTTAGCTCGTTTGGTATACAATTCCACAATAGACGGCAAATTAGTAACAATAATTTTTTCTGCAGTTCCAATTATCCTTCGAAGTCTATATCTGTCCTGCTTAGTGGCAGAACTAAACCAGACAGTTATAGAGGAACAGATGATAGATTCAATAACACCTCTATAGAATTGAATAAACAGTTCTTTTGGCAGTCTGAACTTCCTAAGCTGACGCAGAAAGTGGGGAATCATAGAATCATGATGTTGGAAGGGGCCTATAAGGCCACCAAGTCTAACCCTCTGCTCAAGGCAGGAATACAAATTGATGCCTGCCTGCCAAGTGGTTGTCTAAAATTCTCTTGAATGTCTCCAGTGTTGGAACACTTACCACTTCATGATACCATGGGTTCCATTGTCGTACTGCTCAAACAGTCAGGATATTCAACCAAAATCTGGCTTCCTGTAATTTGGACCCATTGTTGCATATCCTGCACTCAGGGGTGTCTCAGAACATATCCCGCCCCTCATCTTTTTGTTGTTGTCCAGCTAATAAATGTGGTTTAATCTGTTCCCATTGCCCTGACACTGCTTTTGTCTGCTTTCTCCCAGTAGGATTACCTGACCCAAGGCAAAGGTGTGTCAATCAAGTGTCCCTTGTCTCCAATTTAGCTGGTTCTCTTTTTTTTTAAGAAAAAAAAATAAGGATTTCAATACACCACTGGATCCAGTTGCACTTAGTACTAAATGTTAAGCAAGCAAGCAAGCAAGCAAGCAAGAAAATGAATGAATGAATGAATGAATGAATGAATGAATGAATGAATGAATGAATGAATGAATAAATAAATAAATAAATAAATAAATAAAGAGGGTGATGGAAATTGCCAGTTAGTTGACCCCTTTAGGTAGCTTTTGCTGTTGGAACCCCATGCAAACTGAGCTCTCTGCCTCTACCCGGCTGTAAATTGTTGTCTGCAATGATTCCAGCTCAAAAAACTGTTTTTAATTAAAGCACTCTACATAAGGCTGCCCTTGGAAACAGTACAGAAGTTTCAGGATGTCTACAATGTGACAGCCAGGCTACCAGAGCAAGTTAATTCAACCTTACACACTCAGTCTTGACATACCTTCATTGACTCCCCATCACTCTCTGTGCTCAATTCATATCATCAGTGATATGAGGGACATTAAATATAATTAAAATTTAAAAGTCCCCTCCCCTCTTGAGCTCTGAGAGCAGATGGTAGTAAAATAAGGTGCTAACAAGTGCTGATTGGCAGTTTCTCTCTTTCTCTCTTTTTAGCTGGTCTTCTAAGGGCCTTTTCACACGACCCCTAAGATCCGCTGGCCACTTAAATTCGGACCAGAGATCTTAGGGGTTTGTCGCCGTTCCTGCATTCCCACCCCCTCCACACTCCTGGCTGCTGGCTGCGTGAGGGGAGGGAGAAAAAAAGGAAGAAAAGAATGCCGCTCGCCTCCGTTCTGCCGTCCTGGCACTGCATTCAGATCTCTTAAAGGGGCGGGGGGCAAAACAAGAACAAACAGAAGCAAGGAGAGCCCGGCAGTCACTACTGTTATATCCGCATCAGGAATTTTCACCCTCCGAGAGCAGGTACCTGAAAAGTGCGCTGGGACGCGCTTAGGTGGGCGTGGTCACACTTAATTATCTGTAAACTCCGGAGCTGGTGGGGAAATAATTTTAAGCTCCGGAACTGGGAGCCATTTGCCGCGGAGTTTAGGGGTCGTGTGAAAAGGCCCTAAGTCCTCTAACAAAAGCCTGTTTCAGCACTCAAGCAAAACTAGAGATGGGCACAAACTGACAGTTCAGTGATTCGTGCTGGTTCATCTGTTAGACAAACAGGTGTTTGCTGCTTCCCAGTCTCACCTCCTCTGGTGGGAACCCACTCAGATGCATCACCCTGACTTCCCTAACCCACCTCATATGGGAGCTACCTCTGATGGGGACCTGCTGGAGCAGACAAAGCTCAGAATTGCCAAACACCTGTTCAACTGAAGAATGAACCAGCACGAACCACCGAACTGGCCGTTCGTCCCTATCTCTAGGTGTCTCCTTAAAAAGATGAGGAGGGCAAAAATGGTTTGGAGGCGAGAGGTGCTTGGTTGAGAGAAACTTACAACCCTGTGAGTGCCCCTTTGCTTTGCATGAGGTGATCACACTGGTATAAAATAGACCAAAAGCGATATCAAACTGATCGCAAAAAGTTGAAACCACACCTACTGGTTGAACAATAACAACAATTTTACAGTGGGCTTTTCTACATTAAGTTTTACATTAAATTAGGAATTGACTTAACCTATTGGATCTGTACATGATTGCGCTGTCATCCTCTGACCTTATCCTCATCCTGATCCCTAACTTTTCATTCGAGCTGAAGAACTTCCAGAGGTCATACCCATACACTCCTTTGCCCTCAATTCTCTCTATATTTTTCTTCTAAAAAGACGTTCTTCAAAATTAAAAAAAAAGCCTCTTCATGCCATCTAGTGGGCAATGGTTTTTTACAAAATTGAATTGGGATGGTAGAGGAAGTTCCCAAATTGGGTGACATTGCTTTCCATACATTCTGGAGGGCACCTAGGGAGCTTTACGTTCCTGTTCCTGTTATTTGAGTTTGATGCTGTGAGGCAGCCCCTTGAACCTGAGCAGCTCTCTGTTATAAAAAATTACCACTACTTTGAGGAGAAAACTGGAGTTTTTTTCATTGGGTGGGTTTTCCAAGATCTTCTTAAAACTGGCTGCCAATCAGCTATCAGGCACAATTCAAGGTGCTGACCTTGACCTACAAAGCACTGTATGACCTGGGTCCAAGCTACCTCAAAGACTGAATCTCACAGTATGAACTGACTTGGGTGTTAAGGTCATCAGGAGAGGCCCTTCTCTCAATCCCACCACCCTCACAGGTACGACTCGTGGGAACCCATGAAAGAGCCTTCGCAGCTGCTGCGCCCAGACTCTGGAACTCCCTCCCACTAGAAGCCAGGACTGCCTCATCTCTGTTGTCCTTCCAGAAACAGGCAAAAGCCTATCTCTTCAGACAAGCTTTCCCTGAATGATGGACTACCATTATGTGTCTTTTATATGAATCTATAGGTTCACATAGACTTTTGTGTTTATAACTACTTATAAACTTGTAGCTTTAATGTAATGTTGTCTATTAATGCTGTAAGATGCCCCTCAATTCCTTGTTCTCAATACTTGAACATGTCTTAATTGTATTGGACTGTATATTATCCCTCATTACTGTAAGCCGCCTTGGGTCCTTTTCCAAGGAGAAAGGTGGGGTAAAACACTCTAAAATAAAATAAATAATAAATAAAATAAAGCAATGCCTTAGTAGTTTAGGTTCTAGAAAGGGGGGACACATGATAGAATGATAAATTGTGACATAGTACCTTTTTAATTACCTCTTTGAAGGGGCATTTAACAGTACTATACCCCTCAAGTGAGATATAGTTTTGTAGACTTGTGTGCTTGCACTTCAGAAAAATTCACATTTGATATGCATTCAACTGTTCACACCAGCCATGTTTTTAACCAGGGAGCTGTTTTGAGTTCCACCAGAGTCTAAAGCCACCTATCCCATGTCCCTTTAAATGCAGATCAAATTGTGTCTAAAAATGTCATCCCCATGGCCACTGGGCTTTTTGGGGAAAAAAAGAAAAGAAAAAGAAACCCCAGTAACGCCCTTTTAAGCGAGGTTTCCAAGACCTATCGGAGAAGTAAGGAATTTTTTGCCTCACTTAAAAATCCACCTTTTTAAGAGGCAGACATTATGGGAGCACGTAGATGATCCCAGGTTTCGTTTATTTTATTTTATTTTTTTCTCATAGCACCAACTGGCTGTTCCTGGGGCTGGTTGGCACTATATTTCTCCCCCCCCCCATGCCAGTCAGCTGGTCCTCTGGGTGGTCTGGTGCTTTTTAATTTTTTTTTCAATTTCCCACCCACCCCCTAGCGCCAGCCAGCTGGCTGGTTGGTGCTGTTGTTTTTTTACTCCCCCCCCCAGCGCCAGCCAGCTGATCCTCCAGCTGGTCTGGCACTTTTTTCTTCTTTTTCCTTTTTATTCCCCCCCCCCCCCCCCCCCCCAGCACTGCTCAGCTGGCCTTTTTCTTTTACTTCCTTCTTTGTGGGAACTGCTATCCCACATCTTCTGTCATGTGATCAGAGAAAGAGGAAAAGCCCTTCAGAAGATCAGGATCTTCCCCAGGTGAGACAGCAGCCTAAATGTACCTCAGAACAGCGTTTTCTGGGAAACCCAAAATGGCAGCCATTCCTTTTTCTCGACTCCAAAGAGCTTCGTCTAACTGCTTTCCTTTAATGCAGCAACATATTTTTTCATGTATTTAGTTATTTAAAATGTTTTTACCTCATCTTTCTCTTTAAAAGGCATTATTTGAGGATGTAATAAGTGAGAAATGGCTATTGTCACCTAACATAGTCCTATTGTTTTCACAAGATACAGACATTTAGTTTCTGTTGTTCAACTTACTGTTTATCACTAAATTAATGAATCACATCCATGCTCTCATGTGAATTGGATGAAGAATTAAAATATAGCTGTGACAAGTTGGCACCACCAGAGTGACATCTCTCTCCATGTCTCCAAATGCTCAACTAGACGCAAGTAATAGTTTGTCCCCCGTTCTTTCTCAACTTTTGGCAAACTTTTGGAATAAGATCATAAAGTGCAAAAATAGATGATAGCTTTATAGATTACTAAAAACCGTACAATAAACAAGCTTTCATGGATTAAAACTACTTAGGTTTGAACCAGCGTGAAGACCTTGAACCCAACACTTAAAGTCCAAATGTACATGGCAAGATGGATAGCAAAAGGCCAGTTGCTCTTAGATGTTCAACACAGCAGTTCTTGGCATGATCATAGAATCATAGAATCATAGAATCATAGAGTTGGAAGAGACCTCAAGGGCCATCTAGTCCAACCCCCTGCCATGCAGGAACCCCATCACAATATTTCCAACAGATGGCCATCTAGCCTCTGCTTAAAAACCTCCAAGGAAGGAGACTCCACCACCCTTTGTGGCAGCATATTCCACTGCCGAACAGCTCTAACTGTCATGAAGTTCTTCCTAATGTTCAAATGGAATCTCTTTTCAAATGGAATCTCTGATGGTTTTCACCAGGCTGATTAGTCTATTAGATGGAAGTCAGGAATCTGGTTGCTTTTTTATAGCGATAGCTTAGGCAGCTGTGGAATGAGTGAAACAACGCAGTTTTCCAAACAGAGCAAGGCCATGTGCCTATCCCACACCTCATCCTTGTTTGAGAAATAAGTATGTCCCAGGTTGGCAGGGCGGACAGGCAGGTGGTTTTGCACAGGGAGCCTGAGTCCTCTATCTGAAAACTGGGGGTGGACATTCTGTAAACTCACTAAGGTTTCCAGCAGCAGCAGCAGGAACAGCTGGGGATGATGGGTGGGCGTTGTCTTGCCTAACTCGAAGTTCCTGGTGTGCAGAAGGCTAGTATGGGCAGTGGGTGGAACTTGACACGGGCAAACCCCTTATGGACCTGGGTTGGTACAAACCAAAGTCAACTGTATGGGATGTGAGATTCACCGTGGAACACGAAACCAGAGAAGTGCGTACATCAGTTTTCTCACTGAGGTTCTCCAGTGTTATTCAAAAAACAAAACAAAACAAAACAACAAAACCAGAAAGGAGGCACAGGGCGGGAGGAGAAATAAATTAAGTCCAACTCTTTGCTCTCTGGCCCCATGGTGTGCTGGAGGTGAAGGCATAAAGCGCTGAGCTCTTATCTGATGGAGCGGGCCGAGCTCTGCCAAAGCTCCTTGCTATCAGCTGGAGACACATGTGTAATTGGCAGAGCTTCTGGGGAGGAACAATACAAACAGTCTTCATTGTGGAGTCAACAATGCTGGGAGAAGGGAGCCCCGTGGGCTGTGGGCCGCCTGCGAGCCTCTCTGCAGGCGATCCCGAGCCAGGAAGATGCTGTCAAAATCAAACATTGGAGATGGCAGATTTCTGGAGCATGGCGTCTTCCCCCTCCCAACCTACTCTCCCTCTCTCTTTTTTTCTTTTTTTCTTTTGGGTTTGTTCCCAAAGGAAAAATTCTTCCTTTGGGAATGATTCAGAGTCAACAATATGAAAGCAACAAGCTTCCCCCCCCCCCTTCATAAAAGAAATTGTGGTTATGGTCGTTGGTGAGCTTAAAATAAACCGCTGTTGCCAGCCGGTTTAGGGAAGTCAATCTATCAGCCAAGGTGCTGGTTCTCACTCCAGCTGACTGAAGGGCAGATATCGGGAGCTCTAGAAAAACTGAACAATGGCAAGTCAATGTAATGGACCGTATGCTTCTGGCGTTTTTCCTTTTCAAGAAAATACATAGGTATATGTTTGAAATATATTTGATTTAACACAACTCTGAATCCTGGCATTTTAAAGATTTAAAATTATCTTACATTTCCAAACCAATTGTTTCAAAGAGAAGATACAGGATTTTTCCATGTATAAGACTATATTTTATCTAAAATTGTTAGACTAAAAATTGAGGGTCATCTTTTATACGGAAGTTAGCTGAGGAGAAAACCACACTGTTGCAAAACTGTAATTTTGGGTTGGAAAAGTGGGAAGATCTTATACTTGGGAGCATCTTATAGATCAGTGGTTCTCAACCTGTGGGTCCCCATATGTTCCTGGACTGCAACTCCCTAAAGTCTTCATCACTAGCTGAGCTGGCCAGAATTTCTGGGAGTTACAGTTCAGGAACATCTGGGGACCCACAGGTTGAGAACCACTGTTATAGATGGAAAAATATAGTATTGCATAGAACAAATTTCTTAGTTTATTTATTTATTTAATTATCTATCTATCTATCTATCTATCTATCTATCTATCTATCTATCTATCTATCTATCTATCTATCTATCTATCTATCTATCTATCTATCTATTTATTGGTAAATAACTCTAAACGTCTCAAAATATCAAAATAATGTATGGGTTTCTTCCTAGTTTGATATGAATGTATGCGTTTTGAATTATCATATGGCACGCCTATGAATACATAGAAAGCTGGATTCAATATTCTGATTCTATTTCTGTCACCTTTTACTTTTTGCCTTTTCTTCACAATGCCTAGTGTTGCTTTTGTTCTCCATCTAGGTTTTCCTTTTCTTCCTACTACAGGAATGATCTTTCTTTCATTTTCCCCTAGTGAAAAGCTGTCATAGGTCAGAGGCAATGTGGTGACACATGATGACAACAAACTGTTTTGTGGCCTTGTACAGTGGTACCTCGTATAACATAGGGTTTGTATAACGTAAAATCCGTACAACGTAAAAACATCTGACCAGGAACCTTCGTCACCTCCCCCTTCACTGTTCATTAGCAGGGGAGTGCAGGCAGGCTGAGGGATCGGGCGAAGACAGAGGAAGGGAGGGGGAGAGGGGAGAGGAGGAAGGGGAGGAGGATTCCTCCTTGGTAGCTGCTGATGACACCATTGCGGTAGCACCCGCGGGAGGCACGTGTGTCAAACGGGTTGAGGAAGCGAGCCAGTTGTGGGCGGTCACCCACCCTCCCCCAGGGCCAGCTGCAGTTCTTGCTGCTGAAGTTCTCCGCCATGTCCCTGCCGAGCAGGCTGTCATTGGGGCCACCAGCAGCAACTCCAAAGAAGTGGATGCCTTGGTGGCCAAGCTGGGTGAGGTGCTGTAGTTCAGAGCTCATTAGCTTTGGCTATGCATTGGAACGGATTAAATCCATTTTCAATGCATTCCTATGGGAAATCACAATTTGTACAAAGGAAAATTTGTATAACATAAGTTCATTTGGAACGAATTAATTACGTTATACAAGGTACCACTGTATTTATTTATTATATTTATACCCTATCCGTCTGGCTATCACACATTTGTAAGCAAATGGTTTTTC
Source organism: Phrynocephalus guinanensis (assembly GCA_037367245.1). Classification (NCBI taxonomy): domain Eukaryota; kingdom Metazoa; phylum Chordata; class Lepidosauria; order Squamata; family Agamidae; genus Phrynocephalus; species Phrynocephalus guinanensis. The sequence goes on along the minus strand of CM074737.1, from coordinate 123,916,003 downwards.
ATGTAGGATTTTCCTTGTATGTTTTGGTTATATCTAGGAAGTTTGTCTCAGGAAAGAGCATGTAACTCCCCCCCCCCACACACACACATATACCTCCGACTTGCAGAACAAAGCATTGCAGGGTACAGAGAGTTTTGCGGCACAATTGTTTTGATTTGGTCACTTACTGGTTTGGTTAGGGTAAATCTACTATCCCACGACCACTAAAAACCGCTTCAAACTGCTCGAAGATACAGTTAATAAAATTGTGTCCCCACGGCCAGCAGACTTAAGGGAAAAAATGTGACCACACCCACTTAAGTGTGACCCAGCAAGTTTTACAAGTACCTGGTCTCGAGGTGGTACATAGCTTGTCTCAGTTCCGAGGCGGATTCTTAACCAGTACTTGAGTCTGTGGGGACTCGGAAAATCTGCATCGAAACCTTTTTGTTCTGCTGTGTTGTGGTTCCCACTCATGGAGACACAAAAGATGCGGTTCTTTAAACTGCACCCGTGGGGACACAGGAACTGCATTTTCAACCATGTGACTGTTCCGGGGGGAAGATCTGCATTTTACTTTGATCCGGATTTTCTGGCCATGAGATAGCGTCGGAAAAAAACCTTCACAGTTACGCTTGGTTCCTCATCGTTCCTTTTGGAGAAGAGCCAAGCGGTGTGGCCTTGGGCAGCTTCACAGTCTTAGGAAACCCCTGGAACAGTGGTGGCAAACCTCTGGTACTACAGGTGTTTTGGACCACAACTCCCAGAATTCCAAGCCTGTATTGCCAATTACAAAAGACTGTGGGAGTTGTGGTCCAAAACATCTGGAGTGCCGAAGAAGGGTTTGATACATCACTTAAGTACTCTCAATCTGGAAAACCCTGCAAAGGGTCACCATAAGTCAGAATTTACTTAATGGCACATGGTTATTATAGCTGGCTGAATAGCTTACTTGCTTGGGCATCTGGGTGCAGAGTCAGAGGCTGACACTCTCTGGTGTCTCAGGTGAAGACAGCCAGCCTGGGGGGCCTTGAGTAAGCTGCACAGTCCCAGAAGAAAGGAATGGGAAAACTCAGCTGTGCCCAGCTTTTGAAGTGTTTTGGCTTTTAAATCCCAAACCATACCCTTATTCCCAGCTACTGCTTAAAACGCTGAGTCCCCCCTCCCCCCCAGATCCTTCTCCAACTGGAACTGCAAAATAGGAGCATCTCTCCAGCACATTTCTATCAGCCAATTTCTGTCAGCACTCCTCGGAATCTTCTGCTTTGGCTGCCATTGTTCCCTTTTCCCAGGTGGAAGTACTGAGGCCGAGAGAGCGAGAGCAATCCATCCCCTGCTGCGCCACGCATTTACAGCAGAAATAGAAACTTGAGTTCATGAATTCTCGGAATCAAATCCAACATGGGAACCATTGGACTGTTCTTCCAGGAAATTTGCCTACTGAATGGGCAATGAGGAAATGAATCAAAACTAAGGGGAGACAGGGTTCTAAGAAGAAAGCAGTGACTTAATGGAGAGGAACCTTCTTATTAAAATGTGGCATGCTTCAGAACATATTTTCCCCCAAGTCCACAGCAATCTCTCAGCCTGGAAGGGAAGTCGTGCAAGGATTCTGCCTGAGCTTAGAGATACTACTTAAGTTATTCTACAACTCACAGAAATCTTTTAAAAAAACCAGTGACAGTGGCTGGAAGATTCTGGGCATTGTAATTTAAAGCCAGCCAATCAAACTCTCCCAAGCTCTGGGTTCAGCTGGAAGTCCCATCCATGTCAAATTCATAGTGAACCCAAATCCATACAGGGAAAACCAGGGTGGATGCAGGCACTAACATACACAATGTAAAGATCATATAGGGCCTTTTCACACGACCCCTAAGATCCGCTGGTCCCTTAAATTTGGACCAGAGATCTTGGTTCATTTCTGTTCCTGCGTCCCCACCCCTCAGCACTTCTTGCTCCTGTCGACTTGAGGGGGGGGGAGAGGGAAAAAAGGACAAAAGAAGCCTTTACTAACCTGCCGGTGCCGGTCGAACTTGCCATGAGCCCCGTTACTTCCTGGTTCCGTCTCAAGGAGCTCTTAAAGGGGTGGGAGGCAAAAAAACAACAGACAAGCGAGGAGAGCCCGGCACTCTTATCCGCATCAAATTTTTTTCACCTCCAAAGAGAAGGTACAAGGAAAGTTCGCTGGGTCGCGCTAAAGTGGGCGGGGTCGCACTTAATTGTCTCCAAACTCCAGAGCTGGTGGGAAAACATTTCTAAGCTCCGGAGCTGGGAGCCATTTGCAGCGCAGCTTAGGGGTCGTGTATAAACGCCCATACAGTGGTACCTTGTATAAAGGAATTAATTCGTTCCAAACGAAATTATGTTAAGCAAATATTCCTTTATACAAATTCCCATAGGAATGCATTGAAAATGGAGTAATCCCATTTTTATGTTGTACGGATTTGACCCATAGGCGATTCTGTTAAGCGCATTTCCCCTATCTCCAGAATTTTTACGTTGTACAGATTTTATGTTATACAAACTGTTTGTTATACGAGGGTCCACTGTACTAGTTTCAGTCTCTCCCCAACAACAGCTTCATAGCCAAAATGGCACCATTTCCCCCTCCCACAAAGTACCTCCTTGTGTTGCACATTGTTGTCAAGTTGCACTGGCCTGATCAACTTGCCAGAAACACATTCTAGTGGCCAATTCAGATATTGTATCTACAAAATTGTGCTTACGGGTGGTCCAGTCCTTTCCTACTTACAGTGACCCTATGAATTTTCAAGAAGTATAAACTTTTCCCTGTGAATCTTGTTTTTTCATGAGATGTCCAAAGCACAAGAGCACCAGTTTAGCAATTTTAGCTACTAATGAATTTCAGGCTTGGTCTGATCGGGAACGCACTTAACTTCACTTTTTGGCCATGTGTGTTATCTGCAAAGCTCTCTTGAATTGAATCACACACACCTCTCCTCAGTATTCTTCATTGTCCAGTTTTCATAGAATCATAGAATCATAGGGTTGGAAGAGACCTCAAGGGCCATCTAGTCCATCCCCTTGCCATGCAGCAACCCCCATCAAAGGACTACCGACAGATGGCCATCCAGCCTTTGCTTAATAAACTCCAAAGAAGGAGACTCCACCACCCTCCGTGGCAGCATATTCCATTGCCAAACAGCTCTGTCATGAAATTTTTCCTAATGTTTAAATGTAATCTCTTTTCCTGTAGTTTGAGACCATTGCCTCACGTCCTTGTCTCTGAAGCCATGGAAAACAAACCAGTCCCTTCTTCAATGTGACATCCTTTCAAATATTTAACATAGCTATCATATCCCCTCTCAGTCTTCTTTTTGTAAGGATGAACATTCTCAGCTCCCTAAGTCGCTCCTTATAAGACATTTCTTCCAGTCCCTCAATCATCTTGATCGCCCTCCTCTAGACCCATTCAAGACTGTCAACATCCTTTTTTAAATGGAGGTGCACAGAACTGGACACAGTACTCCAGGTGGGGTCTGACCAGAGCAGAAAAGAGTGGTACTATCTCTTCCCTTGATCTAGACACTATGCTTCTGTTGATACAACCATCTTTTTGACATCTGTACATAGTAATGGGGAAATATCATAGTACAGATAATCTTTGCCTTGGTCTCAAGTAACATATCCTTTTCTAGTTATTTCATAGCTACATGTCTGTGAAGATTCTCAGTCATCCAGGTGAGGATATCCAGAAGTTGAGTCATGGCAACTAGATTTCTTTTCTTGTGAGAGCAAAACATTTTGCTGCTCATTCAAGTAGCTTTGTCAGTTTGAGGAAAGTTACTGGGGAGGCCTCCATTTTATTGTTCACCTCAATTTCATATCAGTTGATTCTGGTAAAGGTGGTCTAATCTGTGTTCCAAAGTGTCTATGGTGAAGTGGACTTGTGTGATCCTTCCATTAAGCAGTTAAATACTAGGTGGTTCAAGAGAGGGGCCAGGGACGCAAAAATCCCTCTTTCAACAGAGGTGGAGGACTCAGGCACAATCTGTCTGCCACTTTTCATGCTGACCTTTCATTGGTCCCCAGACAAATCAGAAGCACTTCACACCTCCACCAGAAAAGCCACAGCTATCGACCCATACTTAATTGGTGTTGCGAAGAGTTGCATGGGTGGAACTTTCACCCACTCAGGCCATTGTCTCCCTAACAAACCTATTCAGACCACTATCCACTTAATGAGCCTATTGAGACCAGGGTCATGTGAAACCAAGGTGAACTATACATTGGAGGTCTTGCTACTATTTATTTATTTATTTATTTATTAGACTTATATACTGCACCATCTGACAACAAAGACCACTCTGGCCAGTTTAAGTCCTGTTGCCATGACTCAACTTGCAGATTCTTTCATATAGCTGCCTTTCGAAACTCAGTCTTGTGCTGAGTTGAGTAACTCAGCATGGAAATGATAATGAGATATCTTAACATGGGGCAATTTACCTCCCAATTTTGCCTATTTGCAACCATATATGAGAGGACTTGGGCCGGAAGTTGGCAAATTTCTACCAATATGCTTCAAAAAGTAATCTTTGAAAGACTCTAGAAATTACAGCTCCAAAAAAGAACATTGTAACTTCTCAACGGGGCAGCTTTGAGAAGTAACATCATTCCATTAGAGATGGGCACGACTCAAAAAAATGGTGTTTCGTTTGTCGTTTGGTCGTTTAGGGGTCCGTTTCGGTTCGTTTTCGTTTTTGTGATGTTTTTTGCAAAAAATTTCGTTTTCATTTCGTTAGGTAACAAAATGAAAAAATAAAAACGAAAACGAAAAATTGCTGTTTCGTTAGCATTCTTTTTAGTTCAATGCATCTGCTGCAACGAAAACGAAAAACACGGCAAATTTGGTCGTTTCGTTTTCGTTTTCGTTTTGTAAAAAAAAATCGTTTCATTTTCGTTGCGTAACGAAACGAGACAACGAAAACGAAAAATCGTGCCCATCTCTACATTCCATGCTTGTTACCCAGGAGGTAATTGGTTTGTTGGTTCTCTTGAGCTGCTTCCACATGCTGTCAAACGATGCTCGGAATTTAGTAATTTCCCAGCTCAGTGGACAAAACGGCACCATCTTTCTGCTACTCTTCCACAGTTCAGCTGGTGCTTGCCTTCTCCCCATTGTGTAGCTGCTGTGTGAGAAACCCCAAAGGGTCCCTTTTTTTCGGGAGCATTGCTGCCTTCCTTTGCCGGTAGATGGAAGGGACAATTCTTTTGCATTGGTGCCGACAGGCCGGCTGGCTGGCATGTGCCTCCCAGGGGAGGTGTTAACAGGAGGTTGTGCATTTCTGGGAATTGTGCAGATCAGGGAAGGAGACTGTCATTGTTTGAGTGTAAGGTCTGCATCAGGAATATGAGATCTTTGCTGGGCTAGGAGTGGCAGAAGAGATGTATGGGTAATATCAGAGGACGGCAGCAAGCATTATGTCAGTAGAGGTGATGGAGACTTTGCCTAAAAGGAGTCTTTGTTTTGTACAATGGTTAACGAAATGAGGTATTCAGCTGTAAGTCTTGCTTTTTCCTTCAAACTTCAGGTAGATTATCTACATACAGTTTTAAACATCCCCTCCCACCTTCCCCAGGGACACCACATGCTGATCTATCTATCTATCTATCTATCTATCTATCTATCTATCTATCTATCTATCTATCTATCTATCTATCTATCTATCTATTTGTTGTTGTGCAGTTGTTCAGTCATGTCCGACTCTTTGTGACCCCATGGACCAGAGCTCGCCAGGCCTTCCTATCTTCCGCTGCCTCCCGGAGTTTGGTCAAATCCATCAGATTGAATGATATCAAACAAATAGTTATGCCATTTCTTTTCAGTCCATTTGGTCTTGTCTTTCCATCCTGCCGCTATGACTGCTTTGCCTGCTAATACCATTGCTTTTAGTAGTTCTGTCTGCTTCTTTTCTATTATATCTATTCCAATTGAACCATATTGTTGCATCGATGACACCATCCAACCATCTCATTCTCTGCCGTCCTCTTTTCCTTTTGCCTTCAGTCTTTCCCAACATCAGGGACTTTGCCAAGGACTCCTCTCTCCTCATGAGGTGGCCAAAGGACTGGAGCCTCACCCTCAAAATCTGTCCTTCCAGTGAACATTCGGGGTTGATTTCTTTCAGGATGGATAGGTTTGATCTCCTTGCAGTCCAGGGGACTCTCAAGACTCTCCTTCAGCACCACAGCTCAAAAGCATCGATTCTGCGGCGATCAGCCTTCTTTATAGTCCAGCTCCCACTTCCATACATCATTATTGGAAAAACCATAGCTTTGACTATCCTGACCTTAGTTGGCAAAGTGATATCTCTGCTCTTTAGGATGCTATCTAGGTTTGCCATTGCTTTCCTCCCAAGAAGCAGGCGTCTTTTAATTTCATTGCTGCAGCTGCCATCTGCAGTGATCAAGGAGCCCAAGAAAATAAACTCTGTCATTGCCTCCATTTCTTCACCTTCTATTTGCCAGGAGGTGATGGGACCGGTGGCCATGATCTTAGTTTTTTTGATGTTGAGCTTCAGCCCATTTTTTCACTCTCCTCTTTCACCCTCATTAAGAGGTTATTTAATTTCACCTTGTTTTCTGCTATCAGAGTAGTATCTGTGTATCTGAGGTTGTTGATATTTCTATCTATCTATCTATCTATCTATCTATCTATCTATCTATCTATCTATCTATCTATCTATCTATCATCAAGCGGGTACACAACTGCTTGGTTGACTAGATGAATAAGGGGAGTGGGTGACATTGCAGGCCCTTGCCAATCTGTGCTGCCCACAACCAGATTGCCCCCATTAATACATAGTAAGTTGGAGAAGTTGTGGTTTAAAGAAGTGATGCTGCCTGGTTTGAGCCAGCATGTTCTGGATCACAGAACGCTGTGAAACCATTTCAGAAAATTCTCTCCTGCTTGATTTTTCTCAGAGGCCCTCATCTAATCATTACATATGGAACAATTAGCACCTTACAGTCTTTCCCACGGGAGATTTGAGTCTCTCCCTCTCCCCCCCAATTTCCCTGGATATTTTTATTTGTATAACCCCAAAACCTGCTACAGAATTTGTATTTACTGTTTATTATGGGGCTGCTTGAATTTAGCTATGTATCTTATATATTGTGGCATCCGCTCTCTCCTTGGGATCCTGATGGCTAGAGAACTGAAGTGATAGTTGGTCTGTTTTTGAATTTTCTCCTCTCCTTTGGAACCCTAAGGCCTCAGACTCTGGACTAGAGATGGGCACGACTTAGCGGTATTCCCGTTTCCGTTTCCGTTACTCGGTTCCGTTACTTGACGGAAACGGTAACGGGAATTACTCTGCCAGACTTCGAGCTCGAACCGATGAACGGACAATTTTGGTCTGATTTCTCGTGCTCGTTCCTTGCATCGCGCGATGCCACGCGGCACAGAAAAAAAGTTTTTAAAAGTTAAAAAAAAAACCGGTTCCCGGCCAAAAAGCAGGCGGAAAAATGCCTGCCGTGCCTCAGGGTACCTACCAGAGGGGTTGTTTCTGGAGGTCCCCGGCCTCCCCCCCATCCCCCGTCCTAGTGGGCTGCTCTGTGGGACTCGCCGCAGGCTTGCAGCCAGCCAGCAAAAAGCCCAGTCTCGCCGGCCGCCGGCCGCCGGAATTAAAGCGCAAGCAAGCGGCACGGACGGCACAGGAAAAAACTTTTAAACTATCCCCCCACCCATTCCCGGGCCAAAAAAGCAGGCGGAAAAATGCCTGCTTGACTAAGGGCGCAGGGCACCTACCGGAGGGGTGGTTTCTGGAGGGGGGGTCCCGCCTCCCCCCCGTCCTGGGCAGCCGGACTCGCCATGCCATGCGGTGCGGGCGGGGGATCCAAAATGGGGCGGCGAACGCAATATTGTTTTTGAAATCCTGGTCCAAAAACACACAAGCACAACAAAAACACGCGAAAAATTATAAACTGCCAGATTTTTCACAGTAGCAGTGGGTTTTTTCTTGCAACAAAATGTCTCTCCTCACCTCCTCTGTCCTCCATTGATTTTTTTTTTACACCTGCACAATGATGGGCTGGCTGAGTGGCCAGCCATGTGGGAGTGGATGACCATGCAAATTTTTGGAGCCATCCCACCAATCGCATGGCCACTTGGCCATGGAGACTTCCGGGATGTGCCAAAAAGCCCCCTAAAACCTGCCCTAGCCCCCTAACCCTAACCCTAATCCTTGACTCCTTACCCATACGTCACAGACTGTCTTCTTAGTGGGTCAGAGAGGCACCCAGAGGTGCAACCCACTAGCCCACTGTAACCTTACCCGTCACTAGCCTAACCCTAGCCCTTGCACTAACCCACCTTAACCCTAAGCCAGATCTACTTGCATTGCACTACACGCAAGTACGATTCCCTTCTTTGTGAGACATGGTGGTGCGAGAGCCTTAGGCATCACCCTATGGCTCTGGGTTCACTCACTGGTCTCACTGTCTGCAACTGGTATGCATATCCATACGGCTATGCATGCCATTTTGCAGCAGCAGGTGAGGAGGGGAGACCCCCATGTTGAGGGGTCTCTTGGAGCCTGCTTCCCCTTCCTAGTGGGTGAGGATAGGAGGCACCCACGGGTGCCTCCAGGAGCCCGCTTTCCCTTTATAGCGGGCCAGAGGAGGCACCCACCCCACAGAGGTGCCTCCAGGAGCCCGCTACCCCCCCAAAAAAACCAGTACTAACGAAAATGAAAAAACAAAAAAACGAACCGACTAATTTTTGCGAATTTTCGCAAAAAACGGAAACGACCCGAAACGGAACCGGCCCGACTAACGACAACTCGAAAAAAAATTTTTTTCAAGTCGTGCCCATCTCTACTCTGGACCAGGCATGTTCAAACTTTGGCCTTCCTGATGTTTTGGACCACAACTCCCAAAATTCTAACCTTAGATTGCCAATGGCAAAGAACTGTGGGAGTTGCGGTCCAAAAGATCTGGAGGGCTGAAGTTTGGAGATGCCTGCTCTTGACCATCTGAGTCTAGGCAGAATCCTTGCTAGCCACCCCGGCTGCTTAAGAGAAAGAGATCATTGCATAAGGGGAATTACAGAAACTGTGCAAGGAGACATAGGGTATCTCCTTGTCCAGGCAGAGACCCCATGGCTTTCAGCAGGCATGGTCTGTGATCTTACAGAATCATAGTAATAAAAACTGTATGGGTGCCATCAGGTCAGCTTTGACAAGGCAACCCTTTCCAGGGTTTTCTTGGCAGAGAATACACAGAAGTCAATGACCATTCCCTTCTTCTAGGGGTGGGGTGGGGTGGGGCGTTTTGGGACTGTACAGCTTGCCCAAGGTCACACCGGCTGGCTCTTTCTCCCAGAAGGCACAGTGGGAAATTGAATTTCCAACCTCCATGGCCAGATACCCAACCCCCTGAGCTAAAATCATAGAATAAAGGTGATTGGAAAAGGCCTATAAGGCTTCCAGGTCAATGCAGCAATCCAGGAATCAGGTATCGGCCTGCGCAGTCAATGAGATAGCACTACTACCAGTGGACTCTAACACTCCACTGCTCACTCTGCCCCATGTCTTTGGAATCCATCTCTGAAAGAAAACAGCTCGTGTGTTTATTTCCCATCCCGTCTTTCTGTTTCTCTACTACAGAGTAGGGATGGGCACGAAACAGAAAAATGGTGTTTTGTTTCGTTCTGTTTCGCCCCCCCCCCACATTTCATTTCGCTTCGTCTCTTATGAATTTTTACAACAAAAATTCGTAGGAAACGTAACGCTTTGTTACTTGCGGCAGCGCCTCCAAAGGCTCTGGTGGTGGAGGGGCCTAGGCCTGCCTGCCCAGCTGGCTAGCGGCAACTCTGCCTCCACTGGTAGCTGTGGCAACTCCAGTGGCGGGGAGGGGGGCCCTAGGCCGGCCTGTCCAGATGGCTGGTGGGGCTCCGGCGGCAGCCACAGCAATTCTGGCAGCAGCAGGCCTAGGCGGGCCTGCTGGCTTCTCGCCCTCTCCCGCCTAGCTGGGCGGTCTCAGTGGCAGCGGCAGTGGTGGAATACCCGCAGGTAAGCCACCATTTTATAGATGGAACGAAATGGTTGGTTTCAATAGAAAAATGGCCGTTTCGTTTCGTTATGTAACGAAACGATGAAACAGCATTTTTGTTTTTCGTTTTGTGCCCGTCCCTACTACAAAGAGAAAAAACACACCCTCTGTCAGGAGGCACAGGAGAGCTGTTGAAAGTCTTCTACTTCCTCGTTGCTTTATTTATCCATTAACAATATTTATTCATAATGTTTGTCAATCGCATTTTCTGCAATAAAGCTCAGTAACTCCAAAACACCAGCACACTGAGAACGACCATGCCTAGTTACGAAATTGTTATTGCAATATAATCACAGTGAGCATGCAGCATCTGCCTGTTATAAAGTGCTGTTGCGTTGTTTCCAATTTATAGTCATTGCCACACTCCAAATCTCCATGGCGGTGCAGCAATTTGAACCCAGGTTTCCTGAGTTCTTGCCTAGACCCTTTGATGGTCTGCTATCCCCTTACCTAAAGGCTATTGCCAGGGGTCATCTGACCAGTGGTCAGCCTCTGGCCAATCTCGCCAGCTGTGCTGGCAATGCCCCATTGGCCAGCCTGGCAGCTAGCCAGCGTGTCTCTGTCGGGCGGGGGACAAAGAAGCCCCTCCAAGGAGAAGCCTGGTCAGAGCCCCCTTCTGTACAGGACAGGTCTGCCCCGATCTAAAATTAGTTTCTTCACTTCCTCTCCGCCAGCAGATAATAGTCTAAGTCTATGCAAGATGGTTGTCATTATGCAACCAGTGACAAGTATTGTTGACACCTCCAACTTTTTTTGTTTAATGCTCTGTCCAGCACAGCACACTAGCTTTTGCCGTATTTTAAGTCAGGTTAGTGTACATTCCTGGCCTAGCGTTGTCGACTCTACTTGGGCAGAATGGAATCTTGTTTAACATTCTCTGTCAGATACGGAAACATTTTGGAAAATGCAGTTACCTGTTATTACGCTACAGTTATTACTCTGTTTGTAATAAATAATTGTGTGCGGCGAAGTCAATTCTGACTTCTGGCAACCCTTTTTAGGTTGTTCCAGGTACAGAATATTCAGAAGTGGTATGAAAAATTTCCCATTTCCTTCTTTTCGGAATGCTTTGTGACGGTGCAGCTTCGACAAAGGCCATCCAGGATGATGATTGAAAAGCTATATTTAGTTTGATTTGGATTAGAATTTACCTAAATTCTTTGCACTGGGAGGAAGTTGAAATTTAAAAAAAAAATTGATGTGGAGGAGACCAAAATTAAAAGAATTGTCTGTCCAGGCCAAGATTTCGTGTGCTTTACTCATAAAAAAAGTCTGGCTTTGATTTCCCTGTGCAATTACCTCATGTTAATGTGGAATTAGTGTTGCTATCATCTGCTTTCTGAGATTGTCTCCCACATCAGATAAGATACATATATAAGTTCCAGTGTACATCAAAGGATTACATGTGGCTCATTTCTCACGTTATATATTGATTCAATGTTCCCCCCACAATCTTGTTAATGAGCTAGACATTGGGAATTGATCAACAATTGCTTCAGTTTTACAGGGCAATGAACTCTCCAAGTGTTGACCTTGATTGCAACTCCAGGTACTTCATATTTCATAGGAAGTGTTGGACTACCTGGCGAATCCAACATTTTTCCTGTTAAGTACCATATTTTCGGTCTGTAAGACACCCCCATGTATGAGACTTTCCTAAACCAAAATTACAATTTCCAAAGCGTGCACTTCTCTCCTTGGCTAAATTCAGTGTATAAGGCGACCCTCAAATTCTAATCTAACAATTTTAGACAAAAATATAGTCTTATACATTGAAAAATACTGTGTTTGCGACACTCATATGACTGTTACCTTGCTAGTCCATCTCTATACCTATCCTGTATATTACCTGGGGTTTCACTTCCCTCTATTACAGTGGTGGCAAACCCTTGGCACTCCAGATGTTTTGGACCACAACTCCCAGAATTCCAAGCCTAGATTGCCAGTGACAAAGGACTGTGGGAGTTGTGGTCCAAAACATCTGGAGAGCCAAAGGTTCGCCACCACTGCTCTATTAGGTCGGAAGAAATGGCTGTCTCCATGAACGCTCACACAGAAATATAACCATTCATCTTCCATGTACCACAATGTTTTGTTTTCTATTTTGTTCTTGTTGTTTTGTTTCTTCTTTTTGCCTGGATAGCCTCCTCTTTCAAGTCTGCCCAGCAGCAGACTGCAACTCCACAGTCTGCTCTATGCAGGAATAACTATCCTTATTAAAATTAGCTGCTGCAAATGGGGGAGAATTATATTGGGTTTTAGAGTATCTGCCAGAATTTTCATATTTATTGGTGGAAAACATAACAAAAATAAAACGTAAAAAAAGCGAGAGACAAGAACATGGTGGCATCTTAAACTACTTTTATACATACTGTGTTTTTTTTTAATGTGAGCTTTTGGGGTTGTCTGATGAAGTGGACTTGTCCCTGAAAGCATACATGAAAAACATAAAAATTAGTCTAACTAACATGACTACCCCTTCTCCAGCTACATTTCTTTATGTTTGTGATGGAATTAACCTAAGGTTCCATTTCTCATTGTGTCTGGCAGTTTTGTTTTTAATTTAGTAAAAAATACTCTCACCCCTGTATTGAATTGATAGTGAACCAAATTGTCAATGGTGGCTTAGTAACAAGAATTGTTTGCTATCAGGTCAGTTCTGACTTACGGTGACCCCTTCCAAGGTTATCAAGGCAGAGAGCCCTCAGAAAGGGGATTGGACAGATTCCTGGAGGAAAAGTCCATCACAGGTTACAAACCATGATGGAGATGTGTCGTCTCCAGGCTTAAAATCGGGGTACTTCAAGGGCCAGAGGCAGGGGAGTGGTATCAAGAGACAGATATCTAGTTTCGTCCGCTCCCAGACGCATCTGGTGGGGCCACTGTGAGATACAGGAAGCTGGACTAGATGGGCCTTGGCCTGATCCAGCATGGCTCTTCTTATGTTCTTATGGAGGTATGCTGGGACTATGTAGCTTACCCAAGGCCACACAGGCTGGCTCTTCTCACAGAAGACACAGTGGGGAATTGGACTGCCAGACTATAGAGCCACCGCAACGGACGGTGTCAAAACAAAAGAAGTTGGTAAAGGCCTGGAAGGCAAAAACCTCAGATTATCTTGAGAGTCAGTCTCCCACATTTCTGTCCTTGGTTTTGCTGATGTCTCTGGGAAGCAGACAAGTGTGCGGGTGTTGGGCATGTATGTGATGGTGTGGTGGGAGGGATGGTTTAGGAAGCATTAAATAGGAAAGCCTTCTGTGAGAGTTCAGAAGCCCCCACCTTCCCACAGCCAGTTCTGATGTGGCGCCATGGAGAGGTGGTTTCTCCCCCCTCCATTTTTTTTTTTTGGCTGAGGCTAAAAAGGAAACACAGGAACACACTGGTCAAGGACACAGAAGAGGCAGAGAAGAGAAAGGCTGCAGGGAGGGGGGTGTTACCGCTGGGCGAGGGACACAAATAGCAAAAGCATGGCTTGCACTTTCTACAAGTGCAAAACAACACAACAACAACCCAGTGGCTGGTGGTGGGGGGAGGTGGACGCACATATGGACATGCCATCACGAATGCACCCACATATATTTAAGTTCATTCCTCTCCATCTTGTTGCACACTGAATCAGTGGCTGAAATCCTGTTAGAAAGTCACAGATGGAGCGGGCCGACAGATTGAGGTGGTTACTTCAAGTCCTACCTTGTTCCGCGATTACATTTGTACCGTGACAGCGTTGTTCGCGGTCACGTGGTTTTGTCCCTGTTCAGTCCCTGTTTCCGTTTCCTCACGGGCATGATAACTTGTCCTCGTGACAACTGTTACTTCACGGTCTTGTTCTGTGACAAATTCTGAATTTGTCTTGCTTTCTTAACCCTTTTAAAAAAATATTGTAAATAAAACTTTTTCGATATTTCAATTTACTGGTCTTCTGGGATTTACGTACACATCAATGCTACAGAATTTTCAGTACTTTCTTTAATAAACATTTGCACTGCATGGTGTTTCCCATAGGGAAACTAATGTTGAATGTTGCTTCAGCCGCTGACCACTAGGTGGACACTGGTTGTTGCATGACAGTTGTTACCCCACGGTCCCTTTATTTATTTATTTATTTATTGCATTTATACCCCGCCCATCTTCCCGTAGGAACTCTGGGCGGCTTACAGGAACAGCAAATAAAATCAAACCTTGACAAGAGGAAACGAACCCAGTCCCCAGCCCAGGGACAGGTACGGTTTGTCACAATCTGTTCCCAGTTCCAGGGGCATGGTCGAGACAACTTTTTGCTGCCACGCTATGGGTGTGAAGTAAGGTTTTTTTTGTAGTGGTCCCAAGTGGGACAGCAAGGAGGGACGAACGGGATGTGAAGTAACCGCCTGAGTGGGGATTTGGTGAGTCAATGAATTACTAACTGGATTTCAGTGACTGGGTCCACAAAGAGCTTGATGCAAAGCTTGGAAAAGCTAGTCCTGGGGCAGCTGGGCTATAGAGTGCTCATCCTTCATGGTGTTTAATTGCCATGCCATGCCATTGGAGTGATCATCCTGTGATTTGGAGCAAAGCATCATAGGCTGCATCAATTTGACTCAAGGGTGGCCATGCCATCCTGAGGTCCTGCACCAGTATTTTGATGCAAGTGGTGGATTAAATGACCACCCATGGGTTGTGATAGAACCTCAACATAATGGAGGCCTTGTGGAGCCTAGGGACAGCTTCAGAACAACATTACTGTCCTAAACAGTCTGAGGACACCCCTGGATTAGAGCCCTGTGGCACAGTGGTTAAACGCCTGTACTGCAGGTAAAACTGTGCTCACGACCTGGGGTTCAATCCCAGGTAGCCGGCTCATGGTTAACTTGCCCTTCCATCCTTCTTAGGTCGGTAAATTGACTACCCTTACCCAGCTTGCTGGGGGTGGGGGGGATGTGTAGCCTGCATACTATAATTACAAACTGTAAAACCACCCAGAGACTACTGGTGGTATGGGGCAGTGTATTAGCAGAACACTTTGCTTTGCTTTAGTGATCTCTGAACCCTGGGGGTCTTTTGCCACAGATCTTCTTGGTTAGGGATCAGTTAACCACGGTGGTTCAGACTTTGATAACCTCAAGGCTGGACTACTGTCATCATACTCCATGTGGGGCTACCCTAAAGGTTAGTCTGGAAGCTGTGGCTGATGCAAAATGATTCAGCTGGATTTTTGTGTGATGGGTCTTGTCAACCAATTGTGAGCTCATTGCTGAAAGAAGTTCTCTCCCTGTCTGCTATTGGGAGATCTTAAGCTCTGTGGTTGGTATATAAAGTAGTGAGCAATCTGGGACCAAAAATGATTGCCTTTCCCTTTAGTCCTGGAGATGGTCTGTAGAGGCCTTTTTTGTGGTACCACAGGCTCTGAAGCTCTCCTCTGCAGGGCCTTTAGCATCATGGCAACCACTGTGTGTGATTCTCTTCTTTCTGACATTAGACACACTACAACAACTATGTTTATTTTTAAAATGCATAGTAAAGACTGGCTTGTTTCTGCAAGTCTTCCTCAATGTAGTTCAGCCCACCATCTGTTTTATGGAAGAGGCATTGCACCTTGGTTTCACATAGTGCTTGCGTATCTCAAATATTCACTACTGTCTACCACATTACTCCACAGCTAGGAGGAAATGTGTTACAAATATTGATGTTACCTGAAGGGTGCTGATTCTGGAGATGGTGAGTCCTCTCAGTGTAATGAGTATGTTTTACTTTTCTCATTGTCGTGAATTTTAAAAAAGATTTTCTCAGTGCATCTTGAGAAACACCTGCCCCCAATTTTTTTGGCCTTTAAAAAAACTTTTTAGAAAGACCAAGTAGCTAAGAAATAACTGTAGAGCAGTGCGTTACGGAAGAAAGATCAAAAGTCTAGCATCTCTTTGAATCCTGCGAACAACAAGTAGTAAGGGCCAGTGCCTTCATTGGCAGGTTATAATCAGAATTGTAATCCAAAACATCTCAAAGGTGCCTTATGAAGAAAAGCTAAAACATTTGGGGCTCTTTAGTCTGGAAAAAAGGCTCCTGAGGGGGGATATGATGGAGACGAACGAAATAATGCAGGACATGAGTAAAGTGGAAAGAGGGAAGCTCTTCTCCCTCTCACAAAATACCAGAACTAGGGGACATCCACAAAGTGAGGGTTGGGATAGTGAGAACAGACAAAATAAAATATTTTCCCCCAGCGTGTTTTTAGTCTGTGGAACTCCCTGGCACAAGATGTGGTGATGGCATCTGGCTTGGATGCCTTCAAAAGGGGATTGAGCAGATTCCTGGAGGAAAAGTCCATCACAGGTTACAAACCATGACGGAGATGTGTAATCTCCAGCCTTAAAACCGGGGTACTTCAAGAACCAGATGCAGGGGAGTGGTATCAGGAGACAGATATCTAGTCTCATGCGCTCCAAGACGCAACTGGTGGGGCCACTGAGATACAGGAAGCTGGACTAGATGGGCCTTTGGCCTGATACAGCATGGCTCTTCTTATGCTCTTATGGTCTTATGTGCCAGGGTGAGGAAGGCAGAACCAAATGGACAGCTGAAGTGCCAGGCTGGAAGTTCGCTTCACATGGTCCCTGAGAACCTGGACTGTCTTAGACTGGGAACCCGCAATACCTTGATTTTAAAGGTAAAATGCAATTGTACACAAACACACATGGCCGTGCAGGAATCCAAAGGACCTCAATGGCTTTTCCTGCCCAACAAGCGGGAACCTCTCTTGTTTCTCGCCTCCCTGGGAATTCCTGCGGCTGTAACAGGCCGGCTCCTGAAGAGGTGGGGTTTCCTTCTCCTGCAATCTCTCCACCCAGGGTTTCTGGCATGGGCCTTTTGTTTTAAAGGGGTGGAGCTGAACCGGACGACGCCACCACAGCTGCTTCCAAAAGCTACCAACACCCCCCCCCCCAAGTCCTGGTTGAGAGGGTCTTTCCATCGACGGGTGGAAAGGAAGGAATTTGTTGAGCACTCAATTGTATGAGTGGAAAGGTTAGGAATGTTTGAATCCAGTCACTGCTCTGGTCCACAGCAGTGGTCAGAAAAGATGAGTTAGAAGTTGTTAGGTCAAATTGCCTCCAACCTAGGGCAACCCGATGAATGAGCCATTTCCAAAACAGACTGTCCTCAACTCATGGTTGTGGATTTCTTTAGGGAGTTATAGTCCATCTTGTGTACAGTAAATGCAAGACTAGGCTATAGGTCAGTGGTTCTCAACCTGGGGGTTGGGACCCCCTTGGCGGTCAAACGACCATTTCACAGGGGTCGCCATGAGCCAGTGAAGAAAAAGGCACAAATGGCTTGGGTCTGGAGGAGGAGGGGGAGAAAAGAGTGAGTTGCAGCTTGAGAGGTTGGAGGGAATGTCAGTCAATGGGCATGAGGCTGCATTGTTGAAGAGGGAAATGGCAGTGCTCCCCAACCTTTTTGTCCCCGCGGACCGGGAAATGTTTGAAAATTTTTCTGTGGCCCGGGGGTGGGGGTGGGGAGGGGGGGAGAATGCGAAAGGGGGGTCAAATGGGGAGGCAAAAGGGGGGGGTGAAAGCAAAGGATGGGAGGGAAGGAGGAGGGGGAGGCACGAGAGCAGTGGCGGCGGCACTTACCGGCTTGGGGCGTCGGGCGTGCCACTCCCCCCCCCACACGGGCGGGGTGGGGGGAACCCGGGGCTCCTGGGCAGGCAGGCCCCCGCCTCCTCCTCCGGCGCCGGGAGCCGCGTGCGGGTCTCGCTGCTGGCGCCCTGCTTGCTCCTGCTGCCGCCGCCGCCGCCGCCGCCGTGGGCCTCCTCCTCCGCCGGGGGAAAGCGAGCGGGGCGCCAGCAGCGAGACCCGCGCGCGGCTCCTGGCCCCGGCGCCCCGCGCGCGCGGCACCCGCCCGGCCGTGCCGGGAAGCGCCCTCGCGGCACCGACGAGCCGCCGCCTCCTCCTCCTGTTCCTCCTCCTCCTCCTCCTCCTCCCGCCGCGCCGCCGCCGGAGGAGCAGCAGCAGCCACCCCCCCGCAATCGCCCCCCCGCCGCCGCCGCCGCCTCCTGCTCCGGTTCCTCCTCCTCCTCCTCCTCCTCCTCCCGCCGCTGCCGGAGGAGCAGCAGCGAGGGCAATTGCGGAGGGGTGGTGGCGGCGGCGGCGGGGGCGATGGCGGCGGCGGGGGGGGGCGATTGCGGGGGGGTGGCTGCTGCTGCTCCTCCAGCGGCGGCGGCGGGAGGAGGAGGAGGAGGAGGAACAGGAGGAGGAGGAGGCGGCTCGTCAGTGCCGCGAGGGCGCTTCCCGGCACGGCCGGGGGGGTGCCGCGCGCGGGGCGCCGGGACCAGGAGCTGCGCGCGGGTCTCGCTGCTGGCGCCCCGCTCGCTTTCCCCGGCGGAGGAGGAGGCCCACGGCGGCGGCGGCGGCGGCAGCAGGAGCAAGCGGGGCGCCAGCAGCGAGACCCGCACGCGGCTCCCGGCGCCGGAGGAGGAGGCGGGGGCCCGCCTGCCCAGGAGCCCCGGGTTCCCCCCCACCCCGCCCGTGTGTGGGGGGGGGAGTGGCACGCCCGACGCCCCAAGCCGGTGAGTGCCGCCGCCGCCAACGCCGCCGCGTCCCTCCTGGCGGTGCCAGCCGGCCGCCTGGAGGAGGGGAGGGGAGGGGAGGAGGGAGGCAAAGGCAGCGGCGGCTCCTCCTGCGCTCCTCCAGCCTTCCTCCTCCACCGGCCGCCCGCGGGAGAGAAGAGGAGGAGGAGGAGGGCGGCGGAGGAAAAGGGGAGGAGCCTCCCCGGCCTCCCCAGGCGGCCCGTGCGACCGGTCCACGGACCGGCACCGGTCCGCGGACCGGGGGTTGGAACCGCTCTATGCACCTATAGTGGCCTGAAACTTGTTCTTCCAAGCAGGGCAAAGGGTCACCACAACAAAACTGTATTGAATAATAGGATTTGCAAGCTATAGGTTTCGTTTATAGGCAAATAAAAGAATAATAATTGCACTTTTTAAATACCCACTTTTTAAATTAGTGTCTCATAAAGGTATCACCTATAGCCTAGAATTGCATTTGAATTTTGTAATGGCCACATGGCCTCCCTCTTTGTATTTCAGTAGTCCATCTTGTATTTTAGTCTTCCTCCTCCCCTCCTGTCTTGTACCTTTCCAAGTCTTTTACAGAGCACCCTGCCTTCCCGTGATGTGACCAAAGTTGGACAGTCTCGGTTTCAACATTTTTGTCCTCATAGATAATAAATTATATAATGTAGAGAGTCATAAATATGTGCTTTTGGGGTAACAAAGATGCCAACAAGGTAATATTTTAAAAATAAACTTTTTTCTCTACCAGTGTAACATTTTGAGTTACTCCCCAAAGTTCTTTTTAAAAGCATATTTAAATATATTTTTCAAGGCTTATTTTTTCACTTTTTTGGTATCTCATTTTTTAAAGTAATGAAAAAGAACTAAACACAATGTGCTAGAGAGTTACTTTTTCCCATAGTGTAGTGAGTACTGGCAATTGGTTATTTCTCAAACTCTGCAATGAGCAATACAGTAATAAAAACTAATTTTCCAAGCTCTGATCCAAAGTCGCTAGATGGGCTTTTTGACAAGTTGTCAGCCATCCGTCTGTAACAAGGCAAAAAATACTAGTCTAATTTACAGAATTGTAAAGACTACAGAGTTACATAGGATGCTTTGGACACTCAAAAATATGACAGAAACCATTCCTTCTAGTTTTGGTGTTTGAGTTGTGAGTACCATTGCGTATGTAGGAAAAAAGAAAAGAAAAAACATCACAAGGAACAAGTATCAAGAAGCTTAGGTAATGTCTGAGGTTTGCAAGCATACAGAAAGTGCATATACTGAAATTTCTGTAAGGGAGATGATTTTAAAAACAGGCCAATGAGGACTGACCACATTCAATGGGTATGGAGTGCTGATTGTTGAAGCAAAATGGAAGACGTGGAGCCAGCGAATTTACAACATGGCTAGAATTGTGTTGTGCAGTGCCCATTTTATGGAGGATTCCATTTGTGTTGTGTATTATTATTTGAACTTGGACCCAACTCAGGGCTTAGTCTCAGCCATTGGAAAAGTTATTTTAACTGTCATAATTCCCCAGGCAGCATGGGATTCTGGATGCTATTCTCGCTTAACAAGCTTGGCTCAGAGTGCAGTTACACTAGGGAAAAAAGCATGGAGTTGAATTGGGTTCGGCATATTTTTAAACGGTGACTATATGACACACATGGACACAGATTGTTTTTAACAAGGAATTGTGTTATTTAGATTGGAAGCGATGTATTTTAATATACATTGTGTATAATTTATTACAACCCAGGCTGGATGTCTCCCTCTCCTTCTTTCCTTCCTCTGTGTGTCTGTCTCTGTGTGCATGTGCCAGGCTGCAGGGAAATCTCTGTTTTAGTTTTTTTTCCTGTCTGTCATTCTGTTCTAGCACTATTTCAAATTGCAAGAAATGAACAAAAATTAAAAACATCACAGCAGTAGTAACTAATGATTGTGAGAGGCAACTAATGTGAGGACAAGTGAGCACAGTACAAAGCATCAAATGTAATGACTCTGTGTAGCCCCCCCCACCAAGAGGATGCACTTAAGGACTCAAAAACCAAGTGACAACTGTGTGACATGAAAAGCAAATTCACAAACCAATCTTTCACTTGATTTATTTCGATAGTATAGCTGTGCTCTCAGCCCTTGGAGATAAGCAAGAATAAAGTACTGTAGTGACCTACGTTATTTTCCCCCCTACAATAGATCAGTTCCTGTTTACTTGCCTGTTCCATCTTTTCTTTGAACCATTCAAATGATTCTTTTATTATTTCCACCAGAAAATAATCTATTTATTACATAACTCTTGTTATTGTTGCTTGTGCTGCTTGTTTGCCTATGCAAGACGCCAAAAGAAGCACGCAAAATTGAAAAAAAATTCAAAACGTTATAAAAACTCCAAATGCATGCAGATAAAGTCATTAAAACTGTTCATAGTAATTGCAAGCAATCAGCAGGAAACCACAAAATACATAGTTCCTTAAAATTGCCACACAAAAAAAACATTACAGGACTCATTACAGCAGTTGAGTGATTGAGGAATTCCCAAAACCAAACTAGTTAAAGACGTATGGGCTTGACCTAGCAAAAGACAATGCTATTAAGATGGCAGTTCAGTGAAGTCTGTAGAGCAGTGGTTCTCAACCTGTGCGTCCCCCGATGTTCCTGGACTGCAACTTCCTGAAGTCTTCATCACTAGCTGAGTTGGCCAGGATTTCTGGGAGTTGCAGTCCAGGAACATTGGGAGACCCACAGGTTGAGAACCCTTGCTGTAGAACAACAGATTGGTCTGGAAAACTCCCTTTGACTTTTGAGCAAATGTCATTCTTTCTAAAGAATGGCTGGAACCAAAATTATTTCAACGGTGTGTGGCTCATGTAATGAATGATAATGTCCTTCCCTATGGAAGACCGAGAGCCAGAGTAGTGTATTGAATTGCATGTTGGGCTAAGACTCGGGAGTGGTGGCTTCAAATCCTGTCTGGCCACGGATACTGACGGTCGGGTGGCAATAGGAAACCACACCTGGAACGCCTCTTATACCTCAACATCACAGCAAGAGTCACTAGAAGTTGTCGGCTCCTTGGCGATGTATGTAAACAAACACATCAAATCAGGAATGGTAGAAGCACTGGGTTCGAAATGCCAACTTTTAGGAATGGCCACCCCAAGGGACCGTGTCTCCGTGCTTGAGCCGTAGTTCTGCAGGCATCTTATTCTGAACTCGGTATCATCTGAGGATTTGAAGAGCAAACCTAGATTTTTAACCTGGAAGCCACAGCCGCTGCGGGAACGAGTGGTCGTGAAGCCTCACCTTCCTTCCTTCCTTCCCCTCCTCTGCTGTTCCTCCTGCCCACCTCGACATGATAGAGCACCCTGGAATCTGGGAAACATCACACGGTGTCTCTGTGGTTGCAGGCCATGCGGTGGCTCAGATGATACAAACCACATTTTTACAGTTTCTGTAGCCATGGCAGCAGCAGACCACCCTTTGCATAAATGAGCAATTCTGTGGGGTGCCTGGGATGGGGTCTTGAACTCAGTTTTCCCCCCATTCCAGTTCTCAATCCACTACCTACTTCAAGGCCTCAGTCCCACACCATCCCTCTACTGAAGAACGACCTTCTATAGCCTCCTGGTCTTTGCCACGTGATGGAACAACGTCAGGAGCTGTAACGTTTCCAGATCCTGGTTTGGACTATTGCCCAGAGCATTCTACACCGAGCCTCATTGTTTTGGCAACCCTGGAAGGATCGCTCCCAACCTCTCTTGCTGTATTAGGAATGCATGGAGCTAAAGTTTCAATTTTTCTTGTTTAGAAAAGGAGAAAAAACACTGAAATCCACGTGTGTCAAAATCCACATGCTCTACGGGTCTTAAAGAAGTTATCAAAACTGCTTGTCAACCATTTCCCAGTTGTGGCAAGCGCAGGGTAAACACATGCACAAGTGATCATTTTTTTCTTTTGTGTTCGGAAGAGGTGCCAAAGAGAGTATTTACTCAGAGAAGCCGCAAAACACATTTCTGACCAGTGATTCCATTCTCCTGCTATTATCTTGCAAATAATACGTCTGTGAAGATTCTCAGTCTTGCAAATAATCTGATACTCGGAGGGTCTGGAATCCTTAGCAGCAGAGTCTCACCTTGTGTCACTTTCTTTTTTTTCTGCAAACCCATGTTTACCATGGCTTCAGATAGGACTCCGAGCAATGGTTTCAAACTACAGGAAAAGAGTCTTGGAAGTTGAGTCATGGCAACTGGACTTCTTTTCTTGAGAGGTGGAAACGTTTTGCTGCTCATCGACACAACTTCCAATTAAACTCACCTGGATGACGGAGAATCTTCACAGATATACAGGAAAAGAGATTCCATTCGAACATTAGGAAGAACTTCCTGAGAGTTAGAGCTGTTCAGCAGTGGAATAATATGCTGCCACAAAGGAGGGTGGTGGAGTCTCCTCCTTTGGAGGTTTTTAAGCAGAGGCTGGATGGCCATCTGTCGGGAGTCCTGTGATGGGGGTTCCTGCATGGCAGGGGTTGGACTGGATGGCCCTTGAGGTCTCTTCCAATTCTATGATTCTATAACCCCAATTAGCCTTTCCTGATTAATCAAGACTACATAGACCTTTTGTCTCAGCAAAAGCCACAGCACCTACATGTACTGATGGTGAGCCCCAGCTCCTAGTGGGTCCTGCAACTTCGGTCCCTCTGTTTCTGTTGCTCGTACCTCACACCCCTCACTTAATCTTCTTCTGCTTCCTTTCACATCTTCCTTGGTCACCATTCCCACCCTCACTGTCCTTGCAATGAGCACTGGAGGGCAGAATTCTGGAGGGTGCCAGATCAGAAGACCCTCATGTCCTGGCAGAGACATCTGCATTTCCACACCCCAAGCATCCTGAGGGCTTGAATTCAGAGCAGAAAAGGAATGGTTGAAGGAGGTCTGTATTGACAGTTTACCAAGGGCACAACAGGGGGTCATTTTTCTGTTTCTCACAAGACTTTATTTCAAGGATTGGGAGCTCAGTGCATCCCTTTTCCTTTGCCTAGAATATGCATATACAGTATAGATTTTTAAAATATATTTTAAACGAATTAAGTGTGTGTGGGGGGTGAGGGCAAACATAAAGAGAAGGATGTTATTGTTGTTATTCAGTTGTTCAGTCGTGTCTGACTCTTCGTGACCCCATGGACCAGAGCTCGCCAGGCCTTCCTATCTTCCACTGCCTCCCGGACTTTTGTCAAATCCATATTGGTTGCATCAATGACACCGTCCAACCATCTCATTCTCTGCCGTCCTCTTTTCCTTTTGCCTTCAATCTTTCCCAACATCAGGGACTTTGCCAAGGACTCCTCTCTCCTCATGAGGTGGCCAAAGTTCTGGAGCCTCAGCTTCAGAATCTATCCTTCCAGTGAACATTTAGGGTTGATTTCTTTCAGGATGGACAGGTTTGATCTCCTTGCAGTCCAGGGGACTCTCAAGACTCTCCTCCAGCACCACAACTCAAAAGCATCAATTCTGCAGCGATCAGCCTTCTTTATAGTCCAGCTTTCACTTCCATACATCACTACTGGGAAAACCATAGCTTTGACTATTGTGAGTCGTGACCTTAGTTGGCAAAGTGATGTCTCTGCTCTTTAGGATGCTATCTAGGTTTACCTAGAGAAGGATAAATAGCAGCTAATATTGTGCATTAGCATGCAAAGACCTGGGGCTATTGTACTAGAAAAAACTCATTAGGCAGGTGAGGTGTTGCACAGTGTTGTGTGAAAGGGCTGCTCCGGTAGGACTGAGAGCAGAAGTAGGACTGAGAGCAGAAGCACTTCTTGCGAGGCTCAACACTACCATCTACAGGCAACTCTCTTGTACTGATGCTTGAGAACTTGAGAAGCAGAAGGAAACACATGGAATCAGGAAATGGAAAGCCATGTTTCTCTTCTTCTAACACCCATATTTATCACCGTAAACCCCAATTGATGAGTTCTGCTCAGCTTTACCTTGGAAACAGATTTAGGGATTTCCTCTACTGCAGAAAAAGAATGCTGACTAGTAATGCGATCTTGGAGACATCGAAATATAGCAGTACTACTGTACCACTTTGGCGGTTACTTTACCTTCTTTGTTCCGTGACTAGTTTGGTCCGTGACAGCATTGGTCACGATCACATGGTTTTGTCCCTGTTTCAGCGTCCCCATGGTCGTGATAACTTGTCTTGTGACAAGTGATACCTCATGGTCTTGTACTGTGACAAACACTGAATTTGTCTAGCTTCCTTTTTCCTTTTTTGGGGGAGGGGGGCACTTAAAAATTCTTTTTCAATATTTTGCTTCTGAAAAGTCAAAATCTTTGGAGGCAGGGAAGGAGTCTGGCTAGCTTTCATTTTCTTCACCATGGCCGCATTGGAATGCTCCGGGAGACAGCCTTTGGGCTTTCTTTGTTCTTTATTCCTTTTGCTTGCTAATTAATTGTCTGTCTGGTGTCCCTCCTGCCTGGCTTT
The DNA here is from genome assembly GCA_037367245.1 of Phrynocephalus guinanensis. Classification (NCBI taxonomy): domain Eukaryota; kingdom Metazoa; phylum Chordata; class Lepidosauria; order Squamata; family Agamidae; genus Phrynocephalus; species Phrynocephalus guinanensis. Next base: position 123,890,934 of record CM074737.1, on the reverse strand, counting down.
GAAGTTTGTTTTGTTTTATTGGTATTTAACGGAGGAGGGCAAGGGGGTGGTGATCATCTGGGGTGGGTCGGCAATTCGAATGTACCTGGGACACAGTTTTCTGAGAGAAACTAATGTTTCGTTGCGTGATAGTTGTTACCTCACGGTGTCTTGTTTCGGAACAGAAACCAGGAACAAACTATGACAAGGAAATATCCTACCCCAGCACCAGGTACAGATTTGTCTCACTTAGCACCCATTCCAGGGGCAAATTTCAGCTGTTGCGCGACAGACGTGAAGGAAGATTTTTTTGTACTGCTCTGAAGTGCAACACTTTGAGAGACAAAACGGATGTGAAGTAACCACCTTTCTCTCTTATTTTATGTCTGTGAAGATTCTCAGTCATCCAGGTGAGTTTACCTGGAAATTGAGTCATGGTAACTGAATGTCTTTTCTTGAGAGATTGAAACATTTCGCTGCTCATCCAAGCAGCTTCGTCAGCCTGAGGAAGGTTAGTGGTGAGTCCTCCAATTTATAGTTCACCTTGATTTCACACACACACTGTTCTGAATAGGCTGATAGGTTGGACAAAAGCCTGAATAGGCTTGTTAAGTCAACAATAGCCTGAATAGCTTTCATAGGTGGACCATGATCTGAATAGGCTGGTTAGGTGGATAATGGCCTAGGGTGTATGAAAGTCCACCGATGCAACCTTTCCCAATACCCATTAAGTATGGGTCCTACTTAGCTATTGCCTTGCTGGTGGAGGTGCAAAGTGCTTTTGATTTGTCTGGGGAATCGGATTGATGAAAGGGCCGCTTGATAAGTAGCAGACAGATGGTGTCTGAGTCCCTCACCTCTGTTGAGAGGAATTTTCAATATACACAAATGACTTCCCTGAATCCTCTCTCAAACCACCTATCTTCTCTTTCTAATATACATCCTCATCTTTGAATGAGTGCCCTTTGTTCTTCAAATGGAGGTGTACTGCTGATTCTGGTCCTGTGCTGTTGCCCCTCCTATGTTGGGCCATCCTCCTCTGTAATGACTGTTTAGTTTCCCCATTGTAGAACTCTGCACACTCCTCACTGCATTGGACCGCATATATACAGTGGTACCTCTACTTACAAGCGGCTGTACTTACAAGCAAGTTGACCTAAGAGTGGGAAACAGGAAACCATTGGCGCTGTAACTGCTGCATTACAAATTTTAGATGCGGTCTGTTCTACTTACATTTTTTTAATTTTTTTAGATATGGCTGCTCTACTTATGAGTTGTTTGACTTATGAGCATGCATTCGGAACAGATTAAAGTTGTAAGTAGAGGTACCACTGTGTGTGTTGTGTGTGCAGGGCCGGCGCTTCCATTAAGGCGAACTAGGCAGCTGCCTAGGGTGCCAAAATGGAGAGAGGGCGCTGCACAGCCTGCCGCCACCCCGCCGCTGGCCACTGCTGCCCGTCCCCTCACCGCCCGCCAGCCGCCCGTCGCCATCCGCCCATCGCTGCCCCCCGCCGCCCGCCCCCACGCCTGTCACCATCCCCCACCCCCTGCCATCCCCCACCCCCTGCCCCGTCTCCGCCCTGCCCCCTGCCCCCACCCTGACCACCCCCTGCCCCGCCCCTCCCGCCGACCGCCCCACCCCCGCCCATCACCTAGGGTGCAAAAAAACCTAGCACCGGTCCTGTGTGTGTGTTGTGTCATTACAGTTGTGACCGACCCTTCGTGACCCCATGTCCATGGAGCTTTCTTGGCAGGAAAACTGGAGTAGTTTGCCAGTTCCAACTCCAGGCGCCTACAGCACCTGGTATTCCCTGGTGGTCTCCCATCCAAGTATTAACCAGGGCCGACCATGCTTAGCTTCCGAAGTCAGGTGAGACTGGATGTGCTTACTATACTATATTATTTATTTATTTATTGGTTTCATTTATACACCACCCAACTTTCCCATGGAAACTCTGGACAGTGAACATCATAGAAAATAAATAGGCAATATGATATACTGAAAAGTAACAGGAAGCTAGGAAGATGGTTCCATAGAGATGGGCCAGCCAAAGAGAAGGCCTGGCTCTGTGTCGAAGCCTCACAGCAGTGGTGGCCAAACTTTGGCCCTCCAGATGTTTTGGACCACAACTCCCACAGTCCTTTGTCACTGGCAGTACAGTCTTGGAATTCTGGGAGTTGTGGTCCAAAACATCTGGGGGGCCGAAGTTTGGTCACCACTGCTTTACAGGCCTCCTGAGGGGTGTCAAGCAAAAGTGAAGAGGGCCAGCTTGTGTTTTGGTGTCAGGTCCTTTGGGTGGATCTCTCTTTGATTCTTTTCTTTCTAACTGTAATGCTTGCAGGGACAAACACAGCTACCTTTTCTACATCTACAAGCATGCCGGATTAAGAAGAGGTAGTTGTGTTAGTCTGTGCAAGCGTATCAGATTTTGCACAGGCAAAATCTCAACAGAACCAAGCAAAAAAGACAAAAACACAGGGCACCTTCAAGAGTAACTATTTTAATAGGAGTTTTCTTGGACAAGTCCACTTCATTAGACATATGGAAGTAAGACTCCGGGGACTTGGGTGCAAAGCCCTGCTGGGCCATTGTAGCTTGGAGGTGCACATGCATGGAACGGTGAACATGTCACATACAAGTGGTACCTCTTAAGCCTAATTTAGGGCCTTTTTACACAACCCCTAAACTCCGCCGCAAATGGCTCCCAGCTCCGGAGCTTAAAATTGTTTACCCACCAGCTCCGGAGTTTACTGAAAATTAAGTGCGACCACGCCCACCTAAGCACGTCCCAGCGCACTTTTCTTGTACCTGCTCTCCAAGGGTGAAAAATCTTGATGCGGATGTGCTGGGCTCTCCTCGCTTCTTTTTGTTGTTGTTTTTTGCCTCCTGCCCCTTTAAGAGAAGGGGCCAGGAAGTGACGGGGCTCCCGGCAGCTTCCACCAGCACAGGCAGGTAAGCCTTTATTCTTTTGTCCCTTTTTTTCTCCCTCCCCTCACGCAGCCAGCGGACGCACGAAGAGCGACAAACCCTTAAGATCTCTGGTCCAAATTTAAGTGACCAGCGGATCTTAGGGGTCGTGTAAAAGCGCCCTTAATTTGTTCTACGGGTCTATTTATCCCACAAAAAAAATTCATCCTACGTAGCACGGTTTAATGTGGATTTCCAAAGGAATGCATTGAATTCGTCTTGCGAAGCATCGCTCAGAAAAATCCGTCTTTTGAGGTTTTACTGTGTCCGGACATTCCATTCGTCTTACAATTTTTTTAGTCTTAAGAGGCATTCGTTTTAGAGGTATTACTGTGTAACTTGATTAGAAAGCTCATAGATTTGGACAGGGTGGCTTGGCACATAACAGGCTATAAACTGATATAAGCATGTCTTTATTATTATTTTTGCAAACTGTGAGGGAACAAATAAGCATCCAAGCTAACTGCTCTCCCAACTGCCGTTTTAATGTTCCTTGCAGCTTTCCCCTCCATCCTTCCCGTTATCTTTCCGCTCCCGTCTTCTCTCATTTGTCGTCCTTCCCTTCGCGCAGAAGCGTCCCGCAGCAGAACTCAAACCCCCAGAACCCTCCGCAGCGGCGTCGCGCGTGGCACCCTGGGAGCTGTAGTGCCGGCTCGCGCCTCCTGGCAGGGCGGGGCCGAGGAGCCCAGGGGCGCGGCGGGACTACGTTTCCCGTCGTTCCTCGGGATTGCGCATTCTACGAAACAGGCGGCTTGTGTGTCTATGCCTGTGTTGGTGAGGGAAGGCGGTCGGTTCTCTGCCCGCGGCCGGCCGGACTGCGGCAAGGCAGGGTTTCCCTCAGCAGCCTCCTTGAGGTGGTGGTTGGTTTGTGGGGTGGGGGGGGGGGGGGGGGGGGGGTGGTCCTTCTTCCTGCCTCGGCACCCCAAGGGCGAGCCGTGGGGCTGGCGGCGGCGCCATGGGCGGGGAGGAGGAAATCGTGCGCATTGCCAGGCGACTCGACAAGATGGTGGCCAAGAAAAGCGCGGTGAGTGAGGGGCTTTTCAGACGGGTCGCGACCGACTAGCTGACAGACGGACCCAGACTGGTTCCCCCCCCCCCCACACACACACACACTTTGCCGCTCCTCGAGGGGGCCGCCGGGCGGGTCGTCGGCAGGCGCCGGTTCCTCACGGAGGCCGCCCGTCGCCCTTCCAGAAAGCAGGCCGCCGTTCGTTTCATCCTGAGGGGAGGCGGAGGCGAGCCTTTCCAACGGCTTCCCCCCGACCCACCCTCCGTTGCCTTGACAACCACGCGCCCGCGTCCCCTGAGAGGCTGGCCCCGCCCCCTCGGCGCCGCCCTCCTAACGGCTTTTTTCCCTCACTTCGCCCCGCCTCCCGCCGCTGGGCTTTAAAAAAAAAAGCAAGCCCCTCCCCTCCAAAGAGGGACAAGCCCCGCCCACATTCTCTTCGCTGTCTAGCCGCGCCGCCCTCGTTCTCGCTCCAGACCAGCCTCCCTCGGATGAGGAAGCTCCGCCCCCACCTGTCCGTCCAGCGGTTCGCCCCTCCCCTCCCCTGCTTTTAGCCACGCCTCTATATGCCCCATTGAACTGGTGGGTGCTGCCTTGTTTTTTCCTATGCTGATGCTAATGTGCTAGTACAGTGGTACCTCGTATAAGGGAATTAATTCGTTCCTAATGAAATTATGTGAAGCAAATTTTCCTTTATACCAGTTTCCCATAAGAATGCCTTGAAAACGGAGTAATCCCATTTTTATGTTGTACAGATTTGCCCCATAGGCGATTCTGTTAAGCAAATTTCCCCTATCTCCGGAATGTTTTTATGTTGTACAGATCATATGTTATATAAGGGCCCACTGTACTGTGTTGGTTGTGATTTCTTTATCCTGATGCTAATTTGCTAATACTGTATTGGTTGTAATTTTTCTGAACTACTCAGAGAACTCTGAATGACTAGTTCAGAGAACGGCTGCTGATCAAAGGGCAGAATAGAGGTGGCATGGTAGAGCTTCCTGAAAAGGAAGAATGAACTAGCTTATTAGGGGGTTGTGGAGCAAAAACTTAAAATTGGGTTTGTTTATTTATTGGACTTATCTACCACGCTATCTACCAACAAAGCTACCCTGGGCGGTGCAGATTGTGAGAATGTGCAGTGCATGGTACTGCTTGTTCATACTTCTGAGGCATGGCACGGAATCATTGATTTTGACCCAGATTACTAGTTTTGAAAAGTTAAAAGGACTCGCAATATGGCTTTGCCAGAGGATGTTAAGAATTTAATGGGTTAAGAGGATGACCAGTGAAAAAATAACTAGACTGAATGAATCAAGACCAAGAAGCTAAATGCCTTGGTTATATAATGAGAAATGAAAAATACAGCTGCTATTGGGAATTATTCGAGGTAAAATAAAGTCAATGCCAGAAGGAGAAAGACTTCTTGTCTGAAAAACTTTGCAGACTCATTTTCCGCCACCTCCTGTAATCAAAAGAGCCAGATTGCCATCCAAATTCTGGTGGCAGAGGAACAGGAATGAGAAGGCAGTGGTGGCGAACCTTCTGCACTCCAGAGGTTTTGGACCACAACTCCCACAGTCCTTTGTCATTAGCAATCTAAGCTCGGAAGTCTGGGAGTTGTGGTCCAAAACATCTGGAGAGCTGAAGCTGCACCATCATTGTTCTGTAGGCCAAAGTAAATGCGATGATACTCTAGCTATGACCAGATAATATCAGTTGTATAAATTATTTTCCTAAAGCTCAGCTGGGCATCTTGGATGCCAAAGGGAATTGTAGTTGTTGTTTTAGAATAGGTAGGAGCCTATCAAGCAAAACAGCTATATTTTATTGTGAGCTATCATGGACATAACATAATGCATTGTTTTAGTTTTTTGTTTTAGTTTTTTTGCCTGAAATGTTTCTATCCTCAGCTTCGCTATAGCACTAAAGTTAAAAACCTCTGTAGTAAAAGGTGGGGGTCCCAAGACCTTCCCTTTATGTTATTTTCCATCCCTAACAGTCTACTGTCCATCAGCTGTCATCCCTAGGAATCTGTTACAAAAATGAAACTAAGAAAAATGGAAAATCTTAGTAATACTTCCAGGTTATATAAAACAGGCAACATCTGGGAGGGTGCTTCCCCCCCCCCCCCCGGGTCTGTCATTATCCCTCTCTGTCTATTCACTATTACTCTTGCAATATAATTCATTGACTTCCAATGTTCTCTGTAACTTTCAGCTCCACTGGCCAGGGCTCTTGTGTGTGCAGCTCTACCCAGGCACATGCAAGAGAGAAACATACATACATACATACACACACACACACACACACACACACACACACACACACACACAGAGAGAGAGAGAGAGAGAGAGAGAGAGAGAGAGAGAGAGAGAGAGAGAGAGAGAGAGAGAGAGAGAGAGAGAGCTGATGTGCAGCTTCCATGGTTATTGATACAAAAGTGATTGTTTCAGGTATGTGAGGAAGGAGGAACCCTGCATGGAGGTGCATGCATGCTAACACACATGCCTTACAGGGAACCTTGCTTGCAATATAATAACCCACAACATAAACCTTAAGTTTAACATGTGATAGTTCATTATCAAATCTGATTTCATATTTCAACTTACCCCGTCCCTAGGACAAATTACAAACAGCCACCATGGCCAGAATAGGGAATTGATGAGAGTTTAAGTACAATTACATAAACTGCGGTCGCAAATAATTAGCAAGATGCTGCTTGCATTCCTTTTTTGTGCATCTGGTAAGTACCCTGCAGAATTTTAGCCAATAAGTTAATTTGCCTTGCAACATGTGCTTGATGTTCCAGAGGGGAAAAGATAGTATAAAATTATGAGTATTCTCTCTGCTGGTTAAGTGTAGCATTTCTCCAGCTAAAGAAAGCCTTTATCTTTTGGAATGTCTTTGATAGGATTAGTATAATACAATGGCAAAGAGATAAAGCAAGCATCTAAATAATCCACATAAATTCTATCTTGCTTAAAGAAATGTTTAAAAGCTCTTCGTTGAAATCAGAAATGGATTCACACTGTTTTATGTGGTGCCTAGCTTGTAAGGATTTATATTTTGGAAAGATGGAAAGGAACAATTTTGCTGGAGAACAAATAGTGTCTTCTGGATATTTTTCCTGGCTCTTTCATAGAATCATAGAGTTGGAAGGGACCTCAAAGGCCATCCAGTCCAAACCTCTGCCATGCAGGAACCCCCCATCACAGTACAGTACTCCCTACATATAGCTATCCAGCCTCTGCTTAAAAACCACCAAAGAAGGAGACTCGTACCACCCTCCTCCGTGGCAGCATATTCCACTGCCAGACAGCTCTAAACATCAGGAATTTTTTCCTAATGTTTAAATTGAAACCTCTTATCTAGTAGTTTTAAACCATTGCCCTGAGTCCTAGTCTCCGAAGCCATGGAAAACAAACCTGTTCCCTCTTCAATATGACATCCTTTCAAATATATGACATCCTTTCTCATCAGTCTCATAGCCGGTGTAATTGTGGATTGTTCTGGTGATTACCGTAAATCACATTCAGGGGTGAAACAGAAACATTCCCCTGTTATAAATAAGAGAAGATTGAAAGGCAGAGGGACCAGTTTGAACCTCCTTCTATTTCTGTCATTATTCGTACTATAGAGGTTTTGTTGTCTTAAAACACCCGAGTATTTACTTACTGAACCCAGCAAGAGACCCTTATCTTATGAAATGGATAGGGAATGGGCAGTAAAGTTTTTCGACATATTCCAGACGGTGTGCTTGGCTGGCACCCAAAATTCCTTTATCCGACCTTGACAGGGAAAAAGAGTGGGAAGAGACAGATGGAAGGGGTCCAGGTGGAACCAATTAACTGAAAATCCTTTGCAAACTACAGATTTATTTAACTTAACTACTTGCATGGGGTGACTTTCTAAACTATATATCTTAAAAGTTCCTTTGATCTACTTTGTGCGGTGCCCAAAAATAAGCTTCCCCACTTCATTGCTCTCAGTCTTTAACAGCTGACAACTCCCCGCATCCAGACCGATGCCGAAGCCTTGTGTTTTGGAAACTTCAGCATGTTTTGGGGGGTGATGTGTCTCTCGCCCAACATTCTTTTAAGCCAAACATTTTTGTTGGCTGCAGTTTCCTCTGTTTGGAGGCAAAGAAACTGTTGGCATGATCTGTAAAGAACACCTGCATATTGTAACGCGGCTGGTGTATGTACCTTTCAAAGGTATGAAAAGTACAGACACGTGTATGAAAAAGCTGAATCGTAAGTTACCAGAGCTAACTGGATTATGCAATAAACTCAATAAACTCATTAACTCAGATACTGAAGAATACTGCAAAGTGATACTTGTTTGCTGGACAAGTATAAACATGCCTTGATTTGAGAAACCTTGCACAAGTGTGCTCTAAAACAGTAGTTATTTGCTGTAAGTTTACCCAGTTGAATTTGTGTCTCTCAAGAAACATTTCCTTTGCTTGGCTTGATAATGAATTAATAATTTGCTAGACATATTGTTAGTTGCTCTTAGGAAGCAAATTTGACTCATAATGATTGTTAAGTATTGTTAATGTGTAGCACTTCTTTACTTTTCTAGGAAGGGGCGATGGATTTACTGAAGGAGTTGAAAAGTATGCCAATAACTCTGGATTTACTGCAGGTAAATTGGGATGGTGGATACATCCTGTCTTTAACCCTGCTGCCAGCCCCTTGCTTCTCCATCTGCATCTGTTTGCTGTCTAATGCAGTGTGCATTTTTTTCCATTCTGTACATTTAAAGAAGAGATAGAATGGTAATTAGAGATGGGCACGAACTGCTGGTTATTATCCCTTGGACACTCCCAGCCCTGCCTCCCATGGTGGGCACCCACTCAGAGGCAACATCCTGGTTTCCCTCTCCGACCCTCTTTGGGCACTGCTTCTGAGTGGGTGTCTGCCGGAGGAGGCTGGGAAATGTCACACACCCGTTTGTCCAAAGGACGAACCAGCATGAACTACCAAACTGGTGGTCTGTGCCCACCTTTAATTGCAATACACGGCTGTACATTGTGCCCATACACTCAAGAACCTGAGACGAAGGAGTCCCAAGTTTGTGAGTGCAATAATTGAGGCAAAATAAGGATGATTAGAAAGCGTCGGGAGAGCACTGTGAGCTATAGGCAGGCAGGAAATAAAACACAGCCTTTGCTTAATTGCTTCATGCTGAATTGCTTAATTACGTGTTGTGTCTTGATCCTGCCACTAACCAGGATACTTGCCTGCCTCTCCAGCTCTAGTGTTTTTTCGAGATTTACATCCATACAACACCCTGTCTCCAGTTTTGCATTCCAGGGCAGGGGAGAACAAAACCAAGATCCTATGCATAATGGGAAGAATCCCATTATGAGAAGAGTGTTATAAACAACTGAAATAAAAAAAAGTTGTTTCGCTGAGTGAAGCAAGCACGAATTATTACATAGCATGAGATTAGCCTTTATCTTTAGCTTCGGTTAATATTTGTTGGGAGCTTTGTCTGACCAGTCGTATTCTGATGAATTGATCACTCCGCCCTTATTGGCTTGCAGTCTACCCGGATTGGGATGTCCGTGAATGCGCTTCGGAAGCAAACCACGGATGAAGAAGTGATTGCGCTGGCCAAATCACTGATCAAGGCCTGGAAAAAACTTCTAGGTAAGGAGAAAACCATGTTTAGATTTGAATAAAAGAGTGGTGCTTGATGAATTAGGCGAAGGCTCCGTCTAGTCCAGTGTTGGCGAACTTATGGCACGGGTGCCAAAGGTGGCCCTCGGAGCCCGTTCTGTGGGCACCCAGCATCGCCCCTTCACAGCCACCTGTATTCAGGCTAGACTGCTGTATTGGCACTTTGCGAAAAATTAGTGGGTTTTGAATCGCAGTTTGGGCACTTGGTCTCTAAAAGGTTCGCCATCACTGATCTAGTCAGTTGTTTCTGCCAAATTTACAAGCGGGGCCAAAAGAACAGAATCTTTGCCCTCCTTCCTCCTCAAAGGGTCTGTTATTTCACAGTTGTTTTGCTCATCATTTGAATCAAACCCTGCAGTCTCCACAGTACAGCAAGTCTAATATGCATTTCCTGGTTCCCTTCTAAAAAGTGGTTCTTCACACTGTAGTTATGCAGAGTTTTGGGTCGTAAGGGTAGTACTAAAAATCTGCATGCTCTTATTCCTCTTAACGAGGACATGGAGATAAATTCAGGCAGTGATCAGAGTAGCGAGAATGAAATTGTTTTTTGATGGGGTGGTGCAGTGTTTAAATGCCTGTACTGCAGGTAAAACTGAGCTCACGACCTGGGTTCAATCCCTGGTAGCAGGCTTTTTCAGCCTTCCATCCTTCCGAGGTCGGTGATGCTTGGGGGGGGCAATGTGGCCTGCCACTGTAATTAAAATTGTAAACCGCCCAGAGACTACTTGTAGTGGTATGGGGCGGTATATAAGCAGAACACTTTGCTTTGCTTTGGGCCCTTTTGCTGGGAGGTGCATCCTTCTCCTTTTAACTTTTGGCAGTGCTGTTCTTCAAGGGCACATAAGCCACTGTGATCAGCAAGATCATCAGAGACATGATGGCCGCTGTGCAGGAGGTTGGAATGGCATATTGTGTCATCATGCTGAACAGTGTCATGATGTCTTAGGAACGCCTGCTTGGCCCTGAAGCCTGTAGATTGCACTGCTAATAGAATTCATTTGAACCTTGAGGTGCAGTGGTTGGAATGTATTAGAGCCAAAACCGTGTCCACGGCCCAGCGTTCAATCTCAGGTAGCTGGGTCAGCTCAAAACCGTGTTTTCCACCATCCCAGGGGGGTTTTTCAATCTCATCGTTAGGATGGGCCTTCACTGGGACAGGGTTTGACTCATTTTTTGATTTTGTTGTATTATAAATTATCTTGTCCGGCATCGCCTCCCAGAGTTCGGTAAATAAGTGGGAGTACCCAATAAATAAATAAATAAATAAACTGAGTACCCAGCACATGGAGTGGGAGGGGGCAGTGTGTCGCCTGCATTATTAAATTGTAAACCACCCAGAAAGGGCTTTAAGTACTAAGGGGTGGTATATAAGCAGGACGCTTTGAATGATCCAGACACTTTTAGACATCAACTGGGGAAACACAAAAATCTCAGTCCTTACGGCAATTAATTCCACTCTTGCTTTTTTTCTCTTCCCTGTGGCTCTTTTGCTCCATTCAGATGCCTCGGAGGATAAGAGCGATGACAAGAGGAAGACTTCTTTGCCAGCTTCCTCCTCAAAGGAGAGTGGCAACACAAGAGACCAAAGGTAATGCTTCCCTTTAGCCAGATATGATGGTGCTGTATTTGGTCCTCTCACTTCTCACTCCCTGACACCCCCCCCCCCAATCTTGGCACCATGATTAGTTTCAAGTATTAAAATGGAAGGTGATAATTATGCCTTTAGAGCGACAAAGGAAGGCTGCCTAGAGGAGAGAGAGAGTGCTATAGGGAGGTCCATCAGGTTGCGCAAATTATTTTTTTTTTAAAAAGTTCTAGTTGTAAATAAAAAAATAATCAATAAACGTCTACAAAACACAGTGGTGCTTGTGGGATTATTTTGACTCTCTCAGTTTGTTATTTGGTTCACCTTCATTTCTTCTTAATTCAATCTCATGCTTGATTAATAAAAAACATTATTTCTGATTTTGTTGATTTACTTTGTGGTTCTTCCCCCACCCCTTGTTAACCCATTCTTCTTCCTGTTCCGCATGCGTCATGTAAACACGCTCATGCACACAGTTTTCCCCCTTAACAGATTTGTTTAGGAAAACTCCCTCCTGAGTAGAAACAAGGTGCCATCTGGCAATCTAGCAACCTTTCTGATCCAAGCGGTGCTTATAACAGTTCCATTTCAAATTGCAGTGCTCTCGGCAACATGGGGTTGGCCAGCACAGGCCAGATTCCAAATGGTTGTCATGCATTAGACTTGTCCCGCTTTTCATGAGTCCACAGCCCAAGTGGTACATGAGTTTCCATTTCAAGGAGAAGGTTCATGCTGGTCTCATCTGTTCTGAGATTAAAAATAACTAGGCTGGATCAGACCAAAAGCCCTATCCAGAACAGCATTTCATTCACACAGTAGCTGACCATATGGGGAACTTACCAGCAGAACATGAATGCAACTGTAGTTCCTGTGTTGTATTTTCCAGAAGCGGCAGGACATGACATATAGCCATCCTGATTCGTAGTTTGTGGCCAAAAACCCCGGTTGCATAGTGTAGTAAACTGCAGATGGGTAGGTCCATTGAATCAGCGGTGATTTGTTGAGTTCACTTTGGTAAGTGCCATTGTTCTGAATGGCTGTGCTTACTATGACTAAGTCAGTCACGACTAGAGTAGGCCCCTTTGAATCAAGGGAACAGATGTGGAGAGTGAGTTCTAGTCGGGCCTGAACTATGCTAGGCAATAAGATTTTAGCCATGATGTCCTTTAACAATGCCGGAAGAGATTCGTTTAAATCAGAGGAACAAATGGTGGAGTTGACTCCTTAAATCCCCACTGATTCAGTGTAATTCATTATCCTACGCAACAGGATTTGGGCTGTTGATGGCCCTGGCCCACATGAGAGAGGGAACATTTCTAAAGAAACCTTGAATAATGCTGTTTAAATATGTTCTGGGGGGTAAAAGTGCAGGGCCACATAACTAGCCAGTGGTTCCTGAAAAACGGTCCCACCATGACTGACCACTTTGGAACCAGTTGTTGGGAGCTTTCAGACCTCTCACAATTTTGTACCTATTCAAAAATCTGGAGAAGCTGACTTGGCAAAAAAGTTCAGATATTGCAGATCTCATGGCCTGCGCGCCACATGGTAAGGCTTAACGGTGAGGTGTGTTGTCACTTCACTATATTACTGTTTCTGAGCAATTTGGGATGACATATTTTCTTCTAAACTCAGTTCCTTTGTTGTGTGCCTATGATAAATATATCTGGTTTGGGCTTTTTATTTTGCAATGCTTTTGTAGCTTAAAGAGTTTTTACCTACCGTTATCATAGAACGTTGATTCTGTTTAATGGCGGCCACAAGATCATAGTGGCTATGATTTTAATTCCCTTCCATTTCTCAGTCTGTAAGATGGGGAGATAGGAATTTGTCAGAGGCTGAAATCCTGTTGATGTAACTAGACCTGTGGAAGGCTGATGAGGGTGATTTTTCAGAAATTAAACTTCTTTTTTCTGTCCCTCCTGTCTCTTGTTATCCTTTTCATCATGTGGCGGCTATGGCATTGCAGGACAAAGTCTTTAATTACCCAAAACTGCAGCTGGTGATAATGTCATCCTGGCGGTGGCCATTTCTGATAATTACAGACTCCATTCTTCTGTAACTTCCATATGATAAGACAAATTACACAGAAGCTGTGTGACAAGTTGGATGTGTTGCTGAAAAATTGAAAAGATGTCGTATCAAAGAGGGGACAGGTTTGTTTTCCATGGCTTCAGAGACTAGGACTCGGAGCAATGGTTTCAAACTAGAGGAAAAGAGATTCCACTTGAACATTAGGAGGAAATTCCTGACGGTTAGAGCTGTGCAGCTGTGGAAGATGCTGCCACAGAAGGTGGTGGACTCTCCTTTGGAGGTTTTCAAGCAAAGGCTGGATGTCCATTTGTCATGAGTACCTTGATGGGGGTTCCTGCATGGCTGGAGTTTGGACTGAATGGCCCTTGAAGTCTCTTCCAACACTGTGGTTCTAGTGGTTCTATGATTGCCTCTGTTAATGATGTCATCAGCCTTCTGCAGGTATAGTTATCCCAACAGGATTCCAGCCGTTGACCAGGCAGTTGGTTACTCCTGCTTCACACATTTTTGTGGTTTGTATTTGTAACTTGGAGAAAGGCTTAACTGTATCGGAGATCTGCTTCACAGTTGTGATGTACACAACAGCAGCAACGCTAGTCTTTTCACATCTCACTTAGGCCTTATGTCTTGCTCAATTAATACATGGCTCGAGTGGACTAAGGCAAGCCATGAGCTTTCTTCATCCAAACTGGAGCTGTTTGGTTGCGACCAGCTCTAATTCCCAGAAGGGAATTGAAATCACATTTTCAGATTTGTTCAGGAAAAGAAATCCCCGTCTTCTGTTGGTTGTGACAGAGCCAAAAGGCTAAAAGCTTCGGCTGATATTTGCGGCAGGACCAACCGTCTGTCATTTATCTCCCCAAACAGAAAAAAGCATGCACCGGGGCTTGTTAGAGCAGCCTGTCCTGGATTATTCAAAGCTGGTGAGTTACCCACATATTCCAGAAAGATTGCAGGTCAACACCCAGGAACCATTGGGCCTGTAGAGCCAGAAGGTGGGAGTGCAAATCCCTCAGTGCCTGTGAAGATTCTCAGTCCTCCAGGTGAGTTTATCTGGAAGTTGAGTCATCATGGCAGCTTGACTTCTTTTTCTTGAAAGATTGAAATGTTTCGCTGCTCGTCCAAACAGCTTCATCAGTCTGACCGACGAAGCTGTTTGGACGAGCAGTGAAACATTTCTATCTCTCAAGAAAAAGATGTCCAGTTGTCATGACTCAACTTCCAGAATTCCCTCACTGTTTCTCCCAGGAGAGGAGTTGGTCTCGGGAGAGTCCCACCAGAAGCAAAGGCGGGGTAAAAATACTCTAAAATAATAAATAAATAAAAATAAGGTTAGTCATAAGTCAGAAGTGGTCATTGTTATATATGCCGCTTGATCTAGCCATATATGTTCTCCAGAGCAGCACAAAATCCTTGAACATTCTGGACCGTAAAAAGCTGTTCCGAATTTGCCAGCCAAAAGCTGCACTTCCTGGAACTTCAGATCCATGAGCAGTTGGGCTGGGGCACAGGAAGAAGGGCCCCAGCAGAGTGTGACCTCTCATGAAGGTGTCTGGTATTAATCATCATTTTAAAAAAATATTTCTAAAATCTAACATAAATTGACATTCCTTTCACACAAAATGCAATACATATAAAAGACTTGACAGAACACAGGGCTCCCTTCCCAATGGGGACCAATATATTTTATTTAATACCCCCATTTATTTATTTATTTATTTATTTATTTATTTTTATTTATTTATTTATTTATTTATTTATTTGTTTGTTTGTTTGTTTGTTTATTGGTTTATTTGCTGCCAAGCTTAATTCAAAGAATTTGACCTTCCTTCCATCTGTTGCTTAACTGCTTCCATGTCCCTTCCAAAAATATACACTATTTTTCCGTGTCTAAGACTATATTTTGCCCAAAATTGTTAAACTAAAAATTATGGATTGTCCTATAGATGGAAGTAAGCCAAGGAGAGAACCATGTGGTCCCTGAATGATGGACTACGTATTATGTGACTTAGATGGATTACCATGCATGATTATATTGACTGATTTCATAAGTACGCCAATGTTTTCCATGTTAGTTTCCACCCCTCATAATGGAATGTTTTTCTTTTTGTGTGCTCTTTGTAGCTTTAATGTTACCTTTTAATGTTGTAAGATTTGTTTTGTTGTTGTTCAGTCATTCAGTCGTGTCCGACTCTTTGTGACCCCCATGGACCAGAGCTCGCCAGGCCTTCCTATCCTCCACTGCCTCCCGGAGTTTGGTCAAATCCATATTGGTTGCATCGATGACACCGTCCAACCATGTCACTCTCTGCTGTCCTCTTTTCCTTTTGCCTTCAATCTTTCCCAACATCAGGGACTTTGCCAAGGACTCCTCTCTCCTCATGAGGTGGCCAAAGTTCTGGAGCCTCAGCTTCAAAATCTGTCCTTCCAGTGAACATTCAGGGTTGATTTCTTTCAGAATGGATAGGTTTGATCTCCTTGCAGTCCAGGAGACTCTCAGGACTCTCCTCCAGCACCACAGCTCAAAAGCACTGATTCTACGGCGATCAGCCTTCTTTATAGTCCAGCTTTCACTTCCATACATTACTACTGGGAAAACCATAGCTTTAACTATCCTGATCTTAGTTGGCAAAGTGATGTCTCTGCTCTTTAGGATGCTATCTAGGTTTGCCATTGCTTTCCTCCCAAGAAGCAGGTGTCTTTTTATTTCATTGCTGCAGTCGCCATCTACAGTGATCAAGGAGCCCAAGAAAATAAACTCTGTCATTGCCTCCATTTCTTCCCCTTCTGTTTGCCAGGAGGTGATGGTACCGGTGGCCATGATCTTAGTTTTTTTGATGTTGAGCTTCAGCCCATTTTTTCACTCTCTCTTTCACCCTCATTAAGAGGTTCTTTAATTCCTCCTCACTTTCTGCTATCAGAGAAGCATCATCTGCGTATCTGAGGTTGTTGATATTTCTTCTGGCAATCTTAATTCCGGCTTGTGATTCAACCAGACCTTCCTTTTGCATGATGTACTCTGCATATGTTAAATAGGCAAGGTGACAGTATACAGCCTTGTCGTACTCCTTTCCCAATTTTAAACCAGTCAGTTCCATATCCAGTTCTGACGGTTGCTGCTTGTCCCACATATAGATTTCTTAAGAGACAGATAAGGTGCTCAGGCACTCCCATTCCTTTAAGAACTTGCCATAGTTTGTTGTGGTCCACACAGTCGAAGGCTTTGGCATAGTCAATGAAGCAGAAGCAGATGTTTTTCTGGAACTCTCTGGCTTTCTCCATAATCCAGCGCGTGTTGGCGATTTGATCTCTAGTTCCTCTGCCCCTTCGAAATCCAGCTTGTACTTCTGGAAGTTCTCTTTCCACATACTGCTGAAGCCTACCTTGTAGAATTTTGAGCATAACCTTGCTAGCATGTGAAATGAGTGCAATTGTGCAATAGTTGGAGCATTCTTTGGCGTTGCCTTTCTTTGGGATTGGGATGTAGACTGATCTTTTCCAGTCCTCTGGCCACTGCTGAGTTTTCCAAATTTGCTGGCATATCGCATGCAGCACCTTTACAGCATCCTCTTTTAAGATTTTAAAGAGTTCAATTGGAATGCTGTCACTTCCACTGGCCTTGTTGTTTGCAATGCTTTCTAAGGCCCACTTGACTTCACTTTCCAGGATGTCTGGCTCCAGGTCACCAACTACGCTATCTTGGTTATCAGGGACATCCAGATCTTTCTGATATAATTCCTCTGTATATTCTTGCCATCTCTTCTCGATCTCTTCTGCTTCAGTTAGGTCCCTACCATTTTTGTCCTTTATCATATCCATCTTTGCACGAAATGCCCCTTTAATATCTCCAATTTTCTTGAATAGATCTCTGGTTTTTCCTTCTCTGTTGTTTTCATCTATTTCTTTGCACTGTTCGCTCCAGAAGGCTGTCCTGTCTCTCTTTGCTATTCTTTGGAAGTCTGCGTTCAATTTTCTGTATCTTTCCCTTTCTCCCTTGCATTTTGCGTCCCTTCTCTCCTGCACTATTTGTAGGGCCTCGTTGGACAACCACTTTGCTTTCTTGCATTTTATTGTAAGATACCTCTTCTAATTCCCTATTCTTAAACTTGAATATGTCTTAAATGTTCTGGGATGTATATTGTCCCTCATTATTGTAAGCCACCTTGGGTCCTTTTCCAAGGAGAAAGGTGGGGTAAAAATATTCAAATAAATATAATAATTTTGGGTTGCAAAAGTAGGGGGGTTGTGTTATTCATGGGGGAGTTTTATAGATAGAAAAACCATGCTTTGGCATTTCCTCTTTTATTCTGTACAGCATTTATACATTCATCCCATATCATTAAATCTGTTAGTCTTTAACTCCTAGATATAAAGATAGTTTCTTTCCAAGTGCTATCAAACTGTTGAATAATTAATTTTTACTTCTTTTCTTCCTTTTTTAATAATAGGTTATATTGTATTGTTGTACTGTGTTTTTATTGTTGAATATATGATTCTTATATTTCCTTTTATATATGGAGAGCATTTTTTTTAATTCTGGGTGTGTCCAACCACCCTTGGCCAATAAAAATGATTCTGATTCCGATTCTGATTCCTTTTTAAAACTTATTTTCTGAAGTCAATTTATCATTAATTGCAGTATTCCAAATTTGAAATCAGTTTTGCTTCCAATTTTTTTTTTCAATGACCAAAACATATTGTCATCTCTTTTTTAAAAAACAACTATTGTTGCCAGATGGGCAGTATAAAAATCTGACAAATAAAGAAATAAATATTTTAAAGTGAGTGTACTTGGATCAAGTCTACTTCTTCAGACATAGAAGTGGGACTGGAGGCCTGCCATATTTATATACAGCCCCATAACCAGGTGATCATGCAGATCATAGACAAAGTGACTGTAGTTTGTTAGTAAAAGCGTAGGGCTGTCAACCTGTGGATAATTTCAGTCATAGGTCTCCAAGTTAGCAATAGCACAGTTGACTTAAGCAGCAAACTCAGTGTAAGATTCCACACCCTGTAATGATCTAAGAACCTTTGACTGATATTCAATCTTTTTGATTGAGTTTCCAGGTTCCGTTTATAGTAGAGATGGGCACGACTTAGCGGTATTTCCGTTTCCGTTTCCGTTACTCGGTTCCGTTACTCTACGGAAACGGTAACGGGAATTACTCCCCCAGACTTCGAGCTCGAACCGACGAACGAACAATTTTGGTCTGATTTGTCGTGCTCGTTACTTTGCATCGCGAGATCCGCGATGCCACACGCGGCACAGAAAAAAAAGTTTTTAAAAGTTAAAAAAACCCGGTTCCCGGCCGAAAAGCAGGCGGGAAAATGCCTGCCGTGCCTCAGGGCACCTACCAGAGGGGTTGTTTCTGGAGGTCCCCGGCCTCCCCCCTCATCCCCCGTCCTCGGCTGCTCTGGTGGGACTCGCCGCAGGCTCGCAGCCAGCAAAAAGCCCAGTCTCGCCGGCCGCCGGCCGCCGCAATTAAAGCGCAAGCAAGCGGCACGGACGGCACAGGAAAAAACTTTTAAAAAACTCTCCCCCCACCCATTCCCGGGCCAAAAAGCAGGCGGAAAAATGCCTGCTTGACTAAGGGCGCAGGGCACCTACCGGAGGGGTGGTTTCTGGAGGGGGGGTCCCGCCTCCCCCCCGTCCTGGGCAGCCGGACTCGCGAGTCGCCATCGCCATGCCATGCGGTGCGGGCGGGGGATCCAAAATGGGGCGGCGAACGCAATATTGTTTTTGAAATCGTGGTCACAAGCACAACAGAAACACGCGAAAATTTTATAAACTGCCAGATTTTTCACAGTAGCAGTGGGTTTTTTCTTGCAACAAAATGTCTCTCCTCTCCTCCTCTGTCCTCCATTGATTTTATTTTATTTTATTTTATTTACACCTGCGCAATGATGGGCTGGCCGAGTGGCCAGCCATGTGGGAGTGGACAACCATGCAAATTTTTGGAGCCATCCCACCAGTCGCATGGCCACTTGGCCATGGAGACTTCTGGGATGTGCCAAAAAGCCCCCTAAAACCTGCCCTAGCCCTAACCCTAACCCTTATACCCATACGTCACAGACTGTCTTCTTAGTGGGTCAGAGAGGCACCCAGAGGTGCAACCCACTAGCCCACCGTAACCTTACCCGTCTCTAGCCTAACCCTAGCTCTTGCACTAAGCCACCTTAAAGCCAGATCTACTTGCTTGCATTGCACTACACGCAGCAAGTACAATTCCCTTCTGTGTGAGACATGGTGGTGCGGGAGCCTTGTGCAGGGAAGGTATGACCCTATCACTCTCACACTGGTCTCACGTCTGCACATTATGTTATGCAATATCCATATGGCTATTGCATAGCATTTTGCAGCAGCAGCAGGTGAGGAAGGGAGACCCCCATGTAGAGGGGTGTCTCTTGGAGCCTGCTTCCCCTTCCTAGTGGCAGGAGGCACCCACGGGTTCCAGGAGCCCACTTTCCCTTTATAGCGGGCCAGAGGAGGCACCCACCCCACAGAGGTGCCTCCAGGAGCCCGCTACCCCCCCAAAAAAACCAGTACTAACGAGTTTCCGAACCGACTAATTTTTGCGAATTTTCGCGAAAACTGGAAACGACCCGAAATGGGACTGGCCCGACTAACGACAACTCGAAAAAATTTTTTTTCAAGTCGTGCCCATCTCTAGTTTATAGTTATCTCAGCCGTTGCTCTTTCAAGTCCCATTTTTGTAATGCCCCCCCCCCCCCCCCGCAAAATGGTTATTTTCAGGTTATTCAAAGAGTGGATGATACTGAAATATCCGAAAGCTTTTGACACCCAAATCTTGTGGCAAAGCACACAATCTTTCCTCTTGCCTGGACCACAGGCTTTCTGTGAGTTGGCCTAAACTCATGTGGGCATGTCCAGTCTTTGGCTCTCCAGATATTTTGGACCACAACACCCACAGTCTTTTGCCATTGACAATTTAAGCTTAGAATTCTGGGAGTTGTGGTCCAAAACATCAGGAGGGCCAAAGTTTGGACATGCTTTCAAAGTGTTCTTGCTAGGATTAAAAAATAATGTATGTAACTGATCCAGTACTTCTGCTTGCTCTTATATCCAGCATTGGGAGCCATAAACATCAAACAAAGTCAGCCTTAGAGGTTTAGCATTAATAGAAAAAGGAGAGAAGTAAAATCCTGGAATAAAACTGATCTCAACTCCTATCTCTAATCATGGTTTTGTACATTCATGAATATGATCCAGAGTCAAGACACTGGTGAAATCATTAATCTGCTATAAACTCATCTCATCATTTAGACACTCTAGAGCAGTGGTTCTCAACCTGTGGGTCCCCAGATGTTCCTGGACTGCAACTCCCAGAAATCCCTTCCAGTACAGAGAGTGGTGGAGGCTTCTGGGAGTTGCAGTCCAGGAACATCTGGGGACCCACAGGTTGAGAACCACTGCTCTAGAGCATTGTGGTTTTTATCTTGGTTTTATGGGGTGCCATTTCTACTGATTATTTCTTTGCTTGTGTTGTATATTTTAACATATTGCCCAGTGAGTATTTGATGGTCTCAAAGTATGGTCAGTCAATTAACTTCAATTTTGATCATTGTGCAGCTAACTGTGGTCCATCCTTGGTGTCTTGCCTATCCCCCGATAGGCCTTTGGTCTGATCCAGCAGGACCTTTATGCTCATAATCTGAACCAAGTCCACTTTTAAAACAAAGAGATCTGGCAGGAGGCTTTTAGCAGAAATTTAACAACGAGCACCTTCCATTCAACACAAAACGATCCAGCAAAATTCACACCAGGGTTGCAGATTAGGAGAGTACTATATATGGATCATAACTTGGGAGTGCCCCCCCCCCCCCGCTCATGCTCCCAGAATCATCCAGCTAGTTTAGGCTGGCTAGTTGTGAAATTCTGGGAGCTGAAACATTAGCACCCACCCCAAATAAAGTCTCTTAAGTTCACTGTAAATACAAATGAGCATAGTTTTGGGCCCACCAGATCATGAAAGAAACAAAATAATTTCATCTTGTTTCCTCTCTTTTTGAGTTTTGTCGGGCAAGATATTGAAAAGTTTAGTTTGGGGCGGATGATTTTCATAACCCTTATTTAATTATTCTATGATTCCATGGTTCTGCGAATTGGTTTCTGAGAGTTAACATTCTTTTTCAGAGTTTACCCAGCTTGGCAGTCTCGTGCGGTTCTTCTACCATGATGGCTTGTATTCTATAACGCAGACTGAAAAAAGTCTAACCTGCTTAGTTTTTTTTCTTTTAGCTCCACCAAAAAACAGGATCCTCCGAAAACTCCCACAACTCCAAAAATCACCACCTTCCCACCAGTGCCTGTCACGTGTGACACTGTGCGTAACAAGTGCCGAGAAATGTTGACTGCTGCTCTACAGACAGATGGTAAGGAAGAGGAAAAAATCATTGGCTTTTGCCCGTTGGGTTCCTTGCCTCCCTGCACCTTGGCATCACAGGAGCTCCTATTTTAAATGCTGCCGCTAATCCCTGTTGCTAAACCATGAGCTTCCTTTGATGTATATCCTATTCCCCCTCTTCTGTAACATTCTCTACCCCATTGTTCACTCTCTGAATCATTGAGAGTTATGCTTGTCCTTATTTACCAAATCAAATATTTAATCACTTTTGTTGTTGTTGTTTAGCCATGCTCTTTAGGGGTCAAAAATGCACTTCACGGTTGCATTTTATATGTGAATCAGGCGCTTGGAATGCTCCGTGGAACTCCCTGCCACAGGATGTGGTGATGATGGCGTCTCGCCTGGATGCCTTCAAAAGGGGATTGGACAGATTGCTGGAGGAAAAGTCCATCACAGGCTACAAACCATGATGGAGATGTGTCATCTCCAGGCTTAAAACTGCGGTCCTTCAGGGCAGATGCAGGGGAGTGGTATCAGGAGACAGAGATCTAGTCTTGTGTGCTCTCAGAGGCATCTGGTGGGGCCACTGTGAGATACAGGAAGCTGGACGAGATGGGCCTTTGGCCTGATCCAGCATGGCTCTTATGTTCTTATGTTCTTATGTTCTCTGCACCATTTCTCTAAACTGAGCTCTCTGTGGTTAAGTGCAGAGGGACCTGATGTTAAAATAAAAGCAGCTGTTTGCTGTAGAATTTGTCATTCATTCTTGCTTTCTGGGCCTTTTCTCCATCAGGACTGGAATCTGATTCGTTTGTTCTTGTTTCTTCACAGGTGACTACATAGCCATTGGTGCCGATTGTGAGCATATATCTGCCCAAATAGAAGAATATATCCTTGCTTGGTTTGTGGTGTTGGGAAGAATTTGAGCGTTGTTGTTGTTGTTGTTGTTGTTGTTGTTGTTGTTGCTGTTGCTGAGCTGCCACTGTTTCAAATGTAAGCTCCACTGTTTTTATAAGCTTAGTTTTTAGGCTCTCTTCAACACATTGAAAAGGGCTTAGCATGGATTCCTGCAGAAAATCCTGGGAAATGTACAGAATTTTTTTTTATAAAGGATATGGGGAATACTTCAGAAATCTGAGAAAGCTAAGCTTTTAGCAAAATGCCGCAAAGTGGAGTAGAAACAGTAGAAGCACAGTCCGCAATAGTCAAGGTGTCTGACGGCTGACAGTAAGCTACCGGTGGCTATACTGAATCCAGACCTATTCGGTTTAGAGATGGTTGGAAGTTACTTAGGATCCGGGTCTGATTTATTGCTGGCATCGTGGCTGCAGGTCTGGGCAGAGTAAAGTTTGGACCCCACATTAGTTGGCACCCTGTTTGGTTGCCCTTTTTTAAAATCTCCTCCACCAGCTGTCATCCAGCTGGGCTGGAAGACCTGAAACCAATGAGTGCAAGGACAGCTGTGCTAGCTTCAGAGCAGCAATTGCCAGTCGTGGCTCCCCAGATGTTCTTGGACTACAACTCCGCAAAATCTTGGCCGTTGCATCTAGTGGTGAAGGCTTCTTACACGTCCTGCACTCTGAGTTGGTTGAGAAAACACTTTGCCCTTCTTCTCTATGACAGCCTTTCACATAGTTGAAAAGTGCTATCTTTTCTCCAGGCTAAACATGCCTAGATCTTCCAGTCTTTCCTCGCCGTGCTTGCTTTTCAGCCCCCTGTTCATCCTTGTTGCCCTTCTCTGAACTTGCTCTAAGTTGTCAGCATCCTTTTTGAAGTTTGGTATTTAGAAGGTTTGAGGTGTTGTTTTTGGTTTACAAAACCCTCCATGGCTTGGGACCTGAATATCTGGCAGAGCGTATTTCCCAGAAGTCAGAGCTGGCCCAGCCAACCCGAGCCTCCATGGCTTTCTCGCTACGGGTAGCCACCCCCAGGGAGGCCCATAGGGTGGCAACACGCAACCTGGCCTTCTCGGTGGCTGGCCCGGCTTCTTGGAACAAATTGCCAAGCAAGAGCGACTAAAATGATTACTGGGCTGGGGCACCTCCCTTATGAGGAAAGGCTAAAACATTTGGGGCTCTTTAGTCTGGAAAAAAGGCGCCTGAGAGGGGATATGATTGAGACGTACAAAATTATGCAGGGCATGAGTAAAGTGGATAGAGGGACGCTCTTCTCCCTCTCACAAAATACCAGAACTATGGGAAATCCACTCAAACTGAGGGTTGGGAGAGTGAGAACAGACAAAAGATTTTTTTTTACCCAGTGCGTTGTTAGTCTGTGGAACTCCCTGCCCCAGGATGTGGTGATGGCATCTGGCCTGGATGCCTTCAAAAGGGGATTGTACAGATTCCTGGAGGAAAAGTCCATCACAGGTTAGAAACCATGATGGAGATGTGTAATCTCCAGGCTTAAAACCGGGGTACTTCAAGGGCCAGATGCAGGGGAGTGGGATCAGGAGACAGATATCTAGTCTCGTGCGCTTCCAGACGCATCTGGTGGGGCCACTGTGAGATACAGGAAGCTGGACTAGATGGGCCTTTGGCCTGATCCAGCATGGCTCTTCTTATGTTCTTATGTTCTTATTACCTGCCAGGCCCCATCCTTGGCATCCTTTAAAAATGCTGCAAAAACTTGGCTTTTCAGGGCTCAATCGTTAAGGTGTGTTTCTGTTTCCCTGTGTTTTTGTTGCGTGTTTTGTTTTGTTTTGTGTTTTATGCCTCTTGCCGTGTAGTTTGTCTCATTGCCTTGCAATATTGGTTTTTAAAAAAAATCTTTTTATTATTTGTTGTTCTTTATTATGGTGCTTTAGCCCAGAGTTCCCTTTGGGCAAAAATTGGTCGTGGTATGCAAATGCAAAAACAAACAAACAAACAATAGAACTGATCCCAGTACTCTAGATGAGGCCTGACCAGTGCTGAATAGAAGGGAAATCTCATGGGATTTGAAACTAGACTTTGTTTTGTGCAGCCTAAAATACCATTTGCCGTTTTGTTGCCACATCACACTTGTGGGTCATATTCAGCTTTCCCGTCCGTCTTCTTTACTTCAGGGTAAACATGCCGAATTCTTTCAGCCTTTCTTTACAGGGCTTGGTTTCCAGTCCCCGGATCATCCTTTCAGATCACATCCCTCCCATTCTCCAGGAGAGGAACTGAGATCGTGAAACCCTGATTTATTTTTATTTTTTTGTAAGACAGGCAGGGGGATAGGTATTTGTGCCTGGAGCAGAGACCAAATCTCTTGTGCTGCTCCTTAATGGCCTTTGCACATATATATCAAGATGTCAAGAACACCGACTTGAAGTACAAAAACCGAATCCGGAGCCGCCTCTCCAACCTGAAGGACTCCAAGAACCCTGACCTCCGGAAGAATGTCTTGTGTGGAGTGATCACACCGGAGCAAATTGCGGTGATGACCTCAGAGGTGAGACGGAGGCTTGGATAGCTGGGAGAATCTGGAGTGAATGTTTTTAGGCTCCCTGCCAGCACCACTGCAGAACTACAAGAGATGTGGCCTCCCTACCAGCATTCTCAAGAGCCTGTGTGATATATTGGATAGGGTTCAGATTGGAACTCACGGGACTGGGGTTCAAATCCCCTCTCTGCCTTGGAAGCTTCTGTGGGTGGGGGATAGCAGCAGTAAAACATTCCTGGAATAATGCTATATACCTTAATAAAACATCAGCAGGGCTGCCCTCATCTGGAAGCGATTTGGCACCATGTAATGACAGCCTCTGTTTTCACAGCTCTAGTTCATGAGGGAAAATATCCATTGTTACCATATGAAAGGCCAGGAGCATTATACTGTATTTAGCTTGCTTGGATGTGTGCGTGCATGGCCTCCCAGTGGGAGCAAATACCAATGCAGTAGTACGTGACACCTTTATACCGGCCTAAAGAAATCATACAGTTGCTGGCTTTCATCTTTCAGGAAGTCCACTTCATCAGGCTTGCGCTGCTGTCTGGTGATCAGTGCGGATTCTTGTTAGTGCTAAGTTCTTTGCAGTAACAACAAGACACTGGTGCAAGCCTGATGAAGCAGGCCTGCTGATCCATGAAAGCTAGCCGCTGTATGATTTGTTTTGTTGTCTGTAAAGATAGTATCTGCTCCTGTATTTGTACACTGTAACGACCCCATAGCTCTCTTGTATTCCAGAAGAACTGAGTTGGCTACTGGCGAAAGCGGGCTGCTAGTCGAGAGGACCTTTTCCTTTGATTCAGCGTGGTTCTTATGTTAGATGGGCTAAATTTCCAAGGTCATTCTAGCCACACCCACCCACCCTACGAGGGGTCAAGCCTGCTCAAGAGTAGTACCGCTCTTGGAGAGGTATGAAGGAAGAACAATTGGGCCTCTTCTTCTGATGACCGACGTGGAGGCAACACATGATAGCTTTGGAAATATATAGCGCACTGGATCCCAACCTTTCTTGAGTCACAACCCTCTTTTGTAATTGCCAAGTAACCTATGACCCCACCAATGCATTTGCATAAGATCGCATCTTAAATGGGCTGAACCCATCCCTTCTCAGGAAACAGAAGCTTCTTTCTTCCCAAAGGGCCTGTGTCTTGTACACATAAAAGGTAATGGTTTCCCCTGCCCATGCGTGCTAGTCGTGTTCAACTCTAGGGGTGGTGCTCATCTCCGTATTCAAGCCAAAGAGCCAGTGTTGTGCAAGTCCATGGCCAACAACCCCGAGAAGACCGAGGTGATGTTCTTCGGGACTTCCCCTTCCGGGTATGGAGGCCCTCTCCCCAGCCTGGAGGGCGTTTCTCTCCAGCTGGCGGACAGCGTCCGGAATCTGGGCGTAGTCCTGGACCCGGTTCTTACCATGGAGGCCCAGGTGGCCTCAGTGTCCAGGACTGCTTTTGTCCATCTGTGTCAAATTGCCCAGATTTGTCCATCCCTTGATGGGGACTCCATGAGAACTGTCATGCAAGTGTTGGTGATCTCGAGAACAGATTATTGCAACGCTCTCTACATGGGGTTGCCCTTGACTCTCCTTCGGCGACTGCAGCGGGTGCAAAGTGCGGCGGCCGGACTGGTGGCAGTTGTGCGCCGGTACGACCACATCACCCCAGTTTGGGCCCGTCTGCATTGATTACCCGTTGCGTCCCGAATCAGATTCAAGGTCCTGCTTTTAATTTATAAAACCCTCCATGGCCTAGGCCCTGACTACCTGGCAGAGCGGATCACCCAGCGGTCAACTTCGGCCCGTCCAACGAGGATGTCGCGGGGGCACACGCTACGGGTGGCCATGCCCAGGGAGGCTCGAAAAACTTCTACTCGGAGTCGAGCCTTCTCTGTGCCTGGCCCCACCATATGGAACCACCTCCCTAGCGAAGTGCGCCTTGCACAGTCCCTGCCAGCCTTTAGGAAAGCTTTAAAGACCATGCTTTTCCGCGAGGCGTTTGGTGACTTACATTAAGTTCCCCCCCCCCCGCCATCTGCTCCCTGCTTTTATGTCATTAGTTAAATTGTTTAATTGTTGTTGTGTATTTATTGTTTGATCTGATTATTTGTTGTTTTATATTGTTGTGAACCGCCCGGAGTTCCTTTGGGAAGACGGGTGGTATATAAGCCTTAAAATAAATAAATAAATAAATAAATAAATAAATGTGGCCGGCATGGCTGCAAGGAAACACTGCTTTACCTTCCCGCTTTTTACGGCGGTACCTATTTATCTACTTGCATTTACATGCTTTCAAACTGCTAGGTTGGCAGGAGCTGGGGTTATCAGCAGGAGCTCACTCTGCTGCGAGGCACCCTGGATTCGAACCACCAAGCTTTGCAGCTGGTGGTTTTCAGCGCTCTAGTCTGCTCTAATATTCCTTCTCTAATACGCCAATTAATAAATTGCTGTATCTAACAAGGGCTAGAAAATTATTCCCAGTCTAGTGTATAGATGGACCAGGATGCTAGAGAAATTCACTAGGGGGGAGTAGAACTGGTAAAAACCACTCCTAAAAATATATCACGTACCTTGAAAGCCCTATTAGTGTCGCTATAAGTTGGTTCCGACCTAATGGCACAGAGCAGACACAACACATATAAGGCAACCCATGACCCTCCTAGAAGACACTTTGGTTAGGAAACACTGATCTAGCAGAAATGCTGCCAACAGGTACATGAATCAGGGAAGCAAACTGAGACGATGCCTTCACGATCTTTTCCCTCCAAAGGAAATGGCCAGCAATGAGCTGAAGGAGATCCGGAAAGCCATGACCAAGGAGGCAATCCGGGAGCATCAGATGGCAAAAACAGGAGGGACCCAAACCGATCTCTTCACCTGCGGGAAGTGCAAGAAAAAGAACTGCACCTATACTCAGGTAAGTATCGCTCTGGGCTTCCATAGTGCAACGGATTCACAGCATCGTTAGAAGGGGTGGGGGTGGGGAATGGAAGGAATTATAACCAATATGTAAACTTTGCTGCCACCAGAGGCTGGAAGTGATGGCCAGTTGCTAAAAACATTAGGAGAGTGCTGCTGGATCAGGCCAAGGGCTCATCTGGTCCAGCTTCCTGTTATCTCAAACTAACTCCACCTGATGCCTCTGAGAGTACATGGGAACAACTATATACCTGTCTCCCGATGCCACTCCTCTGTGTCTGGCACTTTGAGGTACCCTCCCTTTAAACCTGGAGATAACACAGATCCCCATCATGGCTTGAAACTTGCAATGGAGTTTTCCTGTTGGAATCTATCCAATCCCACTTTAAGGGGCCAAATGCCATCACCACACCCTGCAGCAAGGAGTTCCGTAGAGTAGCAACATGCTGGGTATTTACTTAGATGTATTAGATTACAGAAGGAGAAGTCTAACAGCTGCAGCTCTCTGTTGCTAAGAATAAGCCCTCCCTGTGTCTAGCTTGTAGGACCACATAGGACCAAGTACAGATGTAAAATTCCTGGACATTTTGAAGCCGTGGGGAACAAATCGAAAACGGAAAAACTGGTGGTGGTGGGGAGTGTTTCTTCCATTTCCCCCTCAAAGTTTCCAGAATGTTTTTATCTCTAGGATCAAGCAAAGGTAGGGATAAGACTAGGGAGGGTATAACCCTCTGCCCTTTCTGAATTTACTCAAATTAGAGACAGATAGCTAAATTAAATGGACCTCTTCCTTTGCCTAGCCAGGCTACATTCATTTTGGGGGGGAACCAAGTGCTTTGCAGATCATGTGTCTGTTTTTGAAAGGATTTTAAGTTAATTTTAATGTGATCTGCCATTTAACAGTATTCTAATATTGTGGGGTTCCCCCACCCCTCACCCCTCACCCCAATGGCTCTGGCACGGCACACTTGGTGTAAAGGTTGTTGACAGATCGCTGCAAGTTAGGAAGTTAGTGCGGACAGTTACTGTTGCACACCTGGCAGGATTTTGGCCTGTCTGGGTATTTTTTTTGGGGGGGGGTGTGTGTTTAAATTCAGAAGTTACGGGCTGCCTTAGGTCCTGCAAAGAAGGGACACTGTATAAAGAACTTGCTATAAAGAAAGGAAATTCTGAGACTTCAGGACGGTGAGAGACTCGTGGTCCAGTCTGAGGCACTATGCTTGTTTTGTATCTTGCTATGTATGCCCTTGCTGGCAGGTTTGCAGTGAGATGATCCGTGTGCTCCTGACCCCTGCTTGTGGTTTTATATGCTTTGTTCCAGCACAGTTCATGTTACCTCTTGTGGAGATGGGAGAGCTTCCTAGTAACTTGCATTCCAAAAATCAAAAGGCTTTGTGGTGGAGGTAACAATGGCATCTAGATTGAGATTCCCCGTCTTGGCCATTGGCAAACAACTGTGTAGGATGGAAGGTGATGTGGAAAGGTGGCTGGCTGGCAATCAACAGCCTCATTTGTGTTAGATTCTCCACCTCCTGAGGTCATTGATTCCATTACAGTTAGGGCGTTTTTCCTAAATGACTTAGACCCATTATTATATGCCCTGCACTCTGGGATGACCAAAAACAGATCATAAGAACATAAGAAGAGCCCTGCTGGATCAGGCCAAAGGTCCATCTAGTCCAGCTTCCTGGATCTCACAGTGGCCCCACCAAATGCATCCGAGAGCGCATGAGACTAGATATCTGTCTCCTGATCCCACTCCCCTGCATCTGGCCCTTGAAGTACCCCGGTTTTAAGCCTGGAGATGACACATCTCCATCTTGGTTTGTCACCTGTGATGGACTTTTCCTCCAGGAATCTGTCCAATCCCCTTATGAAGGCATCCAGGCCAGATGCCATCACCACATCCCGTGGCAGGGAGTTCCACAGACTAACAACACACTGGGTAAAAAAAACATTTTCTTTTGTCTGTTCTCACTCTCCTAACCCTCAGTTTGAGTGGATGTCCCCTAGTTCTGTTATTTTGTGAGAGGGAGAAGAGCATCCCTCTATCCATATTACTCATGCTCTACATTATTTTGTAGGTCTCAATCATATCCCCCCTCAGGCGCCTTTTTTCCAGACTGAAGAGCCCCAAATGTTTTAGCCTTTCCTCATAAGGGAGGTTCCCCCAGCCAGTAATCATTTTAGGGCCTTTATACACGACCCCTAAGCTCCGCAGGAAATGGCTGCAAGGTCCGGACCTTACAAGTGTTTTCCCACCAGCTCCGGACTTTGCAGACAATCAAGTGCGACCCCGCCCACCTAAGCGCGACCCAGCTGCACTTTCTTGTACCTGCTTGAGGTGGGTGAAAATCCCCAGGTCCGGATTTAATCTGGTCTCCTGGCTTCTGCTTGTGTTTTTTTTGCCTCCTGCCCCTTTAAGAGAAGAGGTGGGAGGGGGAAAAGCAAGCAGAAGAGAAACGGAAGAGAAACGGAGCTCCGGAGCTCCGGGAGGCTCCTCCAGGTGAGCTGCATTTCCCCCCCCCTCTTTCTCTGGTGGGGAGGAAGGAAGGGCAACGAACCCCTAAGATCTTTGGTCCGAATTTAAGGGACCAGCGGATCTTAGGGGTCGTGTGAAAAGGCCCTTAGCCGCTCTCCTCTGCACTTTTCCAAACAGTTATACAGCAGACCCTCGTATAACAAGCAGTTTGTATAACATAAAATCTGTAAAACATAAAAGATTCCAGAGATAGGGGAAATCTGCTTAACAGAATCGCCTATGGGGCGAATCCGTTCAACATAAAAATGGTTGCGATCCTTACTCTAGCATTCCTATGGGAAATTTGTATAAAGGAAAATTTGCTTAACACAATTTCATTTGGAATGAATTAATTCCATTATACAAGGTACCACTGTAGTTATAAACACAAAGTCTCTGTGATCCTGTAGATTCATATAAAAGACACATAATAGGTAGACCCTCATTCAGGGAAAAGCTTGCCTGAAGAGAAAGGTCTTTGCCTGTTTCCGCCCAAATGACAAAGGACTGTGGGAGTTGTGGTCCAAAACATCTGGAGGGCCAATGCTTGGCCACCACTGCTCTAGATCAGTGCTCCCCAACCTTTTTATCACCGTGGACCGGTAAATGCTTGATAATTTTTCCCTGGCCCGCTTGTTTTGATTTAATAAGATAAAAAATGTAAATGCCCCCCCCGACCGCTGACGCACATGCGTGCTAGTCATTTCCCACTCTAGGGGGCGGTGCTCATCTCCGTACTCAAGCCGAAGAGCCAGTGTTGTGCGATGAGTCCTGGATCGCTGCAAGGAAACACTGTTTTTACTCCTCGCATTTTTCCCCCCAGGGTACCCAGCCGCCGTGAGGTCTTGGGACCCTTGGCCCTCCAGATGTTTTGAGGCCTCCCTCCCTCCCTCCCTCCCTCCCTCCTTACTTTCTTTCTTTCCCTTTTCTTTCTCCCTCCCTCCCTTCCTCCCTCCCTTCTTTCTTTCTTTCTTTCTTTCTTTCCCTTTTTAATTCTCCCTCCCTCCCCCTCTCCCTTCTTTCTTTTCTTTCTTTCTCTCTCTCCCTTCCTCCCTCTTTCTTTCTTTCTTTCCTCCCACTCTCCTTCCTTCCTTCCTTCCTTCCTTCCTTCCTTCCTTCCTTCCTTCCTCTTTCTCTCCCTTCTTTTTTTCTTTCTCTCCCTCCCTCTCCCTTCTTTCTTTTTCTCTCCCTCTCCCTCCCTCTCTTTCCTTCCTTCCTTCCCTCCTACTCTACCTCCTTCCTTCCCTTCTTTCTTTCCTTCCTTCCTCATTTTCTTTCTTTCTTTCTTTCTCGCTCCCTCCTTCTCTCCTTCCTTCCCTCCCACTCTCCTTTCTTCTTTTTCCCCCTTTTCTTTTTTCTTTCTTCCTCTCTCCTCTCCTCTCCCTTCTTTCTTTCTTTATTTCCTTCCTTCCCTCCCTCCCTCCCTTTCTTTTTCTTCCTTTCTTCCTCATTCTCTTTCTTTCTTCCTTCCTCCTCCTCCTTTCGTTCTTCCTCTCTCTCCCTCACTCCTTCTCTACCTTTCTTTTTCTTTCCCTCCCTCCTTCCTTTACTTACTTACTTTCTTCCTCCCTTCCTCCTTCTCCCTCCTTCTTTCTTTCTTTGTTCCTTCCTCTTCCTCTCATTCCTTCCTCCCTCCCTCCCTTCCTTCCTTCCTTCCATTCTCCCTTCTTTCTTTTTCTTTCTCTCTCTCTCTCTCCCTTCTTCCTTCTCCCCCTTTCTTTCTTTCTTTCTTTCTTTCTTTCTTTCTCCCTCCCTCCTTTCTTTCTTTCTTTCCCTTTTCTTCCCCCCTCCCTCCTCCCTCCTCCCTCCCTCCTTTCTTTCTTTCTTTCTTTCTTTCTTTCTCCCTCCCTCCTTTCTTTCTTTCTTTCCCTTTTCTTCCCCCCCTCCCTTCTTTCTTTCTTTCTCTTTCTTTCTTTCTTTCTTTCTTTCTTTCTTTCTTTCTTTCTTTCTTTCTTTCTTTCCCTTTTCTTCCCCCCTCCCTCCCTCCCTCTCTCCCTTCTTTCTTTCTTTCTTTCTTTCTTTCTTTCTTTCTTTCTTTCTTTCTTTCTTTCTTTCTTTCTTTCTTTCTTTCCCTTTTCTTCCCCCCTCCCTCCCTTCTTTCTTTCTTTCTCTTTCTTTCTTTCTTTCTTTCTTTCTTTCTTTCTTTCTTTCTTTCTTTCTTTCCCTTTTCTTCCCCCCTCCCTCCCTCCCTTCTTTCTTTCTTTCTTTCTTTCTTTCTTTCTTTCTTTCTTTCTTCTTTCTTTCTTTCTTTCTTTCACTTTCTTTCTTTCTTTCTGCTGGGGGGGTCGCAAAGTGGCGGCGATGGTGGGACGGGGGTGATTGCGTGGGGCGATTGTGGGGGGCTCACGGCGGCGGTGGCGCGACGGGGGCGATTGCGGGGGGGGTTGCGGCATACGGGGGCCGGGGTGATTGCGGGGGGGGGGCGATGGCGGCGGGGGCGGGGGGGGTCGCGGCGGCAGCGGGACGGGGGCGATTGCGGGTGGGGTCGTGGCGGCGGTGACGGGACGGGGGCGATTGGGGGGCGATTGCGGCGGCGGTGGAACGGGGGCGATTGCGGGGGGGACATTGCGGCGGCGGCGGCGGGGGGGGTGCGGCAAAGGGACAGGCGATTGCGGGGGGTCGTGGCGGCGGCGGGGGGACGGGGGCGATTGCGGCGGCGGCGGAGGGGACGACTGCGGGGGGGTCGCGGCGGCTGCGGCAGGGCGGGGGCGATTGCGGCGGCGGCGGGGGGGTCGCTTGCGGGGGGTCGCGGCGGCGGGGGGGGCGATTGCGGGGGGGTGGCGCGGCAGCGGCCCGGTGCCAATTCATCCACGGACCGGCACTGGTCCGCGGCCCGGGGGTTGGGGAACACTGCTCTAGATGATGTCCAGCCGGTGCTGAATCAAGGGGAAGTTAGTAGCTCACGGGCTTTGGGGACTCTACTTCTGTTAATGTATCCTAAAACCGTGTTCCTCCTGAGATGCTTGTTTCTCCCACACAGGTGCAGACCCGCAGTTCAGATGAGCCCATGACCACTTTTGTGGTGTGCAACGAGTGTGGGAACCGCTGGAAGGTAAGCGTTACCAACCTTTTTGGGTCAAAGGGGCTAAACTCTGTACAGTCCCTAGTCCTGTCATTCTTCTCTTCCCCAAGCTGGCTGTGGGGTTGATTGGAGAAGTTTGGCAACGTGCTGGGCCCTTTCCCTGCTGACCGTTGGTCCATCCAAATTTGCTTCCTTCCCTGTTCACAAAGAATGAAGGCGCCATGGAGGACAGCAGACAAATGACAGCAGGATTGCTTTCTATCACTATTATTTTTAAAAATCAGCATGAAAAAAGAAGTGCAGAACTATTTGTAAGACTCTAGATGTAAAAGGTAGCTCTTATTTCATACTGGGCCTCTGAAAGTGATGTCCCAGGCCCTGCTTCAAGTCTGAAATACCCTCAAGCAGTTTGCAGAAAGACAGGGGATCGACCTGTTTGGAAAATTACTAAACCAGGGGTTCCCAATACTTATGATGGGGTGGTTGTGTTGACCACTGGGAGAGTTTTACTCTTCTTTCTAAACAAAGTATGTTGCAAATTGCTGTTGAGACTCCCCCCTTCACTATCAAGAAATGCATGCCTAAACCTTTCTGGTCATCCTTTGTAGGCCGAAAGGCCGAGCTTTGTATGTTGGCCAAAATTTCCCATTTTGAACCTACAGGATAGTCTGTTCCGACTTCTCTTAAAGAATCTCGGTTGGGTTTTCTAAAATCCCATTTGCCCAACCCGTGCCACAGATGTTGATTTCAATTGCCGGTTGACATTCTTCTGCCACATTGGTGACTTGCCAGTTGAAACCTGTGGACCCTCAAGGGGGGAGGGGGGGCAGCTGCCAGTTATTACCAGCATGATTTGCAATTAAAAAAAAACTCCAGAAGGGAGGCAATTGGCTGCCAGAATACAAAATCGCCCATCAACTGGCCAACAGTGTGATCGGCAGCTGTGACCCCTGTGTTTGGATTGGCAGTTCATTGGGCCACTGAAGACTGTGTTATATACCTTTGTTGCTGCACCCACAGGTGCTGTTTGCTTGGATCCATTTCAGTCTGTAATGTAGACAGGACCAACTTATTTGCTGAGGTTTTGGTCTCTTAGCTTGCGTGTGACTGCTCTAGCCCAGGACATATAAATGATTAGATTGGAATTCTGGTGGCCAGAGCTTGGCTTTCTTGGAATGTGAACTCTCAGCCCAATCTCTCACCTCATTCTCCCCTCCTCTACAAGTTCCTTCCTTGCAGGGCCAACAGAGTGGATAAAAATCAAGAACTCCTGGGTAGCTCAGTGGCTGAGGCATCTGGCTGCACAGTCAGAGGTCGGGAGTTTGATTCCCCAGTCTGATTCCTCAGTGATCTGTAGGGCCCTTTCCAGGTGTGCAGTTCTTAAGATGATGATGATGATGATGATGATGATGATGATGTAGTAGTAGTAGTAGTAGTAGTAGTAGTACTACTACTACTACTAAAATCACATTGATTCAAATCATGATTTAAATGTTAACTTTTTAAAAAATCAATTATTTAATGTTAAGTGTCAAAGAAATTCCCATTTTTAAAAATTTAAATCAGTGTGATTTTTAAAACAAAGGCATCCTGGTTGCCAACATCTTAGAGCCACAATAGTTGAACCCCAAACTGACTGTTCTGCAAAGAAAGTAAGAACAGCTAACCCTTTCCTCCTATGGATCTGCAGTTCCTCTGCCCTGCAGGATGGACATAGCTTGGGAACAGGGAAAGGTTGGGCTTCTTCCCTAGCTTTCTAAATAAAACTCTCCCTCTCTTGCAGTTCTGCTGAGAGGTCTCCACCAGGAACAACCCCCATCAGTCGTGGGCCGAGTCTCTGCCACGCATCTCCCCCAACGCTGTCAGCACATTTTGTCGTGTTCCTCCGGCCCCCCGGGATTCTGTACGTCATCCGGGCAAAGAAGGCATCTATCTATCTGCACATCTTTGGAAAGGCATGCCAACTGGAAGGTGCCAACCGGAATTATTCTCTCATCCCAATCAGTATTGTGAGGATCTGGAACAGTATTAAACATTTTTTTTTGCTTGGGTTTTTTTTTTAATTTTTAATTTTTACATTTTTTTAAACTACCGGCCAAGTGTCTATTCTTGAATCTCAAAATTCTCAACTGCTTCTTGCGACTTTCCTTGGTTCCAGATGGCTCTTTTAGAAGCTCCGATGAACATCTGTTGAACTCATTAGCCGAGATGAGACAGGCTGCCTCTTGTGACATGTTGGGTACCATTTCAGCCGCAGCCGCTCAAGCTTCTGCTTGTGCCATTGTCGCTGAAACTTATGCCTCCGCTGCAAACAGAAATGCATATCCCTTTGGCCTAAGGAGGAGGTAAGATCGAGGGTTCCTTGGAATTGTCATCAATAGAGTTTCTTTGGGGGTGGGGTGGGGATGAAAGTCAAGCCAGTGCCCAAGGAAGGACCCACTTTTGTCGGGTGCTTGGGCAGAATGAGACACGACGACCAAGTCCATGGCAGTGGAATTTGGGTCTCCTCTATTACTGGATCCCCTGCCCAAGCATGTGGTGCTAGGGGGCAACACAGGGTTTATATTTCCGCTTGCTTTCTTAGCCCATTGAATGTCGGAAGGCAGGCACTTGAACCTTCCAGGGTCTGCCTAAATGACACACTTCTGGCCAGGCTCCCCAGCTGCGATTTGCTGTCCTTGGCAAGAATTCTAACTGATAGGAGGGGGCGAAGGATTTGGTCGGAAAACCCTTGCCTTCCCAAGTTGGAGGGGGAAGCATTCCTTATTTGAAAGCTCGAACTCCATCCCCCGTTTGGGCTCGTAGGTGTTTTGGGCACGTGAAACAAAGGAATGCAAAGGATTTCGAATGATTTGGCCAAGCAGACTCACCCACCTGGTTGCTGGAATGTCTGGGGAGTGGCATTACACTCCCGAAGGCACCCGAGGCTGGCAAAAGAGACGTCCCAGAGGGAGAGATGGACATCTAGCAAGGGAAGACGTCCAGGGCAATGCTTGGGTGTTTGAAGTGGGTGGAAGGGAGGGAGGGACGCTGCGGTTTATTTTAGCTGGCAAGTGTCAAAATCTGGGAAAGAGTTGACTTCCAGTCAGTTAACGCCGTGAAAGGTTAGCCTGGGAATGAAACAGGCCAGAGGCCTTGTCCTTGCAAGAGAATGAGCACACTTTCATGGAAGGCGGAAAGCACACAGCTCTTGCCCCCCCCCCCCAAAAAAATACATGGTGATGCCATTTGGGTTGCGCCTCCTGCCCCCTCCCTTGGTTGCGTCCAGCAGTCTCCGCCTGTTGTTGTTTTGTTGTATGTACAGTTGCCAATGAACAAAATAATAAAATGCCTACACAAACAAGGCTGCAAGCTCTTCCTGTGCTTCAGCCGCGTATTAAACCTCCCCCTCTCCCCCAAATCTTCCGGCAGAAAGAAATCAGGATGGGATGCAGGCAGATCTCAGTTCTGGACCATTGGCTGCGTTTGCGGGGCTGAATCTTGAACTGGGGTGGTTCGATTTGCAACACGTTTTTTTTTTCCTTGGCACTAGTGCAGGTGAAATCATCTTTGTGGGATTATGTCTGATTGAGAATATTATTATTATTATAGCTGTTGTGAGATTTTTCAGGTTGTTTGGCCGTGTTCTGGAAGTTTTTCTTTCTGACATTTCTCCAGACTCTGTGGCTGGCATCTTCAGAGGGTAAGGACCTCGGGGAACTAGGAGTCCCCTCTGTGCTCTGGGGTAGAGAGTGCTAGTTGTTCCCTCCTAATTCCCTGAGCTCCTTGCCCTCTGAAGATGCCGGCCACAGAGTCTGGCGAAACGTCAGAAAGAAAAGCATCCAGGACATGGCCAAAAACTCACAACAGCTATCAGATCCCAGCCATGAAAGCCTTCAAGAATACATTATTTATTTATTTATTTATTTATTTATTTATTTATTTATTATTTATTTATTTATTTATTTATTATTATTATTAACTAACTAACTAACTAACTAACTAACTAACTAACTAACTAACTAACTAACTACACAGCTAACTATGCTGGATTTTGTAATACAAATCACTAGTCGAACGCTTCCCAAGCGTTTAGGACTCAGTGATGTATCGGTGAATTATGCGAGCAGATCCCAGTAAGGTGGCTTTCTGCAGCTGACTGATGGTGACTTTGTCAACTCCAATTTCTTCTAAATACGTGCTTAGCTCTTTAGGCACCACACCCAGCATGCCGATTACCACTGGGTATTATTATTATTATTATTATTATTATTATTATTATTATTATTATTATTATTATTATTATTATTATTATTATTATCATCATCATCATCACCCTTTAGCCCTTGAAACCTTGTAGTGCAGTGGCTAAACTCCTCTACTGCAGCTGAAACTGCTCACCATCTGGGGTTCAAATCAAGGTAGAGGGCTCAAGGTTCACTTCACCTCCCATCCTTTCATGGTTGGAAAAACGAGTACCTAGCTTGCGGGGCAATGTGCAGCTTGCATAAATAAATTGTAAACTGCCCCAAGGAGTGCTTTAAGCACTATGAGGTGGTATGTAAGCAGAACATTTTGCTTTTAAAGCAGAAAAGGAAAGCGGGTGGTCCAGCCCGTCCATGCCAGGTTAGCTTGCATTTGCTCCTTCTAATCCCGGTGTGTGGCTTCAGGAAGGAGAGGCATCTCTTCCCAGCTGCTACCAAATGAAATGAGCTTCTTTTGGCCATCGTTGGGCCACCAAGAACCTGAAGTCCTGAAATGGGGCAGAGCTGGGCACAGAGCGCAGTTGGTAACAATCAAGGGTGCTCTCCAGCCAACAGGAGTAAATGTACAGAGGATTGAGAACGGACAATTGGTGACTTGATGGCATTTTTCCCCAGGCTGTCTCCATGGTAGGAATTCCCCCCCGACACACACACCTAACTGGATTTGCCAGGAGGAGGCTCTCAGGTGCCCACAGCAGTCCCTCGTCCTCGTCCTGCAATGGAACTAGACCAGTGATGGCGAACCTTTTAGAGACCGAGTGCCGAAATGGCAATTCAGAACCCACTAATTTTTCGCAAAGTGCCAATTCAGCAGTTTTAACCTGAATACAGGTGGCGGTGAAGGGGCAATGTCGGGTGTTCACAGAAAAGGCTCCCTGTGCCATTGACTTGCCACCGCTGAACTAGACACTGTTAAAAAAAGAAAAGAAAAGAAGAACAAAAGAAAAAAAATCCCACAGCATTTCTTTCTGTCCCAAATGGCTTAAATTCATAGCAGCAGCAAGGAGCACCCTTTGTTTGTGTGGGAAAAGAAGCCTTGAAACAAAAATAGGGTGTTTTTGGCAGAAAAGATGATGGATAGGAGAGGGTTTGACATCGTGATCTGAAAAGGCAGCCCACTGCTTTGGCCCTCTCCTGAATTCCGCAGCTCTTTTGTATCCGTGCCAGTCGGAGAACATACTAAATATGGCAAATCTAGCTGGCAAGTCTGCCCGCCTACTCCCAAATCAGCATCTTTTATGGCGTATAAAAATAAACATACTTGGCCCACCCAAATGCATTCCCGTTCTTTCTTAGGGGAGGGGGAGAGGATGCTAATGCATTCAGCAAATTTCAGTTGCTATAGCATTTCTTCCAAGGCATCAATTGGGCAGGAACTTTGGAAGAATGGAGGAAGGGATTCCTGACACTGTAAGTCGGAGGCTGACTCCACGGGCTCTCAAAGATGGTGACCAGACCACATATCTGCTGAAGTGTGCATTTTAGTCTATGAAGACCATTGTTGATGTGCTATATTGGTTATAGATAATAATAATAATAATAATAGCTGCCTAGATGCCTTAAGCACCTCCGATCTCGCCTGATTTCGGAAGCTAAGCAGGGTTGACCCTGGTTAGTACTTGGATGGGAGACCACCAGGGAATATCAGGTGCTGTAGGTGCCTGGAGTAGGAACTGGCAAGCCACTCCAGTATTCCTTGCCAAGAAAACTCCATGGACATGGGGTCATGAAGAGTCTGTCACGACTGTAACAACACAACACACATAATAATAATAATAATAATAATAATAATAATAATAATAATAATAATAATAATAATAATAATAATAATAATAATAATAATAATAATAATAATAATAATAATAATAATAATTTGCCTTGCCTTAAAGGGCCAGTTGAGAAACCTCCCAAATTCAAATCCATGGCAGTGGTTTCAGCTGCCGGCACGTTCTTGACTGGCCTTTTAAGGTTAGCAGGAGGCATTTTTGTCCTGTGAAGAGTCATTCATGCTCTAATCATGCCCGATCACTTGAGTAGCCCACACCAACAAAGCAAAGTGAAGATGTTGTTTATATAACAGCCCCATAGGTTACACATCCCCTCCCCCATCCAAACGGGGTATTCAATTTACCAACCAAGGAAGGGTGGAATGCAGAAGCAATCTTGAGCCAGCTACTTGAGCCCAACTTGGGTCGTGAGAAGGGTCCTTACTGGAGTACTTCAGTAGAACCACTACTCCACGAGGCTCCTAGTGTGCCCCCTGCTGTGAGTGTAGCTGTACCTTTAAGCTGATGGGCCAAGACTCATGATAAAATAATGAGCCTTCGTTGTTCTCCAAATAAGGATTGGCAAGGAGATGCATATAATTTCATTGGGAATGTCTTTCATCAGCACTGCCAGGCGTTTCAGCACCTTTTATAAAAATGCAGATATGAGTTAAACACTACTGCTCCGTCACCTATCTAGCACAAAATTCAGATCACACAGTGGCCAAATAGTTATCTGGAAGTTGAGTCATGGCTATTGGACTTCTTTTTCTTGAGAGATAGAAACGTTTTGCTGCTCATCCAAACAGTTTCATCAGGCAAACAGTTGTCTATACTATATAGGAAGGTTATCAGCAGCAGCTGTTAACTACACCCACCTTGTTCTTTACCAAAGGAGGCATGTGGCTGGTATTAAAACTGGCCCACAAGTCAACCTGGCTAGCAGCCCTTGATGGCTTTCTCTTGAGTTTTATCTAATCCCCTTTCAGACCTGCCACCGTTGGCCGCCTTCACTACATCTTGTGTCAGTGAGTCCCACGGTGTATGTGCTATGTGGATAGGTTTAATTAGTTCCTTCCTTTGTCTCAATGCTAGCTGAAGGGGTGGACCAATCTCTGAAGGTCACATGGCTCCTGGAGCGCACAAGGATTCTACAGTAGGACCCCTCCCCCCATCTGCATAAGTGTTGATTCACTTATCCCTCGGCTGAACTTGCCAAATGAAAAAACACACAAATGCCTCTTTGGTTTTTCTTGGGTGTTGTTACCAGAACCGGCCACTAAAGGGAGCCAGAGACCATGCAATGCATTGTGTTTGATACTTCCACCTTTTTCAACATCCATGGGGAAGGGGCTTGGCACGGATAATGCAGCCTTACTGCATATGCGTTGACTTCCACACATGGTCCACACAAAATCCTTAACCAATTTACCATAAAAGTTAGGGAGGGCACAAGGAGGAACACTGGGAGTTCTAGTGTCTTAAATGAGATCGTTACGTTGTCCTTTCTCCACTGTATCATGCTCAGTTTTGCAAAATTCTGTCACATTTTTGGTGAGGGGGGGCAGAGGAGGGATGCTTGACAAGGGGTCCATCTCTCTGGTACTTTTTGTTGCAATTTCACAGCCCTACAATACCCCTTCTATAACAGGCTGAGAAGAGCTGCACCCTGTTTTTCACATGTAGGCACCTTCGCGGATTTGCCTGAGCAGATTTTGATGCAATCCTTGTGAATATATTATAAATCTATTGCCAGGAGCGCACAATTTGGTTTCAGTCCTCTGTCCCGAAGGGATTGGCACCCACAAAAGGATGCACCTTCCCCACAGAATCCCACTGTGGAGCTGATCATAGGGGGACGGGCTGCCGGCTCCAGGACCTGGTTGTATTCCTACAGCAATCTTCAGTCAACAGTATTAAAAATGCCAACACGGAAATATAACCTGCAGTGGAAGCCTGGTTCTGCCAGACAGGCTGTCAATATCATTGCCAAATGAGCAGAACACTTTGCTTTGATGGGACAGAGGTTCCAGGACAGTGTTTTCAACCTTTAACCCCCAGATATTCATTATCCACGGTTGGCAGAGGAAAAAAATAATTCAGCAGCCACAAAGCAAGCTGTAAAATAAGCTATTGCCACAAATAGCATCTTGTAAAGCAAGCTACTGTCACAAACAGTGGCCATAAAGCTACTGTCTCAAAACAGCAGTTGTAAAGCAAGCTACTACCAGGAAACAGCAGTTTGGGGTGGGTGAGCAGGCATTCTTTCTTATCCACAGTTTTCATTATCCACAGGAAGGCCTGGAACCAATCCCCAGCAGATACCGGGGTCCTACTGTACAAAAATGTCTGGGGGCCCAAAGTTGCAAATCACTGGTCTAATATCTAGGTATCACCTGCCCAGGCAGATTCTTCTAGAGTACGCTTCTCACCTGAAGCTCAAGCGCATTCACTACCAAGTTTATTGTTGTCTGTTCTTACCTACTGGCCTTAGTTGTACTTCTTAGCTTTTGCCACACTGGATGCATGACACACACCAACATCTTTAACTAGGAAAAAAAAGAGGACACAATCCATGCAGCATCATGGAAGCACCCAGACATGTGGCCTTATGCTGGAAACTGAGCAGTTACCATAAGTGGCATGGTAAAACAAACAAACAAATCCAAAAATATGTCTTTTGGTTGTCTGTAGATTCTCAGTCATCCAGGTGAGTTTATCTGTTGAGTCATGGCAACTGGACTTCTTTTCTGGAGATTGAAATGTTTCGCTACTCATCCTAGCAGTTTCATCAGTCTGAGGAGTTTGTGGTGAGTCCTCCAATTTATAAGCTCGTTAGGTGGACAATGGCCTGAATACATATGTACACACATTAGACAGAGAGGTGGTTCAAGAGAGGGGTCAGGGAAGCCATGTGTGTATTGAAAACCCTTCAACTGGGGTGGGGGACTCAAACACAATCTGTCTGCTGCTTATCAAGCTGCCATTTCATCAATCCCCGGACAAATCAGAAGTACTTCACACCTCCACCCACAAGGCCAAAGCTAATGACACATACTTATAGGTGTTGGGAAAGGTTGCATAGGTGGGACTTTCACACCCCCTAGCCATTGTCCACCTCAGGAGCCTATTCAGGCCATTGTCCAACTTATGAACCTATTCAGATCAGAGTTATGTGAAATCAAGGTGAGCTATAAACTGAAGGACTCGCCACTAACTTTCCCAGTGAAACGTTTCAATCTCAATAAAAGAAGTCCAGTTGCCATGACTCAACTTCCAGATTTCTTTTTATTATGTATTACCAAAAGTGGCCACTAGAGGACCTCTGAGACTTTCCTATGATTCTATGACCTGACCCGCAATAATTGAAAATCAGTGATATGCAGATACAGGTCAAGTCGGGCCTGGGGGGGGGGCTAGCTGGGGGCTCTTGTACTTACCCCGAGCCTAACACTTCCCAGGCCTTCTGGAGGCCCCAAAAGGGCCTCTCTGCAAACTGGAAGTCACTTCTGGATCTACGAAAATCATTTCAGAGGTTTCCGATAGGCCTAGAAAAGCCCTTGGAGGCCTCAGAAATGATTTTCAGTGATCCGGAAGTCACTTCGAGTTCACAGGGAAGCCCTTTTGGGGCCTCCAGAAGACCCTTCGGGCTGTGTCAGTCCTGGGGTAAGTATGGGAG
Organism: Phrynocephalus guinanensis; assembly: GCA_037367245.1. Lineage (NCBI taxonomy): Eukaryota > Metazoa > Chordata > Lepidosauria > Squamata > Agamidae > Phrynocephalus > Phrynocephalus guinanensis. Next base: position 123,847,746 of record CM074737.1, on the reverse strand, counting down.
GCCTGAAACAGGCCTTTCCCCCCTTACCCCAGGGGGCCTTTTTTCATACACTACGGCCCCGCACTATAGCGGGACCGCAGTATATGAACCGCAAACGGGTGGGGGGGCACTGTACCATGGTCTCTTTCCCCCTCTACTGGCCAGTTCTAGTAATACATGGTAAAAAGTATTTCTAACGTCGGATAAGTGAAACTTGTACTGATCCCATGTCTACAGACCTTAATGTATTCTGGAAACTAGGCAGTTCTCTGAAGCTTGCCAATGCCTCCCTTTTGTACATACACACACACCCACACACACCTGTGCCGCATTGACTGCATCAGGACAAGGACTTGAGAGAATACAATCCTTATTTGTTTGTGTGTGTGCTTTAGAGCGGTGTTCCCCAACCCCCGGTCCGTGGACCGGTCGGCACCGGGCCGCCTGGGGAGGCCGGGGAGGCTCCTCCCCTTTTCCTCCGCCGCCCTCCCCCTCCTCCTCTTCTCTCCAGCGTTCTGGAGGAGCGCAGGAGGAGCCGCCGCCGCCGCCTTTGCCTTTGCCTCCCTCCTCTGCCCGCCGGCGGCGGCGCATCCTCCTCCTCCGCCGCCCTCCTCCTCCTCGCTCTCCACCACCACCAGCAGCAGCAGCAGCCACGGCGCGTCCTCCTCCTCCTCCTCCACCCTCCTCTTCTCTCCCATGGGCAGCCAATGGAAGAAGAAGGCTGGAGGGCGCGCAGGGGCCGGCGGGGAGGAGGGGGCGCGCGCGTGAGGCACAAGGAACGGGGGAGGGACGAGGGAAGCCCCCGCCAGGCCCCGCTGGAGGAGAGGAGAGGAGAGGAGAGGCCTGACCACCGCCGCCACCACCGCTCCGCTGGGAGAGGGAGAAGGAAGGAAGGAGTGGCCGCTCCCGTCCCCTGCCCCCCCCACACACAAACAGAGAGAGAGAGAGGCCGGGCCCCCCGAGCCCCCCCCAACCAGAGTGTGCGTGTGCTGGCCGGCCGGCCAGCCAGCGCAGAGACGCCACCCCCACGGCCTCCCTCCCCTTCGCCTAAGGCCGCATACGCAGCGGCGGCTCTGGCCCGAGGGCGCCACCGGGACCGCCGACCGCCGCTGGAGCCGCCGCTGGCGGCGGCGCAGAGGCGCCCCACCAAGTGGCCAACCCGGGCGGCTTGACCGCGGCCGCCGACAGGAGGAGGAGGCGGGGGCCCGCCCGCCCAGGAGCCCCGGGCTCCCCCCCACCCCGCCCGTGTGCTCGGGGGGGAGCAGACGCCCGAAACCCCCAGCCGGCGAGCGCCGCCGCCGCCGCTCCCGTGGCCCCCCCGCAAGGCCCCCCGCAAGGCACACACGCCAACCCCCCCCCCCCCCACATCCCCTGCCCCCCCCGCCTGACCCCCCATCTCCCCCCCTCCCCACCCCCAGCCCCGGAAAAATCCAAACATTTATTTGTTTGGACAAAAAGTGTGCACTGCTTTAGAGGATCTGCTCAGCACCTTATTTTAGGGTTCAAGGCTGAACCTGGAGGCTTGTTTTGTAAGAAGCCTGGAAGTATTCACAACAACCTGTTCTCACATTCCTTGCTGGGTTGTGTGTGCCATCAAATTATTCCCAACTTAAAATGATTCTAATGATTTTTGTGTCCTTGTGACATTTAAGCGGTAATTTAGCATTACAACCTCTCAGTGCATTTCTCTAGTCAAGCAGGGATTTGAACCCAGGTCTTTCAAGATCTAGTCCCAACACCCTATTCACTATGTCACACTGGCTATCACTGTTTCTTATTAGGAATAAGCAGGCTGAGATAGGCAATTGCAGCAAATTTTCTGTCCCTCTTCTGTCCCTTATTATTAGAGAGTTCCCAAGTTTTAAAAAGTATGGGTTTTGAGGTAGGGCATGAGGGTGGATGTTCTCTAAGTTGTGGGAAAAACTGGAAAAAGAAACCTTACCTGATTCCAATACCATTTTGTAAGCCAGTTGTAACATGGCAGAAAGGGGAAACAATTGTTAACTCTCTTTAAAGATCCTGCGTCTTACGGGCCACAAAAACCAGAGGCCAACAAACATCTGGGCATAGTCCTGGGATGGAGCTGGAAAGATTGGACTACAATGCTTTTGGAGGCAGGCGTTTCAGGGAAAACCACTTGCAATGTCCGTGTATGTACAAAAAAAGTATGGGACCTCCCTTTTCTCCCAGGGAAACGAAATGCAAACACAAAATATTCTCCCTCTCTTTACATCTGCTTCAACGTCAGCACCCAGAAGGACCCCCTATGAATGTTTCCACGTTGAGGACGATCCCCACAAGAGCCACCAGATCAGGTTCGTATCTGGGGGATTCATACAGTGACAGGAACTGAAGGCCTAGTCCAGTGTTGGCGAACCGATGGCACGGGTGCCAAAGGTGGCCCTCGGAGCCCTTTCGGTGGGGACCCAACATCGCCCCTTCACAGCCACTTGTATCCAGGTTAAATTGCTGTATTGGCACTTTGCAAAAACTTTGTGAGTTTTGTCGCAGCTTGGGCACTCAGTCTTTAAAAGGCTCGCCATCACTGGCCTAGTCTGTAGAAGGATGTTTGTTAAAATTTTTACTTCAACCAGGTGCACCCAACGGTCACAATCTATCTGAAGTTTTCTGTCAGGTTTAGAAATGGGCATGGAACTGAAATATATGATTCTGTGACCAGGGAGGGGCTGGTCCACAGGGAACTGGTGTGTGACATGTGATTGATATGACACCCCTGTTTCTCATGGCGGTCAACTGATTTAGTTCCCAAAAACGCTGGACTGCTCTTACATCCATTGCAACTTCCCAAGATGTGTGGAAGACCCGGGTTTCTCGTTGGCCGAAGGAGGTCATCTCCCACTTGGCAAAATCCGTTACAGAACCGAGAATCTCACAACATGTGTCAAACATACTAAATATGGTAGTCCTATGATGCGGAGCCCTGGGCGACGTGTCCAATTTTATTAACCAAGAGGATATTTCAGCAGCTGTAGATTTCCTCTGCTCACAAAGAACAGGGAACCTGGCTATTAAGTCCCGTGGCCACCCCATAAAGCTTCTGAGAAGCCAGTTAGGACGGCCACATGGGAAACCGTCAGACCTCCTGTGCCTTTAGTAGGCAGAGGCCAGAATCTTGCCAGGTGGAGCTTCTTGTGCTGAAATTCTCTCTCTCTCACACACACACACACGGCAGAAGTTTCCTGGGCTCTTCTAGTGCAGTGGTTCCCCAGATGTTCTTGGACTACAACTCCCATCAGACCCCATCTGGAGTACTGTGTCCCGTTCTGCACACCTCAATTTAAAAAGGATGTTGACAATCTTGAATGGGTCCAGAGACAGGCAACCAAGATGACTGAGGGACTGGAAGAAATGTCTTACGAGGAGTGGCTTAGGGAGCTAGGAATATTTAGCCTTACAAAAAGAAGGCTGAGAGGGGATATGATAGCTATGTTTAAATATCTGAAAGGATGTCACAATGAAGAAGGGACTGGTTTATTTTCCATGGCTTCAGAAACTAGGATGCAGGGCAATGGTCTCAAACTGCAGGGAAAGAGATTCCATTTAAACATTAGGAAGAATTTTATGATGGCCAGAGCTGTCTGGCAGTGGAATATGCTGCCATGGAGGGTAGTGGAGTCTGCTTCTTCGGAGGTTTTTAAGCAGAGGCTGGATGACCTTCTGTCAGGAGTACTGTGATGGGGGTTCCTGCATGGCAGGGGGTTGGACTGGATGGCTCTTGAGGTCTCTTCCAACTCTATGAATCTATGAAATCCTAGCCAGCACCTAGTAGGGAAGGTCTCTGGGAGTTTGAGTCTAAGAACATCCAAAGTTGGGAACCACTGCTCTAAGAGTTCTGAGGCAACGCCTTATTCAGTTTTGCCCTCATTGCTGAGATGAGAAAACTATACCTGAGGTCTGGCTGCAGCTGACAATGATATAACCTCATCTGGAGAATAAAAAAAAATAAGCCTCTCTAGTATTGCAAATTTCTGCTTTAGGCAATCACTGACTTCTGCACAGCCTGGATTCTCTTATTTGGACTACAACTCCCAGAATCCCCTGGCAAGACCAACCCCGATGATTGTGGCACGTGTAGCCCCGACAGTAGCTTTTCCAGGTGCTCTCTGAATGTTAGCAAGCAAAGAAGCCTCGTTGAAAATTACCACCACGGGACCAGCATGGAAACAATTATTTTTAAAGAAGGGAGGGGGAGAAAAAAAAAGAGAGACGAGATTCAAGAGAGAAAAATATTCAGAAATTGTGGACTTTGGCCTCCCCCCCCTTTTGCCACGTGCCCACGTTCCTCCCGACCCCCCCCCCCAATCAACAGCAGTCTACTCTCTCTCATCCTTCAGTTTTCCTGTATGCTCAGTCTGGGGTCACCCTGCCAACACGGATTCAGTAGTAAAAGCAGAGGCCTGAGTTCTTTTTTTTGAGGTTCGCGTGGCAGCAGGTGTCACTGCCCCCTTGTCTGGGTGGAGGGAAACAGCATCACGCCGGGCAAATTTTCCAGTAACCGGACGGACCGTGCTGTCGACAGAAGTGCGGTGGGTTCTGGGATCAGGTGCAGCAGGCATGCCGTTCCGGGGGGGGGGGGGGGCTTTCAGTCCTGCAAGACGATCAGGAGCTCCGTTCTCTGTTTTAAATAAACTGGGCACCGGCTGTCGGTCAGGAGAGCAATACTCCGTACTTTCCCTATCCGTCTCTCCCCTGCACCCGGCTCCCTGTGGTTGTGTTGTTGTTGTTGTTGTTTTGTTAAAGGACAGGGTTTAGGACTCTGAGGACGACCGAGAGACGGTCTGGAGCAAGGCTTTGTATATGGACGAGTTCAGGAAACGGGGGTAGGAGTCTCTGTGCATGAGGGTGTAGATCTGGAGCTGCGCGTCGTCAAAGGTGTGGGAGGAGGGCTCCTGCATCTTACGGTTGATGCCCTCCCGCACGCGGGAGTCCAGGCTGACCTGCATGAACGGGGGGAAGGGGTGGGTGGAGGAGACACAAACACACACACAAACGTCAGTTTGGAGGGGGGGGAAGGAAAGAGTGCCCAGGGAAAGGGACGGAAGGGTGGGATGAAAACTTCCAAGAGGGTGGAACCAAGATAAGGGCTTAAAAGAGGCACTGGAACCCGGCTGGGTCTTTTGCAGAAGCCGGATCCCTTGCTGTCCCAGTATTGTGTACTGGTAAGATCAAGACCAGCATCTTTCAAATATGGAACCCAGCAGAAGAACAGGATAATAACCCATGTGTTGGCTAAGGATGATGAGAGTTGAAGTCTAACCCAGTGGCAGGGTAAAGAAGGACGGTGTAACCAAGGCCATGCTGGAACCCAGCTGCAACTGTAAGTAGCTGAACCCAGGACATGTGAGGTCTCTGAAAGAACAGCTAAACTACAGTAGCTTTTCACGCCATAGATTTTTTTCCAAAGGCACCCTACTTCTGCAATTACACTTCCCAACAAAGTGTCATTGCCTCCTGTTAACTACAGTTGGATCACCACTCCACCGGATCGGGATCGGCTGATCACTGATTGACAGTCTGAAAATATTAAAAGTACTAAAAGAAAAATCAGAGTAATGAGTATTTCTAAAGACGAAGCTACAGAAGTGGCCTCTAGAGAGAGCCAGAGATAGGATTGGCTATTAAAATAGGGTTGGCTTGAGTCCACATTTTTTGATATCCATGGGGGCAAGCATAGAAACGATCCCCTGAAGATACAGAGCTCCTCGTGTCACCATGAAACAAAAGCGAGCTAATCTGCAGGCTGCGCCGCTGAGGAAACCTCACTGTAGGTTCAACAAGTCTCTTTTGTCCCTCATAAGAACATAAGAAGAGCCCTGCTGGATCGGGCCAAAGGCCCATCTAGTCCAGCTTCCTGTATCTCACAGTGGCCCCACCCAATGTGTCTGGGAGCGCATGCGACTAGATACCTGTCTCCTGATACCACTTCCCTGCATCTTGCCCTTGAAGTACCCCAGTTTTAAGCCTGGAGATGACACATCTCCATCGTGGTTTGTAGCCTGTGATGGACTTTTCCTCCAGTCCCTCAAGGAAGCTATGCCAGTAAAGGTGTGTTTACTGTGTCATCTATTTTCTCCCTCAGCTCTGAACGCTCTGTGCTTGCTACTGCCAAGCGTTCTCCCTCCTACTTGCTCTTCTATCTCTTCAGGTGCAATCTACACGAGGCGCCAGCGATCTACCTCGTGACTGACTCGTTGTGGGCTCATCTGGCGTCAGTTCCCGGGGCTTCTCCAGGAACTCCCAAGACAGTATTCTGAGCTCTCCAGACCACAGGAACACGCCTACGTTTCACTCACCCAGAGCAGGGTCTGTCTTCCAGCCAGACTTGGGCCTACTTTTGGGGCAAAAAAGAAAGTAATTGCCCCACTGCTTCCGGGGAGACTTTGGACTTTGTGGGAGCTGCCATCTTGCTACCTATTACACTTTACACAACACACACACACACAGCAAGAACAACACCTCTCCCAGAGACCACTAGGGTGGTTTCTTTTTTGTACAGGACATAATCCCGAGTTTTCCCTGGTGAGTGAAATGTAGAGGGGTGTTGTTTGTGTCCGTGGGGAGGGACATCCAGAATTCTACCTGGGGAATTCTTGGAGAATTCAAGAAATTTTTAGGGAGGCATCTGGTAACCTGGACTAGGTTTTTGGGTTTTTTTGCCGCCTTGCCGTTGACTTTTTGATTCCCTTGTTGATTATATATATATATATATATATATATATATATATATATATATATATATATATATATATATATATATCTTTTTTCCCTCTTTTCCTATATACCTGCTTTTTATTTTTGTTTCAACTTTGTATCGTGTCCTTTTGGGTCTGCTTTGCCCTTTTGTTCACCGCCCGGAGTTCCTTCGGGAAGACAGACAGTATAAAAATGGATAGATAGATAGATAGATAGATAGATAGATAGATAGATAGATAGATAGATAGATAGATAGATAGATAGATAGATAGATAGATAGATAGATAGATAGATAGATAAGTTGGAGCCTCCCATCCCACTCTCCCCCCAAAAGCACACTTCTGGTCAACATTAACTGCACTCATGGTGCCCTCTCACTTCCGTTGCCCTGCCCTAGTTGGGACCCAGTCGGACCCAGGTGCGGGTGAAGCGAAAGTGTTACCTCCTTGGGCGAAAGGATGGAGATGTAATCTTCGTAGATCATCCGCGCCTTCTCCTCGATGGCGTGCTTGTTACACTCGCTTTTGAGCTCCTCGCAAGCCAACCAGAACAGCATGTTCTCCTCGCTGTACTCAGTCCGTAAGAATTCCCGAAAGACATTCCGGCCGGCTGGGTTCTTCATCAACTTGTCAAACGACTGGGACCAGCCCTTGACTTCCTCCGTGGTGGGTTTGGTGCTGGAGAGGGCAGCCCCCGCCCGTCCAAGGCAAAGCCACGAACAAAGAACCCCCAAGAGGAATGACAGATAGGAGGAGGAGAAGAGGAGATATATCAGTGAGTTTTCAGCCAGCTCTGCCTTACCCTCCACCACCTTCCCACCACGCACCTTTCTGGAGGATATTAACAACAATCGGCTGCCCTGCCATGGGAAAACACCAAACCGGGTGTTACATTCAAGTCTACAGGCTGGAAATTGTCCCTTAAGAATATAAGAAGAGCCCTGCTGGATCAGGCCAAAGGCCCATCTAGTCCAGCTTCCTGTATCTCACAATGGCCCCACCAGATGCCGCTGGGAGCGCACGAGACTAGATACAGTGGTACCTTGTATAAAGGAATTGTGTGTGTGTGTTGTGACGTTACATTCGTGACCGACTCTTCATGACTCCATGTCCATGGAGTTTTCTTGGCAGGAGTACTGGAGTGGCTTGCCAGTTCCTACTCCAGGCGCCTCCAGCACCTGGTATTCCCTGGTGGTCTCCCATCCAAGTACTAACCAGGGCCGACCCTGCTTAGCTTCCGAAATCAAGCGAGATCGGATGTGCCTTAGGGCAGGGCTGTCCAAGACGTCGACCGCGGGCGACCAGTCGACCGTGGCGCCTTCAGGGGTCGCCCACCAGGTCCCCTGTGCAGGGGGAGAATTCCCCCCCCACTCACTTGCACTTTCCAGTTGCGGTGGCGGCGGCTCCAATGGCGGCGGCGGGCCCAGCAACCCGCCATGGGCCCGCCTCCATGGCCACCACCCACTGCTGGAGCCGCCACCATGCCGCCACCCCCGCTGCCACCACTCTCGCCCTAGCCCCTACCCCAGGCCCCGCCCACTGACCCCACCACCGTCGCCTGTGCTGCTGCCACCACAATCACCCCGCCCCTGCCCGCTGCACCCCAGTAGCCCAGGTATGAGGAAGTGGTGGAGAGATGTCCTTTTGGCTGCGTTGCGGGGCCACAGCGGGGAAAAGCCTCCAGCGACCTGCCAAGCACAGTGTGGGCTCTCTCTGATCTCGGGTGCACGGCGGCGGGGGCACGGGGCAGAGGGAACGGGGAGGGGGGCCTGGGTGTGCGCGTGTGAGCGATGCTGAGTCTGGAGCCCTACAGGCTCCTTTCCCGCTTCCAGAGATCCCCCGAGAAGAACGCCCTGATTGAGCAGCGGCTGGCTCTCCGGTTGCTGCCCTTCTCGGGAGGGCTGTTCCGGCGTGAGGGCGGCCAGGCTCCGGAGGACCTTTTGCAATCGCTCCCGTTCCCCCTCGCCAAGAGGAAAGTGAGGCCGTGCCGGAGGCCGGCCTAAAAGGGCGGGCGGGAGAAAAGCAATCATGCACTTTTGGTTGTGTGTGTGTGTGTGGGGAACACGCTGCCGAGGTTTCTTTACCGCGGAAATCATGGCTTGCTTCCTCTCCTCCTTTGCCCGGTCCCTGTCCCCACTCCCCAATGGCTCACAGCCCCTCCAGTTCTCCTGTGGGTCTGCTGGTTGCTGCTACTAGGCGGCTACTGGGAGGGAGCGAGTGGGGAGAAGGAGGAGGAGGCACCGCTGAGCCCAGGGAGGCAGGGAAGCGGTGACTGCGCACGTGCTGCTGCTGTTGCACCTGGTGCAGCTCCCCCTGCCTCTTCCTGCCTCTTCCTGGCTCAGCATGCCGTTGTTGGACACCCCCCTCCGTTGTGGGTCTCTGCCGTTGCCCTGAGTAGTCTAGTGTGGGTGTGTTTGTGTGCGTGTGCTTGCTCACACTTGTACTCTCGCTCTCTCATTCCTCTGCCTGGCTGGGAGGAATAAGTTTTGCACGGCTGGGACCGGTGGGCGCTCATTCGCTATCCGTTGGCTCACCCAGCGTTGACTTCAACCGGGAGCTGCTTCCCACAGCAAGGCTTGATACCCCCCCCCCCCAAGCAGAGCCACCCCTCCCTCCTTCCCCGCCCGCCCACCCGGGGCTCGCTCTTGGCAGGTTGACGCCGGGAGGCAGTCATCGGGCGAGGGAGCGAGCCAGCCCGCCTGCATGTCTGCCTTGCGGGGCTGCAGGAGCCGCGGACGGAGCAAACCCAGCTCGGGGTGGGGGGATCCCAAGTATGGAGGAGGAGGAGGGGGACGTGGTGATCGCCGCCACCACCACCGCCAGCGATGAGTGGCAAGGGGTGGCCCTGGGCCTGCCTCCGTGGCCGCCACCCGACGCTGAAGCCGCCACTGTGCCCCTACCTCCGCCACCTGCAGCACCATGGCAATCACCCCGCCCCCGCCACCATTGTCTCCGCCCCTACCCCAGGCCCCGCCCACTGACCCCAGCGCCACCCCACGCCCCAGTCACCATTGCTGCTCCGCCGCGGCCATCAACCCAGGCCCCGCCCCCCCACCGCAGACCTTCTGCGCTGTTGACCGCGGGGGGCCTACAGAAGCGGCAGGTAGGTGTTGGGCTATTCAAAGTTGGACAGCCCTGCCTTAGGGCATCTAGGCAGCATAAAGGAATTAATTCGTTCCAAATGAAATTATGTTAAGCAAACTTTCCTTTATACAAATTTCCCATAATAATGCACTGAAAACAGAGTAATCCCTAATCACGTCCATTTTTATGTTGTACGGATTCGCCCCATAGGCAACTCTGTTAAGCCAATTTCCCCTATCTCCGGACTTTTTTTACGTTGTGCAGATTTTATGTTATACAAACAGTTTGTTATATGAGGGTCCACTGTCTCTGTCTCCTGATACCACTCCCCTGCATCTGGCGTTTGAAGTACCCCAGTTTTTTTAAGCCTGGAGATTACACATCCCCATCATGGATGATGAAATTTTTGAAATGCGCATGCACAGTAGACTGGACCCCCCCCCATGTCTCTTCCTGAAGCACATCAGCAGGAGGGAAAGAGCTGGCTGTATGCCAACAGGCATCTCCCTCAGGGCATCCAAAAGCAAAATGCGCACTTTGCAAATAAAAGCCACGAAACAAAACGATAACAATATGGCACCCTGAGCTTGTTGCAACAACACAACTGGCACACTACAAAATGGCCAACAGGGGCAACATTTTATAGGGAAAAGCCCCTCAGACTTACTGTATTTTTCCATCTGAAAGACCCCGCAGTGTACAGGACCCCCTCCCCTACTGTTTGAACCGCAAATTAACAAAATGAACAAATTCTGGCAGAAAGGAAGGGAAACTGGGGGGGGGGAGAACCCAAATTGTCACCAGTGAATGAGCTGAGCAGAGTCTCTGCCTTACTCTGTTTTCCCTTCCAGTTTGGGTTCTACACACACACACACACACACACACACACACACACACACACACACACACACACACACACACACACACGGTTGTTTCCCCTTTCCTTTTGCCCTCTGCCTTTCCAAAATTCCTCTCCACTGTTTGTTTTTTGTTTGTTTTTGCAGAAATCTGAGTGGGGAGAGGAGGCATTTCTGAATAGGCTGCTCAACCCCCCCCCGGCTCCCCTCCCACCGCAGAACAGGGCTCAGATTTCTGGGGGGGAAACCCAGAACAAAACAAAAAGGTGAAGAGGCATTTTGGAAAGGCAGAGGGCAAAAGGGGAAACAGTGGTGTGTGTTGGTGTGTGTGTAGGAGAACCCAAACTGACATGAAAGAGCTGCTGAAAAGGAAAGGAAACAGCAAGGTCAGTTTGGTTTCTCCCCCACCCCACCCCCACCTCTTGGGAAACGCTTACTTCAGTGTATACGACCTCCCTCCTTAATTTTCAGTGTCATGATTTTTTTGATGGGGGAATAGCATTGTATACACAGAAAAACATGGTAACTTCCTAGATAGTTCAAGGAAAATTAAATATAAATTATCCTAAGTTTGAGAAAAACAGCCCTTCTGGTGGGGGCAAAGCAGGACTGGAAGCGACAGCAGAAACGAGTAATCTTTTAATAGGTACATATTTGCATTAAAAAACAACCCCCACACCTTACTTCCATAGACAGTGATATGAAAGGAGGAACGCAGGAAGCAGGAGGCTTGTGTTCAAATCAGAGCAAAGGATTTCTTGTTCCCTTCTCACCTTCCCTCCAAATAGTTTTTGGTTTTAAAGATTTCACCTGCTTTCAACGCCTTACAGAACATGGAAACATGGTGTCTCCTTTTGAGGGAGGTGGGATGTAAAAATTTTTGAGTAGGGGCTACAACAGAAGAACACTCGTGCCTTAGAGTGTTCCTGCCTACCAGGAATTTCTTTATCATTACGCTTGATCTGTGTTGGGAACGATTTTAGGTGCTGCTGGACCTTTTGGAAATCTGCACACCCACAACGTTCGATATGCTGTGTGTGGCACACACACACATGTGTGCGCGCGCGCACGCACGCACACACACACACACACGCGCGCACACCTTGACACATACACAGTCTTCAGTTGCATGCACATGTTTTCATAACGGAGCAAGGAAATGTACTTCTAAAACCCACGCAAGTGCCCTTTCATCAGGGATGCATAAATGGATAAGATGTGCATTAGTCAAGTCACAGAGATTTTGACGCAAAGTGCGCACACACAGTTCTGTTGCACGTGGAAGGTCTTGCCCAGAACCAGGATAGAACCAAGTTCAAGGCAGAGCCAACTGGCACCTAATTGTGTAGAACATAATGACTCAATTGGTTTTAGAGATGCCTGTTAGTTGCCTTCAACAGTAGTTTTTAATGGGAAAAGTCTAAATTATGTGCGGCAGCAATTGTTTGGGTTGCGACCAAGATAGATAATAATACCTCTATATACCATAAACCTGGGCATGGTTTTATCTTATTTTAAGGATCTAGACTCAGCTTAGTTGAGTATGTAATTTATGAACCTGTAAGTAAAGGGTTTATTTATTATTATTTTAATGGAAGACTGTATAATTTTGTACTTGCTGTATTTCAAATTTCGAATTGCATGTGTTTATTGCGGATTGTTTGGTGCTTTTGGTCTTTGACCGTAATAAAGCTATTCATCCATTCAATGGGAAAAATCAAAATGTATAAAAAAGCAATACAAGGAGGGGATCAAACTGTCTGGACATGAGAAAAGTCCCCAACTGTGGGGTAGGGTGGGGCTTATATGGGCAGGAGAGGTGTAGAACCAATGCCGCATGTGCTGCAGGGAACTCACCAGGATTCACAGTTTGGGATGGACTCCAGTTTGGTGTCTCGTGTTGCTCTCCACCGCTCTCGATCCTCGTTCCTATTGAGAAAAAAGGAAAGATAAGAGACAGGATATGGGTGTAGTTGTGTCACCCTCCTTCCTTCCTACTTCTGTGCCAATACATATCACCGGCGTTGTGGTCGAAGACAAGCTCATTCTGAAATTTTGGAGCGAGATCCTTCCCCCATTTCAACATGGGCCACTGTGGTCCATATCTGCCCCATGAACAGAACAATACACCTGGAAATAAAGTCTGAATGGGTGTAAAGCAAGGATAAATGGTACCTTTGTTGGCGGGTCATGTCGACCTGTTTGCATTGTGAAATCTAAGCAATCTACCAACCCCCCCCCATCCTCTGATTTAAGGCACAAGCAAGAAACAAAAGTCACCTATTAGATCTCATGAAAAAAGAGCTCAAAAATCCTACTACATAAGAACATAAGAAGAGCCCTGCTGGATCAGGCCAAAGGCCCATCCAGTCCAGCTTCCTGTATCTCACTGTGGCCCCACCAGATGCGTCTCAGAGTGCACGAGACTTAATATCTGTCTCCTGATGCCACTCCCTTGCACCTGGCCCTTGAAGTACCCTGGTTTTAAGCCTGGAGATGACACACTTCCATCATGGTTTGTAACCTGTGATGGACTTTCCCTCCAGGAATCTGTCCAATCCCCTTTTGAAGGCATCCAGGCCAGATGCCATCACCACATCCTGTGGCAGGGAGTTCTAACAACACGCTGGGTAAAGAAGTATTTTATTTTGTCTGTTCTCACTCTCCCACTCTCAATTTGAGTGGATTTCAAAAAAATGGGTCCTCTTCCTCTACAAATTCCCTGCCCATTTGAGATGGGGGGGGGGAACGGACGTTGTCCCCATGTGAAGGATTTCAAGCTCCAAGAAATTTGGCCTTCTTAGATGCACGTTAAAAGAACCTCTGGAGGGCCAATGGGAAGAGAGCAACAACAGTTTCAAGAATAAATATACCCTGTTTCTGAATAGCTTGATTCCTGACACCCCTACCCCCAAAAGACAAAGGCTGCACAGCAAAATGAAATCTGCGTTGGATCCAGCCTTGCACTGCTCTTTTGTGATTAATCAGCACTGCCATTACTCAACACTGTTGTTAATCACTATTTTGCAAACTGAACTGACCAGAGTGGCTTTTTTTGCCAGATGGGTGGTATATAAATTGAATAAATAAATACAGTGGACCCTCGTATAACAAACGGTTTTTATAATGTAAAATCTGTACAACATAAAAAATTCTGGAGATAGGGGAAATCTGCTTAACAGAATCACTTATGGGGTGAATCCGTACAACATAAAAATGGTCGCGATTAGGGATTATTCCGTTTTCAATGCATTCCTATGGGAAGTTTGTGTAAAGGAAAATTTGCTTAACAGAATTTCATTTGGAACGAATTAATTCCTTTATGCAAGGTACGACTGTAGATAGATAGATAGATAGATAGATAGACAGATAGATAGATAGATAGATAGATAGATAGATAGATAGATAGATAGATAGATAGATAGATAGATAGATATACTGTAAAGCTTCTGCCAGTAGAGGTCAGTGTTCTCTTAAGAGTTCAGCAAAGGGTTTCTGGACCAGGGATTTCCTAAGGCCCCCTCACCCCCCCCCATACCAGGGGAGACCCCCTAGCCTTCTCATACATGCCGGTCACTTCGAGTGCAAATATGGGGGCCTCAGAAGAGGGGAGCCCCTTGGACCTATGGGATCTCTGCACACAATTTTGAAAGCTGGGGGGGAATCATGATTTGGGATGATCAGGAGGGTCTCTAAGGACAAAAGGTGGGGGTCTCCTCTTCTGAAAGTCACCTCACAGGACACTGGCAGGAGAATTCCAGGAGTCACTCTGTAAAAACATTTCATGGTCAAACTCCGCACCCTGTGCATGTCCCATGTTCAGGGTGGAAAAGTGATGAAAATATCAACGGCAACCGAAAATCAGCTGGTGGGAAAAAAATAAGGGAATCAATGACAAACGAAAGGCCTATAAAGGTACAGTAATACTTCGGAGTATTTTCAGATAACAAATTGCAGTTTCCAGGTACAGTGGAACTTTGACTTACGTCATTAATCCGTTCCAGTGGTCTAGATTTAAGTCAAACATGACTTAAGTCAAACGAACGTTCCCCATAGAAAGTAATGGGAAAGCAGATTAATCCGTTCCAGATGATGAAAAAGACCCCTGAAAACAGCAATTTAACACAAATTTGACTGGGATAGGAGATTCCTTCTGGGGATGTAAATGAAATGTCTCTTCAAAGAGAGGAGGAGGCAGTGGAACTATAGTCCACAAGTTATATGCCTCCACTTTTTAATGTTCATAGAAACAATGTCTAACATTTAAGTTTTACTGATTTTTAACCTGACGTTCCAAGTTCTGAGCAACCCTATGCTTACCATTAGAGTCCCACAACTGTACAGCTCCCCAACTAAAACGCTTCCATTGTGGACCAGACTTCTTCAGCCAGATTTTTTTACAAGACTGAGCCGACTGTCTAACCAGCGAGGCCAGCCCCGAGCTCCCGGCCCTTCTTCTCCTCCAGCATCAGCGGCGGCTTCGGTGAGGCCGAGGACCAGCTCCAGGTGCTCTGAGCTGGCCTCGCCGAAACTGCCGCTGCCGGAGGAGGGGAAGAAGGCAGGAGCAGTTTGGAAGCGGCAGCCGCGATGCTGGGTTGTGGCTGCCGCCCAATTCCGGTGCCTTGTGCCGGGGCTCGGAGATGTAAGTCAAAGCCTGCGACTCAAGTCAAACAGGCCCCTTCTTGCTGCAAGTCAAATATGATGCAAGTCAAGCAGTATGTAAGTCAAGGTTCCACTGTATAGGGCTGCCTCGGATAACGAATTTTCCCTATGTGCTGCCTCAGACAACGAATCGCAATTTCTAGGTATAGATGTGTCTCGGATAACAAAATTTCTCTATGGGCTGCCTCGGACAATGAATTTCCAGCATGCATCAGTAAAAAAGAGTTATCCTGGGCTGCATCATATTTGTACCTTTAAAGTGCCCTTTATAAACAGGTTTGAGCAAAAAAAAACAGGTGTCTGTGTAATTTTCCTAGGCCCTGGAATGAATTAATTGGTTTCCCATTCATTCCTATGGGAAACTGCGTTTCAGATAACGAATTTTTTCAGGTAACGAATTGCCTCAGAGAACAAATTAAATTTGTTATCCGAGGTACCACTGTATCACTTATACCCTAGTCCTGTATTTACATTGTGTAATGGCCACAGGGCTCCCCCTTTTTATTTCCAAAGGTAAATTAAACCCCAGTTTCTTGATTGCTTTAAATTGGAATCTGTACAGGAACTTTTGATGAAGGGAAAAAAGCATTCCGTTCCAAATTTCCTCTTCCTTCGCTCTGTCTCTCTCTTTCCCCTCCCTCTCTTTTAAAGAATCTGGACATGGAAGATGGCTGGTATAGAAATATAATAAATAAATAAATAAATAAATAAATAATTGGGGGGTGCAGTGGCTCAGCGGGCTAGAGCACTGAAAACTGTCGGCTGCAAAGTTGGCAGCTCAGCGGTTCGAATCCCGGGTGCCACGCAGCGGACTGAGCGCCCGCTGTTAAGCCCAGTTCCTGCCAACCTAGCAGTTCAAAAGCAGGTAAATGCAAGTAGATAAATAGGTACTGCTGTAAAAAGCGAGAAGGTAAAACAGTGTTTCCTTGCAGGCATGCCGGCCACATGGCCACGGACTTGCACAACATTGGCTCTTCAGCTTGAATACAGAGATGAGCACCGCCCCTAGAGTCGGACATGACTAGCATGCATGTGCAGGGGAACTTTTACCTTAACCTTAGTGAAAAGCCAGAGAGGATGACTGTGCATACTTTTAAAGGGGATTTTTAAAAGGGTTGTTCTATGCTGTGTTTTTACTTGTGTTTTCTGGTTGCTCTTGTATCACTTTTAATATGACATCTGTCTAATGTTTTTTTTAAAAAAATACTGTAATAATTTACTCCTTGGCTTTTAACTTTTTTTCGGTGAATATTGTAAGCCGTCTCGAATCCTTTAGGAGAAAGACATCATATAAATATTTTAAATATAGTAAGTAATCAATGCCCACTCCATCCCACTGCCCAAAGGAGAACGTGCCTTAAGATGGTGTTTTGCTGGGACCCATGAATCTAAAGCTATGGACACGTCTTCAGCTATTCACTTATTTATGTGTTTCTTCAACTCCAGCATTTTACTTAACAATAATGACTTTCCTCTAGTAGGAATAACAAGTACAGAGCAGTAGCATTGTTTTGCTGGAAGGCTTTTCAAGGGTAATCTAGTTTATCCCTCTCTCTGTGTGTTCTCCTGCAGTAGGACTGTGGTATCTGCATGGGACCGGCTGCAAGGTCCTCACACACAACTATTGAATACTACACACTAATACCTTGGTTTACAAATGCCTTGGTTTACAAGTGCTTTGTAAGACGAGCAACCATTTCTGATCAATTTTGCCTTGATGAACAAGCAATGTCTTGCAATACAAGCACTGGAGCAGGTCAAATGATCACAAGTGAGCCAATGGTGTTTCTCTCTCTCTCTCTCAGTCCTGCTGGATTGTGGGTGATTGTCTGGAACGTTCCATCTCAGACAAGCCTCAAAAGCAGGGGCTCCTCTTACTATGTTCCAAAGGGCAATCACCCAGGGACTGTGCAGATTGCCCAAGGCTACATAGGTTGGCTCTTCCACCATGAGGCAGAGTAGAGGAATCGAACTCACAACCTCTGACTCCACAATAACGTTCCCAAATTCTGAGCCTTTCTGTGTGCATCTGCTTTTTGACAAATTGGTCCATTTTCAATCAATAAATCAGTTAATTTTAGCCATTCATGTTTTGTCTTCTTCATCCGAATGCAAAATAAGTGTGCCAATACTTCTATCTGAAGAGACTAAGAGTTGGGGCCATCTATGTCGGTTCTCCTTATTCCCTCCCTACCCATCCCTGGATCTGATCAGGCCATCTAGAAGAGGTCTTCGGTCAAGGCACCACTTCTCCAGAAAGACCACTGCACCTCCCACTCTCCGTTTGTCACCTAGTCTTCTGCAGCCCAACAAAAGTGCACCCATTTCTACTGCCAACCTCTCCAGTTGTTTCCAGTGGTTACAGAATCAGGCTATTTAGAATAGAATAGAATAGAATAGAGAATAGAGTTTGTATTGTCATTATGCATATGCAAGATTTTGACAACGAAATTAGAGTGCTGTTCCACTACACATTCTAAACAAGGAACCATACAAAACACATAAAACACATAAAACACCATACAAGATATTAAAAACCCTTAAAATCGCTTACAAAATTTAAAACACTACTTAAACACTGATTAGCATGGTGCGAAAGCTGTCGCATTTAACTTGGATACCGCCAGGATGCAAAGGGTCTCTCAGAATTCTAGATGTCTTCCTCAAGCATATGGAGTTGTATAGTTCTTCCAAAGGAGGAAGGGGACAGTCCACTATCCTCTCAGCAGTGTTTATAACCCTCTGGAACACCCTTCTATCTGCCACTGTGCAACTGGCGATCCAGACACAGAGGCAGTAAGTGATCGTGCTTTCTATAAAACCCCGTTAGAAGGTTACCAACAGTTTCTTAGACAGTTGTTCCCTCCTGAGAAGTCTCAGAAGATATAATCTCTGTGAAGTCTCAGAAGATATAATCTCTGTTGGGCCTTCTTGGACACTCCGAGAGGGGAGCTCCTCTCTCATCACTGTCGCCAACCAATTATCACCAGCTCTGAAGCAAGGCTCTTTGCTGGTGTGGCATCTTTTATCATGAGAAGGACCCCCAAGTCACCACGCAAACAGGGCTTCGGCCAGGGCAGTAATCATGCGAAGAAAGGCACATGCGAAACCGCACCCTACAACAGAGGTGGGGAACGTCTGGGCCTCTCGGTCTTTTGGACTACAACTCCCATAAAGCCCTCACTACTGGTCATGTGCCTGCGGCTTCTGGGGAACGGAAGTAAAAAAAAAACACGCACGCAGGGCCCAAGGGTCACTGTTTTGTTTTAAAAGCTAGGAATGTTTCCCTTCAGAAAACAGAAAAAGGGATCGGAGAAAGGCGTTAAAGCAGAAGGCGCAAACGAGCTAGAAAATACTGCCTTTTTCCACAGAAGAGATCACAGGGAAGCAAGCCAGTGGAGAAGGAGATCCTAAATCCGAAGCTGAGACACGGATTCCTGAACCTAAACAAAACTGAATACACAGAGCCTTCAAAGGCCTCCGAGGCCCAGAAAGCACAAATACAAGGCCATCTGCTCAAGATGGTGTTTACACTTTCTTTGTCAAATACTCCCCCGAGTATCCTCCAGTTATAAACAAGCAGAAGCGTACAGGCCATCCCTGACAGTACAGCTGAGTATCAGGCAGTGAAAGGGGGGAAAGGGGGGGATCTCCCCAAATCGATGTCATGACAAGCCAGACAGGCCCAATTGCTCCTTCACTTCTTCAAAAACCCCTCTGGTTTATTCATGTGGGATATTGTGGTCTCGAATCCACGATTCAAAGCCCTGGCTGGAAAAAGGATGCCAAGCTTTCCATATATAGCAAAGGGCAGCCTGGATGTTGATGACACCAATGGCAGTAGTCAAAGATGGTCTACAGCAGTGGTTCTCAACCTGTGGGTCCCCAGATGTTCCTGGACTGCAACTCCCAGAAACTCCTTCCAGCACAGCAAGTGGTGGAGGTTACTGGGAGTTGCAGTCCAAGAACATCTGGGGACCCACAGGTTGAGAACCACTGGTCTACAGGATACCCTCTTGTGCTTGGTACCATTCACAAAAATCAACCAACCAGGGGAAATCCCAGACCCCGACATGCTTGTTCAGCTTCTCACCAAAACATAAAACAACTGCCAGGGGTGTTTTTCAACAAGATATTT
Source organism: Phrynocephalus guinanensis (assembly GCA_037367245.1). Taxonomy (NCBI): domain Eukaryota; kingdom Metazoa; phylum Chordata; class Lepidosauria; order Squamata; family Agamidae; genus Phrynocephalus; species Phrynocephalus guinanensis. Next base: position 123,828,313 of record CM074737.1, on the reverse strand, counting down.
TTTGAGGGATGGCAAATCCTGCCTAATGAGCTGCCTTGATGTCTTGGAGAGGGCCTAGCTTCCTGTTTGAAAATGTAGCTAATTTGCTGGTTGCTGCAACACTTCCTTTTCAATGATAGGCCTTTCCAGGTGTGAAGTCTGCCAGCAAGCCTGTCCCTCCAAATGAGTACAACAGGCATGTTCAAAGTCAGGCCCGGGGGCCAAATACGGCCCGTTTTCAAATTTTGAGCAGCCCGCAGCCTCTTCTCCCCACCAGCTGGCCCCTCCCCATATCGGATGGAGACGTCAGCTTGCAGTTTTATGGTTTGTCTGCCCTCCCTGCCTCTGTCCATCCTCCTAACCACCTGCCCGGCCTACCCACCCCTGGCTCTGTTGCTGCAGCATCCTCCCCGCCTCCTTGCATGTCCTAGAAAGGCTTGTCTAAAGTCCGGCCCGGGGGCCAAATGTGGCTGAACAGTCGGCCCCCCACACATTTTCACCTCACCAAATCTGGCCCTTCTTGCAAAAAAGTTTGGACACCCCTGGAGTACAAACATACGGTAGGTATCCATAAGGTCTGTGGTCTGCAGAGGGAGTCTCAGAAAGGATGATGGAATGGGTAGTCAAAACCAAATCCAAGATGCACCTGCCCTTTAACCTCCATCTCTTGTTGGCTTTTATCATATTCCCTAGAAAAAGACTGCCAGGCCGACAGGATCAGACCACAGCCCCATGATACCATATCTGTTTGCTTGCGAAAGACTACAGGTTCAATTCCATACCTTTCTGGGTAGGCCAAGAGAAGTTCTTATCCAACACATGGGCAGCTGATGATGGACCCTGTCCACAAGACTTAGTCGGAACCACCATCTAATTCAGTATAAGGCGGCTTCTGATCGCCCATTGCTAGCGTGCAGTTGTACAAATAAATCACTCTCTTTTCTATAAAGTGGCCCCGCTGCCAGATAAGCGGTATAAAAATCCAATAAATAAATAAATAGTCCCGCAAGCTCACCGGGGACAGGGGTCAATTTCCTGCCCCACCAACTGCTGAGCAGCTACGATGACCCATCCCAATGAAAAACACAATGACAAAGAAAAGAAAACGACAATGACAAACAGTGGGAGCCACCTTGCTTCAAAGAGAAAAATCACGAGATAAGTCACTTTTGTGTTGTGGAAGCAATTGTCAAGGGGTTGGAGTGGTCCAGAAAGCACTCAGTAGGGATTCAAAACAAGACTGGGGTATGCGTGTCATCGATCCTCCCTGGTGGAAAAAAAAAGTGCTAAGTCGTCCACATTCCATTTTGCCATTTTGATGCACACTATAAAAGTTATCACACATGTACACCCCATCTCTGCAACAAAGATCCTATTTCGTCGCTCCTTTTGTGCGCGCGCATGTCCATTTTGAAGCCTCACGGTGAAGTGGCTAAGCTGCAATACTGCAGTCAGGACTCTGCTCACGACCCAAGTTCGATCAAGATGGGCTCAGGTAGTCAGCATGAGGTTGACTCCACCCTTCCACTGACATAAAACCGAGCACCCAGCGCATGAGGGAGGGGGGGAATAGGTAGCCTGCATAATTAAATAGTAAACTTTTGCTTTGCCCCTTATGTGTGGGCGAAGTTGTTAAGTTAAGGCTGACCACGGCGGTCACGTCCAAACCCCTCCCCTTCTCGAACCGCCGTGGGCGCCCGCCTACCACGAGCAACTGCAGCAGCAGCACCAGCAGAAGCAGCAGGGGTTGGCTCGCCGGTGGTTGCTGGCCCGTCGCAGTGCGGTCGGAGACGTCTCATGCTGGGACATTGGAAGGGGTCTCTCCGGGTACTCTGGCTCTGGGTACTACAAAGGAAAGAAGCAGAAGGGAGAAGGGGTTAAGCGAAGAAGTCCCCACCCTGGGATCCCGGCTGAGGACAAGATCCCTGCTGGGAGGGGCGAAATGTAACTCTCCATGCAAGTGACATTTGTAGCTCAGTATCATATTAATGCTTCTCAATCTTTCTTCTCTGTTTATGCCAGAAGCATCAAAATACTAACTAATCAGTCAATCAGTCAATCAATCAATCCACCTAAGGGGGGGATATGATTGAGACGTACAAAATTACGCAGGGCATGAATAAAGCGGATAGAAGGACGCTCTTCTCCCTCTCACAAAATACCAGAACTAGGGGACATCCCCTCAAATCAAGGGTTGGGAGAGTAAGAAGAGACAAAAGATTTTTTTTTAATCCAGCGTGTTGTTAGTCTGTGGAACTCCTCGCCACAGGATGCGGTGATGGCATCTGGCCTGGATGACCTCCAAAGGAGATTGGACAGATTCCTGGAGGAAAAGTCCATCACAGGTTACAAACCATGATGGAGACGTGTCATCACCAGGCTTAAAACAGGTGTACTTCAAGGGCCAGATGTGGGGGAGTGGTATCAGGAGACAGATATCTAGTGTCATGCGCTCCCAGCGGCATTGAAAATGGACTAGATGGGCACTTGGCTTGATCCAGCATTGCTCTTCTTATGTTCAATCAGTCTGTCTGTTTTTCCCACCTTTCTCCTCAAAAGGACCAAAGTCAAATAGTAAATATATCACTTTTCACCCAATAAAACACACTTTGGAATAGCGACTGTTAAAACTGGAATTGTATATGCAGAGGGTCACAAGTATAGTGGACCCTCGTATAACAAACAGTTTGTATAACATAAAATCTGCAAAACAGAAAAAAATTCCAGAGATAGGGGAAATTTGCTTAACAGAATCGCCTATGCCAGGGGTTTGTCCAAATGTCTTTTGAATGCCTCCAAGTGTTGGAACAATATCAACAACTTGTGCCCAGAAAACAGTCTGTTTATTAAAAACGCAGCTTCTTCTGGCATCTGTTTCTTGTACAAAAGTATAAATATTTGTCATGCAGTCTCACTCGCATGTCTGAAGAAGTGGATCTGTCTAGGAAAGCTCACATGAAAAATGTGCAGCAGTGACTTTTTCGGGGGCCACAATGCTTCTGTCTTCTTTATTTATTCATTTTCTTTTGTTTTTGCCTGCTAACCTGGCCTCCTCTTCTAAAAACGCATCACTTGCTAACAGGATTCTGCTTCCAGTTTTATATGTTTCTCTAATAAGGGAATCCATGCTGAAAGTGCCTATTGGAAGGAAGTGTGTGTGTGTGTGTGTGTGTGTGTGTGTGTGTGTGTGTGTGTGTGTGTGTGTGTGTTAGAAAAGGTAACCACGTTAGCAGGCAAAAATGAAATAAAATACAGAAGGAAAGAAGACATAAGTATTGTGGCCCTGGAAGTCACTGCTGTATATTTTCATGTGAGCTTTCCTAGGCAAGTCCACTTCTTCAGACACAAGAGTGAGACTGCATGGCAAATATTTATACTTTTATAAAAGGAACGGACGCCAAAGTAGCACAAGTTGTTGATATTGTTCCAACACTTGGAGGCGGGCACACACACACACACACACACACACGTACTCAAAATACAAATAAAAATCAGGAAGATGTTGTCAAATGTGAAAACGAACCCTTGACATACAGGATGATTTCACTGTTTTGAGTACTTCCCGACAGATCTGGAAAAGTCATATTTTTTGGCACCTTGGCACAGCTGGTGCAAGTCAATAAGAAACTAGACAGGCCAACCGCTAAGTAGACATGACACAACTTAAAATGATTTCCATTGGAAGAACGATTGAAAGTGACAACAACGACGTGAAGCCAAACGATCTAATTATGGCAAGTGTACACACTTTAAGCACATGAAGAACGAGACTCACATGCACCAGACGGCCAATGCCCGTGTGAAACAGAAGCCCTACATTGGCTGAACCTGCAGTGCGCTAAGCTCAGCGAAATTTATTTATTTATTTATTTATTTATTCTTGAGTTTATATCCTGCCCATCTTCCCAACGGGAACTCTGGGCGGCGAACATGGCTGAACAATTCAGCAAATACAAATAGGAAATACAAACAAGGGAATAAGAGACGAGACCAACAAGTCAACAGAAGTAAAATAAAAGAGCAGAGGCGAGGCGCACCCTTAAATTCAAACTCGTCGCTGCTATCAAATACAGCTAATTATCGATGGCGGGTTTAAAAAAAAAAGGGGGGGGCTAAGCTAGGTCACCAAAGGCCTCGCGGAATAGGATGGTCTTCACCGCTTTACGGAAGGCCAGCAGGGACTCTGCAGAGCGCACTTCGCAAGGCAGGGAGTTCCAAATGAACTTAGGAAAGACAAAACCAAGAGCCAAGAGCGAATGCAGAAACAGACAGGAAAAAAAAATTAGACTACAATGGACCCTTGTATAACAAACAGTTTGTATAACATTAAATCTGTACAACATAAAAAAATTCCAGAGATAGGGGAAATTTGCTTAACATAATTGCCTATGGGGCAAATCTGTACAACATAAAAATGGGATTACTCCATTTTCAATGCATTCCTATGAAAAACTGTATAAAGGAAAATTTGCTTAACATAATTCCATTTGGAACGAATTAATTCCTTTATACAAGGTACCACTGTACATGTCTTTCACCCTATTGGACTTCCTCATTCACCTGAAAATTTCACTCTTAGCCATTTTGTTCTTGCAAACGGTTGCATCTACATAAACAGAGCCTTTAATCCTTCCCTAAACACAGAGATTCCTTCACCCGATCTGCTCCTGTCTCCTCGGCTATTCCTGCCTATCCTCTTCTCTTTCTTTCTGCTGATCTCCATTTGATTAAGTTGGCACTCGGACAGGCACTTCATTTGTTGTTTGGTCTACTACAGGGAGGAGCTGGCTTGCTCCTTTTTGTTTTTTAACCAACGACCACACAATATAATTCCTTCAACAAACCAGCTCGTCCTCAGAGCGATCCACACCCACCTGGGTCTCCATCAGGGCCTTCAGCTTTCTCGGTACAGGTAAGATTGCTCCACTTTGGACCATTTCTAGCACATGTCATCACCAAAATGAAATGAATTTCCCATATCATTAAAAAAAACAGGCCCCGCTCATTCGCAAATTAAACACTTCCTCTGCTCCTTGGAGGTGCAGAAGATTTAAAAAATTCTTTTTAGATAATATTAGGACAGTTTATATATATTTTTTCTTAAAAAATTAAAACCCGCCTCCCAATTCAGGAACTGCTTATAATAGGACAAACCACCTCTTTTGATATGTTCACTGGCTTGGCAGGTGTATGAATAAAAGGCTAGAAATTCTCAATACCATAAAGAGAAGAAAATTTCAATATTTCAGTCACATAACGTGTAATACTGTAACAAATATCATCTGCGACAGGTTTATCCTTCAATGGAAAATAGTTGGGAATTTTGGCCCGGGGAACAGAAGAATATTTTGGCTTAAGAATTTAAGCAAATGGTTTGCTATGGGAACAGCCCCTCTGATTAAAAAAAAAACAAATCATGCCACTTATTTTTTAAAAGTATTTTTACCCCACCTTTCTCTTTGGAAAAGGACCCAAGGCAGCTTACAGTAGTGAGGTACAGTATACAGCCTAGTACATTTACGACATATTCAAGCTTAAGAACAGGGAACTGAGGGGCATGGGAGTAGTTAAAGAAACGAATAAAAATTCCATTGTGAGGGATGGAACTAACATTGAAAGCACAGTGTACTTATGAAGTCGGTCAATGTAATCATGTAAAGTAGACCATCTGAAGTTATGAGGGATGGAAACTAAACACTGAAAACGTACTGTCAATGCAATCATACAAGGAGACGTATAAACACAAAGTTGTAAGAGTATAAACACAAATTTTGTTTTTCTCAAGTTTTGTTGATTGTCAGCGTTCTACGAGGACATGGCACTTGAAGAAGTCTGGCTTGGTAAGTAGTGCAAAACTGGCTGGAAGATGGACACATTTGAAGGGTGGGGTGCCAACTGTCCTCTTGCATTTAGAGTCTAAGTTTTAGACTAACCCTAACCTCAACCTTATTTTAAGACATCACGAGGCTGATCCTTGCATCTTTGGAAAGGGTAGTTGCAAAAAGAAGAGCCCACCCACCCAACACTGCCCCACAAGTCCCCCCCCAAATCTCTGCCACGAACTCACCTGCTTCCCCACTTCATAAACAGTCGGCATGGGCAACTCTGTTCTGCCGTCCTGGCCCACGTTGGCTGTCTTCTCTGGCCAAGGGCTGGCCACTTCCTAGGGCACCTGCAGCTTAAGGAATGGCACCTGTGGGGAGAGAAAGGCAACCCTTTCTTAGTCGCAGGGCAAGGCAGTAACTTTTGTGGTAGGTCCGGCCTATGAAACCTCCCAGTGAGTTTCATGGCACGGGGGGGGAAGAGAGTTAGTATCTCTCTCTCTCTCTCTCTCTCTCTCTCTCTCTCTCTCTCTCACACACACACACACACACACACACACACACACACACACACACACACACACACACACACACACACACACACACACACACACACACACACACACACACAAAGACACACACACACACATCCTGAGCCCACACTCTTCACACTCTTCCTATGACATCCCACTGGGACTTTTAATTTACACACACACACACACACACACACACACACACACACACACACACACACACACACACACACACACACACACACACACACACACACACACACACACACACACACTTTCCCAGAAGCCCAGGGTGCACAACAACCCAGAACATCACAACATATTCTCCTGCACCGACCTGTATGAGAACACCTTGCTTGTTTACATGTGACGAGGGCCACCTCGCACCTCGCGTCCCGCTTAATACCTGCTCGAGAAAGCATGCAAGCTTCTGCTGCCGAAATCACGACTGCACGCTGATGGATCTTTCCACCCTCATGAACTAGTTTATGCAAAACACGGGATGCTGCTTCTCCCACTGAGAGGAAGGCATGCCCCAAACACACCTGAGCCTGTCTCCTTCTACTTAAGTGACATCATGTCTGGTGAATTCCTGGACAGAGGACCACCAGGGAATGCCAGTGATCTCCAAGTAAAGACAGGAAGGAACTCAGCCTGTGAACCTCAAATGCCAAGGCCAGGGGTGTCCAAACTTTGGCCCACCAGATGTTTTGGACCACAACTCCCAGAATTCCAAGCCTGTATTGCCAATGACAAAGGACTGTGGGAGTTGTGGTCCAAAAACATCTGGAGGGCCGAAGTTTGGACACCCCTGGCCAAGGCCATCAAGCATTCATGGCAATGGGTTACTTGACATGGGATAGGGCAGCTACCTGCATCCTTGTATTCATTCTGTAGAGGTGAGAGTCTGCAATGAACGGCTGCGGTACCCCTGATCAGGCTACTCCAGATTTCTCTCCCTTTCATTCTATTCAGGCGCCTCCCATCTCTTTCGGGTTTGGGGTTGCTTGTTTGTATCCTAGGTGGGCTGCAGACACTTGTGCTGTTTTAACAACAATGCAACTGCTGCTTTTCTTAACGATGACTGATTTCCGCTTAAGAACTGCAGAGTCACTTGAGGTTGGAAGGGGCCTTTAAGGCCATCAAGTCCAACCCCACTGCAGGAATCCCAGTCAAAGCAGATGGTTGTCCCAGGTTTCTCTTCAACACCTCCAGTGGTAGAGTGCTCACCACCTCCCGAAATAATTGGTTTCACTGTCGTATTGCTTTAACAGTTAATAAGTTTTTTCCTGATATTCATCTTACATCTGGATTCCTCTAGTTTGAGCCCACAGTCATATATAATAGATATACAGTGGTACCTTGTATAAAGGAATTAATTCGTTCCAAATGAAATTATGTTAAGCAAATTTTCCTTTATACAAATTTCCCATAGGAATGCATTGAAAACAGCAATCCCTAATCATGACCATTTTTATGTTGTACAGATTTGCCCCATAGACAATTCTGTTAAGCAAATTTCCCCTATCTCCAGATTTTTTATGTTGTACAGATTTTATGTTATACAAACCGTTTGTTATAAGAGGGTCCACTGTATATAATATAATATATTATATATAATATTTGTGTGTTCCGCACTTTGGGATCGAGAGCAGGTTCAGAGACGAACCCAAGATTAAACCGGAGAATGCTCCATGGTTACAAAATGACGGTCGAGTCTACCTGGTTTATCATCTTGTGTTCATTTTTACTTCTTCCTGGTCTATCTTCCACATTCCATTTCCCCATTGTCTTTGTCAGCCTGCTAACTTTCTGTGCTATTAAACTTCCCACCAGGCTGCTTTTTTTTGGGGGGGGGGGGACGACTCTCTTTTCAAAGAATTTCTCTCCTCATAAGGTTTCAGGTTACTTTGCAAACCTGAGGTCATCCTAAGCCTGCTGACGCCTCCTTGACGTGCATATGGTGGTAGGAGGCATTCACACAAACACCAACAAACTCTTGACCAGGCTACTTTCTTCCTTGTCAGACATGAATAGAAGACACCCTAGAAGTGATACAGGGATCTGGGTTTGGGAAGGCCACTGTTCTGGAACACAAGACCTAGACCAGGCAATGTCCAAAATTCGGCCCTCCTGATGTTTTGGACCACAACTCCCAGAGTTCCAAGCCTGTATTTCCAATGGCAAAGGACTGTGGGATTTGTGGTCCAAAACATCTGGAGAGCCGAAGTTTGGACATGCCTGACCTAAACACTTCCAGACTCTGATGCTCAGGGACACTAGAAGATAGGTGAAACCCAACTCTATTACTCCCTTTTCCCCAAATCCACTGAAACAGTTCCATTTATAAATTGGCGTCTGATGCTAGGAACTGACCAGATGAGGGTAAATAATCCAAAACGTAACCCAGCAAAGACTCAGAGGTGTCCCTAGTCAGTCAAAATGAAGATCAAAGAATAGAGATTCAACCAGTGCAGGATGGGTCACCTGCCTCTTGAAAAAACAGAAGCCTGCAGCTTGCAAACATACTCAGGTACCCTAGAATAGAATATTTAATTTTTAATCCATGGTTTTATATTCATGTGTAACTGGTCTAAAGACTGTAAATAAATAATATTCTAATATTCTATATACTCAGGTACCCTTCTGAGCCTGAATGCCTGGGTTTCAGTGTTGGCTAGGAATACATTTGCATTTCTAAAAGAGGAGCAATATAGTATATGTGGTCCAATGCAATGAGGAGTGTGCAGACCTCTACATTGGAGAAACGAAACAGCCATTAAACAGAAGGATGGTCCAACATAGGAGGGGTAACAGTTCAGGACCAGAATCAGCAGTACACCTCCATTTGAAGGAAAAAGGCCACTCTTTCAAAGATGAGGATGTACACATATTAGACAAAGAATGGTTTGAAAGAGGAGTAAGGGAGGCCATTCATGTGAACATTGAAACCGCCTCCCTCAACAGAGGTGGGGGCCTCAGGCATAGTCTATCTGCTACTTATCAGGGTGTGCTTTCAGCAATACCCAGACAAATCAAAAAGACTTCACCACCAGGGCCATAGCTAACCACCCATACTTTATAGGTTTCAGCACCTTAGGCCATTGTTCACCTTAGGGCTATGGATACTACTGTCTACCTAACGAGCCTATTCAGGCCATTGTTCTGTTTATGAGCCTATTTCAGACCAGGGTGACAAGAGGTCAAAGCTGACTATAAGATGGAGGACTCACACTAGCTGTATTCAGACTGATGAAGCTGTTTGGATGAGCAGCAAAACGTTTCGATCTCTCCAGAAAAAAAGAAGTCCAGTTGCCATGACTCAACTTCCAGATAAACTCACCTGGATGACTGAGAATCTTCACAGACATTTCTAAAGCCAGTGTCCTAGCTTGGACCTATTCAAGGGGATGCATGCCTCAATTACCTCACACCTGGATTACTTCTGGGAAGATTCTCAGTCATCCAGGTGAGGTTATCTGGAAGTTGAGTCATAGCAACTGGACTTCTTTTCTTGTGATTACTGTATTACTATGGGCACTTTTACACAACCCCTAAGATCCGCTGTCAACTTAAATTCGGACCAGAGATCTTGGGGGTTTGCTCCTCTTGCTGTGTTCCTACCCCTCCGCACTCCCTTGCTCCTGTCTGTGTGAGGGGAGGGAGAAAAAAAAGGGAGAAAAGAATGCAGGCTGACCTCTGCTCTGCCCTTGGGAGTTGCCCTGGGAAGCATTCCAGTCTCTTAAAGGGGCGGGGGGGGGGCAAAAAAAAAAAAAAAGAAAGAAAGGCGAGGAGAGCCCGGCACTCACTGCTTTACAATCCGCATCAGAATTTTTTTTTGCCTCCGGAGACCAGGTACTTTAAAAATGCGCTTTAAAAATGCGCTTAGGTGGGCGTGGCTGTACTTAATTTTTTTAAAAGTCCAGAGCTGGTGGGAAAACCGTTTTAAGCTCAGCATCTGGGAGCCCTCTGCCACGGATTTTAGGGGTCGTGTAAAAAGCGCCCTAAATTGCCAGCTGCCCGTCTCTTCCCAGGCACACTCCAAAGTGTTGGTTGTGACCTGTGAAAAAACAGTATGATTTGACCCTAGCCTCCTTGAGCCATCTTTGGCCCTAGCCTCCTTGAGGTATCCCCTCAAATGACCCTATTAAGGTCTTGAAGGTCATCAGGACATCCTTTCGTTCAATCCCTTCCCCTTTGCTGAGGATGTGAGAGAGGGGCCGGTTTCCACATTGTGAAACGCCATTCCTGAAGAGACCAGGCTGACCTGCTCCTTGATTTCCCTTAGGCAGCAGTGAGGACCTTTATTTTAGCCATGCTTTAAAGAACAACAGAATCCAACCGTTGAGTTTTATTTCGGGCACGACACTGTGCGTTCTTACTGCTTTTTTCATGCCTGTGCTTTTATAAATCAACAGTTTTTAAATACTGCTGTATGCTTAATTGTTATCTAATGTTATAACAGATAATTGCATTTTTAAAGGGTGATTTTAATCGTTTGGGAGACACCTTGGGTCCTTATAACAGGGGAAAGGTGGCAAAGAAATGACATTAAAAAAAAACCTTGGCAAGCAAAACCTACATGGAAAGCCAAGAAGTTTGTTGGCCCACTAACTGGCTGTTAATTCAAAAGGTGTCCCCCCCCCCCTGCACACTTCCGCTTGGAAGATGGATGGTCTAACAAATAACAATAACAAATAATAATAAATAATAATAATAATAATAATAATTTTTTTTTTTAAAAAGATGACCCGGAAGCTCTGCTCCTCTTTCCTTCCCACCTAAAAGCTCCAGCTTTGGACCATGTATGTGGTGGCCAAACTTCGGCCCTCCAGATGTTTTGGACCACAAGTCCCAGAAAATGAGGAACAGCACCATGTACTTGGAGAAAAGACAATGCGACTCATAAACTATTTATTTATTTATTTATTTATTTATTTGCTGCCCACTACCCAAAGGTCTAATTAAACTAATCAGTACCACCTCTTCTGTAGGCCAGAAGACAACTTGGAGAAGCTACTTTTTGGAATACAAATTCTAGAATTCCGCCAACCTGCATGACCACTGGGAATTATTCAAAAAAGTAACTGTGCCAGCTTCCAGGCCAGAAACTACACCCCCCTCCCTACATTATGCAATTCAAATCAGTTTCTCTGCTGGAAATGTCAGAGACTCCTTCATGCACCCTGTTTTTAGGTGTGCACTTAATTTTTTTTTAAAATTCACAGCTAAATATGCAAAGTGGGGATGAGAAAAATACACATTTACAAACATCTAATTCATTCATAAGGGACAGGACTAGTGGAAGTTATTTCTAAAGAAGTTTAAATAAAAAAAGCCAAATGTTCTGCTTATGGTATATTATTTATTTATTTATTTATTTATTTATTTATTTATTTATTTATTTATTATCCAATGCTTAAATCAATAGTGCTTAAAGTACTCTCTGGGTGGTTTACAATTTCATTATGCGGGCTACACATTACCCATCCTAGCAAGCTGAGCTGGGTAGTCATTTTACCAACCTTGGAAGGATGGAAGGCTGAGTGAACCTTGAGCCGCCTACCTGGGATTGAACCCTGGGTCGTGAGCACAGTTTTGACTGCAGTACAGCAGTTTAACCACTTTGCCACGAGGCCCCTCGTGGTGGGCAGAACCTGCTTACATTAGCCTTAAGGTCGTCAATCAAAATAGGGCAATGTTCAGGAATGAGGGCAATTGTAGTCCTACGTTTGGCAGGGACACAGGTTCACTACCGCCAGCTATAAGGTCTGTAGGTCACGACGGTCCAGTGTCTCCTACCAGGGCGTGCAAAGGCAGGCTAGAAATATTTACTCTAGCTTAGTATTGTCTACTCCAACAATCCTTTTCAGGGTCTCACACTCTTCCAGTCCTTTTTCAAGGAATCACTTTCCATACTGTAAACCTCCAACTTTCAGTTCCCAAGTGACACAGTTATGCTGTAACACGTAATTATATAACCTTTTGTAGAAATGTCTTTTGGTGTCACATCCCCCAAATCACTAGCAAAATCATGCTTGACATACAGTAGGACCCCCACATCCACTGATTCATTATCCACTGAGTCAGTTATCCACGGTTGGCAGAGGAAAATATTAATTATTTCAGCATCCACAAAGCAAGCTGTTGTCACAAACAGCAGCTGTAAAGTAAGCTACTGTCAGGAAACAGCAGTTTGGGGGTGGGTGGGCAGGCATTCTCTCTTATCCACAGTTTTCATTATCCACGGAAAGGCCTGGAACCAATCCCCAGTGGATACTGGGGTCCTACGGTATAGAGAAGATCAATGAATTTCTATCTGGTGGCATCTCCTTGTAGCGTTAAGAAAGAATCCTGACTGAAGCCTTGGAGAACTCCGGTCATTTAAGGTCAACAGCCATGGATCAGATAAGTGGTTTCCAGCCTTGGATGCCTAGATGTTCTTGGGACTAGAACTCCCAGAAGCCCTCGCAACTTGCTATGCTGGCCAGGATTTCTGGGAGTTGCGGTCCAAGACCATCTGAAGACCAAAGTTGGGAGCTATTGGGCCAGATGGGTCAAAGTCCTGTCTAAACGTAACACAGATTGCTCTCTTCCTACAACAGCTAATGTATTACTCCTGCTATCAACCCCCTTTGGTAAGGGCTCCCACCGGGGATTCCGTTTAAGCCCACAGCTGGTCCACAACCATTCACAGCTGCACGGGCAATTATTCAGAAGCCATTATTGCTCATCTCTGGACTACGACCTCTTCCGTTCATGCAAATGATTTCTCAGCACTCCATGGCACACAGCCCAGCATCCCTTCTTGGCTTTGTCGTTCCTGAAATATGGGCTGCTCCTTCCCAACATCCAGACATTGATCTCAGCCCTGCGCGACACAGTCTACTATGAGAATTGAAAAGGGAACTGACCCAGATTTACATATTTATATATTCTCCCTGACTCTAGTCAAGAGTGAAACCTTCTAGAATCTGCAATTCTCAGATTAAAAATGATTTTTCGTGAAATCACACACCATATCCATAAAAGCAAAAGTGTTCTGCTTATATACCGCCCCATACCACGTCCAGTAGTCTCTGGGCGGTTTACAGTTTTTAATTACAGTATGCAGGCTACACATTGACCCCCCCCCCCAAAAAAAAGCAAAGCTGGGTACTAATTTTACTGACCTCGGAAGGATGGAAGGCTGAGTCAACCATGAGCCTGCTACCTGGGATTGAACCCCAGGTCATGAGCACAGTTTTACCTGCAGTACAGGAATTTAACCACTGAGCCACAAGGCTCCTATAAATCAGAGTATTCATAATCATGCGCTGTCACATCAATTCTGACGTATGCTGATCCCTGCCCAAGGCTTTCCAGATAGACCATACTCAGAAGTGGTTGGCCATTCCCTTCTTCTGGGGGGGGGGGGGAACACCCTGGGACTGTGCAGCTTGCCCAAGGCCACCCAGGCTGGTTCTTCTCTTAGGAGGTATTGGGGGGGGGAATCAAACCCCAAAACTCTGCTGCTGACACCTAAACCACTAAGCTATCCAGTCAGCTCGTTAATAACCAGGTGCTGTCCAGTCAATTCTGATTAAAGGCAATCTCTTTTCAATGTTTTCCATGTAGAGACTGCTCAGAAGTGGTTTTGTCATTCCTTTCTTCTGGGGATCACCTGGCGGCCAGGAAAGCCAATGCGATTCTTGGTTGCATCAACAGAACCATAGTGTCAAGATCAAGGGAAGTGATAGTACCACTCTATTCTGCTCTGGTCAGACCCCACCTGGAGTACTGTGTCCAGTTCTGTGTGCCTTAGTTTAAAAAGGATGTTGACAACCTCGAGCGGGTGCAGAGGAGGGCGACCAGGATGGCTGAAGGTCTGGAAGAAATGTCTTATGAGGAACGGCTTAGGGAGCTGGGAATATTTAGCTTTTCAAAGAGAAGAGGGGAATACGATAGCTATGTTCAAATATTTGAAAGGATGTCATAATGAAGAGGGAACAGGTTTGTTTTCCATGGATTCAGAGACTAGGACTCGGGGCAATGGTTTTAAACTACAAGAAAAGAGATTCCATTTGAACATTCGGAAGAACTTCATGATGGTTAGAGCTGTGGAATATGCTGCCACAAAGGAGGGTGGTGGAGTCTCCTTCTTTGGAGGTTTTTAAGCAGAGGCTGGATGGATGGCCCTCTGTCGGGAGTACTGTGATGGGGGTTCCTGCATGGCAGGGGGTTGGACTGGATGGCCCCTGAGGTCTTTTCCAACTCTATGCTTCTATGGAGTGGTATCAGGAAACAAGTATCGAGTCTCGTGAGCTCCCAGATGCATTTGGTGGGGCCACTGTGAGATACAGGAAGCTGGACTAGATAGGCCTTTGGCCTGATCCAGCATGGCTCTTCTTATGTTTTTATGGTTCTATGCAAGTTGTCCAAGGCTACAAAGGATGGCTTTTCTCCAAGTGGACTCAGTGATGAATTGAACTCCCAACCTCAGGCACCACAGCCAGATAACTAAGCCACTGAGTTCTGCAGCCAGCAATGGAAATGATGACACCTGTTTTCATTTTGTGTCATCTTTTGAGAGGGCAGCAAGGATCACTTGCACTTGCACTTGCATCCTTCCACGCCCATCTCTTTAACACCCTGACCTTGATTTTAAAAAACAACTGAAGTTCACTTGTCCAGACTAGGATGCACAGGGTGCTGGGGGAGGAATAGTCATGCACAAAATATCTCTTAAGCAATGACAGAGCACCTGTTAATGAATTTAATTAATTTAGATCCTGTCTTTTTCCCTTGAAGATTCTAGACTTCTTGCAACACAAGTATAAAAAAAAACAGAAATTGCTTAAAACAAAAGCAAACCACCTCCATGACAAAATACAGTATTAAAATGCAATTAAGTTAATAATCATATGAAAGGAAGCACTGGATTCACAGTTTAGATTTTTTTTCTAAAAGCACAATAAAAAGGAAGTACAGTGGTCGAAAGCCCGCCTAAGTGAAAACGTTAGCCTTATAATTGGAACGTTTTGGCACAGTGGTTAAATGGCAGTACTGCAGTCAAGGCTCTGCTTACGACCTGAATTCAATGCTACCGGGATCACACGGTCACCTTGAGGTTGACACAACCTTCCATCCTTCCGAGGTTAGTAAATGGTGTACTTAGTTTGTTGGGGATGGGGGGGTATATCTAAATTGTCAACGGCCTAGACCAGGGGTCCTCAACCTAAGGCCCCGGGGCCGGAGGCAACCCCCCAAGGTCCTGAATCTGGCCCCTGGGACCAATTGCACCCCCCACCTACACCCTGTTTTGTGAGCAAGCCAACCTCCGCAGCTGCTTTTGGACTGTGATCCGGCCCCCAGTGGTGTCTGGGTGTGTGGTGGACTGGCCCGCTGTTTGAAAACTTTGAGGACCCCTGGCCTAGACAGTGCTTTAGGCACTATGGGGCAGCATATAAGCAATTTACAAAGAGAGACTCAAGCAGTCTGGGGGCAACCCTTCAAGAAGGCCTCTCTCCCATTCCCACGAAATGCGCTGTGAAGGTGGTGGAACAGAAGGGAAGGAGAATCCTGAATATTCTGAGGTTTACATAGGAAGGGTCATGTAGGAAGATATGGTCCTTCAGATAGCCCGAGTTCTTGCAAACCTTCGGGTTGGAGAGATAGCATATCTCTCAATGCCATTTGCAGGGAATCTTAAGCAGGTGAAGACATCTGCTTGGGAATACCCTGAAGCAAATGGGGAGCCGCTGTGTGAGGCAGAATACTGGACTGGATGGGCTGTGGCCTGTTCCAGCAAGGCTGTTCTTATGTTCTTAAGTGCTTTACAAGTCACAACCAGCCACCAAGAAGTCTGCTAGAAATGAGACTGTTTAGGCCCTTAAGCAATGAATTTCTATCCTTGCTATAACTGGGCTCCAGGTATAATAACCTGGCTGCAGCACTGTGGTCTCCAAATAGATAGATAGATAGATAGACAGACAGACAGACAGACAGACACAGTGGTACCTTGTAAAAAGGATTTAATTCATTCCAAAATGAAATTATGTTAAGCAAATTTTCCTTTATACTAATTTCCCATAGGAATGCATTGAAGACAGAGTGATCCCATTTTTATGTTGTACAGATCTACCCCATAGGCGATTATGTTAAGCAAATTTCTCCTATCTCCAGAAAATGTGTGTGTGTGTGTGTGTGTGTGTGTGTGTGTGTGTATCAAGGGCAGCTCTATATGGTGGGCAAAGTCTCTGTGAAACATGTGCTCCAAGTAACTTGGATCAGGTGTAGAAACATTTGATTTACACTCACCGAAAACATCCCATCCCCTGATTTTACACTCAGCGCTCCCTTTTGCTCTGGGGAGCCTTTGAAAGCCTACCAATGTAGGTGAGCTCCTTTAAAAATCAGACTTCACTGCTCTATCACAGCCAGTGGTCCTGATCCTAGCAGCATCAATGACTAGCTTTTTTTAAAAAATTTTTACCCCCACCCTAACCCTGCTATCATCCTGAGGCTTCCAAAAGCTTCTCTAGGGCTAAAGGGATCCTAAAATGGCAGCAGGGGTGGGGAGAGAACAGGATACTTTTAATTAGTGTAAATTGACTGTTTCCAGTGCCTGATCCAGGTTATGCCAGGCTCAACATTCCACAACAGGATTTTGCCCCAGGTGCTGTAATAAATAAATCAAATAGGATGCAGTTAAAGCATGCATGCCTATGAATAGTTAAGACCACTCCAGGAACAAAGAGATTTATTTATTTATTTGATTTATATAAATGTGCAAAAGTTATTCCTACCACCACTGAAACCTGGTCATGAAAAGGAGAAATCTGGGTGACACCCACAAATTGATAGCACCACACACCAAAACTCTCCCCACAATTTTGTATGCTAAAGGTGATGAGTTCGGTCCCTGAAAATTTCAGTGCACAGTCTTGGGAGACCTTGGCCAACTGAGGCCAACACACGGCACAGGGCAGCTCAGTCCACTGTAGCTTGAGGGCTGGTCTATAGGCGATACCTTTATAGGCCACTAATTTTTAAATAAATTGCAAGCTTTCGAGTGCAACGCACTTTTCTTCGAAGCAAGTCCCCAAAGTTCAAACATGCCAAAAGATGTGTGCTTTGAAGAGTGTGTTGCACTCGAAAGCTTGCAATTTTTTTGGTTTTTATAAGCGGCCTATAAAGCTATCGGCTGTAGCCTAGTTTTGCATTTGTGTTTTGTGATGGCCACACGGCTTTGAGTGGTGGTGTATCCTTTCAAAATACTGTACTGCTTTCTCTCAGCAACAGAACACTCGAGAAAACGACAATGAAGAAGGGGGAAAGTGAGATGCAAGCTATGAAGCAACATCCAGCTTAGTTCCCCATCACGGATGCTGTCGGTCTCAGACAAGGCGCATCCCGGTCTACCTCTTTTCACACCCATCTGCTTTTACTATTGTTGATCCCATGTTCAGCGGCTGTTCCTTGCTCAAAGAGGCATCAGTGTTCTATCGGGGCATTGCCTGCCTTTTGTGCTACCTCTCTTCAGCAACACACAATACAGTGGAACCTCATATCACAAACGGTTTGTATAACATAAAATCTGTACAACATAAAAACTTATGGAGAGGGGGGGAAATTTGCTTAACAGAATCACCTATGGGGCGAATCCATACAACATAAAAATGGCCGCGATTAGAGATTACTCTGTTTTCAATGCATATTCCTATGGGAAATTTGTATAAAGGAAAATCTGCTTAACATACAGTGGAACCTTGACTTACATGCTGCTTGAATTGTAGCATATTTGACTTGCAGCAAGAAGGGGCCTGTTTGACTTGAGTCTCAGGCTTTGACTTACAGCTTGGAGCCCCGGCGCAAGGCACCGGAATCGGGCAGCAGCCACGTCCCAGCATCGCGACTGCCGCCTCCAAACTGCTCCTGCCTTCTTCCTCTCCTCCGGCAGCAGCGGCAGCTTCGGCGAGGCCAGTTCCGAGCACCTGGAGGTGGTCCTCAGCCTCACCGAAGCCGCCGCTGCTGCTGGAGGAGAAGAAGGGCCGGGAGCTCAGGGCTGCCCTCGCTGGTTAGACAGTCGGTTCAGTCTTGTAAAAAATCTGGCTGCAGAAGTCTGGTCCACAATGGAAGCATTTTAGTTGGGGAGCTGTACAGTTGTGGGACTCTAATGGTAAGCATAGGGTTGTTCAGAACTTGGAACGTCAGGTTAAAAATAAGTAAAGCTTAAACGTTAGACATTGTTGCTACGAACATTAAAAAGTGGAGGTGTATAACTTGTGGACTATAATTCTACTGCCTCCCCCTCTCTTTGAAGAGACATTTCATTTACATCCCCGGAAGGAATCTCCTATCCCAGTCAAATTTGTGTTAAATTGCTGTTTTTTGAGGGTCTTTTTCATCATCTGGAACGGATTAATCCACTTTCCCATTACTTTCTATGGGAAAAGTTCATTTGACTTAAGTCATGTTTGACTTACGTCTAGACCTCTGGAACGGATTAATGATGTAAGTCAAGGTTCCACTGTACTTTCATTTGGAACGAATTAATTCCTTTATACAAGGTACCTCCTCTGTACCCTGATTGCTTTCGTAGCTCTATTTATTTCTTATATTATGGGGAGGTGTGGGGGGGGAGAAGAAGGGAGACTCCTTGCATGCGAGTCTATAAAGTTACCAACACAACGACACCAACAGTGGCAGCTTCAAAGCACCAAATAAAACCACAATTCGGCCCCCTTCAGGGACAGCTCCCTGTACTTTCGCCACCAACTGCTGCCGTTTCTTGCAAACTCATGTGTTTCCGGCACATCTAACTAATGTCTGGTGGACAATGATACTGGCTGGGCTCCGCAGGGCAGCCGAACAAGATGATATGCTACTCAAGCACATTGAAAATGCTGGGGACGAGAGAGAGAGAAAAACAAGAACGATACCAGCTCAAGCAAAAGACGGCTGGGTTACGACAGGCATGCTTCCGTTTGGTCTCTAGACAAACAGGATGTTAACCTCCCCCACTTGAACACCTCATGTGGAATCTTATCTGTTCGAAGCATCAGTTTTCAGAAGGTGGCCTATTCCCAAGCTGGCTTCTTGGCTTGATGCAGGAGAAAAAAAATTTGCAGGCTGGGAATAAATAAAAGGCCGCTTCCACCCAATGTTAGTATGAAAAGGCTTAGCTCGGAATCCTGTTACACAATCGTGTGAACGTCGGCCAAACTTTGCAGGCGTCCTGTGTGTTTATGGTAATAGCATGGCCGGATACGCACTTCCGAGGAGCCCAGGTGCTTGACTTGTCAAATTTATGAGCCACAGACAGCAAGATGCTGGACTCCTGGGCCAGATGCAGGGGGTGGCGGGGAGGGAGATAGGGAATTAACAAGACCACACCAGATGAAACAGATGGTGGCCATTAGAAAGAAGGACAGGAATTGCTGAAATGGCTAGAACTATAAAAAAATCTAGGAAGGTTTCTCTGGGTCTGAAGGAGCTGCAGAGCCAAGGGTTCAAGAAAGAGGAACATGCTTTTGTAAAGACCTCTTCACAACATGGAACCAATGACCTCAAGAGAACACTGGAGGCATTCGAGATTAATCTGGACAACCACCTGGCAGAGATCCTTTGACTGGTATTCCTGCATGGAGCAGGAAGTTGGACTTGATGGCCTTATAGGGCTCCCCCTTCCTACTTCACTATTCTATGATATGATTGTAAGATGGTCTTGCCATTTTTTAAATTTCAAACTTGGCTGGTGCCTGCTGACATGATGCTCATGAGTCATAAGGTGAGAACCCTGCGGGCAGCAATACGATTTCTGTGTTCCTTCCAATCTTGCTCACAACTGGGATATGTAGTAACTCAAAATGATATGGACTTCACTCTTGTGTCCTCCTACAGCTATGTAGCCATGTGACCATATGGGCAGGTTACAAGGTCCATCTGTAATGCCATCAGCTCATCATTTGATAAGGGATACAACCTTTGCTGCTCTCAAATCTGGAGAACAGTGTAAAGCCCAAAGGCAGGCAGAGAAACTATCTAGCTCAGGCATGTCCAAACTTCAGCCCTCCAGATGTTTTGGACCAACAACTCCCACAGTCCTTTGCCATTGGCAATCTAAGCTTAGAATTCTGGGAGTTGTGGTCCAAAACATCAGGAGGGCCAAAGTTTGGACATGCCTGCTCTAGCTTTACTATACTACTGCATATACCGTGTTCCCCGAAAATAAGACACTGACTTATATTTATTTTTTCTCAAGAAGACACACTAGGGCAGGCCTGCCCAAAGTCCGGCCCGGGGGCCAAATCCAGCCCTTCAGGCCATTCTGAGTGACCCGCGGCTGGCTGCCCTGCCCCTCCCTCCCCCTCCTTCGCCCCATTTTTTTTTAAATCTTCTGCCAACACTGACACCACCGGGAAGCTTGAGGGGCTGGGTGGGCCGGCCGGCCGGTGAGCAGAAGCTTGTGGGGCTGGGTGGGCAGGCAAGGGGGTGGGCCACCACCACCAGCACCGCTGAGAAGCTTGTGGGGCTAGGTGCATGCACGGGGGGGGGGGAGCAGCCACCACCGGCATCACTGGGAACCTTGTGAAGCTAGGCGCCTGCCTTCCTTCCTGTGGGTGGGGTTTGCAAGGGGTCAGTAGGTGGGGCTTATGGGTCTTTGGGTGGGGCTTGCAGTGGGGTGGCAGGGTCAGGGAGCAACCGGCCCCTGACACATTCTCAGCCACCACACCAAATCTGGCCCTCCTTACAAAAAGTTTGGGCACCCCTGCACTAGGGCTTATTTTCAGGGGATGTCTTACTTTTATTAAGTATAGTATGCTTGAATGTCAGCCCTGCACACAACCATAGCCACACCCATCTCTATTATCAGGGTAGGGCTTATATTTAACAAATGCATAGAATTGTTGTTGTGAACCGCCTGGAGTTCCTTCGGGAAGACGGGCGGTATATAAGCCTTAAAATAAATAAATAAATAAATAAATAAATAAATAAATAAATAAATAAATAGAAATCCTGCTAGGGCTTATTTTTTGGGGAGGTCTTATTTTCAGGGAAACAGGGTATTTAGTGTTTACTATTATCCATCAATTTCAGCATCCACAGGAGTCGCAATGTATCTCATTTCATCTTAAACCAAGCAGACTTTCCTACAATGTCTGGAGTTCTTCATTTGGAGAGGATGGGTGACTTTAGATGGCTGATCTAATAGAAAAGCCATTAGACAGTCTACGCACGGCATGTATTTTGCTTTTTTGAAAAAGGACAATGTTTAGTTCTTGGTATCCCTCACTTGCAAGGAGATTCACAGATGAAACAGGCATTGGGGGCTAAATTACTTGAGATCCTAGATAGCGTCTGGGTGGACAATCAATATCATTGGACAAAAGTATCAACCAGGGTGGATTTAAACCACATGGATTTTTTTGATGAATTAAATTAAAGCATTAGTTTTTTAAGTACAGTATTTAAATCATGATTTAAATCAAATGGATTTTTTTTAAAAAAGGTCATTGATTTTTATCTAGCCCAATGCAAATGGCTGATCCTGTGCAAAGCAATTCCAATATGGGAATGAAATACATGTACAGTGGACCCTTGTATAACAAACAGTTTGTATAACATAAAATCTGTACAACATAAAAAATTCCAGAGATAGGGGAAATTTGCTTAACATAATCGCCTATGGGGCAAATCCGTACAACATGAAAATGGGATTACTCCGTTTTCAATGCATTCCTATGGAAAATTTGTATAAAGGAAAAATTGCTTAACATAATTTCATTTGGAACGAATTAATTCCTTTATACAAGGTACCACTGTACGTCCTTTCTCCCCCATCTCATCCTACTTCCTTGATCCAAAAATTTGCTCCAGCCGTTAACGAATGTTTGCTTAAAAGGCGTCGTCTCATCCTGAGGCATCCGGCTTCCATTCCAAACGCTAATCCCGCTCATTACTTGGGTCGATTCTGTGCAAACTCTTCGAAGTTCGTTGTAGGCAAGGCAGAACCTACTTACAAAAAAAAGAGCACATTTGTGCTGTGCTACACCAACAATGTTCTCTTTGACAAGCATGTTCCACCCTCGAGGTGCTCATGTTTCCACTCCAGACTGGGAGAGGCCAAACACCTCCTGGCCCACCTGCCAAACAACAGGTAAACCCTCTGGATCAGCAGACAGCCAAAAAGAACCAGTCCAGATTCACTAAGGACATGGCGAACTGCTGCCCACACTGAGTGGGCTTCCTTCGGGTTTTTGAAAGCTGCACAGACCTAGGCCACCTCATGTAGGCACTTCCCCTTTGAATATGCTGCCACAAAGGAGGGTGGTGGAGTCTCCTTCTTTGGAGGTTTTTAAGATGAGGCTGGATGGCCATCTGTGATGGGGGTTCCTGCATGGCAGGGGGTTGGACTAGGTGGCCCTTGAGGTCTCTTCCCACTTTAGGATTCTATGATTCTAAGCCCACAGAGACACTACCCAGCAAAGAAGGAAGTTCATTTTGGGTAGCTAAAATACTAGCAATTATCTCAAAACGCCCTTTTAAAAAAAGGGGAAGGAGAGAGAGTGTGCGTGCTAATCTAGAAGAGGAACGGGTCTCAAAAGGCGGAAATTTCACAACATAATAAAGCAGGGTCTGTTTTTTTATTTTATTTTCTGTCTTTCAAGGGGACTTGATATGTTGTTTCTGGGAAACTGACAGCTGAATACCACAAGCGCATAATAATGTCCAGTCCAAGAGCCGCACTGGTTCAGCGGCATTGGACATTACAGAGAGAACCAAGGAAACTATGTAGGCTGGCAACACCAGGAGCTGATGGGAGGAGTAACCAGTTGGCCTGCTGGCTGCAAATGCAATACACTTCCCCTTTAAAGTGCATGGGTCTTGGCAGCAGGGTTTTGGATATACATTACTATCTATCTATCTATCTATCTATCTATCTATCTATCTATCTATCTATCTATCTATCTATCTATCTATCTTTCTTTCTTTCTTTCTTTCTTTCTACCTATCAATCAAAGATTAAGATTAAGATCTAGCCAGGGAGCACTCCTGAAAGAGCCATCCCTCAAGGAGGTGCGAGGGATGGTTTGTAGACACAGGGCCTTTTTGGCAGCTGCCTCCAGGCTATGGAATGCCCTCCCAAGTGAGACCCGCCTGGCGCCAACATTGATAACATTTCGGAGCCAGGTAAAAATCTTCCTGTTCCAGAAAATTGTTAATTGATATAATAGAGATTGTGGGTCCTGGGGCAGTTTTAATGCAATGTTTTTATTATTGTTTTAATTATTGATTGACATTTTAATGTTTTAACTGTTTTAATAGTTTTTTTTTAATTGTAAGTCGCCTAAAGACTTTTGGGTAGCGGGCGGCATATAAGCTGTAAAAATAAATAAATAAATAAATAAATAAAATACCTACCTACTTACCCAATATGCCATTGGTCACTCAGAACCAGAGGCATGAATTAAACAATGAAGTGTCAATGTAATTTACTTTCCCCTAAACACAACATCTGTAATTAAGGGACCATAAAGGCTCATTACAAACAGTATTCTATGGAAAGGATTATCCACCATGGAAGAGAACCCGGTAGAGAGAACTGTTCTCTGTATGTGTTTGTATCAACTGTTTATGCTTTGCAAGTTATGGGCTTTTTTTGGGGGGGGTCATAAAAGTTCTATGCAGACTTTTGAACTCTATGGGGATTCTGTGCCCTGAAACCCAGCACTGTTGAAGTGAGAAATATATTCTGGCACTCCTAGCCCCAAACATAAGTTTCTTGAGGGACAGACACATCTGGTATGAAACATGGGTCCAGGAGGGTTCCCATAAATAGTCTGAAGTCAAATCTTTGCACTTCACTCAGGACTGTGTTCTTTATTCTGCAGATGCCATAATGCCTACACATGACTTCTTAGGCATTCAAGGGCCATGATCTCCTATGGCTCACCTAGTGAAATATATTATGCAAGTATTTTGGCTTTTTTTTTGTTTAATTCATTGGGATACATTTCTTTTCTTGAATGACAATTTCCAATTTTTTACATAGCATGGCCATATTGGCTGGGGTTTGGGTAGTACTTTTTCAAGCAATCTCTGTTTTCAATCCTGCCAAGAAGCTATGGTGGTACCTTGTATAAAGGAATTATTTCATTCCAAATGAAATTATGCTAAGCAAATTTTCCTTTATACACATTTCCTGTAGGAATGCATTGAAAATGGAGTAATAATCGCGACCATTTTATGTTGTACGGATTCGCCCCATAGGCGATTGTGTTAAACAAATTTCCCCTATCTCCGGATTTTTTTAATGTTGTATAGATTTTATGTTATACAAACTGTTATACGAGGGTCCACTGTACCCTGAAATACACAATGGTAGATGACACATCACAGCAACAGAGAGGGAACTGGAATTTGGTAACTGGTCAGAAAAACTGCCACTGGGATTTTTTAGCTCATGTTTGGAACCTAAATGGGGGTGATGCGGTTTTTGTGATGGGATGTTGAAGTGGGGAATTGAAGGGGACCTCCACACCCCACTTCCCTGCAGCAGCAAAGGAAGGAAACCAGAACTCTTTCATTGCATTGCCACTGTTAGATACCAATGTCACACAGCACTCCAGCGGAGAAGAAAATGAAGTTCTATTGAATTCTTTCTGGTACAGAAGGGGTGCAAGAAGACCTCCATGCAAGCACTGCTAGTCTTTTTTGGTGTGTGTGTGTGTGTGTGTGTGTGTGTGTGTGTGTGTGTGTGTGTGTGTGTGATCATTCCCCATAATTTAATTATTTAATTGTGTAAGGGCCTTTTCACACGACCCCTAAGATCCGCTGGCCACTTAAATTCGGACCAGGGATCTTGGGGGTTCGTTGCTCTTTCTACGTCCCCACCCCTCCACACTTTCTTGCTCTTGTCTGCGTGAGGGGAGGGAGGAAAAAAGAGAGGAAAAAATGCAGGCTCACCTCCGAAGCTGCCCGGAGCCCCGTCGTTGTCCTGATTCCTTCTCTTCTGTTTGTTTGTTTTTTGCCTCCCGCCCCTTCTCTTAAAGGGTCGGGAGGCAAAAAAAACAAAAAAACAAGCAGAAGCGAGGAGAGCTCTGCACTCACCAGATTAAATCCGGACCTGGGGATTTTCACCCTCCTAGAGCAGGTACAAGAAAAGTGCGCTGGGACGCGCTTAGGTGGGCGTGGTTGCACTTAATTTCCTGCAAACTCTGGAGCTGGTGGGGAAACAATTGTAAGCTCCGGAGCTGGCAGCCATTTGCTGCGGAGTTTAGGGGTCGTGTACAAAGGCTCAAAATTGTTTACTTTGATTGTGAGCTGCCCAGAGACCTTTGGGTAGTGGGCGGCATGCAAGCTATATAAAATAAATAAATAAATAAATAAATAAATAAATAAATAAATAAGCACTAGCAATGGAGAGAGAAAAACAGCAAAGAGGGGAAACCTCTGCCCCACTCACTGATTTTTATGACATCCTAAAATATGGCATTTTAAAATTCTACTTTTCCTGCCCATGCCACAAGGCTAGCATCAAGCCCAAAACATCACACTTAGTAGGATATACAGAAACGAAGGAGGTCAAGAGAGGGTGGTCAGAGGGAACAGAATGTGAAGACTGGAAAAGTCCTATCAATAAACACGGGAATTATTAAGTATTTCCCCCGTTGCTCTAAACATCATTTTTAAAAGGTCTCAGGCACCCAAAAGGCACATTTTCCAGCCTTAATTTCAATGGAAGAGACAATGTGTAAAGTGGAACTAATGCACTCAAAATATTTAAACCAGGGAAAAGATTCTGGAGGTCGCAGAACTGGACATTTTAAGAGAGATTTTAAAAGACCAAAGAGCGCAGAGAGAAAGGGAAAAAATTATTGGGAACCAGTATATAAATGGATGCAACAGAAGACTAGAAAACCACCCTGAATATATATAAAGCTGTAAAAGATGTTAAGAGGACATGGAAAGCAACAATGACTTTATCTAGGGTAGAAGATATAACAATGGTTAAGTAATTATTATAATAGGGATGTATTGTTATATTGTTTTATTGTTGTCTGTTTTTAAGTCTATTGTGTGAACCGCCCAGAGTTCCTTTGGGAAATGGGAGCGGTATACAAATGCAATAAATAAATAAATAAATGCAATAAATAAATTGTGTATGTGTGTGTGTGTGTGTGTGTGTGTGTGTGTGTGTAAACCCTCTCCTTATTCCCTTCCCCCCACTTCTGCAATTCTATCCTTATCCTTTTTATATATTTTTAATAAAACATTTTACTAGAAAGATTATAGAAACATTATAAATACAAATAAAAAAGAAATAGAAAGAAAAACAAAACATTTTTTAGACCAAGGGAAGGAGCTTTGGAAGAGGTACACCAAGTTCAAGGCGGAGGGCATGCATGTGCATCTGCTCTAAAATTAGTTTCTGCTCACTTATGATAATCGAACCCAAACAGCTTGTGGTCCAGAAGCAAGGGTCCCTCACCCTTGTTCTCTGCTAGGACCACGGAGTGCCCCCACCCCTGTATGGACATTTCCCCTGACTTTTAACGTGCCATAAAAACAGACCGATAGAAAGGAAGTGAACATGGGCGACTAATAAAAGCAACATCTCACGAACTATGAAGTTTTCTGGGCTTTGAGCAGGGGGTGACAGAGAAGTCTGACGCAGGAGCTTCGGGTAGCTAAGAAAGATGGGTTGGCCCTTTTTGCTAGGAAGAAGGCTCTACTGACACCCTCGCAGCAGGATACGACTCTTACTGGCCCATGGCATGAGACCGCAGGGTTGTAGACTGATCCTACCTGTTCCATGGCCTGCTGGGTTCCATCTAGCCATTGCGGAGGCCTGCTCCTAGATCTGCCACAGTATACTTTTTACAAAAGGGCCGGTGCAAAGACTTGAGGTGTGGCAGAAAAAGAAGGGGGGGAAGGGGAGGAAAGAAAGGAAGGAAGGAAGGAAAGAGAGAACAAGAGAGAGAGAGAGACAGGGGAAGCGAGCATCTCATTACTTAACAGGAAGGGGAGGGCTGAAGGATGTGGCATAACGGAGTGCAACGCCGAAGCCCATTTTTGGGAAAACCCCATCAGCCAAAGACTTGCCCTGAAAGGCTTCCTAGAGACAGGAAAAGCCAGGAGCCACACCAAGAACGAAGAGAGGAAGTGGTTGAGAAAAAAAGCCAAAAAAGCCTGGCGTGACCCACAATGGTGGCATTTGTTAAAAGAGACCACTGCTCCCTCTTCTCCTGCCACACCACGGCACTGGTTTTCGGAGAATCAGTACAGAGATGTTCAACAGGCACGCCCTTCGCAAAGTTCTTCCTCCTTTCCCTTCCTCCTTCCTTGGCTCTTCAACCTCAGCCTCGGGAAGTTACCTTTTTGGACTACAGTGCCCAGAATCCCCTTGCCATCATGGCCCCTGGTTTTTCAAAACAAGCAAACAAAGAAACAATGAACTAAAAGGCATCCTTCTTTGGGGTGGGAAGGAGACGTACGGTTTATGTTCTTTCTTCAACACAAAAATGGGCAGGGATAAGCTTATTGGGAACAACACACCTGCTTTGGAGAACAACACAAACTGCTGAAAGAATCACCTTTGGCTGTACCGTTGGACCTGGCTGGCATTGCTCCCGGATTCCCAGGGGGGAATCCCCCCACTGGGGTCTGCGGTATTTTTTATGAGCTTGAGTAGACATGCTGATTTTCCCTGCCAAGGAAAACAAGAGATCTCCCTGCTATCATTTGGAGTTGGGGGCTGTGTGTGTGTGTGTGTGTGTGTGTGTGTGTGTGTGTGTGTGTGTGTGTGTGTGTGTGTGTGTGTGTGTGTGTTGTTTGCCTCAAAGGAAAGGATGCTAGTTTTCCTGAAAAATTCTGTGCCAACTGTGGAAAGACTGGAGGAATGAAAAAGAGTTCCTCGTCTCACTCTTGGACTGGAGCCAACGAATCTGGCAAACTTGCGAATTCTAACTTACTTACTGTGGACCCTCGTATAATGTATAACATAAAATCTGTACCACATAAAAACTTCCGGAGATAGGGGAAATCTGCTTAACAGAATTGTCTATGGGGCAAATCCATACAACATAAAAATGGTTACAATTAGGGATTACTCTGTTTTCAATGCATTCCTATGGGAAATTTATATATAAAAATTTGCTTAACATAATTTCATTTGGAACGAATTAATTCCTTTATACAAGGTACCACTGTACTTACTTACTTCTACCCCACCTACCTGGCCACATGGCCACTCTTGTTGTGTCATTATAGTCTAAGTGGACAAAACTGATATTTTCTAGCAAGGACTATTCACACCCCTCTTTTTGGCCTAAGAGAACCAGACCTTTGAAATTCTGTATCGCTGTTTCTATCTATCATTCTCCCGTGATGCCAAAACCCAGCCTACACGTCTACAAGAAGACAGGAGCAGATCTGAATGTCAGCAGCAGGGTTCTTTGGGACAGGGGCTCCTCACGTAATCCCCTTATTTTCTCCTATAAAAATGAATGCCTATCATTCGTTCCGCACAGAAAAAGTAAAAGCAATCTTGCTGCAGGCCAAACATCCAGAACTGATTACTGCTTCCCTAGTAATGCTGCATAATGAAGTGGCTCATTTCCCCACCCCCACCCCCTTTCCCTTGGGCATTTTAATTTCTAGGGGCGCAATTCATGTGCATTTACCCGAGACAATCTACATTTGCTCATTAGTAGTGGCCCTTCCCTGTTAGGAAAACTCAACTTTGCAAAGAAGTCCATAAAGAACCACGAACCCTCAAAAATGCGCAACTGGCGCCTTGCCTGCAACTCTCCACGTTGTCACGTGTTTAATTTTTTAAAAATGAAATGATATAAAGAGTAGGGGTATATATTTTGTAGGGCTTTTAGGAAATAATGGCTCAATGGGATTCTAACAGGGAAAGGAGCTATTTATTAGCAAATCTGGGAATGAAAGGAAACGTGGGCTTTTACATAGGGAGGGAATGTGTCTCCTTTCTGCACTGCATTTAGGTGGAAATAAACTGATTCATTTGCCTAAATGTAACTTCTGCTCCCAAATCCTCGTGTTCTACGAAGAAATGGCAGAGATTTAGCAGTAAGGACATGTGTGTGTGTGTGTGTGTGTGTGTGTGTGTTGCTAGATTACTCCTGTTTTATTCCTGCAATATCCTGGGTGGTTTATGGAAAGTAAAGATTAAGTTTCCAAAATTAATCCGCTTTCCTCTTTCTCCTTAGGTTAGCAGCAACCTTGAAGGGACATCCAGTGTGGTGGTCAGTGGTGTCAGTAGGCCAGGACTTAGGGGACATGGGTTCAAATCACTGGCTGATTGTGGGAACTCACTTGCGATAACAACTTCTTAAATATCTAACATAACTTGAAAGCCATACTAGAGTTGATGTAACCACACAACGACACAGCAACGGAAATGGCAGTTCTATCCTAGGCATGACTCGTCTTGAAAAAGGCTTTCTATTACTTTTTTACCGTCAAACATCCTTACACTGGCAAAAACATGCAAATGAAATACCGTATATACAGTGGTACCTCGGATAACAAATTTAATTTGTTCTCCGAGGCAATTCGTTCTCCAAAAAAAAAAATTCATTATCTGAAACGCGGTTTCCCACAGGAATGAATGGGAAACCAATTAATCCATTCCAGAGCCTAGGAAAATGACACAGACACCTGGTTTTTTGCTCAAAACTCTTTATAAAGTGCACTTTAAAGGTACAGATGTGATGCAGCCCGGGATAGCTCTTTTTTACTGATGCATGCTGGAAATTCATTGTCCGAGGCAGTCCATAGGGAAAATTCGTTATCTGAGACAGCCCATAGCAAAATTCGTTATCCGAGGGAGACTTTTGCGATTCGTTATCAGAGGCAGCCCATAGGGAAAATTCATTATCCGAGGCAGCCCTATACATGGAAATTGCAATTCGTTATCTGAAAAATTCGTTATCAGGGACATTAGTTATCCGAAGTATTACTGTACTCGAATATCAGCCGAGTTTTTCAGCCCTTATTTTTGGCTTGGGGGGGGGGGGAAACGCCCTTGACTTATATTTGAGTGAATATGGTTACTGTACTTCCGCCACCTCCCGAATGCTCGTCCAGCTTTGTGGGGGGGGGCAGCAGAGGGCAAGTCCTGCCTGTTGAAGAAGGCACCCTAGGCTTATACTCATGTCAATCAGTTTTCCCAGTTTTTTTTGGGGGGGGGGGGGAATAGGTGCCTCGTCTTATATTCGGGTTGGCTTATACTAGAGGATATATGGTAAATTACAGTTAGAAACCCAGCAAAAACAAGGGGGATTTCCAGTGATTTTAAGCAGATCCAAGAATGTTAATGTTTAAAAATGACTCCTTCAACATTCACGGAAATGGAGAAATCAATTTGCTATTGCTGTTGTTGGGAGGAGGGATATGATTTAATTTATGACGTCCTTACTTAATGCATTAATTAAATTATTTTTAAAAAAAACCAAACTGGCGATTTACAAAGAGTGGCCTATTTGGCTATCACTCTGGCCATTAATGGCAGTTTTTTTTTTCATTTGGTGGCTCTTTTTCTAGCGTTTAAATGCTTTATTATCCTCATCAGGCATTAGATTACAACTCCTGCAATCTGACCAAGCGCTGGGGAATACGGGATCTGTAATGCAGTCCGTCTGGAAACTGCAAGATTAGAGGTTTTCCAGAATCATGGGATCTCCCAATTTGTTCAGTTAACTGTGCTCACGACCTGAGTTCAATCCCCGGTAGCAGGCTCAAGGTTCACTCAGCCTTCCATCCTTCCGAGGTCGGTAAAATGAGTACCCAGCTCGCTGGGGGGGGCAATGTGTAGCCTGCACACTGTAATTCAAAATTGTAAACCGCCCAGAGACTACTTGTAGTGGTATGGGGCGGTATATAAGCAGAACACTTTGCTTTTGCTTTGTTTTCACCAATTCACGTCTCTAATGTATCTTATCCCCACCAACATGTTGCTCACCTGTTCTTCAAACACCTGGATTATACAGCTGGACTAGAAAAGGCCTATTAGAAACCAGCTATTCGGCTGAGTACAGTGTTCCCCTGCCCTTTCACGGTTCATATAATGCAGTCCCACTATATTGCAGACCACAGTACCCGAAAGGGCTTGGGGGGGGGAGGTTTTAAATGTCTTCAGCGGGAGAGGCAAGCACTTGCCTCCGTTGCTGAATGTCCCTTTCAAACCTGGCACGCCACTCACCCGCACCGCCCGGGGAGTGCTGGGAAGAGGCGTGCGAGGTTTAAAATGCCTTCAGCAATGGAGGCAAGCACTTGGCCTCTGTTGCTGAAAGCATTTTAAACCAACCCGACCTGCATCCACATATCGTGGATATTCAATTATCACGGGTTGGGTTGGTCCCTAAACCCCACGATAGACCGGGAGGGGGGTTTACTGTATTTCACTAAGGCAGGCATGCCCAACAGGTAGCCCGTGAAGCGTTCAAAAGTAGCCCGCTGGCCATTAATAAAAAAAAGTGAGGGGCCAAGTTCTCCACCCCTCCCTCCCCCATCCCAAGGACCACCACTGCCCCAGCAACGTTCTGGGTTTGCCAGCCCACTCTCTCAGCCGAGCGGGGCAGTTCAAGGGCCAGGGCACATTGAAATTTGTTCCCTCCAGAACAGATTAATTGGTTTTCAATGCATTCCTATGGGAAACCGCTGCTCTACTTACAAAAAGTTCATACTTATGAGCATGTGCTCGGAACGGATAAAATTTGTAACTAGAGCTTTTAGTTGAGTAGCCCTCAGGCACTTTGGGCCAGAAAAAGTAGACCTTGGCCTGTTCAAAGTTGAACAGCCCTGCACTAAGGTTTCTCATTATTGCCTTTTAGTTTCTTCCACCTTTTATACTGGATTAAAATGGAAATAGATCAATAGTGTATCTAAGAAGTGTACCGTAGCGCGCGCTAGACACTGAGAGACACACAGAGATATTATAGATTGATGAAAGTTAAAAGGAAATTAAGCTTGCAAATCTGTTCTTTTAAGGTTTGGAAATGAGAAATGAAACACATAAGGCCGAAATGATGGTAGAATAACTGTAACTGACCCATGTATAACAGCATCTGATAAAACAATACATGTATTTTGTTTTATGTAGAAAACAAGTAAAAATTATTTATTAAAAAGAGCAACAACCCATTCATAATACCGTTTCAGTGGATACAAACCCATGGGAACATTGATGTGCAGTACTAAGTGGGAGTTAAGTTATCTGTTGAATTAAGAGTGAAAAATGCTTTATCAAAAATATTTTGAGTGCCTCCGAGCATATGCAGAAGACTTTCTGACAAATGCCCCCCTCCCTACTCACAAAGAATCAAGATGCTGGGTTGCACATTTCCCTCAAATGTAGTATGAATGGAAAAAATATATACAGTGGACCCTTGTATAACAAACAGCTTGTATAACATAAAATTTGTACAACATTAAAAATTCCGGAGATAGGGGAAATTTGCTTAACATAATTGCCTATGGGGAAAATCCGTACAACATAAAAAATGGGATTACTCTGTTTTCAATGCATTCCTATGGGAATTTGTATAAAGGAAAATCTGCTTAACATAATTTCATTTGGAACGAATTAATTCCTTTATACAAGGTACCATTGTATATAGGTTTCAAAATGATCCCTGGCATGCAAAACAGGTGCTTTTTCATAAAACAACGCAAGTGACAGATATAACAGATTAAGACAGTGTATATACACAATCTCTCTCTCTCTCTCTCTCTTTCTCTCTCTCTCTCTCTCTCTCTCTCTCTCTCTCTCTCTCTCTCACACACACACACACACACACACACACACACACACACACACACACACACACACACACACACACACACAAGCCTAGAGCCAGGACCCTTCTGGCTGTTAACCTTCATAATCCTTTTGGCCTCAAGATTTAAATCAAAGAAGAACGGATGGGCCCTGCAACCTATCTATAAAAAGCCCGGCCCCATCGGATGAGATAAGTCCCTATTAATCACCTATTAAAAGTTCTGTAAAAGGCAGTTTAAAAAAGAGTCAATAGCTATTTAATCAGCATTCCTCCCCCCCCCCAGACAAAACGGAATGCATTTCAAAAAGCATTCCTGAGCGGTACAGAGGGAAAGTTTCCAAAGAGGCGGCGGCGGCGGGGGGGGGGGGGAGCAGTGCAAGCCAAGTCCCATTATCTATCCCAATGAAAGGATGTCCATACACTTTGTGCCAAGCTAGCTTCAAGCCAAGAGGAAAAGGGGGGGGGCACAAAAGTATCCAAATTCAGCATGCAATATAAATTATGCAAAACACTCAAAATAACACTCCATATACATTCTTTCAGGACAGCTGCCAAAAGAATCTCAGGCACCTTAAAGCAGGGATGGTAAACCCCGAAGAATGTTAGGTGCTGTCTCTCCAGCATAAAATAAGCACTCCTAATGCAATCGCTGTTGATCGTGTTTGGTTTTTTTTTTTTAACACAACTGGGAAACATGCCATTCCTCCCTCCCCCAAAGAATACCCCTCAAAGCCTTTCTGGTGTCTAAAAAAAGCAGGCCGTTTTCGGTTTCTGGAAAAAGGACCTTTTAAGGCCTAAAATTCACCCAGTGGGAATATGTCGATAGGGGCAATCCGAGTTTATGGAAGTGCAATTTGCAAGTTTATTTATTTATGTCTTTTATAGCCCACCAGAGGAACCGAAGGCAGCTCACACAGACTCGGAGGCTGCAGTTGGCGCAAATCCAGCGGGTGTGATTTGGGCCTCTGCTTCTCCTGAATTAAGAGATCTGTTCCAAGTTTGTGCAACCTGAGGATGTGGGAAGGATCCTTGGGTGAGGTGAGAGACACCTCATGCACACTTGCCCTTCTACTAAATACATGTGTGCCATTAAGTCAATTCCGAGTTACGGTGACGCTTTCCAAGATTTCCCTGGTAGAGAATATTCAGGTTTACCCTTCCCTTCTGGGAAGTACCTGGAGTACTGTGTCCAGTTCTGTGCGCCTCAGTTTAAAAAGGATGTTGACAAGCTCGAACAGGTGCAGAGGAGGGCAATTGGGATGGTTGAGGGTCTGGAGGAAATGTCTTATGAGGAACGGCTTAGGGAACTGGGAATGTTTAGCCTCTCTAAAAGAAGGCTGAGGGGGGATATGATAGTTATGTTTAAATATTTGAAAGGATGTCATATTGAGGAGGGAACAGGTTTGTTTTCCATGGCTTCAGAGACTAGGACTCGGGGCAATGGTTTCAAACGACAGGAAAAGAGATTCCATTTGAACATTAGGAAGAACTTCATGACAGTTAGAGCTGTCCGGCAGTGGAATATGCTGCCACAAAAGAGGGTGGTGGAGTCTCCTTCTGTGGAGGTTTTTAAGCAGAGGCTGGATGGCCATCTGTCAGAAATACCGTGATGGGGGTTCCTGCATGGCAGGGGTTGGACTGGATGGCCCTTGAGGTCTCTTCCAACTCTATGATTCTATTATTCTGCTGGGGCAATCCTGGAACTGTGTATCTTCCCCAAGGCTACACAACTAGCTCCTCCTTCTTCTAGTCAGTCTCAAGAACTTCATTCTTTTCCAAGAATGATGGCTTTTGTTTGGTGTCTCGGCTACAGGGATTCCTGAATGAGACAGATTATGCAGGTCCATTTTAATCTGGTTTCAGGCCTGACTGGAGGATGGAGGTCACTTTGGTCATCTTGGTGGACAACTTATACCAGTAACGGAAGGGTGGCCCTGTAGGGGTCTCTTTTGGACACAGTCCTTTGCCACTGGCAATCTAAGCTTAGAATTCTGGGAGCTGTGGTCCAAAACATCAGGAGGGCCAAAGTTTGGACATGCCTGCTTTTGGATCTCTCAGAGGTGTTCCACAGAAGCCTTGTGCATGGTCTGTCTGAGATGGGACATGTTTGCAGTGGCTCCAGTCCTTCCTGGTGGTCGTGGTGGTCGAGGAGTGGGTGTCATGGCTTTTAGATGTCATGGCTGCTGGCCTATGGGATCCGCTGGAGTTCTCTGATGTCCTTTATGTTATTTAACATATCCATGTACCAATGAGGAGAGGTTTGAATCTAGGAGTTCGGTCTCTCCGGTATGCAGATGTCAACGGGGGAAAAAAAAAACGAACGACACAACAGCTCCCTGTTATGAGAACATATTAAGGGACTACAGTGGTGCCTCTACTTACAAATTTAATCCATTCCAAATGCATGCTCTTAAGTCAAACAACTCTTAGGTAGAGGTACCGTATCTTTAAAAATTGGAAAAAAATTGATTTAAAAAAAATTGTAAGTAGAGCAGACTGCATCTAAAATGTGTAAGGTGGCAGTTAAAACACCAATGGGTTTCTGCTCTTAAGTTGAATTGCTCTTAAGTAAGACTGCTCTTAAGTAGAGGTAGCACTGTACCTATAATTTTGTAGGCTTCCTAAAAATTTTCATGCAAGAGGGAAACGTTAACCTTAACTGCACCAATGCAGATCGCCAAGAGGGCTTGAAAGAGATGAGGATTGTACAGGTTATTGGGTTGGGTTTGTTTTTTGTTTTTCACTACAGTCTTCTGAGCGTAACACTTCAATCTTCCTGCAGCGCTTCAGGAAGCATCTAAAACTGCTGCAAGTTCCCTTTTCGGGGTAGTTTCATAATGCCTGCAACCAACGATGGCAACCCTCTGGTGCAGGTCTGATGCGCTCCTTCCCCAAACTGGCCCAGAGCACGTTTTCCAGGCCAAACTCATGACTCTGAGCATGGTTTTCGTCCCTACTGCAGGGAATGATGGGAGAGTTAAAAGAATGCTGTCCCCTACCATTGCCTGCTGGACCGTGGGAACAAAGACCATGTTTCTTCACCTTCTCAGATGACCACCAGAGAAACAGGCAACAAGGGAGAGGGGCCCTTTTTCCACCCTCATTGCTCAAGAATTTTCATTTTCCGCAATGTGCCCTGGACAGATCCATTGCCTGCTGGTGGAACGGGAAAAGGTGCAGAATGAAGCACAGTAGACGCGAAATGGTTGACTTCCCTAATCACAACCATATGTTGTACTCAGAGGGCCGAATTTGGACAAACCGTGCTTGATTGTAGGTGTTTTGGACCACAACTCCCAGAGTTCTAAATAGATGCCGCAGTGCCTGTAGTGGTCCAAAACATCTGGAGGCCGAAGTTTGGACATGCTTGATTTAGGTCTACTAAATATGCCGCAGTGCCTTAGCTAACCAGGAGGGGGCATTTATGACTTGCTAAATTTGTAAGTATCTTTCAGGACCAGATACAAGTACCTGCAGATTTCCATACTATGGGTCTCTCTGCCCGATCTTAAGCTGTAGGCAAGTTGGGGCAGAAAGGATGGCCACTAAGAGTTATTCTGGACCAAAACAGGACTCTCATGCCTCCTGGAGGATGACAACTCACAAAGTCTTGAACTAAATAAAATGGGTCTGCAATTTCCCCTCCTCCCCATCTTCAACACCTCTGCAACCCAGAAGGTTTTCTATCTCCCAACAGGCAATTTAAGGAATGCATGAGGTGGTGGTGCAAAGAGGAAGAAGGAGGAGGGTGACCATGATGTTTGAAGGTCAGGAAGAGATGTCTTATGAGGAACTGCTTAGGGAACTGGGAATGTTTAACCTTTCAAAAAGAAGGCTGAGAGGGGATGTGACAGCTATGTTTAAATATTTGAAAGGATGTCATATTGAAGAGGGAACAGGTTTGTTTTCCATGGCTTCAGAGACTAGGACTCAGGGCAATGGTTTCAAACTGCAGGAAAAGAGATTCCATTTGAATATTAGGAAGAACTTCATGACAGTTAGAGCTGTTCGGTGGTGGAATATGCTGTCACAAAGGAGGGTGGAGGAGTCTCCTTCTTTGGGGGTGTTTAAGCAGAGGCTGGATGGCCATCTCTCGGGAGTCCTGTGATGGGGGGTTCCTGCATGGCAGGGGGTTGGACTAGATGGCTCTTGAGGTCTCTTCCAACTCTATGATTCTATGAATCACTCAATTCTGAGGAATCACATCCTTTCAATGGTAGATGGCCATTGTTAGATGCTCCTGAGTGCCTTTGTTTCATACTTATTCAGATTACGTTGCTTATGTACTAATAATGTAGTTATAAGAACATTTTAAAAAGAACATAAGAAAAGCCATGCTGGATCAGGCCAACGGCCCATCTAGTCCAGCTTCCTGTATCTCACAGTGGCCCCACCAAATGTGTCTGGGAGTGCACGAGACTAGATATCTGTCTCTTCATACCACTCCCCTGCATCTGGCCCTTGAAGTACCCTGGTTTTAAGCCTGGAGATTACACATCTCCATCATGGTTTGTAACCTGTGATGGACTTTTCCTCCAGGAATCTGTCCAATCCCCTTTTGAAGGCATCCAGGCCAGATGCCATCACCACATCCTGTGGCAGAGAGTTCCATAGACTAACAACACTCTGGGTAAAGAAGTATTTTCTTTTGTCTGTTCTCACTCTCCCAGCCCACAGTTTGAGTGTATGTCCCCTAGGTCTGGTATTTTGTGAGAGGGAGAAGAGCTTCCCTCTATCCACTTGACTCATTCCCTATATAATGTTGTACGTCTCAATCATATCCCCCCCTCACGCGCTTTTTTTTCCAGACTAAACAGCCCCAAATGTTTTAGCGTTTTCTCATAAGGGAGGTGCCCCAGCCCAGGAATCATTTTAGTCGCTCTCTTTTGCACCTTTTCCAGATCCACAATGTCTTCTTTGAGATGCGGTGACCAGAACTGTACACAATACTCCAGGTGCGGCCTTAATTTCGTTTTGTATAATGTTGGCTGTTTTATTTTTGTGCTGTCAAGTCAATTCTGACTTTTATGATGATCCTTTTCAGGGTTTTCTAGATAGAGAGTAATAAGAAATGATGTTTTTCATTTCAGGCACTGTGCAGCTGGCCCAAGGCCACCCAGGCTGGCTCTTCTGGGATACACAGCCGTGAACTGAACTCCCAAACCCTATCTTGGCAGCCCAATAGCTATCTCACTGAGATATTCCGCCAGCATCTATTTATAATCAATATTTTTTTTAAATTACGGAAAGCTGGGAATAAAAGAGATGGGGAAAATCCCTCCTGACTCCTTATTACCGTTCAGTTAAGGCAAAGGAGGTGGAGGAAATGCAGACCATCTGTGACTTTTTGGAAAATAAGATCTTTTTCAGGAAACCAAATGTTGAAAAAAAAATCAGACGGTAGCTGCGTCTAACGGGCTGCGGAGCTGAAACCAAAACAAATCAAACATTTAGCTTGCGAACAAAGCGGCATCTATAGTTCGGGATGTTTTTTGAAAGCTTCATTGAGTCCTCAAGCTGATGGACTGTAGAAGGGTTCCACCCATTAAAACTGCACAATTATCCCAGCAGTGTGAGTTCCCCCCAGTGCTTCATACATCGACACAGTCTCAGCAACTTCTTACAGCAGTTCTCGTTTGGCCTTTCTATATGAGCTGGGAAGGTCCCTCTGGATCATAAGTCCAGTCTCTTTCAACTGTACACATATAGCGCAGAATCATAGAATCACAGAGTTGGAAGAGACCTCCAGGGCGATCTAGTCCTACTCCCTCCATGCAGGGACCCCCCCATCACAGGACTCCCGACAGATGGCCATGCAGCCTCTGCTTAAAAACCTCCAAAGGAGGAGATTCCACCACCCTCCGTGGTGGCATATTTCACTGCCGGACAGCTCTAACCATCAGGAGTTCTTCCTAATGTTCAAATGGAACCTCTTTCCCTGTCGTTTAAGACCATTGCCCCGCGTCCTAGTTTCTCAAGCCATGGAAAACAAACCAATCCCCTCTTCGATACAACATCCTTTCAAATACTTAAGCAGGGCAATCGTATCTGCTCTCAAAGCCTTCTTTTCATCAATCAATCCACCACCACTGAAGCTGTCCTTCTTTGGGCACATCACGAGAACGCACCATTCTCTGGAAAAGATAATAAATAGCTCAGGGGAAACTGGATGGCTTTAGGAAAAGAGGAAGAGGAAGAGCAAATAGGATATGGATGGACTCCTTAAAGCAGTGGTTCCCAACTTTGGGGCCCAGATGTTCTTTGAGGCCCAGATGTCCAGAAGTTCTCCCAGAAGCCCTTGCAACTTGCGGTGCTGGCTAGGATTTCTGAGCGTTGAAATCCAAGATCTGGGGACCTAAGGCTGGGAAGCCCTGCTTTCAAGGAAGCTGCAGGGCTGAGTTTACAAGAGCTGAACAGGGCTGTGGAGGACCAGACGTTTTGGAGATGGCTCATTCATAGGGGCACCATAGGTTGGAGGCAGCCTAACTTCACATCACCACCACCAACCCAACAAACTCACTGCATGCAAAAAAGAATCCCCAATTCTGCTTCTTCTCCATTATATCTAAGAGCACCAGCAGCAGCAACTCAAGTACTGCCCTGGGCCCCTCCAGGCGCAGCTACCAATCCCCTTATGCTTGTCACAAAACAGTGCTTTATAAGCACAACGTGCATAGATCAGAGGAAGGAGCAAGCCAACGACAACACCACACCCACATGGCTTCCCAGCATCCACAAAAGCCTCCCTGGGCATGGGTACATGCTCAAAAATTTCCGTGGAACTAGGGCTGGAGATCCAATCGGTGAACAGAGGGACCTTTTTTGGCTTAGCTGACAGGAAAGGAAAGGAAACATATAACAAAGGCCCTCCCAGATAGCAGCAATCTAGTTAGTCAGCCGTACCCAGGAAAAAGCGCCAGCAAGCAAGAGGTAGGAGTTTAAACACCACCAGGAGGGAAGAAGGCGGTACAGTAGGACCCCAGTATCCGCTGGGGATTGGTCCCAAGCCTTCCCGTGGATAATTAAAACCGTGGATAAGAGAGGACGCCAAAATGTCCCCAAAACGGCTGTTTTGTGATAATAACTTGCTTTACAGCTGCTGTTTTGCAACAGTAGCTTGCTTTACAGCCGCTGTTTGTGACGGTAGCTTGCTTTACGGCTGCTGTTTTATGACAGTAGCTTGCTTTACAGCTGTTCTTTGTGATAGTAGCTTGCTTTGCGGCTGCTGAATTATTTATTTATTATTTCCTCTGCCAACCGTGGATAACTGATTCAGTGGATAATGAATCAGTGGATACAGGGGTCCTACTGTATGTCATCTTTCTGCAGGCCCTGGTAAGGAAAGGTATGTAAGGGAGGAAGGCTCCAGGACTAAAATTCACAGGGCATGAGGTACATACCTCTGGCCACCTTCTGCTGGTTACCAATTTGCTTCCACACCCGCTTCAAGGTAACATCTTTGACACATGGTCTGGGACCATGCTATGCGGTAGAACACCTTCTCCCAGCCCATATTACCTGTCCCTCTCAAACTACGGAGTTGAGATCCTTGACCCCCGAGAGGTCAAAGGGAAAGAAAAAGCCAAGAATCATGCCTTCTCAGTAGTCCCTGCCTCTACGGAAAACCATCTTCTCCTGCCTGAAATTCACCAGGATTCCTCCTTGGATATGTTTAAGCGGTCACTAAAAACATGGCCTTTTTAGTCTGGAAAAAAAGGCGCCTGAGGGGGGATATGATTGAGACGTACAAAATAATGCAGGGCATGAGTAAAGTGGATAGAGGGAAGCTCTTCTCCCTCTCACAAAATACCAGAACTAGGGGACATCTACTCAAATTGAGGATTGGGAGAGTGAGAACAGACAAAAGAAAATATTTTTTCACCCAGCATGTTGTTAGTCTGCGGAACTCCCTGCCACAGGAGGTGGTGATGGCATCTGGCCTGGATGCCTTCAAAAGGGGATTGGACAGATTCCTGGAAGAAAAGTCCATCACAGGTTACAAACCATGATGGAGAGGTGTAATCTCCAGGCTTAAAACCGGGGTTCTTCAAGGGCCAGATGCAGGGGAGTGGTATCAGGAGACAGATCTCTAGTCTCGTGCTCTCCCAGAGGCACTTGGTGGGGCCAGTGTGAGATACAGGAAGCTGGACGAGATGGGCCTTTGGCCTGATCCAGCATGGCTCTTCTTATGTTCTTATGTTCTCAGAGCTGCCAACAACATAATCCTGTAAAACGGATGTCCAGCTCAAGTTCCTCAGCCCCGCCATCTTATTCTTATCTTTTAAAATCTGTTTTATGTCATGTGAGTGTCTATGCAGTTGCTGATTAAGTCTAATTAGTTTAAATTGAATTTCTTGCACACTTATGCTTTAATTGTTTTGCTTGTGGTAAACCGGGTGGTATGGAAATGAAATGAAATGAAATTAGGGACGGGGAGAGAGACACACACAGAGAGAGAGACCTAGAGCACAGCGGCTGGAGCCAAGACCTAACCCAGGACAGTAGGCCAGTGAGGAAAAAAATATATATTTGAAATGTGATGCTGGAAAATAGTTTTGCAAATATCCTGGATTGACAGAAAGAGAAACAAGCTTAATCAAATTAAACCTGAACTATTGCAAGAAGAAGAAGATGAAGGACTACATTGAGCCTGACCTACTTTGGACATATCATGAGAAGACAAAATTATCCGAAAAAGACCATAATGTAGGGAGAAGTGGAGGGGAGCAGGAAAAGAAGAAGTCCAAGTATGAAGATGGAATGACTTCCTAAAAGGAAGTCCCACACTTGAGTTTACAAACAGGGCAGGGCAGTTGCAGACAGGACATTTTGGAGACCACTCAATCTTGGGGTCCTTGTAGGTCGGATGTGGTTTGATAACAGCAGCACAACAGTGGCTAGTGTTCTCTACGCTGGAAGTCTCTGGTGAGGAAAGGCAAATTACAGTAGTGTCTGGCTGCAGGAGGATTGCCACATTGACCAAACAGTTGGGTTTGTGCCTGTGCTGATCAGATCTTTCAGCCCACATGTAATGTGATATCAATTCAGTTTCTGGCTTGGGGTGATCCTCAAGGTTTTTGAGATTGGAGGTATGTTCAAGGTGGTTATCCCTGCTATCATCACAGTCAGTTTCCATGCATGAACTGGGATTAGAACTTGGGGCTCCTTCCTGAGTCCTGGTCAGATAATCTAGTCCAGTGGTGGTGAACCTTCGACACTCCAGATGTTTTGGACCAGGTGTCCTCAACCTAAGGCCCCGGGGCCAGATGCGGTCCCCGAAGGTCCTGAATCCAGCCCCCTGGACTAATTGTAACCCCCCACCTACCCCCTGCTCTGCGAGCAAGCCAGCTTCCGCAGCTGCTTCTATTGCTGAGGCAGTTCAAAGCAGTGGGCTATGTCGCTTCTCCCACTCCCCCGACTACCGCCCAGATGATCAGCATGCTGGCTAGTGGGACATTCAAAGTGAGAGGGCTACGGCAAGGTCCCCCGCTCCCTCCATGGCCCTGAGGCCCTCCCCCTGCTCCCCCCTCCCCCCTGCCCACCTGCCTTCCTTCTGTGGCTGCCGCCTGTGTTATTGTAGTTGTGAGGAATGAAGGGGGCAGGTGGAGGCATCGCCAGCCAGCCTTCCAAGCCAGAGCAGCCATGGCAGTGAACCGCTGGAGGGATGGACGGCAGGTGACCGAGGGGGAAACAGAGCTACTTCTCGCCCACCCAGCCCCCTCTGAGCTGCTGCTGCCTTGCTCCGTGGAGCGAGGGAGGGGAGGAGGTAGCACAGCCATGGCCGGAGGCCGAAGCTGCCACCACCATCACCAGGTTAGAGACCAGCGAGGTGGTGGTGGTGGAGAACGATGAGAAGGGAAGAGAAGGCCAACAGGGGCCTGGGCCTGGTTCCTGGGAGGCTGGCAGGGCTGCATTTGTCCCCGGTTGGTGACAGGTGGGCTGGTGAGCCAAGAGAGCATTGCAGCCTGGCTGGACTCGGCCAGTGAGTGGGCTGCAGGTGGCTTTGGGCACGCCTTCCTGCCTCCCCTCCCTCCTTCCCAGCCCTTGCTCCCTCCCTCACTTGCAGTGCACCAAGTCGGGCCGGGCCAGCCCAGGCCAGGAGAGGAGGCAGCTTTCCCTCCAGGGCACATGATGGCCAGGGCACACAGCTGGATCTGCATGCAGTGGCACCAGCCTTGCTGCGGCTGCTGCTCCTCATCCTGAGTGGCTGCCCCAGATGAGGGGCCTGAGTTTGCCTGGGGTGTCACCTCCTTCCTGGCCCAATGAAGGAAGGAAGGAAGGAAGGAGAGCCGCTCCAGCCACTGCTACTGGAGGAGGAGGAGGAAGAGGAGGAGGAAGAAAAGGTGTAGCAGAGGGATCCCAGCGGTGTTACCTCAGGGTGGTGATCTGGAGCAGGAGGCATTGCTGGGGCCCTGGAGACACAATGATCATGGGTCAATCGTGGGGGGCTCTGCCCACTTGCCCCTCCCTCTCCCATTTTTTCCATGTCGGCCTTTTTTTGGGGGGGGGGACTGTGGTCCGGCCCCCAGTGTTGTCTGGGGCGTGGTGGACCAGCCCGCTGTTTGAAAACTTTGAGGACCCCTGTTTTGGACCACAACTCCCTGAATGCCAAGCCTAGATTGCCAGTGACAAAGGACTGTGGGAGCTGTGGTCCAAAACATCTAGAGTGCTGACGATTCACCACCACGGCTCTAGTCACAACCCCCACTGTGGCTCTTACACATCATGAAAATAGGTGTGTGTGTGTGTGTGTGTGTGTGTGTGTGTGTGTGTGTGTGTGTGTGTGTGTGTGTGTGTGTGTGTGTGTGGAGGAGGGAGAGATAGATAGATAGATAGATAGATAGATAGAGAGAGAGAGAGAGAGAGAGAGAAGTGGAGGGAAATTGCTGTTGTTTTTCTTTACCTTTTTCAGTGTGATATTTGTTTGATCATTTCAGTATTTAAATACTCAGTAATGTTAGCTTTAGATACTATATTTTAAGAATATCAACAGCCTTGGGTGGTTTCTAAGGAGAAAAGCAGGGTGAACATATTTTCAATAAATAAAATAAAAAAATTAAGATTGCCTAAATTAATTTCTATGCACAGGTGCAAGATAGGAAATGAATGTTTTAGAATCTAAACAGACATTTCAATACAACCGACTTAATTAAGGACAGAACCATCAAATCATTGAGTTGAAAGGGGCCTTGAAGGCCTATAGCTGACCTATCATTAGGGAATGGATGCCTAAGGAAAACCTCCGGGTTAGAGAGATAGGCAGGATATCTCTCAATACCATTTGCAGGGAATCTTAAGCAGGTGAAGACATCTGCTTGGGAATACCCTGAAGCAAATGGTGAGCTGCTGTGTGAGACAGAA
Organism: Phrynocephalus guinanensis; assembly: GCA_037367245.1. Classification (NCBI taxonomy): domain Eukaryota; kingdom Metazoa; phylum Chordata; class Lepidosauria; order Squamata; family Agamidae; genus Phrynocephalus; species Phrynocephalus guinanensis. The sequence continues at coordinate 123,783,823 of CM074737.1, read as the reverse complement.
TGCTGGACTGGATGGGCTGTGGCCTGTTCCAGCAAGGCTGTTCTTATGCTCTTATTGACCTGAACACCTGCTTAGTTTGTTATCCAGCTGCTGACGGAAGATAAGCACATTTCAACGTCTCTCGTCTGACTTCCTTGTCATTCTAGATCTTATAGTCAGCCATAGACTGGGCAGCCATTCGAACGGAGAGGCTAAAAAGGGGAACACAAGGATACCCCTAAACCAATGGAACTAATCTGGCCTCTTATTTTCAACACAGCCAGACTAAAACACCCCACAACCTGGCAGCAATGGAATCACACCATTCCCTGACCATGCAGGTTAAGTAGATTTGGTAAGAAAGGAAGACAAATGTGACTATCTTCTGAATGCTGAGACGAACTGCCCAGGTCTCACCCCATCTGGGGGAATCCAAGGTAGGGAACTGTGAATCCATAATGGAGTTGTGTGCATGCACAACAACAGTTTGTTCTGCTTCTAGACAGAGATCTGGGTCATGATCCTGCAATGCAAAAAATGTTCATGAGCGCCTGGCACTCCCATGCCAAGATCAAAAGGATTTTTGAATGACTGATGCTCTGCTTTCCCACTGATGCCTCATAAAAAAGCACTCTAATTCATTAATGCTCAATTGTTGTGTTTTAAGGCAGCAACACACTAAACCAGATCAGGCAAGCTGCAGAAATGCTAATGCCAAGCAATCTCGTTGCAGTCCCAATCTGTGATGGGGGGGGGGGATTAAGTGTTTAAAGCAGACTTCTGAAGCTGCATAAGGTCTCAAAAGGAATTGTGCGCGCCCTGCAACGGCAATGAACTGGAGACTCACTTATTTACAAAACCAAAAGATCAATACAGTACATGTTCATAGCAATTAAGCGAAAAGAACAAAAATTAAGTTTTCCTAGAAAGGGGAAGTTGAAGAGGGGGAGTGGGCTACATAATGACTTGCCCAATTAACCAGATGGACGAGTAGGCAGAGAGCTGAGCACAAGTATCAAACCAGCACTAAACCAAGCCTGATGAAAAGATATGGACCCCTGAGCGTCGTTAGCTGAGTTTCTCAAGGGGAAAAGCAGTAGCTGCAAAGAACAACACTAAATAAATTCATTAATTAGCAGGACGGAAGCATCAGGGAATGGGAAGCAACGGCTGTATATCCTCGAGTATAAGTTGACCCGAATAGAAGTCGAGGCCCCTAATTTAACCCCCCAAAACTGGGGAAACTTATTGACTCGAGTACTAGGGTGAGAAATGCAGCAGGGCCTGGCAGCTACTCCTTTGTGAGCTGGGGGAGCGGTGTGTGATGTTTAAAATGACATTTAGCCACTGACCCAAGGACTTGCCTCAGTGGCTAAAAGCACTGACCCGAATACAGTAACCCCCTGCCGATCGCGGGGGTTAGGGACCCACCCCACCCATGATGCACGAAAATCCGCGATATGTGGAAGCGGGTGGGGTGGGGGGGCGATTGTGCGGCATGCCACGGCGGCAGGGGGATCTTACCTCCCGCCGCCGCTGCCTGCCCGCGCGGCCCCGAGGCTTCTCCGGGGTGCGTGGGAGGGCCGCGCGGAGCAACAGGATCACTCCCCGCCACCCCCCCCCCCCCGCGGCTCCGCGGCCTCCCAGAAGGGGCGAGGGGCGCGGAGAGCGATTGGATCAGTCCCGGCGGCCCCCTGCCCGGCTCGGAGGCCTCCCAGAAGGGGCAGAGGGGCTGCGGAGAGTGATCGGATCACTCCCCGCTACCCCCCCCACGTGGCTCCGAGGCCTCCCAGAGGGGTCTGGGGGTGGCGGAGAGCAATTGGCCCCGAGGCTACTCCGGGGTGCGTGGGAGGGCCGCGCGGAGCGACTGGATCGCCCACCGTCACCCTCCCACGCACCGCGGAGGCTTCTCGGAGGTGGGGGGTGGCACGGACCACCCCAGCCGCTCCCCCCCCCACGGTTCCGGTACTGCGGTCCCGCGATGTAGTGGGACCGCAATACCGGAACCGCGAAATGGCGGGGGGTCACTGTATAAGTCGAGGGCCCCTTTTTAAAGCCCAAAATTAGGGCTGAAAAACTAGACGTATATCCTAGTATATACAATATATTTGTCACTATGACCAGCGCCCGAAGAATGAAAACATTTTGGCGTTCGAAATTTGTCGGCCTGTCTGATGTTCTTCCTGAAGCAGACATCTCGCTAATGCATGGATATCTTTGAGCAGAACAGCAAGAATGATCCGAATTGCAATGACTGCCCTTATAATCCCAGATTCTCTCTCGGAATCACAGAATAATGGAATTGGAAGCTCAGCAGATCAAGTGATGGCCTTTCTCCTCAGCTGCGACGGGCTCACAGTGTTCTCAATTTACCCGGCACTTCCAACCTGGCCTGGGTGCTCCTGTTGTGAACGCTATCTTTTCTTTCTCTGCTTTTTCCATGTTTCTGCTCAAGAAATGCCTACAAAGTTACAGCCCACGGGAGTGGAAGGGAAGGGAGGGAGGGAGATTCCTCTAAATAGGGTTTGCATGGGGCAACCAGAGTGAGGAAGCACTAGAAATGTAAAGGCCAGGGTAAAAAAAAAACAGATTTTTGGGAGGGGGGGCAGTTTTTTGTTTTTGTTTTTTTCTGAAAGCCTTTTGGGGTATTTTTTCAGGAAAAAATGCAAAAATTGAAAATGTTTTATTTTAACATGATGAATAAAATATTTTAAGGCAGGGTGTTTTAATATTTTCCAAGTCATTTCTAAAAAATATGCATAGGATCAGATTATTCTGATTTCTTTGCACTGAGGACAAGCAAGACCTAGGTTACAAAGGGCGTTTATACAGGACCCCTAAACTCCAGGGCAAATGGCTCCCAGCTCCGGAGCTTAAAAATGTTTCCCCACCAGCTCCAGAGTTTACAGGAAATTAGGTGCGACCACGCCCACTTTAGCGCATCCCAGCGTACCTTTCAAGTACCTGCTCTTTGGAGGTGAAAATTCCTTGATGCAGTGTAACAATAGTGAGTGTGGGGCTCTCCTCGCTTCTGTTTGTTGTTGTTTTGGCTCCCGCCCCTTTAAGAGCTACTTTACAGAGACTGGAATGTTGCTGGCAAGAGCGAGAGGCAGAACGGAGGTGAGCGGCATGCTTTTCTTTCTCTTTTTCTCCCTCCCCTCACGCAGCCAGCAGCCAGGAAGTGCGGAGGGGTGGGGACACAGGAAGAGCGACGAACCCCTAAGATCTCTGGTCCGAATTTAAGTGGCCAGCGGATCTTAGGGGTCGTGTGAAAAGGCCCAAACTGAACTATCCAATGCAAGAACAAGATGCATTTCTTCCTTTAGGACAGGCCTGCCCAAAGTCCGGCCCGGGGGCCAAATCTGGCCCGTCAGGCCATTCTGAGTGGCCCACAGCTGGCTGGCCCACCCCTTCCTGCCCCTCCTTCACCCCAGGAAGCTTGAGGGGCTGGGCGGGCCGGCCGGCCAGGGAAATGTGTGGGGACAGGCAGGCCAGTGGGCCTCTACCACCGCTAAGGAGCTTTGGGGTGGGCTGGCGGGCGACCCATCGCCACCGCTGGGGAGCTTAGGGGGGTGCAAGGTCACACAGATCGCCTCTTCCAAGGGGCGACCTTGGCCACGGCTCCCTATGCTTCCCTTGGTCCCCACCTCCCTCCCTCCCTCCCTTAGTCCCCGCCTTCCTTCCTGTGGGTGGGGTTACAAGGGGTCAGTGGGTGGGGCTTGCAGTGGGGTGGCAGGGTCGGGGAGCAACCGGCCCCTGACACATTCTCAGCCACCAAATCTGGCCCTCCTTACAAAAAGTTTGGGCACCCCTGCTTTAGGAGGTGCTGCTATTGTCAAAAGGAAAAGGAAAAGGTTTCACTTTTGTTTTTGCACGTGGGTGGGTGTGTTTGGTTCTGTTCTGTCCTCTTCACTAGGCCTCAAAGCGCTGGGGAAAAATACAGAGCAACAAAAATGATTCTGATTAAATTTCATGCCCATTCATTGAAACTTAGTCCCACTTCCATCTATCCATCCCCCCTTCAAGTCTTTTTACCAGAATGAGGCTTTTATTTTATTTTTATATAATACTGTGGAGAGGAATTATGAATTGTTAATTCAGATTTTTTTAAAAAAATGTTTTGTAGAGGGTTTTTTTTGTTCCCCATAAACTAGTAAACAGTTCAGGGGATACAAATAAACATTATTTAAAAAGTAAATTCTGTTTGTAATGATTGTTTGGATACATTGTATTTTAATATGCTTGTTGTGGTAATTTTATGCTAAGTCAAATTGTCCATAGTCATATTTTATGTTCCTAAAGTAACAGAGTGACTTTCAAGCTGTAAAAGGAGGTGGGAAATGCTAATGTAGCATTTTTCAATTTTTCAAAAAAAAAATCTGTTTCCCCCCAGAAACCCCTCCCCCAGAAAAAAACATTTTTCCCCCCAGCTTCAAAATTTCCAGAAATTTTACATCTTTAGGAAGGACGGATACATGGGACTTTCAGTATTAGTATCACAGTACCAGAAAACATGCTGAATTTCTTCAGTTTTAGAGATATGCATAACTTTCCTACCAACCGAGATTTTAAAACACAGCAAATATGCTCCACTGCTTTAAAGTTAGTTAACTTTAACGTTACAAGTCGAAGACAATGAAAAAAAAAGCAGAGTTGTCATTTACCACAAGGCTGCTTTATAAAATATTTGATAGGGGTCAAGTAATAATTGGAAAAATATGGCATTTAATAATTCATCAGATAAGCACCTGCCCAACTTCAGATTTTGATGGCATTAGAGGAAATAGCCAAGACATTCCTATGATGTCATAAAACTGCAAACAAATGTATTGCATCCTCTCAGCAACACGCCACAGGTGGTTTCAATAACTGGAAAACACCTTGCTACAAAAGACCCATCTGAGAAGAAGATTCCCATGAAACTTTAACTTTCCATGTATGAGAAATCTCAAGATCCAGAAAAACACTTGAAAGCACCCGTCTTGAATCACCCTGAGAGCCAAACATATCACAAACACATTTTGTTGGTCTTCAGCTCTTTACATTTCAAAATTGAAATCATCCAAGATTTTCATTTATTCTTGCTCTTATTCATACCTGCAGGTTGTCAAGTCAATTCTGACTTAGTGTCATCCCCTCTAGGACTTTCTAGGTAGAGAGTATTCAGAAGTGGTTTTGTACACCTTTCTGAATTACCTATCAAAATGTTAATAACTAGAGATTTGGAAGGACCAATTTTGAAGCTGAGGCTCCAGTACTTTGGCCACCTCATGAGGAGAGAGGAGGCCTTGGACAAGTCCCTGATGTTGGGAAAGATTGAAGGCAAACGGAAAAGGGGGCGGCAGAGAATGAGATGGTTGGACGGTGTCATCGAAGCAGCCAACATGGATTTGACCAAACTCTGGGAGGCAGTGGAAGACAGAAGGGCCTGGTGTGCTCTGGTCCATGAGGTCACGAAGAGTCATACATGACTGAACAACTCAACAACAAGAGATCCGCACGAATAGCTTCAAGCCGAGTTGTCAAAAGGTTTTGGCGCAACAAATGTTCCGTTCCCCAATCTCCAGGCCAGCTCCCCCACTCACCAGCTGGTGTGCGTTGCTTGGCTCCTCCTTATTCTCTGAGTGTCCATTCCCAGTAGGAGCACTTGCTTCCGTCCTCTGTCTCCTCTAGCAGGCACCCACTCAAATGATCCATGGCAGGAATCCATGCCCCACCTCCTTGTCGGCGTGGGTGGATACCTGAAGAGTAGGAAGCAGGAGCTCCTGGCAAGACTGGACAGTTGGATGAGGAAGAGGAGCCAAGCAGTGTGTGCCAGCTAGTGAGTGGGGGAAACTGGCCATGCAGTGGGGGAAGGGAATTTGTGGCACCTGTGGTGCTGAACCAATGACTTTTGATGACTCGGCACAAAGTGATTTGTGTGTCCATGTCTAGTGACAACTAAGAAATCAAAAGACTTGGAAGATCAACAATAAAGGAAAAGATCCTTAAGTATAAGAACCACAGAATGATAGAGTTGGAAGAGACCTCAAGGGCCATCCAGTCCAACCCCCTGCCATGCAGGAACCCCCACTGCAGTACTCCCATCCATCCAGTCTCTGCATAAAAACCTCCAAAGAAAAAGACTCCACCACCCTCCTTTGTGGCAGCATATTCCACTGCCGGGCAGCTCTAACTGTCATGAAGTTCTTCCGAATGTTTAAATTGAATCTCTTTTCCTGTAGTTTGAGACCACTGCCCCGAGTCCTAGTCTCTGAAACCATGGAAAACTAGCCAGCCCCCTCTTCGATATGACATCCTTTCAAATATTTAAATATGGCTATCTCATCCCCTCTCCGACTTCTTTTGTAAGGCTAGACTTTCCCAGGATGTAAGGATGTGTTGCTGAAGACCAAGTTCAGGATCATTCAGAATATGCCATTTCTGGTTACAATGGGTAGATGTAAAACAATTCAAGGAGCCATGTAGCCATCACAAAAGACAAATACAAAAGTGGAACAGGTGATACCTTTAGGCTACTATAAAAATAACAAAACATTGCTAATATTTCGAGGGCAAGCCCCCTTCCTCAAGAGCAGTACCAATAGGTAACAACATGGCAAAAGATGGATTTGCCAGGAATTATTTCTTAGGTGTTGAGTCCATGGCAAGATGGAAAAAAGACAGGCACTTTACTTCAGGCTTGGAGCTTGGACAAGGATGAAAGATGACCTAGGGATGAGGTCAGCTCATTCTCAATGTAGTGTAAGGTGGGTTCTAGCTGAGGTCTGAACTTCCTTTCAAGTAGAGGTGGGCACAAGCAGTTCATGCTGGTTCATTTTTTTGGCCAAACGTGTTCCGCATCAAAGCCCCATCTCCTCTGATGGGTGCCCCACTTTGCAACGCCCCATCTTTCCTGTCCCACCACCTTCTAGCACTATCTCTGGGTGCCTGCTGGTAGACGTGTAGTTTTGAATTGCTGAACACCTGTTCGGCTGAAAAATGAACCGGTACAAACTGGCAGTTCAGTAGGTCATGCCCATCACTACTTTAGAGGTGAAAATGACGAAACTGATCCTCTCCTACTTTGGAACTATGAGAACAAAAGAGTCAATGGAAAAACATTGTTGTGGGAAAAATGGAAGGCAACAGGAAAAGAGGAAGGCCCAACATACAATGGATTGACTCAATAAACGAAGCCACGAGTCTTAAGTTTGGACCAGAAGACCTTAGCAGGGCATGTTAAGAATGGGACTTTCTGCAAAACACCAGGAATGTTGGAACAAGTTTTATACAGTGGTACCTTGTATAAAGGAATTAATTAGTTCCAAATGAAATTATGTTAAGCAAATTTTCCTTTATACAAATTTCCCATATCTCCGGAATTGTTTATGTTGCACAGATTTTATGTTATACAAACTGTTTGTTATACAAGGGTCCACTGTATGTGGTTAGAAAAAAGACAAAGTTAAATTGAAAATATGACAAAAAAACAAAACTGTTTGGTTATTGATATGTACATATATGCCTGAATTGAACTATCTATAATTGTAAGACGACTCTGATGTTTTTAGGTGTTCTGCCCAATCTGCACCCCCCTTTTTTCTGTACCCCTAGTTATTTTCCTTTATCTATAACAATAAAAAACTGGGGGGGGGGGGGGGGGAGAATGGGACCTTCTGGAGGTTATTGATACACTGAGTAGCCAAACATCAGAAGGAACTTCATAGCACAGCAAACATAAAGTGATCCTGGCCATGGAAGCAGTATGTGAATATCACTTGTAGTCCTCCAAATGCTGGAGGTATGAAACCCACGTGTCTAGGATCTAAATCACAACTATTCCCATGTTCCAAGTATGTGCCTGGGCCCATCTCATTAAGTGCTGGTTGATATTCTCCTACTGAGGGTGCAGCATGAAGTAGCCGGAGGGCCTGATCCACTGCGTGACGCTCCCATTGTAAACGGACAAATGATTACACAGTCCTAGATGACGAGAAGCATTCCCAAAAATTTAATAAATGAAGAGGCTCTTTGTTTCTTATTAGTTACAGGCTGTCAAGTCAAGACAGCATGACTGTGCCGTCAAATTTTCAAACACACACACACAAAAAGAGAAAAGTTACAAATTATGTTGTTTGGCTCACATATGTGAAGGAAATTGGTGTGTCCAGTACTAAGGAGACCTAATTAGGTTGTCCAGTTTCAAAAGGAAATGAATATACATCAAACATCAGGAGGTGTTCGATTCTTTACCTGTTTTATTTCTAGTTCGAAGGACTCTTGCCAGTGTGGTGGAATGGACACAGAGTGACCCTTTAGGACCTGGGAGAATGAAACTCAAATCCTAGCTCAGCCGTGATAACGCACTAAGTGTAGCACAGGTAAAACCATTCCTGAAATAACTCACACATGATGGGAAAAAACTGTCAGGCAAGGATAGGTGGATAAAAATTGATTACTGCATATATTCGATTATAAGCCTAGTTTTTCAGCCCTAATTTTGGGCTGAAAAAGGGGGTCCTCGGCTTATATTCGGGTCAATACTTTTAGCCACTGAAGCAAGTTTGGGGTGGTGGCTAAAAGTCATTTTAAACATTATGTACCATTTCTCCTGACCCCCCCATGTTTAAAATGACTTTTAGCCACCAACTCAAGCACTTGCCTCGGTGGCTAAAAGTCATTTTAAATTTCCACACACACACACCCAGCTCACAAAGGAGGAGTTGCCAGGTCCTGCTGCATTTCCCACCCTAGGCTTATACTTGAGTCAATAAATTTTCCCAGTTTTGGGGGGTTTAAATTAGGGGCCCCGACTTATACTCGGGTCGACTTATACTCAAGTATATACGGTATGTAAAAACAGGAAATTGATTTAAATTAGAAGCATGATTTAAGTTTAAAAAAAATAGCCACGTCCATCAAAAACATCTGCTTCTTTTATTATTAAATTATCACACAGCAGACTACGCTGCATTTTGTATTACCAATCACTAGTCAAACACTTCCCAAGCGTTTAGGACTATGTGATGTATCAGCAAATTATAGGAGAAGATCTCAGTAAGTCGGCTTTCTGCAGCTGACTGATGGTGACTTTGTCAACTCCAATTTCTTCTAAATGCTTGCTTAGCTCCTTAGGCACTGCACCCAGTGTGTCGATTACCACTGGGACCACCTGTACCGGTTTATGCCAGAGGCTCTGAAGTTCAATTTTCAGATCCTGATATTGGGTAATTTTTTTCAAGTTGTTTCTCAGTGACTCTACTATCATCTGGTATAGCAACATCAATGATCCACACTTTTTTCTTCTCCACAATCACAATATCTGGGGTATTATGCTCCAAACCCCTGTCTGTCTGTATTTGGAAGTCCCAAAGTAATTTTGCATGCTCATTTTCAGTCACTTTTTCAGGCTTATGATCCCACCAGTTCTTTGCTACGGGCAGATGAAAGTTCTGACACGAATTCCAGTGGACCATTTGAGCAACTACATTATGACGCTGTTTGTAATCAGTCTGAGCAATTTTCTTGCAACAACTCAATATATGGTCGGTAGTTTCATCTGTCTCTTTGCAGTATTATTATTATTATTATTATTATTATTATTATTATTATTATTATTATTATTATTATTATTATTTACTACTACTACTACTACTACTACTACTACTACTACTACTACTACTACTACAACTGTTCAGTCAAGTCCATCCTGATCAGGGGCAATATAAGTCATTGGCGACTTGATTGCACATAATGGGAGCTGAAAATAATTCTATGTTTCCCAGGCAGTTCTGTGCATCTACAGAGAAATCCAAGAACACCCAGCATCTGCAGAACTGAACAGCTGTTAAAGGCAACCACCAACAGCCAACTTGGAAAAGGTGCTTCATTCACTGCTTTGTGCAATAAAAAAACTTTACTTACTTACTTACTTACTTACTTACTTTAGCAAAGTCACCTAGGTCATAGGGCAGTGTTGGCGAACCTATGGCACATGTGCCAAAGGTGGCACTCATAAGAACAGCCTTGCTGGAACAGGCCACAGCCCATCCAGTCCAGCGTTCTGTCTCACACAGTGGCTCACCATTTGCTTCAGTGTATTCCCAAGCAGATGTCTTCACCTGCTTACGATGCCCTGCAAAGGGCATTGAGAGATATCCTGCCTATTTCTTCAACCTGGAGGTTATCCTTAGGCATCCCTAATGATAGCCATTGATACTCTTGTTCTCCATGAACTTGTCCAATCCTTTCTCAAAGCTGCCAAGGCTGACAGCTGTCACCACTTCTTCTGGCAGGGAGTTCCACAGACCAGTGATCCTCTGGGTGAAAAAGTACTTTCTCTTATTTGTTTGAGATCTAGCACCCAAAGGTTTCATGGAGTGCCCCCTGGTTCTATTGTTGTACAATAGAGGAAACATTTTTTTCTTATCTATGTTGTCCACACTATGTATGAATTTATAAACTTCAATCAGGTCATCTCTTAGGCGCTGTCATTCAAGAGTGAAGAGGCTCAGCCGTTGCAGCCTCAGGTGGTAAGGAAGATGTTCCAGTCCCCGAATCATTCTAGTTGCCCTCCTCTGCACTTTTTCCATTTCCATAATATCATTCTGGAAGGTATGGTGACCGGAACTGGACACAATACTCCAGATGGGCCCTCACCATAGATTTATAAAGAAGCAAAATGCAGCCCTTTCTGTGGGCACCTGGCATCGCCCTTACACACCCATCCATATTCAGGTTAAATTGCTGTATTGGCACTTTGCGAAAAATGTGTGGTTTCTGAATCGCAGTTTGGGCACTCAGTCTCTAAAAGGTTTGCCACCACTTTCCTAGGGCATACCCAAATCTGACTTGAGATTTTGGGCTGAGGAGCACTGCAACTCCTACCACCTCTATGGAGCTTCCAAGCCGCTTGTGCCATATTTTAAGGACAAACAAACTGATTTCCCCCACAAATCCTACAGTTTTGGACCTGGAACGGTGGTGGCCCACATGATACAGGTGGCCTGTAAAATACGGGTAGCCCTTTTCATCCCATCAGCTTCAAAGTGAGCAACTGCTGAAGGCCCCAAGCCTCTGTAGGGCTGGAATTCTCTGTAATATTGTTTGGTGGTCTCATGCTCTACCTGGGGACTTTAAAATTTTGTTACACAATCACATCTAGTTCTTATAAAAGCAGTGGTGCCCCAGGCATATGGCAAAACATCCCCAAACCAGCTCTAAACCTGCTCTCCAACTTGATAGGGCAGAGAGATACAGACCAAAGTGGATAGCGATTTTTTTTTAAAAAAAATCATATTTATTTAAATCACAATTTATTTATTTTTATTGACTTTTTGATTTAAATCACCAAAAAAGTCTGATTTTTAAATCAAACCTACCCTGGCCACAACCCTAACAGGATTTTACACAGAAATGAACAAGTTAGTGAGGAATAAGCAAACTCACAGCAACAGACGACAGCGTAACTCATTGCGTGACAAGCCCACAATCTGAACTGTGTTATAATCAGAGTGGATCTGATTTAAATAAAAAATAGAGATTTTTTTATTATTTAAATAAAAATATTTTTAATACTTAAATCAGAATTTAAACTGGGGTTTAAATCAACCTAATTTTTTCTTAAAGCTACGTGGGTGCTTTTTAAGGCAAAAGGCTGGTTAAAAATATTTTAAATAAATACAATTTTATTTTTATCCATCCTAGTTATAATTAGCTCCACTTGGCTACCCAGGCTGATCTGATTTCACTTAATCTGAAGTAAAATCCCTTGGATTCTGGCCTGTGGAAAATACAGCAGAATACAGCACACTGACTGAAAGTTGGCTGGTAATAACTCTGAATGGGACCATAAGACCTATTACAGCCCTATCGTAGTTCCCACATAAATGTGTTAATTAACTCTTTCATTACCTGAGATCAATAACCCTCCCCAGCCCCTGCCTCTCACCGTGGATTTGTTTTAAATCAGACTGATTTGAAACCACAGTTTAAATCACAGCTCAATTATTTTTTTTAAAATCAGATCTTTTGACAATTTAACATTTTATAAACAAATTGATGATTATGGTTTAAAACATGCTTTAAATGGATATGATTTAAACAAATCATTGCTTTTTATCCACTCTGCAGTCCGCTGAGCACTTCAAGTTCTTAAAATATGTATTAAAAACATGTATTCTGTTAAGCAAATTTCCTCTATCTCCAGAATTTTTTATGTTGCACTGATTTTATGCTATACAAACTGTTATTTATACGAGGGTCCACTGTACAGTGGACCCTCGTATAACTAACGGTTTGTATAACATAAAATCAGTGCAACATAAAAAATTCTGGAGATAGAGGAAATTTGCTTAACAGAATCACCTATGGGGTGAATCCGTACAACATAAAAATGGTTGCGATTAGGGATTATTCCGTTTTCAATGCATTCCTATGGGAAGTATGTATAAAGGAAATTTTGCTTAACAGAATTTCATTTGGAACGAATAAATTCCTTTATAAAAGGTTTGTATCCCATCGTTCCTCTTGGGACGGTGGGAAGCAACTCCCTAGACTGCTGACAAATTAAATAATGAAACCGCCAGAATCACTGCAATAATAAAAACAAACATCTGAAGCCATTTAAAAAAGCCTGCTGGAAGTGATGTGTGTCCACACCGCTCCTAAAAGCAGCATAAGAGATAAAATAACTGCATCTCTCAGAACACCATTTCCCATGTTCCTGTCAACTACACCTCTGGAGCTGATGGTACAGATTCACAGAATTCCAAGAGGGGGATAAAAAAAAAACAGGGCATCAAAAGCATGAAGCACGCAGTTTATTTTAAAACAGGGACCAAGAGCACCGACCTCCATTTTTTATCATGGTGGGTGAATCAAAATGGCCGGACAAAACCATGGTACAACTCTCTTGACACATCTGATCATCAGGCACTGGGACACTCAAACTAGGCAAACCCTTCCGGAAAGAGGCTCAGCTGTCCTCCCTTGCTCCCTGTTACACATTTATTTTTCAGATCTGTTTCCTTCCAGTGGACATTTTTAAACCTACAGCTTGGGACTGAACGCCGATTTCCTGACATGTGTCTATGATGCAGTTTTATAGCTCTTGGAAGCCGGGGCTGTATTTTGTTTTTATGAGAGCTCTAGATTTACAGAGGAAGAAGGATAAAACCTCCAGAGATGCCTTCAGTCCGCTTCATCACTCTTCCAGAAAGGCAGGACGCAGATGGCAAAATAAATAAATAAATAAAATAAAATAAAATAAAATAAAAATAAAAATAAATAAATCGAGATCTATTGGGAGGACGTGGTTCCACCACAGGGTTAAGAGCACAGCCAGAATCTTCCTGGGATGCCAATGGCACAATGCTGCTGCTGTGCACAGATATGGCTCCTATATGGGAAGAAATTCCTACCCCATAGAGCGCTCACAAACACACATGGCATGACTGCTTCCAGGGCATTTGTCGGTGCTGATCTATCCTGTTTGACTCTGCTGGCAGTGGCTCTATATGGGGTTTTAAGTAGAAGCCTTCTCAAGCCCAATGTGGAAAAATTGACCCTGGCATTTTTATCCACAGAAAGCACTACAGTGGAACCTTGACTTACATGCTGCTTGCATCATATTTGACTTGCAGCAAGAAGGGGCCTGTTTGACTTGAGTCGCAGGCTTTGACTTACAGCTCGGAGCCCCGGCACAAGGCACCGGGATCGGGCAGCAGCCATGACCCAGCATCGCGTCTGCCGCCTCCAAATTGCTCCGGCCTTCTTCCTCTCCTCTGGCAGCAGCGGCAGCTTCGGCGAAGCCAGTTCCGAGCACCTGGAGCTGGTCCTTGGCCTCGCCGAAGCCGCTGCTGTTACCGGAGGAGAAAAAGGGCCAGGAGCTCGGGGCTGCCCTCGCTGGTTAGACAGTTGCCTCAGTCTTGTAAAAAATCTGGCTGCAGAAGTCTGGTCCACAATGGAAGCATTTTATTTGGGGAGCTGTACAGTTATGGGACTCTAATGGTAAGCATAGGGTTGTTCAGAACTTGGAATGTCAGGTTAAAAATAAGTAAAGCTTAAACGTTAGACATTGTTGCTATGAACATTAAAAAGTGGAGGCGTATAACTTGTGGACTATAATTCCACTGCCTCCTCCTCCTCTCTTTGAAGAGACATTTCATTTACATCCCCGGAAGGAATCTCCTATCCCAGTCAAATTTGTGTTAAATTGCAGTATTCAGGGGTCTTTTTCATCGTCTGGAACAGATTAATCCACTTTCCCATTACTTTCTATGGGAAAAGTTCGTTTGACTTAAGGCATGTTTGACTTATGTCTAGACCTCTGGAACGGATTAATGACGCAAGTCAAGGTTCCACTGTATTCTGCCACTGAGCCACACCTCTTTCAGACATCAGATCAGCACAAAAAGACGTGAAGGGCAAAGAGAACATAAGAGCATAAGAATATCAGAAGAGCCCTGCTGGATCAGGCCAAAGGCCCATCTAGTCCAGCTTCCTGTATCTCACAGTGGTCCCACCAGATGCATCTGGGAACGCACGAGACTAGATCTCTGTCTCCTGATCCCACTCCCCTGCATCTGGCCCTTGAAGTACCCCGGTTTTAAGCCTGGAGATTACACATCTCCATCATGGTTTGTAACCTGTGACGGACTTTTCCTCCAGGAATCTGTCCAATCCCCTTTTGAAGGCATCCAGTCCAGATGCCATCACCACATCCTGTGGCAGGGAGTTGCACAGACTAACAATACGCTGGGTGCAAAAATATGCAAAAATATTTTCTTTTGTCTGTTCTTACTCTCCCAGCCCTCAGTCTGAGTGGATGTCCCCTAGTTCTGGTATTTTGTGAGAGGGAGAAGAGCGTCCCTCTGTCCACTTGACTCATGCCCTGCATTATTTTGTACGTCTCAATCATGTCCCCCCTTCGGCCTAGACGAGTATGCCTCCACTACCCCTCCAGATCTGGCACTCTAGTTAAAAGCACTACTTCTCCGCTTCAAGAAATCAGCTATGTTTGGAGAACAGTCTTACACAGGGACTGTTAACGCTGCCTGTATTTTTCACCCAGAGAATGCACATCGTGGAAGTCTATCCTTGGGAGCCTTGTAGGTGGGAGACCTTACTTCTCCCCACCACCACCACCACCACCACCCATGTGGCACTCTCGCCCGCCTTTTCCCTCTGTGGCTGCCATCATCTCACCCACATTCAGCAGGTGTGGAAAAGAGAACCGTTTTCAATCCCCTGTTTATTGACGCTCTTTCAGCTGAATCGTTTCTCTTCCTAGTTTCACTGTCTTGGATTTGTTAAACATGCACGCTGCAGCTCCGAGACCGGGTGCCAAAGAGAAACAAACGAATTTTAAGGCACCATTTCGCACCCTGAAATTCTGGGGTCCTCAGACACCCAACACCACCAATTGCAATCTCTCCAAAGCAGGTCCAATGAGATGAGAGCCATCACGCATTGGGAGGCCAAAGAGTCTGCATCAATCATCCTCCCAGCTCCCTGGAAACCACCCTTATCTGAAAAATGCCTCCAACTGAATCTGATCGTGGGTACATCCAATGAAGTCCTGTCTAGCTGGACCGGCAGCTATTTCTCGGGGCCTTGTCTAGGCCCTTCCCATCACCTGCGACCTGCTCCTTCCCAGCTGACATCCAAACAACCTGCAGGCCAAGCAGGGCTTGCCCTGCTTTGCCTTTCGTTTAAGAGGTGGCTCACCTTCACCTTCATTTTTATCTATTTATACACTGAGTTATTAACTGTTCCATATCAAAGATTTTTTTTAAATCTCGCAAAAGTTTCAAACACACATTTATCACATACTTGCAGTGGAAATAAAATCAGTGAAGAGGCATCTGGCACACAAAACACAGACATTTCACCTGGCATAAGTCCCAGGATGTCCCCAAAAGAAGGGAAAGGTGAACCATTTCTGAGTTATTTTCTACTTAGAAAACCCGGAAAAGGATCACTCTAACTCAGAACTTATTTAACATAAGAATAGCCATGCTGGAACAGGCCACAGCCCATCCAGTCCAGCATTCTGTCTCACACAGCGGCTCACCATTTGTTTCAGGGTATTCCCAAGCAGATGTCTTCACCTGCTGACAATGCCTTGCCAATGGCATTGAGAGATCGCCTGCCTATCTCTCCAACCCGGAGGTCGTCCTTAGGCATCCATCATGATACCCATGGATACCCTTGTTCTCTATGAACTTGTCCAATCCTTTCTTAAAGCTGTCAAGGCTGACAGCTGTCACCATCATTTGATGGTGGATTATGATGATGATGATGAAGAAGAAGAAGAAGAAGAAGAAGAAGAGGGCTATAGTCCATAGTGTGTGTGTGTGTGTGTGTGTGTGTGTGTGTGTGTGTGTGTTGTGTCGTTACAGTCATGACCGACTCTTCGTGACTCCATGTACATGGAGTTTTCTTGGCAGGAATACTGGAGTGGCTTGCCAGTTCCTACTCCAGGTGCCTACAGCCGCTGGTATTCCTTGGTGGTCTCCCATCCAAGTACTAACCAGGGCCGACCCTGCTTAGCGTCCGAAATCAGGCAAGATCAGATGTGCTTAGGGCATCTAGGCAGCTCTATAGTCCACAGTAACTTCTTCTAAATAAAATGTGTTCATCTTTTAATGTGCCAGGTGACTCCATGCCATTTTTGCTATAACATGGCTAACATCTACTAGTCTAATAAAACCAATAAAAAGCAGTGCATTAATAAAATTGCAATTGAAGGGTTTGGGGGCAGCGGGGGTGGGGAGAACATTTGTCTGGAAATGCTTGAAGCTTTTCAACCAAGCTGGAATACTGTACAAGGAAGAAAAGAGGTCTGTTTCACCCAGGAAGGCGTTCAAGAGGAGGGATGCCACTACAGCAAAAGCCCCAATCCCGGCAGCAGCTCTGGGGCAAATTTCACACCTGTTTGTTAGGAGGCTTTGTGGATCAAGCCTGACAGACACACAGGAGGTGGGAAGGCAGTGCCCATTTCTGCCATACAGCCTGGCAGGGACCCATCATCACTGACCAAAGACTGCAAGTCATCACTCTCCATCTCTGGTTCCTCAGACCTGTCAGGCAGCGGTAGCATGAGCTCCACCAGAGGACAAATCTTTGCACAGTGCAAAAAAAAAAAGGGGGGGGAAGAGAGGTGAAGAGACCCATTCTTTTTTCCGTGGCACCTTTAACATGCATCTGTCTCAGTACTCAAGAAATTATGAGAAAATATATATATAAAGCAATCAGTGTTTTATATGCATATATTTAATGCTGTATAATGCAATCGGCTAGCCAGGGTCCTTGCCGGTCGTGCTGAATGCCCAAGCGGTTGGTTAAGGGTTTACCCTGGGTTGTTTTTGCATTCAAGTGTGCATGCATGCAGAGAGAACCCCACAAAATACCAAGGCAGGACTGCAGGCGCTTATGTGCCCTTGGCAGTCTAGCCAGCCCAATGCTTCCTCGTGGATTAATCTCTATTTCTCCGTGAGGAAACACCAGAAAGAGGCGGGTTGGGGGGTGGAGAGGGAAATCCCAGTCTTCCATTTCCCCCCTCCTCCCAAAAATATTTCCCACTGGCAAGGGGAGATTTGGGGCTCGCGGGGGATCGCCAAGCCAAAAGCTGGAATCCTCTTTGCTCCAGGATCAGGATGCCAATTCTCTAGGGTGGGGCGACAGCAGCAGCAGCAGCAGCAGCAGCGGGAGGGAGGGGGGGAGTGGAATCTCTGCATTGGAAGAGACAAGGAGGGGAGGGAACCCTACACCTTCCACTCTGGGAAGGGGAAACCCTGGCATGTTATCCCCCCCATCACCCCCCCGCAAAAAAAAATCCAGACAAGCCTTGCACACCAATGGGGCAAAGGAGCGGAGCGGTGCAAGAACCTGATAAGGTGGAAGTGGCGAGGCAACCTCCTCGCTTGGATGCCTGGACGGGAAAAGGCTGGCAACCCCCGGGGAGGGCGACCCCCCTGCTCTGGCCGCTGGGAGCCTCCTCCAGCGAAGGGCGAGCGTGGAGGATGCGTGCCCGGATCGATGCTGCATGGCTTACAAGGGGCGCATGCAGGCGATCGGGATGCGCATGTATGTGCGCGCGTACACACACACACACACACACACACACACACACACACACACACACACACACACACACACACACACACACACACACATGGAATTCGCCTCGTGCAAAGCAGAGACACACGGTGCACTCGCCTCGTGCAAAGCTGTCTCTCACACACAAACACACACACACAGACTTGGTGCACTCGCCTGGTGCAAAGCAGACCTAGCTGAGCTCAATCCCCGGGTCCCCGAAGATCTCCCCCCCCCCTGTGTATGTGTGTGTGTGTGTGTGTGTGTGTGTGTGTGTGTGTGTGTGTGTGTGTGTGTGTGTGTGTGTGTGTGTGTGTGTGTGTGTGTGTGTGTGTGTGTGTGTGTGTGTGTGTGTGTGTGTCCAAGGCGGCGGGCGGGCAACGAGTTTCCTGCCTCTCGCGGGCTGCCTTCTTGCAAAGCCCGGGCACATGGCTTTCATTACAAGGATGCAACACCCCTCCGGTCTCCCCTACCCCCCACTCCCGCCGGGTTTGGGGAGGGGGCAATGTGCAAGATGCCCCTCTTGCAAGACGCAAGATGCCCCTCTTGCAAGACGCAAGATGCCCCATTCTGCTCCAGCCTCTCCCCACCACCACCACCACCCCACACCTCGCAGCCCCCCCCCTCCCCCGGGCACCGATCTGCCCCACTTCCTTCAACGCCCCTGCCCGCCGCACACTTGATGCACGCATATCCAGACGGCGGCGGGACGCTCTCCTCCGGCCACCACACCCCGAACCCCCCCCTCCCGCGTCCAGTAGGATGAGGATGGTTGCTGGAAAGAAACGGAGGAAGCCCGTTTTTGCAACGTTCCGGCCACCCAGCCGAGCAAGACAGGAAGAAGATCGCGGAGAGGAACAAGGGTCGGGGGTGGGGTGTGTGTGTGTGTGTGTATGCCTGTGCGCGCGCGATGGAGCCGAAAAGCTGGCTCCGATTTCACTCCATGCCCCCCCTTCCTCCAAGGAAACACCCCCCTCCACATCTCGCTTCCCCCCCCTCTGCCTCATTGCCGCGCGCCCTCGCCCAGGAGAGGAGTTGCAAAGCACGCACGCCCCCCCCGCCGCCGCGCCTGTCCTCCCCCCCCCACCCATCTCTCGAATTTGCCAAAGAAATAAATCAAGGGAGAGGGAAAGGGGTGGGGGTGTCGACTCACGTTTGGTGCATCCGAGGCCCCCGCCGCCGCCGCCACTGCAGCCGCCGCCGCCTCCCCGCTGCCTGGCGGACATCCGTACCTGCCTTCTCCCCCCTCTCCTCCTCCTCCTCCTCCTCTTCGGTTCTTGTTTGGAGCTCCAGAATCGACACCCTTTGAGAAAGCGGAGCGAGGGGGGGGCGGTAAGAGAGAATGCAGAGAGAGAGAGAGAGAGAGAGAGAGAAAGAGAAGACTGGCTGGCAGGGTCTCCACTGCGCACGCGTTCCCGGGCCCTAGCGATTGACTTCCTAAAGCAAGGGCTGGTTTTGTTTTTTTTTGTGTGTGTGTGTGTGTCTGTGTGTGCTTTTTGCACTTCCTCGCTTCAAGGGAGAGCAGCCCCCCTCCCTTCCCCGCTCTTCTGCCCTTTCCCCCCCCCTTTTTCTTTTGCAGGATCGGGCAGCAGCAGCAGCAGCAGCAAGCGGGGCGAGGGTGCAGAAAGGAAAATGAGACGGGTGGGGAGCCCGTTGCTTGATGGCTGCCCCCCTCACCGTCGTTGTTTGGACAACGTCCCCCCCATATGCATGCATGCAAGCAAGCAAGCTTGCTTCCTCGCATGCCCCGAAGGAACCGCCGAGTGCAAACGCGGCAGCCCCTGGTGCAGGCGAGAAACGGGAGCTTATTATTAGGCTTATTGCAAAGGAATCAGATCCTGCTCACATCTGCATTGCAACGCCCGCCGGCTGAAATGGGGATGGGGGAAGTAGATTGGGGAACACCCCATCACACACGCACACGTTCTCAGACGGTTCCTGGCGCGCGGAGCACGCGGCTTCACCATCCCTGGGAGGCTTGCGTTGCCTTGGTGCCGTATTTTTTTTTTTGTTTTAAGGGAGAGCTGTAGCAGAAGGTGACGGGTAAAGGCGTGATAACCCCCTTTTATTTATTTATTTATTTATTTATTTATTTATTTGAGCCCCGAACCCTGCAAGAATGCGTGCGGTCTCCAGTGTCTTTGAGCATGTACAGAGCGCCCTCCTTTTGCTCCAGAGAGTTCTTGGAGGAGACAAGGCATCACCCATTCCCAGCTCCCTCTGTCATCTGTGAAGGGAAAACCTGGAGCTTTGAAGACAAAATGGCTCAAGATTAGTGGCTCTGTCTTGAAGATGTACCAGCCCACCTTTGGGTAGAATGTGACTTAGCAAAACCTAGAAGTGTCATCATGGAGTCTCGGTGAAGGGTGTCCAGCCTCTCCTCCAAGACTCATCCTTGCCATAAGCTTGGGAAGGAGGTATCAGAGGCTGAGTGGTCCATGGAGTTGAGTGGCCACTAGGACACCGAGGTCTCTTGGCTGGCTTTGGAGTGGGTAGGTGTTCATAATGACTATTTTTAAAGAGAATCCCAAAACGTGCAGAACATTGTTGGACCAGATGGGTCCAGCACAGTTGCCTTAGTTTTGTCTCCTTTGGTAAACAAAATGGGTCTTCTCATCAAAGCTTCAAAGATTTTGTGGCTAGCAGCCATACTGGCCACCAGCTAACTGAAGTCAGAAAAAGGTAACTTGACCTGCCTGTGGTCTGAGTTGTCCATCTCAAGACCAGGCGATCCTCAAATTCGTTTGTAGTACAGACAAGAATAATACTTATGTGCTGCCCAGTCAGTTTGGAGTCATGGTGACCTGCTTCAAGGTTTTCTAGACTGTTGAGTATTGGTCTCCTTTTCCCTTCTTACCAGGGTCCCCTAGAAGGGTGCAGCTTGCCCAAGGCCACACAGGCTGGCCCTTCTTCGAAGAGGCACAGGAGGGGAACCTGATTGCCACTGAGCTAGCTGGCCAATCACTAAGAAACAGAAATTGTATGTCTTCAGTAATATATTGTTGCTAGGGAAATGGATTCTCCACCTCCCTAGATGCTCTGAGGATCGCAACAAAGCTGAGAGAGAATAGGCAAGCCCGAGCAGGCTTTCAGATGTCAGTATGTTGGGTTGTGAGTGCAGTGTATTGTGGAGACAATGTTAGCATCAGAGCCTGGGATATCGGAACTGGGTTGAAGTCCAATTGCTAATTAGACCTCTTGAAATGCTTGCCACGTGCTGGCTGAAATCCTGCTGCGTAGTTGATGCCCATGGAAAGGTGATGACATCACTGAGATGGAACCTTCAAAAGAAAAGAAGAACTCAAAATCCCAAATCCTGTTGCTTAGTTGATGCCCATGGAAGGGTGATGACATCATTGGAGTGGAACCTTCAAAAGAAAAAAAGAACTCAAAATCCCAAATCCTGTTGCTTAGTTGATGCCCATGGAAGGGTGATGACATCATTGGAGTGGCACCTTCAAAAGAAAAAAAGAACTCAAAATCCCAAATCCTGTTGCTTAGTTGATGCCCATGGAAGGGTGATGACATCACTGGGATGGAACCTTCAAAAGAAAAAAGAACTCAAAATCCCAAATCCTGTTGCATAGTTCATGCCCATGGAAGGGTGATGACATCATTGGAGTGGAACCTTCAAAAGACAAAATAACTCCAAATCCTGCTGCGTAGTTGATGCCCATGGAAGGGGTGATGACATCAGTGGGATGGAGCCTTCAAAAAAGAAAAAACAAACCTCCAAATTCCACGATTCAGTGGAAACCCCCCTAGGACTAATTCATGGATTGGAAGCCATCGAACTGGCAGGGAATAGAGGAACCCTCTTACGTGCATGGTGTTCCCGTGGCAGTTCTTTGCACCCTTTTAATGGCACCCCGGTTCCCTTTGCAAGTTGCACGGATTATCTGCATCTTGTAATTGAGAATGTGGAGGGATAAAGGGAGCAGAACCAGGTTTGCTGATTTGAGTTTATTAGAAGAAAGGTGGGAGATACAAGTGACAAATCCTATTAATGTGTTTGATCTATCTCAGGGCTGTCCCACTTTGAACAGGCCAAGGTCTACGTTTTCCAGATGAAAGTGCCTGAGGGCTACTACACTAAAACCTCTACTTATGAATTTTATCTGTTCCGAGCATATGCTCATAACAGTAAAAGAAATTGTAAGTAGAGCAGGGGTTCCCCATAGGAATGCATTGAAAAATCAATTAATCCTTTCTGGAGGGAACATATTTCAATGCATTCCTATGGGAAGGCTGACCATGCACACGCTTCTCTTACACCCGCTCAAGCCGGTGTGGACGGGTGCAAGGGAGGCGTGTGCATGCTTGCGCAGATTTATTTATTTATTTATTTATTTTTCACACTTATATACCGCTCCTACTTCCCGAGCGGGAACTCAGGGCGGTTCACATAAAATCAAAAAAAGGCAAAGACTATGGCAGCGGCAGGGACAAACTTACAGCATATGGGTCAAGAAAAAAGAGAAAAAAGCCTCTAGTCATTTTTGAAGGCATCCCTAAAAAGGAGGGTCTTCAGACCTTTCCTAAAGGATGCCAACGATGGAGCCTGCCTCAACTCGCTGGGTAGGTTATTCCATAATGACGGCACCACCACCGAGAAGGCCCGCCCGCGAGTACTTCCTTCCACTTGCCCGGGCTGCTGGAAGACTTTTTAAAAAGATGCACTTTCCCTCCCAACCTGCCTGGGACCTCTACTCCTCCTGTTTTCCCCCCTTCTCCCTTCCAGCCCCCTCGCTGCCATTGCTACTGCCGCCCATAGCTCTCACTCACCTCTGCCATGTTCGCTGTGCAGCTGGGATGGGCCAAGCCAGCAGTGGGGCAATCACATCGCCATGGTGGTGCAAGGAGGAGGGAATGGCTCAGAAGGGGAGCAGGAGGAGCGGCAGGTCACAGTCTCTGTGGGGTGGGAGGAGGAGGAAGATGGAAGGGTGGGAGGAAGGAATTCTCCAGGGGGGAGAAGAGGGGAACATCACCACGCAAAGGAGGTGGGCATGCCCATGACCCTGCCCCTCACTGTCCCCTCCACTCCCCTTCCTCCGCTCTGCACCAATAACTCAATTGTTCACAAGACAGTGACATGCCGATCATCTGGTCGGTAGGGAGAGCAGGGGACTGTGCCATCACCCTTGAACGGCCCTGCTCGTCTGAGACAGTGTGTTGGCAGACCCAGAGCTTTGCCCGGGCAGTGGTGATCCTTGGGTTGGGGGAGGTAGAGGTGGAGAACTTATCCCCTCACATTTTTTATTGATGGCTGGCGAGCTACTTTTGAACCCCTCACGGGCTACTGGTAGCCCCCGGTCTACCTGTTGGGCAGGCCTGATCTATCTTTTGTTATCTGTCGCCAATTCACCTCTGACTTATGGCAACCCTATGAAAGAGGGATCTCCAGAATGCCTTGGCCTCGACAGCCCCGCTTGGCTGTTGTAAACCTAAGCCTGGGGTTTCCTTTGGGGCAGGGGTCCTCAAAGTTTTCAAACAGCGGGCCGGTCCACTACCCCCCAGACACCACTGGGGGCCAGACCACAGTCCCCCCCCTCCAAAAGGCCGACATTTTAAATTGCCCCGCTTGGCTGCAGCCAGTGCCTCGACCATCTGGGCGGCGGGTGGGGGGGGACCAGGAGACCTTGCCGTGGCCCTTCCACTTTGAACAGGCCCACTAGCTAGCATGCCAATCATCTGGGCGGTGGGTGAAGGGAATGGGGGAAGCGACACAGCCCACTTCAGCAATAGAAGCAGCTGCGGAGGCTGGCTGGCTTGCAAAGCAGGGGGTAGGTGGGGGTCTGCAATTGGTTCTGGGGGCCGGGTTCAGGACCCTGGGGGGCCGCATTCGGCCCCCGGGCCTTAGGTTGAGGACCCCTGCTTTGGGGAATCATTCTATCTTATATAGTTGGACATCCTCTTTCCCTGCTGCCTCCCACCTTTCTCAGAAAGGGGTGGTAATTAACAAACTAAATTATACAGATTTTTTTAAAAAAAAGAAACGGAAGATTTTTTTTTACAAAGACGTGGGTTTGCCCAAAGCTACACAGGCTGGTTCTGTCTATAGGAAGTGCGGCGGGGGGGGGGGGACTGAACTCACAGCCTGGTTCTCTGCAGCCAGATACCCAACTCACCAGGTTACCCAGCCAACTAAAAGGTCCATGTTTCTAACAATAACATAAATTACAGGTCAAACTGTTACAAGTCAGCAACACCATTCTTGTGGCCTTAAATGGTCAACTTGTGTCACATGGTGGCTGATGTCCAGCAAAAGCAAAACGCGCGACTTGCCTGTAGGGCTTAAAGCACTCTCTACACGTCTTACAGTCTGCATATGCAGGCTGATGGGTGTAGTCTAACTGTTCATTTTGTTCATTTCTATTATAATTACATTGTTTACGGTTATTTTTGTATTGTTTGGTATAATTTTTGTATTATTTGTATATATTTAATTTGTGTGTTTCATAATTTGTATTTCCTACTTTGCAAACTGCCCAAAGTAGCCTTTGGGCTAGGTGACCGCTGTATATAAATTAAATAAATAAATAAATAAATAGTCCAACCAGCAAGCTTGGGTACTCAGTTTGCTGACCTTGGAAGGCTGAGTGAACCTTCAGCCAGTTACCTACATAAGAACCTAAGAAGAGCCATGCTGGATCAGGCTAAAGGCCCATCTAGTCCAGCTCACAGTGGCCCCACCAGATGCATCTGGGAGCGCACGAGACTAGATATCTGTCTCCTAATACCACTCCCCTGCATCTGGTCCTTGAAGTACCCTGGTTTTATGCGTGGAGATTACACATCTCCATCATGCTTTGTAACCTGTAATGGACTTCTCCAGGAATCTGTCCAATCCCCTTTTGAAGGCATCCAGTCCAGATGCCATCACCACATCCTGTGGCAGGGAGTTCCACAGACTAACAACGTGCTGGGTGAAAAAATATTTTCTTTTGTCTGTTCTTACTCTCCCAGCCCACAGTTTGAGTGTATGTCCCCTAGGTCTGGTATTTTGTGAGAGGGAGAAGAGCTTCCCTCTATCCACTTGACTCATTCCCTGCATAATGTTGTACGTCTCAATCATATCCCCCCTCATGCGCCTTTTTTCCAGACTAAAGAGCCCCAAATGTTTTAGCTTTTCCTCATAAGGGAGGTGCCCCAGCCCAGTAATTATTTTAGCCACTCTCCTTTGCACCTTTTCCAGGGATTGAACCTGGGTCCTGAGCAGAGTTTTGGCTGCAGTACTGCATTTTAATCACTGTGCCACAGAGGTTCCGGATACATAGTAAGGGGCAACCAGAAGAGGCCCATTAAATCAATGGAACTTGATTGGGTTCATCAAATGTCCACTGAAGCAAGGGACCTACTCAAGTTGCAAATTCCTCTTGGATTTGTCAGCCACCAGCTCACAAGGGAGAATGGGTGTGCTGTAGGGTCAGACAAGAGCCAGGGGGATACATGGATGGAGATCTCAGTTCAGTAATTTATTTGTCACTCAAGACATGGCCGTGGGGTAGCAATGCAGCAAAAAACAACAACAGCAGACAGCTTTATGGCTTCCACCCCAAAAAAGGAGTTTTTATTCAGCACGTGCTTTTCTGCTGTCTAACCAACTTCCCAAGCTGCATTTGAAAAGAAACAGGCTGGAGTGCACAAAAACTTATGTGTGGCAAATAATAGTTGTTAAGGTGCTACAAGGTTGCTGTGCTTTATTTTTGGACAACCCTTGCAAAAACAGACATGGGCTCTTAAGGGGATTTAAGGGGTGCAGAATTTGAATCAAAACAGATGGGCTGAAAACGTGTTGAACTTTACCAGATTCCAGCGGTAAGATGTTTACATCCCCGGATAAGCTTGCTACAGAGAAATCACATTTATAGCAAGGCTTGACAATCAAGGGGTGCTAATTAACAAACTGAATTATACAGAAATGTGTGTGTGTGTTTTTTTTTAAGAAAGTGAAGATAAATTTTTTACAAAGACAAAGGACTTTCCTGCTGAGAGTGTTGGTTCATCTGGAGTTCAGTCATAAATAAAAAGGAAAAGATGTGAGAATTAAAGGAGAGAAATCAAGCATCAACATGGCCTAATGTTGGCCATTTATTTTGCTTTTTACAGTCTTAAGTACTATCTCCATTCAAGCTGAAATGTGAAAATCCTCCAGATCTCTTCTAATTCCAGTTTATACATATGATGTGCGTGTTTGGGGGTATAGACGAGAGAAAGAATGGGATAAACTTTTACATTGCAACTTGGGTCATAGTTGTTGGAGTAGGTACCACTGTTATTTACGCAGGCTGCTGTAAAAATGGATAGGCTTGAAATGTGCATTTATTGCAGGATGCTGATAATTTTGTCAATCTTGTGTGTGATCCGCAGAGGAGAACTAATGTGAATGAATAAAGACCACAAAATTTTAAAGCACACCGGTTGTAGAAAATCAGAATATTCCAATCATGTTAAGAAATGCCAAGTACAAGCGCTAACCCTATGTTCAAAGGGAAATAAATAAGAATAGACACATAGGAAGAATTCAAGATATAGCTTAGATGCAACACAATTTGGTTGTTTAGACCTGCCCCATCCAAAGTCAAAATAACTGTGATGGCATTCATCCTTGAGTAGGAGAAAAAACAAGAAATGCTCACCCGCTCTGCAGCAGAAACATTCTAAGCATCTCAAGAAGAGATACTTGGAATTTTTCTGCTACAGAGCTGGTGAATCAGGTGCAGAATACTTGGTTATCAACCCTGGCTATCAATCCAAGAAATCTTAAAAAATCAAGACGCTTCGAAAACAGTCTTCTGCTATGTTAGACCATTGGGGGGGGGACGACGCTCTGGGAGACATGTTGAGGAAGCTGCGTCCATTTAGCTTGCGGAAGAGAAGACTGGAAAGTGGTATGATTCCACTTATCAAGCAGGCTTGTCTTCTGCCTGTAGTGGATTCAAGTTACGAGCAGGGAGATTACGCCTGCATATTAGAAAGTTGTCAGTAAGAGGTGTTTGGCAGTGGGGTGGACTACAGTACCTTGACGGGTGGTGAGTTCTCCTTCACAAGAGGTTTTCAAACAGAGACTACATGGCCACCTCTTAGGAATGCTTTAATGGGCGGGTCTTCTGCTTAATGAGTGCGTTGGACTTGATCCTTGGGGGTGCTTCTAGCTGTGGCATCTTTAACATGGTGTTTAGAGATGGGCATGAAATGAATAAATAATCCATTTGTTTCATTAGGTAACGAAACGAATAATGACCAGCCCCCTCTAAGGAAAATGAAACGAAATGGAAATTTCCATTTTGTTCCGTTCGTATTTCGTTTTCCCCACCCACCTGACGTCCGGGTCGGGGACGAAGGTGGCAGTGAGGAGCTGCTGGGCCTCAGAGGCGGCTGTGGAGCCTACCGCTGCCCGGTGAGGCCTCCCGCTATCCGGGATCGCCGCCACTGCCACCAGGATCGCCACCACCACTGGGGTTGCTGCCACCATCCAGGTAAACCAAACCAGTTTGGTTTGGTTAGGTCCATATGAATTTTTGTTTTAAAAATTCGTACGAACCAAACCGAACAGAACTGAAGGGGGCGAAACAGAATGAACCGAACCATCAGTTTTCTGTTTCGTGCCCATATCTAATGGTGTTTTCTAGCTGCCAAACACAAGGGTTTCGGGTTGTCTCTTTTCGAGCCCGACCCGAACGTGCTAGAAGTGAACCTCTGACCACCTCCGGCACACAAAATCTCAAGCTTTCTGCTGATGAAGTATGGTTGTTGGTCCTCCTAGTCAGATAGCCAGAGGAGAGGGATGATGGTCTTTGACAGGCCATTGCATGGAAGCATTTTTGAGGAGGGGTTGTTGGTAGCGTCCCATCGCAATGGTTACTTTGAAACTTGGGAAGTGAACTACTTTGCCTCTGAAAACCCAGGGTGTTTTTTGTTCCATCGATTACAGTCGACTGCAGTCAGTCAACTTTGCTCTTTTCTCACAGTGTCATGACCTGGAAGATGTACCTGGTAAGTGATAATGAGCTGTATAGCTTTGCTTTTAATAGACGAGCCTATGCTGAGATTATTTGAAGGATACTGTGTAGACATCTCAGAAATTTCAAGAAAAGAAAAGGAACAAAGAAAAGGAAAAGAGTTTAGGGGGGATGACACCAAAGTACAGTGGCACCTCGGTTTAAGTAATTAATTTGTTCTCCGGGTCGTTTTGTATTGCGAAAAATTTGTAAACTGAACCGTGGTTTCCCAAAGGAATGCATTGAAAACCAATTAATCCGTTCCAGAGGTCCGAAAGAAGGCAAACGGGAGCCTTCTATTCAAAATGTTCTTAAATCAAGTCATTCCCATTCTTTTCGTCATGCAAACATCACACATCAACTTTTAATGCCTTATGGAAAAAATGTAAACTGGGGCATTCCACTGGAAATTTTTCTTAAACTGAAGCATCCCCATTTCCATTTTTTTTTCTTAAACCAATTTTTTTGTTAACCAAGGCATTCTTAAACCAAGGTATCGCTGATTTAATTTTCAATGGCCCAGTATGCGAATAAGGACAAAAATGTCTTGGGCTATAATTCACCCGGGAGGGTCATTCAGTGAGTTACGCTTCTGGTTGTGGAGCTAGACCAGTAGTTCTCAACCTGTGGGTCCCCAGATCTTAATCACTTTTGATTAAACCGCATATTAGGGATAGCCCAGAGTGTGTGAATGTTTTAGAAGTGAGGAAGGACAGGTTTTGTTGAATGACACGTAGTTTGGCAAGTGATGCATTTTTTCCAATTTACCTTAAAATGGCAGATACAACTGGAGGGTGAACACAGAAATGGATTGGTGAAACTTTTAGGGCAAGGTTAAAGACAGCACATACTCTTCAGACAATACACAATTAGCTCATGATGTGACAATCTTAATCAGCTTGGTTAGGGTCAAAAAGGGATTTGAAAGATTCAAATAAGATTGGCTGGTTTCTTGATGTTGATGCAAATTTTGGACCCTGCAGAACTGGCTTCAACCTTGTGTACTTGATGTTTCTTTTGACCTTTCCAGGCGCATCCTTGCATGAAAAATGCTCAGTGTTTCTTCTGCCTTTTCTACAGTAGATAAATTTTGCACAGGAAAGATTTCATTCTGCCTTTTTCAGGCGAACGCTTGAACAAGAAAACATATTTTGTCTATTTTCTTCACTTGCCAGTTGCATCTGGTGCAGAAAAGATACCTAGTAGTGATTCTTCTGCCTGTTCTCAGTGAATTCTGCATGGGCAAGATGCTACTCCTTGCAGGGATTCTGATAATCTGGTTTTGCATATTATCTTTGCTTTACGTTTGATATTCTGTATGTCATTATTTATCTCAAAACCTTGAAAACCGCCCAGAGTAGCACTTGTGCCAGATGGTGTGGTAAACAAACAAACAAACAAACAAACAAACAAATAAATCTCTCACCAGCCTTAGTAGGTGCAGCCAAGGGCAAGGGGTGTTAGGTGGCAAAGTCCAAGACAAACTAGGATGACACAGGTTCCCCCAATCTAAAATGTAAGGAACTCAGCATATTCATTCATTGCTACAAGTTGTTAGAATTCAAGTCGTTCTGCGTTTGGCGGTTTCTTTGGCTGATACAGTGGTCCCCTGCCCTTTCGCGGTTCATATATTGCGGTCCCGCTATATCGTGGGACTGCAGTATATGAAAAAAGGCCCCCAAGGGTAAGGGGGGGAAGTCCTGTTTCAAGCCTTCCATACTTACCACAGGACTGGAGCTGCCCCGAACAGGCCTGTGAGGGCCTTCCTGGGCCTTCTGGAGACCCCAAAAGGGCCTCCCTGCAAACCAGAAGTGACTTCCGGATTGCTGAAAATCATTTCTGAGGCCTCCGAGAGCTTCTCTAGGCCTGCCGGAGGCCTCAAAAATGATTTCCGGTTTACTGGAAAGTACAAGAGCCCCCAGCTAGGCCCCACCCACCCCCGGCCTGACTCGACCTGCATCCGCATATCGCGGATTTTCAATTATCACGGGTCAGGTCAGGCCCCTAACCCCAGCGATAGGCGGGGGATCACTGTATATGTTCATGGAGTGAAGGTGACCAGTTATGACTAGGAGCCTCATGGTGCCATGGTTAAACTGCAGTACTGCAAGCCAACACTGCTAATAACCTGGGTTCACTCTCTGGTAGCCAGCTTGAGGTTTACTCAGCCTTTCATCCTTCTGAGGTCAGTAAATTGAGCACCCAGCTTTCCAGGGAGGGGCCAAATGTGCAGCCTGCATAATTATACTTGTAAACCGTCCGTAGAGTGCTTTAAATGCTATGGGGCCACATATAAAACTCCACGCATTGCTTTCCTGCCATAGAAGCAAGAAGGCCGGGAAGCAGGGGACGTCCCTCCTTGTGCCAAATGGGTTTTGCTTCGATACCCCATGGAGAGGAACATCTTGGAGAGACAGGGGTAGTTGCCGAAAACGGTGATCTCAGCACTGGGGAGAGTAGTGTAGCACTGCATGGAATGTGGCTTGTGTGTGTGTGTGTGTGTGTTGTGTCGTTACAGTCGTGACCGACTCTTTGTGACTCCATGCCCACGGAGTTTTCTTGGCAGGAATACTGGAGTGGCTTGCCAGTTCCTACTCCAGGCACCTACAACACCTGGTATTCCCTGGTGGTCTCCCATCCAATTACTAACTGACCCTGCTTAGCTTCCGAAATCAGGCGAGATCAGATGTGCTTAGGGCATCTAGGCAGCTGGAATGTGGCTTAGCAAAAAGGAATTCATCTCATCGGTCATTTTGTCAGCGAAAGGACATGGTGCTGCTGAAGGGTGTGTACATCAGTGTAGCTGGCTGGACTGTTTGCTGCTTTGGCTGTTGCATTGCTTTGGTTTCACTTATTTACAGTGGACCCTTGTATAACAAACAGCTTGTATAACATAAAATTTGTACAACATAAAAAATTCCGGAGATGGGGGAAATTTGCTTAACATAATCGCCTATGGGGAGAATCTGTACAACATAAAAATGGGATCACTGTTTTCAATGCATTCCTATGGGAATTTGTATAAAGGAAAATTTGCTTAACATAATTTCATTTGGAACGAATTAATTCCTCTATACAAGGTACCACTGTATTTATTTATACATTCATTTATGAATATTTTTACACCACCTTTCTCCTTGGAAAAGGACCTACCTTCCTTATGTCAGGTAGCTATCTGAGAATCTTAGAAGTGAAGCGATGGAGGGAACTCTATGATCACCAAGTCCATCCCTTATCAGGGAAGCACAGTAAGTCTCTCTCTCTCTCTCTCTCTCTCTCTCTCTCTCTCTCTCTCTCTCTCTCTCTCTCTCTCTCTCTGTGTGTGTGTGTGTGTGTGTGTGTGTGTGTGTGTGTGTGTGTGTGTTGTGTTGTGTTGTGTTGTGTTGTGTTCTAGTCTCTCTTACCGGACAGTGGAGGACTCGGTTTTGCTTTTGTGATGTGTCCCATAACTCAGGAAGTATAGGAGGCAGGGGCCTCTGACCCCCCCCCCACCCATCACCCCAATATTGCACTAAGAACATAAGAACATAAGAAGAGCCATGATGGATCAGGCCAAAGGCCCATCTAGTCCAGTGTCCTGTATATCACATTGCCCCCACCAAATGCCTCTGGGAATACACGAGACTACGTATCTGTCTCCTGGTACCACTCCCCTGCATCTGGTCCTTGAAGAACTCCATTTTTAAGCCTGGAGATTACACATCTCCATCATGGTTTGTAACCTGTGATGGCCTTTTCCTCCAGGAATCTACCCAATCCCCTTTTGAAGCCATCCCGGCCAGATGCCATCACTACCTCCTGTGGCAGGGAGTTCCACAGACTTTAGTTCCACTTAAAGTGGTGAGTCCCACTTCAGTTGGTCCTCTCCTGTTTCTTAAATAGAAAAATGGAGGTGACACTTTTAAGGCTGCAGTGAGTTGTGTGCATAGGGCAAGCTGTACATTTACATTCCAAGGCAGTTTGTGTTTAGATGGGCTTCTCTGATGGCCCCTTAGAGGTGAGAGAAAGGAGAAAATGGCTTGAAGACCTTTGCCAATTGCCCACCCTTGCTCCAGGCATGTGCAAAACGTGGTCCCCACCCCATGCAAAATGGATGAGCCACAATCCATTGTTGAAATAGCACGTGATTACATTTTTACCCTTTTAGTATTTAGAAATAACACAGTTGCCTTTCGCTATTTGAAAAGAAAGATGTAACCATCACCATCCCAAACATGTTCCTTCCAAGCTCTGATGAAGTTCTGTTAATGTGGCCACGCAGGGGCTCAGGATTGGATCAGAAGGATGTTGGGGAAGGAATTGTTAGCTCCTTCTGAGATCTAAAAAGAACTGCTCTCAGGGGTGTTGGTGGCAGACAGAGATGCCTAAAATGGGTGAGTTGACAGTCAGCTGCTGGATAGCTCAGTGGCTTAGGTCACTAACTTAGGGTTGTTGCTGCTGCTGCTGCTGCTGCTGCTGTTGTTGTTGTATGGAGATCCCCTGGCAAATTTTGGGGTTGTTTGATCCAGGTCCCAGGTGTATGACAGTGACACCTAGAAGCCTTCTCATTGCCCTTTCAAACTAGGTGGTTGAAACAAATCAAAAACTTGGCAGGGAAGTCAAGTGTGGGTTATTGTCTGTGCAGTTTTGTGAGCTCTGTTTTGGTACTGAAAACAACATCTTGGATGTTCTGTCAATTTATAAAAGGTTGCCATTTGCTCTGTTAATAATCACATGACAATGCCGTTAAAGTCCTCTTTCCTTTTGAGTGTCAAATGGAGATTTCTTCCAGTCCGGCTCTATCACAGTGCGTTGCTCTTCAGTTAGTCGACCTTTGCTCTTTCCTCACAGTGTCATGACCTGGAAGATGTAGTGTACCTGGTAAGCAGCATATTGTATAGCAGGCCTGCCCAACAGGTAGCCCCTGGGCTACTGGTAGCCCGCGAAGGGTTCAAAAGTAGCCCGCCCGCCATCAATTTAAAAAGTGAGCGAATAAGTTCTCCACCACTCCCTCCCCCATCCCAAGGACCACCACTGCCCCGGCAAAGTTCTGGGTCTGCCAGCCCACTGTTCTCAGCCGAGCGGGGCAGTTCACGGGCCATGACACATTGAAATCTGTTCCCTCCAGAACAGATTAATTGGTTTTCAATGCATTCCTATGGGAAACCGCTGCTCTACTTACAAAAGTTTTTACTTACGAGCATGTGCTCGGAACGGATAAAATTCATAAGTAGAGGTTTTAGTGTAGTAGCCCTCAGGTACTTTGGGCTGGAAAAAGTAGACCTTGGCCTGTTCAAAGTTGGACAGCCCTGTTGTATAGTTTTGCTTTTAGTAGACGAACCTATGCTGACTTTATTTGAAGGATACCATGTAGACATCTCAGAAATTTCAAGGAAAGAAAAAGAACAGAGAAAAGGAAAAGAGAAATAGGAAAACATGCTTAGACCCCGGTCACATGACTCTTGATGCTGTGTTTACCGTGAATGACTGTGCAGCAAAAGATCATGCCTCAACTCCAAGGCGCAGCATTTTGACACCCCAGCTGGCCACGCCCCCTGAAGTGCACTTTAACTGTATCATCCTATACCACCACTAGGGGTTTGATCAAATTACTCCTCTTAATGATGGAGCAATTGCAGTGCGACCAGTAAAAATTCACACCATTTCAGCCCCCCCCTTTTCTGCCTCTTTCTGCTGTCCTACTTTAATAATCAATTGCTGGCATTTGAGCACTTCTACAAGCTGCAAATTACCTGGTACAGTGACCCATGGGAAAGGAAGTGAGAGATGAGAGAAAAACAAAGGAGTTACTATGAAGGCGCTCTGGTACTAGGGATACACTGCGACGTTCTCAAACTTTCGCATGAACTCTTGCAGTAATACCAGAAAGCCGACATGCCGGTAATCGATAAGCAAATCACTTATTTTATATATATATATATATATGGGGTGCACAGAAAGAAGTATAATACACCCTTGCCGTCTGGGCGTTAATTGCGCAACAAACATCACGTGATCGCCCACGATTTTAGTACGCATCAAAATATGATGCGTAGTTTATAGCTGTGTGACCGAAGCCTTAGAATTTTTTTTCCCTTAGGGTTGCTATAAGTCTATATTTCTTCTATTAGAAATACTTTTGGCATTTCTACACGTTCATATACTTTTATATTATACTCCCGTGATTTCTCACTTGGAACTTGACTGATGGTCAACTGTGGCTGGATCGTGCCTCCCTTTGTTGTAGGAAGTCTTTGTATTGCAAGTTTTGGGGAGCTGAATCTTTACCATCCTACCAGTGGCCAGAAACTGGAGCTGTTTTATCTCTGCACAAATATCGATAGATATATCCTAGAGATACTAACCTAGAGATGAAATTTGAGTCCTACAGTCAGCTAATATGTATTTATATTTCCCCCCTGGTCCATGATCCTTTCCTTCATAGAGTCACCATAAATCAGAAGTGACTTGATGGCATGTCTGGTGGTGTCTGGTTATATCCTGTGTACTTTCCTCTTCTCTGGGTTTTTACTTTCCTTTGGGGGGGTTGCAATTAAAGATTAATTTAAAAAATTAGCTCCAGAAGCCCTCGTCTGGATTGTGACCGTGTATGCAAATAGGAGAGATTCAAACTCTCTCCTCCCCAGCCTGTCCTAATTTTAAAAAAATGCCTGTCCCTTTTGCTACAGTGAATTTAAAAGGGGGAGGCTTATTTCTGTTATTTAACTGCATGCAACTTGTTTAGTGCTGAGTGCCATTTTGATTTAGGGGCTTGATTTAAAGTCACAGAAACAAACATGTGGCTTCCCTATCTCAGAGACAATATTGGAAAGCAGATTAGGGGGCTCAGTCCTGCAACTGGGATGCCTGTTTGTTGCCAAGCACAAGATATGCACAGACTGGCGTCCCTACCTTTTAAAAATGCAGTTGCCCCCATTCTTTCGCCTGTGCATCAGCTTCCATCCTTTAATAATGCATGCCTTTTTCTCCCTCTAGGCGCAGCATCCCCAAACTCTCATGGAACCACGGTTAAATCATGTGCTCTCATGTCATTTCTGACTTATGGTGTCCCTTTTAAGGGTGTTCTACATCAGGGCGGTTTCCAGTTCCCTTCTTCTGGGGGCACCCTGGGATCATGCAGCTTGCCCAAGGCTACCCAGGCTGGCTCTTCTCCCAGGAGGCCCTGTGGGGAATGAGGCTTCCACTTAGTGGATCTGTGGCCAGATAGCCAATCCACCGAGCTACATCCAGCCCGCTCGGGAACCATTAGATGCTGCCTAATTATCAGATCCAATTTATTTATTTATTTATTTATTTATTTATTTATTTATTTATTTATTGGATTTTTATACCGCCCACCTGGCAGCGAGGTCACTCTGGGCGGTTTACAAGTTTTTATATAAAACTCTTGTATGAATCACAGAATACATTACATCATTGGATATTACATCAAGTTACATCAGTGTATATCAGACTATATCATTATACAATACATTACATCAGATCAACTCATACACGTCAAATCAGTAAGAACCAGTTACTTACCTGTAAAGGTGGTTCTTCGAGTGGACCTTCACACAGATGGGTTTCCCGGTGTGCACATGCAGAGGTCAGACTTCCCTAGCAATAGGAAAGTTCATTAGTCTCCTCCCCCCTAGGCCCGCACATCTGCGGTAGCCTTCCTGCCCAAATACCTCAGTTCCTCTTGACCGCCAGGATGACAGGTAAATACCAGCCAGAGCGTGTTGACTGGCTTTTAGAAAACATGGACAAACACTTGTCTTCAGCAACAGCCCAGTTGTCTGCCAATGGGCATAATGGTTCGTGGCTGTGACCTCCAAGATGTATTTGTGTTTCCAGTGCATGTAAATCCCTGTATCTACTGCGTGTGAAAAACTCTTGAATTCTTCTTCCAACTTCCAAGGTTCTTCCACCTAATGGTCCTGTCAGGGGCGGTGCCGCACTGACAGCTGGCCACCTGTTTTCATCCTGCAACCTGTCTGTTTGCAAAACAGTCAGAAAATGGGCAGAACAGTGCCCAGGCCAAAAGGGGTTTGTATGTCTTGTAGTGCCAAATGGGGCTGGGTAAGGGAGGGGGTGGTATATGACCCATGTTTCTTTGTTTGAAGAATGGGGGTGTGACTTAAGAAACAGCCTTTTACAACTGCCCTTCTTGACTCCAACAAGAATCCTGCCCTGGCTTCAACATCACCTAGCCATGGTTTTAAGAACATCATCTAACTAAGGACTTTAAAAGTAACCTCCTGGTGAAGAACATCTTTCACCATGTCTGAATTTCTGGGACCTGCTTTGAAGAAGGGTGATTGACTGCACTCGAAAGCTTGCAATGTTCCTTTTTTTATTTTTTATAGTGGCCTACGAAGGTATCCCCTGTAACCTATTTTTGCAATTGTGTTTTGTGATGGCCAAACGGCTCGACTCCTTTTTGCCTCAATTAAAGTTTCAGGAATTGTGTCGGCGTTTTGGCATAAAAAACCCAACTTTTCTAACCTCTGCATCCGTCTGGCCGCATCGGGAAAGAGGATTTTGATGTGTATTCAGAATAGTGTTCTTCCGAAATAAAATGATATAAAGGAAAGCTGTCAAGATAACCTTACTCTTCTTTTTCTGGAAATACAGTGGAAAATTGACTTACATACTGCTTGACTTGCATCATATTTGACTTGTAGCAAGAAGGGGCCTGTTTGACTTGAGTCGTAGGCTTTGACTTACATCTCGGAGCCCCAGCGCAAGGCACCGGAATTGGGCAGCAGCCATGACCCAGCATCGCGGCTGCCGCCTCCAAACTGCTCCTGCCTTCTTCCCCTCCTCCGGCAGCGGCGGCTTCGGCGAGGCCAGCTCAGAGCACCTGGAGCTGGTCCTCGGCCTCGCCAAAGCCGCCGCTGCTGCCGGAGGAGAAGAAGGGCCGGGAGCTCGGGGCTGGCCTCGCTGGTTAGACAGTCGGCTCAGTCTTGTAAAAAATCTGGCTGCAGAAGTCTGGTCCACAATGGAAGCATTTTAGTTGGGGAGCTGTAAAGTTGTGGGACTCTAATGGTAAGCATAGAATTGTTCAGAACTTGGAACGTCAGGTTAAAAATCAGTAAAACTTAAATGTTAGACATTGTTTCTATGAACATTAAAAGGTGGAGGCGTATAATTTGTGGACTATAATTCCACTGCCTCCTCCTCTCTTTGAAGAGACATTTCATTTACATCCCCAGAAGGAATCTATCCCAGTCAAATTTGTATTAAATTGCTGTTTTCGGGGGTCTTTTTCATCATCTGGAACAGATTAATCCGTTTTCCCATTACTTTCTATGGGAAATGTTCATTTGACTTAAGTCATGTTTGACTTAAGTCTAGACCACTGGAACGGATTAATGACGTAAGTAAAGGTTCCACTGTAATAAAATAAAATACCGATTTCACTCCAGGCTGTGTTCTTCTGAGGATCCAGCAGGTGCCGCTCAACTCCACCAAGACGGGAACCTGAGTTCATTGTCATCCCTGAGACAGATGGGTCTTATCTCTGGCAAGGTTCACTCTCGCCTTTTCACGCAGAGCAGCATCAGGCAATTGGCTACCAGTTGTTCTGATGCAGAGTCTTTTTTAGTGTTTCAATTGGTGCTGAATTTCCAAAGGGAAAAGGTGCAGAAGCTTCTGTGCTTTTAAGAGTCTTCATTGTTTACATGACTGCTGTATGACATACGCAGGAGCGATTTCACACGAGTATGGTTGGAGTGATTCTGCTTCCAAGTTTCCAAAAAGAGAGCTAAACAGAAGGACAGTAAAGCTGGGCCGAGAAGGGCAGGTGGGGGAGAGAAGGGCAGGTGGGGTGGCCACGTCTCCTCCTTTACAATGGAGAGTTCTCTTTTTGAAGGCCTGAAGCTGTCTGGTTCAAATCTGATCCATCAAATACCGTATTTTTCGCTCTGTAAGATGTACCTGACCATGTGTATGTGTGTGTTGTGTCGTTACAGTCATGATTGACTCTTTGTGACCCCATGTCCATGGAGTTTTCTTGGCAGGAATACTGGAGTGGTTTGCCGGTTCCTACTCCAGGCGCCTGCAGCACCTGGTATTCCCTGGTGGTGTCCCATCCAAGTACTAACCAGGGCCGACCCTGCTTAGCTTCTGAAATCGACGGACCTAATTTTTAGAGGAGGCAAACAAGAAAAAAATCTTTAGCCCAAGGTTTCATGGTGGGGGGATCCTGACTGCAAAAGGGGAGGGCAGAAGCTCCGTGGAGACGACCTCTTTACAAATGAGGTGATTTTTGACTGGGAAATCCTGGCTGCAGAAGGGGAGGGCAGAGGTTAGACCTATTTGCAAATGAGGTGATTGGAACTGCAGAATCCCGGCTGCAGCAGGGGATGGGAGAGGCTCCGTGCAGGTAACTTCTCTCTAAATGAAAATCTGTGATAGATATGTAGTGGGGACTATTGTATTCACTCTATAAGATGCACAGACAATTCCCCTTACTCTTGAGGAAGGGGGAGTACATCTTATAGAGCAAAAAATACGGTGTAAATATGCAAAAGGGGGAGAGAGATCAAGGACCCTGAAAATTCTCATTCGCATGGGTTTATTTGTTAATTTATTTTTGTCCTGTAAAGGCACACAGGGCAGCTCATAATAATTAAAAAGAAAGTACTTCTCTCTCTCTCTCTCTCTCTCTCTGTGTGTGTGTGTGCGCACACACATACACACACACACACTGCTGTGTACACATATGGATGCATATTACTAATGAAAAAATATGAAAATTTGATCATGGAAGATATTAAAAGAACCTTTAAGAGCATGACTGGGAGTTGAGTCATGGCTACTGGACTTCTTTTTTGAGAGATAGAAACGTTTCGCTGCTCATCCAAACAGCTTCATTGTTGTTGTTGTTGTTGTTGTTGTTGTTGTTGTTGTTGTTGTTGTTGTTGTTGTTGTTGTTGTTGTTGTTCAGTCTTTCAGTCGTGTCCGACTCTTCGTGACCCCATGGACCAGAGCTCACCAGGCCTTCCTATCTTCCACTGCCTCCCGGAGTTTGGTCAAATCCATATTAGTTGCATCGATGACACCGTCCAACCATCTCATTCTCTGCCATCCTCTTTTCCTTTTGCCTTCAATCTTTCCCAACATCAGGGATTTTGCCAAGGACTCCTCTCTCCTCATGAGGTGGCCAAAGTACTGGAACCTCAGCTTCAAAATCTGTCCTTCCAGTGAACATTCGGGGTTGATTTCTTTCAGGATGGATAGGTTTGATCTCCTTGCAGTGAAGATATGATGGGGCATTCATTGTCAGATGAGGGGCAGGTCAGGCTTCTGAAACCAGTGGTCATACTAAGCAAGCCAAATATGTGTTTCAGCTCTTGTCTGTTGAGCCACCATGGTTAACTCCATAGATGCAGGAACACTGGTTACAGTATATGCAGTCCGTTGGGAGGAGGCCTAACACTGACACCAGCAGGCGTATCTCCTAGTTTGCCTGGACTTTGAGGTCTTCTCCTGAGCCCCTGTGGTATGTCTCTCCAACCTTGAGCAATTAGGTTGGTGAATACTGCCAGCAACTAGTGGAGCAAGCAGGGGGGAGGATCACCCCAAAACTTTGGAAGGGGGTACACCCTGTTGGGCCACAGTCTGCCTTCAGCAAGTACAGGAGAGCACCCAACTTTGAGTTTCCTCTCCAGGGCCATCAAACAGCTTTCATCCTTCTTGAGCTTTTGACAGGCAGACAAGAACTGTTAGTTGCCCAGAAGGTTGGGGATTGTTTGGGAAAGGCTGGATAAGTATCTAAAGGACCTTTTCATCCCACCACAGCTTGAAACCTTCCATCTTAGAATAACTGACACCACGCTTCTGCTATGGATGTAGAAATATGCCAAGAATTCCCCCTGAAGGTCTTATCTTTTCAATTATGCTGGAACACTCCCTCTTGAAAATTCAGTGTTTTGCTCGAATCTGATTTCAGGCAGCAGCTCTATTTAACTCGTTCCTTTGGATGCTCCTTTGGATATGAGTTTCTGACAAAGATCAGCAGAGGAATGAAGCCTGGATTTCTCAATCATTCTGTCTCTGGGATTTGCTTTCCTTGATCTTGCCTGCCCTGGGTATCTGAATTACCCATAGTTTTATAGCTTCTTCAATGAGTAAATGCTCGGAGTGACACACACACAAAGTTCCAATCTGGATGTAGCCGAAGACGCTTTTAGATGCCCCTTTTTTGCTCCACCCCACCCCACGCCCAGAGCTCAGGGAAAGTGCTGCTTTAGGACTGCAGCTCCTCAAAACTACCCTGTCAGCTTGACTGCTGACCATAATAAAGTTATTATGCTGACCAAAATTATTGACTGGGGGAATCCTGATAGGGGTGGTCCAGAAAACAAAATCTCGAAACATCAACTGGAATCCTGTTGTGCAGCTCTGCCTGCCTAATGCAAAACTGTCGAAGCAGATGGGGAAAACATGTGGTAGGGCAGAAGAAATATTCATGAAGCTGTTCTGCATGCATGCTGTGCAGCAGTTGCATCTGGACCCACACAACCACTGTTACCATTGAATTGCCCAGCACTGGTTGTCTGGGTTTAACCCCTGGGATGCTTCTACTGGTATGACCTTATGTTATGCCAGAATGAATGGGACTGTGGCCTTAGTTTCTCTGTTATTGTCATAGGTCAGTTCCCAACCACTGAGAGCTACCAACAAGAAGCAGTGGGCACAAAAGAAATAATTAAATAATTCAGGGCATGAGTAAAGTGGATAGAGGGACGCTCGTCTCCCTCTCACAAAATACCAGAACTAGGGGACATACACTCAAATTGAGGACTGGGAGACTGAGAAGAGACAAAAGAAAATATTTTTTTTTACCCAGCACATTGTTAGTCTGTGGAACTCCCTGCCACAGGATGTGGTGATGGCACCTGGCCTGGATGCCTTCAAAAGGGGATTGGACAGATTCCTGGAGGAAAAGTCCTTCACAGGTTACAAACGATGAGGGAGATGTGTAATCTCCAGGCTTAAAACCAGGGTACTTCAAGGGCCAGATGCAGGGGAGTGGTATCAGGAGACAGAGATCTAGTCTCATGTGCTCCCAGACACATCTGGTGGGGCCACTGTGAGATACAGGAAGCTGGACTAGATGGGCCTTTGGCCTGATCCAGCATGGCTCTTCTTCTTAAGACAGGTACGGGTCAATTCTAAACCCTAGTCTCCAGGCTATAACCTTTCCTGTTTGATCCCATGTTACTACTAACCCTTAACAGAGTAACATCCTTCTGAGGTCAGAATGTCTTTCAGACCTCATGGCAAGGATGTTCTCATTTGTTCTCTTGGCTCCAGATTGAACACCACTACCTGTCCAGGAAAAGGCTCAGGCAAAACAGAAGCTGCTGGCCACCTGTTAACAATTTCCATTTTGGAAAGGAAATTGGATGGAAGGATGAAGGAAAATGGAAATATGACAAATGGAAAGATTATTTATATCATTTTTTTTCCAAAATGAATGGATACAAATAATTCAAGAAGAAAAAATTGTAGGGAAAAATAGAATTTTGAAAGAGTGGCAGAAATTCATAGAATGGCTGGAAGAAAAACCTGAGAATGAGAAATGGGCTAAACTTTTCCATCAGGCTTTGGTAATTTATAATATGAGAGGGAACTGCAACTAGTTGCTTGCTTGGGGGGGGGGGAGGAAAAAAAGAAGAAGGGCGAACAATCTTTGGGAATTGTATAAGGGTTGATATGTTGGAAAAATAATTGTAATGTGTTGGTCCTCAAGGAAAAAAAGATAAACATGCTTTATTGTAAGTAGAGATGGGCACGACCAGGAAAAATTACGTTTCGAGTTGTCGTGTGTCGGAGCCGGCCCATTTCGGCTCGTTTCTGTTTTTCGCAAAATTTTCCAAAAATTTGTTGTTTTGTTTGTTGGTTGTTTGTCTGTCGTTAGTACTGGTTTTGGGGGGG
The DNA here is from genome assembly GCA_037367245.1 of Phrynocephalus guinanensis. Classification (NCBI taxonomy): domain Eukaryota; kingdom Metazoa; phylum Chordata; class Lepidosauria; order Squamata; family Agamidae; genus Phrynocephalus; species Phrynocephalus guinanensis. Next base: position 123,741,827 of record CM074737.1, on the reverse strand, counting down.
GGCTCCTGGAGGCACCTCTCTGGGGTGGGTGCCTCCTCTGGCCCGCCATGAAGGGAAAGCGGGCTCCTGGAGGCACCTCGTGGGTGCCTCCTCTCCTCACCCGCTACAAAATGGCATGCATAGCCAATTGGATATGCATACCATTAAGTTGCAGTTACAGCAGGCAGAGGCACCTCTCTTTCGGGTGCCTCTGTGACTCACTGCCTGCACTTGGGCTGGGGAAAGAAGTGACAGAGGACCCCTACGGGCGCCCGCTGTGACTCACTAAGAAGGGAAGTGTACTTGCTGTAGTGCAATGTGAGTACACAGATCTGGCTTGGGGTTAGGGGTTAGCGCAAGGGCTAGGCTTAGGGTTACTGGTAAGGTTAGGGTGGGTTACTGGGGTGCACCTCTGGGTGCCTCTCTGACCCACTAAGAAGGACAGTGTACTGGCGTATGGGTTAGGGTTCGGGTTCGGGTTCGGGTTAGGGTTAGTGGCTTTTTATGCCCGACTGGCACATCCCAGAAGTCTCGGTCAAAACCTGGCCAAGTGTCCATGCAATTGGTGGAATGGCTCCAAAAAATTGCATGGTCCACTCCCATGGCCAGCCCATCATTGCTCAGGTGTAAAAAAATAAAAATAAAAATAAAAATAAAATAAAATCAATGGAAGAAAAACCCACTGCTGCTACTGTAAAAATTCAGGCAGTTTTAAAATAGCTATTTTCACATGTTTCTGTGGTGCTTTGGTGTGTTTTTGGACCGCGCGATATTCAATAAATATTGCGGTCGTCCCATTTTGGATCCCCCGCCTGCACCGCATGGCATGGCGCGAGTTGGCGAGACAACGAGGATGCGCAGCCCAGGAGAGGAGAGGGGGGAGGCCGGGGACACCCCCCCCGAAACCACCCTTCTGGTAGGTGCCCTCAGGCAGGCATATTTTCGCCTGCTTTTTTGGCCGGGAATCGGGTTTTTTTAATTTTAAAAACTTTTTTCCTGTGCCGCTTGGCATCGCGCGATCGCTGTGATGCCAGGAACGACAACGACAAATCAGACCCAATTTTTCTTTAGTTGGTTCGAGTTCGAGTTCTGGCAGAGTAAGTGTCGTTACCGTTTCCGTTACGTAACGGAAACGAGAAACGGAAACGGAAACGAGGATTTCGCCCAGTCGTACCCATGTCTAATTGTAAGTGTAGACACAATTTGACATCTAATTTAAAGTGTATGTTTCCAGTCATGAAAATAAATATTTACCCATTAAAAGTTTTTTTTTCCATTTCACCATCACAATGGGCGCTTTTACACAACCTCTAAAATCCGCTGACAACTTAAATTCGGACCAGAGATCGTGGGGTTTGTTTGTCTTCCTGTGTTCCCACCCTTCCGCGCTCCATTGCTCCTGTCTGCGGTGAGGGGAGGGAGAAGAAAGGGAGAAAAGAATGCAGGCTCACCTCCGCTCACCTCCGTCTGCTGTCCAGAGCAGCCCTGTAGGGATTCCTCTCTTTAAGGGGTTGCGGGGACACACACAAAAAACAAACAAACAGAAGGCAAGGGAAGCCCCGCATCCACAGCTTTACAATCTGCATCAGAATTTATTTTACCTCCGGAGACCAGGTACTTCTAAAGTGTGCTGGGGCGTGCTTAGGTGGACGTGGTCGTACTTTATTTTGTTTAAAGTCCGCAGCTGGTGGGAAAACAATTTTAAGCTCCGCAGCTGGGAGCCCCTTGCCTCGAATTTTAGGGGTCGTGTAAAAGCAGCCAATGATTCAACAACCTTCCAGCGGTACAGTGGGATGGGTTGTGCTGGTTGTTTGCATCCCTATTTTTAAAAACATCCTGGGGAATCAAAAAAGGAACTAGCCTTAGTTTAGTGCATTCCTGTAGTTACAAGCAATAATCTTCTCACGGCTGCTCATCCACATACTTCCAGTTCCCAGATTCTAACGATCTGTGGCAAAATACTCGAGAAAATATTTGCCGGCTCTGTTGCTAAAACAAAATCTGTAACTTATGCTGATGCCAGCTGGGCAGGATCGCATCCAAGGCATAACTTGGAGAGATCAGAGAAGAGAATTTATAAGGGCATGGAAAACAGAGGGGCCTATATATCAGGTTTTGAACTAATGGAAAGTTTGCTTGTTTAAAAAAGCTGCAAATAGAAAACCTTTAGCAGGTCCAAAATGCAGCAGCCAAACTGATGTCCAGAACAAGTAAATTTGACCATATACTGTATTCCCTCAGTCTTGCCCCTCCTTTAATGGCTCCCTGTTAGTTTACGTGCTCAATTCAAGGTGCTGTTTAAGATCTTAGCCCTAAATGGCTCAGGACCCTGATCCTTGTCAGAATATCTCTCCCCCCAAAACAGCTTCCTTCGCCATATGCACCTCCAATTCCACAAGGTGGCTATGCTGACGAAAGCCTTTTGTGAAACAAACTGTCAGTCGAGGTGCGCCGGATATGGTCCTCTCCATATTCCAAAAAATTGCAAAAAACAGCATTATATCAGGCAGCTTTCAATCAATTCAATTCAAGCCTTTATTGGCATTAAACTAAACAGTCTGGCTTATAGATTGCTGATCATACAAAATAGGTATATCAGGTAAGCTCTCAAGGGTACCTGAAAAGTTAGAAATAACAGAATTCAGTAGTAATTGGCGGGACTGGTTAAATTTTCGGCAGTAGAGAATAATATGTAGGATTGAATCTGGTTCCACTAGACCAGTGGTTCTCAACCTGTGGGTCCTCAGATGTTCCTGGACTGCAACTCCCAGATGTCTTCATCACTAGCTGAGCTGGCTGGGATTTCTGGGAGTTGCAGTACAGGAGCATCTGGGGACCCACAGGTTGCGAACCACAGCACTAGACAGTGTTTGCACAGTTGATTCTTAGAGGAACTACAATATTACAAAACCTGCCAGATAGGACCGCAAAAGGGAAAATGCTAAATCTGGCTAACATAAATGCCAGGCACCATACTGGATTAGTAAGATTGGTAAAATAGTTGGCACCAGATACAGAACGGGGGCACTAACCCGTATAAATGGGATTGGATTCAAATGAGCAAGGCAGATTTCAAGAATATCGTGATATTCTTGATGATATTACATTTGATATTTGTACTTGACAGTAGATTACCACTGTAAAGTTGGTTATAGCACCAGCTTGATGATTAGAGGATGGGGATGAAATGGGTGGTGTTTGTGTAGTGTTTGCTTGTTTATATACTGGCTAGAGTAATGCAAATTCACTAACTGGATAGCAATCAATCAAGTAATTAAAAGCTAGGAGACATTGCCAACAAGGATATAGAGAAGCTGGTGTGCTGATTTTTTTAAAGAGCACAATAAGATTCAAAAAAAGAGATAGATGCAAGTCTTGCATTTAAATGTGGAAAGAATCTAGAATATACTGGATCGCAAGTCAAATATGAACCAGGAGTGTAATGCAGCTGTTAGAAAGGCTTCCCTAATAGAAACACAGCCATATGGGAGGTAACACTATCACTCTAATCTGCATTGTCCTCATCGCCTTAGAACTGTAGAGCTTGCAAGGGACCCTGTGGATCATGGAGTCTAGTCCCTGTGAAGGAGGGACTTGAACTCCCAAACTTCTAGCCCTGCTGTGCAGCTATGTAAACAACTGAGCTATCCAGCAGTTGAGACAACCTGCATTTACTAGACCGGAAACAACTGGATTGTAGATAACAACAACAAAATGTCTGTGAAGATTCTAAGTCATCCTGGTGAGTTTATCTGGAAGTTGAGTCATGGCAACTGGACTTCTTTTTCTTGAGAGATAGAAACGTTTTGCTGCTCATCCAAACAGCTTCGTCAGTCTGAAGAAAGCTAGTGCAAGTCCTCCATATTATCATCCGCTTTGATCTCTTGACCCCTGGTCTGAAATAGGTTCATAAGATGAACAATGGCCTGAATAGGCTTGTTAGGTAGACAACAGTATCCATAGCCTTAAGCTTAAGGTGAACAATAGCTGTATTCAGACTGATGAAGCTGTTTGGATGAGCGGTGAAACGTTTCTATCTCTCAAGAAAAAGAAGTCCAGTAGTCATGACTTAATTCCCAGAACAACAACAAAACTACATTTGTAATACTGCATCTAGTTATAGGAAGAAGGGAGGGGGAACCCACATTTTAAAAAGGACATTGACAAGTTGGAGCATATCCTGGTGAGGAAGACAGCATGGGGAAAGAGCTGAAAAGATTCTTATAAGGAATAGTTGAAAGAGCATTGTATACTTTGTCTGGAGAGAAGAAGATTAGAAGAGGCATTACACCAGTCTTCAAATAGCTGAAGGACTGTTGGGCATATCATGGAGCAGATTAGTTCTCTGTTGCTCCAGGGGACAGATTTAGACTGACGAGTGTAAACAGAAGAAAGCCAGAAGTAAACATTAGGAGAAGAGTCTTTCCCAGTGATACTACTAGAAGTACACTGTCCTTCCCGGGAGATATCAGAAGCTGGTCTGCAACAGCAGCTGTATTATGCATAGCATCGTGACCATTAACAGCAAAACTGGATTAGGTGGTCTTTGGCATTCGTTCCTACTCTGAGATTTCACCAACGGGGCTGGATGGAGATCAATGTCTTATTCTCAGCCAGTGATAGAAAGGGTGAATGGCTTTAAGAGGCTGCCAACGAACCCAAGACCTGGGCAGGTGCAAGTCTCAGAGGATTTACGGGTAGCAGTGGGGTGATCACACACCCTCCCTGAGCACCATCAACACCGGTGGCTCCTGCCTCCTTTCCCCTTCCTTCCCAGGACGGAGGAAAGGGATAGGATATGTTCTCAATCATCTCTGAGTGCAAGACACACAGCAATGGGCTCAGGTTGCAGGGCACCAGATTTCGGTTGAATATCAGTAAACGCTGCCTAACTGTTAGAGCATTATGACAATGGAACCAATTACCTCAAGAGGCAGTGGTGAGTGATCCAACACTGGAGGCATTGAAGGGAAAGTTAGACAACGACCTGGCATATTTATTTATAACCCCAAATCCGTTTGGTTGGGCTTATTTATTTATTTATTTATTTATTTATTTATTTATTTATTTATTTATTTATTTATTTATTTATTATATTTTTACCCCACCTTTCCCCTTGGAGAAGGACCCAAGGTGGCTTAAAATAATAAGGGACAATATGCAGCCCAGAACATTTAAGAGGCATCTTAAAACATTAAAAGTTAACATTAAAGCTACAAAGAGCACGCAAAAAACCGCATCCATTATGAGGGGTGGAAACTAACATGGAAAACACTGGTGTTCTTATGAAACCAGTAAATGGAATCATATATGGTAATCCATATATACCCTTTGAGATCCTTTGGAGGTTGGGCTCAATGTGGCCTTATAAGCTCCTTCCACCATCCATCATTATCCTATGATTCTGTGCTGCATGGGCAAACATGATTTATTAGGCCTGCAAAGCAATGCTTTTTTCGGGGGGCTAACTGACCAGAAGGAGCTTCTTAAAGTACCCCAGTTCCTAAACTGATTCAATTAAAGTAAGCTTGGTGGTTGTGAACGGTACTGTCACTTTAATTGGTGTGTATGTGAATTTTGGGCAGCAGGGATACCACAATTTTTCTGTTGTTGTTTTTTAAACTCTTTAATAAAATGTTTAGCGATGCATGACTTAATGATATTAAAGAGAAACACAACCACCAATTTAGCAATGTATCACTCACTTTTTTTTAAAAAAAAGTCAAGAATATGCTCCTCAAACAGAAATGAAATTTAGTCAGTTCAAATGTAACTTCCCAAACTGGTTTCAAACATTAGAAATACATTGAAGTACATTAAGTCAAAGTGAACACACCTAGTATTTTCAGCAATATAAAAGAAGTCAGGACTAGAGATGGGCACGACTTGAAAAAAAATTTTTTCGAGTTGTTGTTAGTCGGGCCGGTTCCGTTTTGGGTTGTTTCCGTTTTTTGCGAAAATTCGCAAAAATTAGTTGGTTCGTTTTCTCGTTTTTTCGTTTTCGTTAGTACTGGGTTTTTTTTGGGGGGGGAGCGGGCTCCTGGAGGCACCTCTCTGGGGTGGGTGCCTCCTCTGGCCCGCTATAAAGGGAAAGTGGGCTCCTGGAGGCACCCGTGGGTGCCTCCTATCCTCACCCACTAGGAAGGGGAAGCAGGCTCCAAGAGACCCTCAACATGGGGGTCTCCCCTCCTCACCTGCTGCTGCTGCAAAATGGTATGCAATAGCCATATGGATATGCATACCAGTTGCAGACAGTGAGACTAGTGATGGCAGTGAAACCAGAGCCATAGGTGATGCCTAACTAAGGCTCTCGCACCACCATGTCTCACACAGAAGGGAATTGTACTTGCGTGTAGTGCAATGCAAGTAGTTCTGGCTTAGGGTTAAGGTGGGTTAGTGCAAGGGCTAGGGTTAGGCTAGTGACGGGTAAGGTTAGGGTGGGCTAGTGGGTTGCACCTCTGGGTGCCTCTCTGACCCACTAAGAAGACAGTCTGTGACGTATGGGTAAGGACTGGAGTCAAGGATTAGGGTTAGGGTTATGGGGCTAGGGCAGGTTTTAGGGGGCTTTTTGGCACATCCCAGAAGTCTCCATGGCCAAGTGGCCATGTGATTGGTGGGATGGCTCCAAAAATTTGCATGGTCGTCCACTCCCACATGGCTGGCCACTCGGCCAGCCCATCATTGCGCAGGTGTAAAATAAAATAAAATAAAATAAAATCAATGGAGGACAGAGGAGGAGAGGAGAGACATTTTGTTGCAAGAAAAAACCCACTGCTACTGTGAAAAATCTGGCAGTTTATAAATTTTTGCGTGTTTCTGTTGTGCTTGTGTGTTTTTGGACCACGATTTCAAAAACAATATTGCGTTCGCCGCCCCATTTTGGATCCCCCGCCCGCACCGCATGGCATGGTGAGTCCGGCTGCCCAGGACGGGGGAGAGGCGGGACCCCCCCTCCAGAAACCACCCCTCCGGTAGGTGCCCTGCACCCTTAGTCAAGCAGGCATTTTTCCGCCTGCTTTTTTGGCCCGGGAATGGGTGGGGGGAGAGTTTAAAAGTTTTTTCCTGTGCCGTCCGTGCCGCTTGCTTGCGCTTTAATTGTGGTGGCCGGCGGCGAGACTGGGCTTTTTGCTGGCTGTGAGCCTGCGGCGAGTCCCACCAGAGCAGCCCAGGACGGGGGATGGGGGGGGAGGCCGGGGACCTCCAGAAACAACCCCTCTGGTAGGTGCCCTGAGGCACGGCAGGCATTTTTCCGCCTGCTTTTTAGCCGGGAACCGGGTTTTTTTAACTTTTAAAAACTTTTTTTCTGTGCCGCGTGGCATTGCACGATCGCGCGATGCAAGGAACGAGCACGACAAATCAGACCAAAATTGTTCATTCGTCGGTTCGAGCTCGAAGTCTGGCGGAGTAATTCCCGTTACCGTTTCCGTAGAGTAACGGAACCAAGTAACGGAAACGGAAACGGGAATACCGCTAAGTCGTGCCCATCTCTAGTCAGTAGAGATGGGCACGACTTAGCGGTATTTCCGTTTCCGTTTCCGTTACTCGGTTCCGTTACTCTACGGAAACGGTAACGGGAATTACTCCCCCAGACTTCGAGCTCGAACCGACGAACGAACAATTTTGGTCTGATTTGTCGTGCTCGTTCCTTGCATCGCGAGATCGCGCGATGCCACACGCGGCACAGAAAAAAAGTTTTTAAAAGTTAAAAAAAACCGGTTCCCGGCCAAAAAGCAGGCGGGAAAATGCATGCAGTGCCTCAGGGCACCTACCAGAGGGGTTGTTTCTGGAGGTCCCCGGCCTCCCCCCTCATCCCCCGTCCTGGGCTGCTCTGGTGGGACTCGCCGCAGGCTCGCAGGCTCGCAGCCAGCAAAAAGCCCAGTCTCGCCGCCGGCCGCCGCAATTAAAGCGCAAGCAAGCGGCACGGACGGCACAGGAAAAAACTTTTAAACTCTCCCCCCACCCATTCCCGGGCCAAAAAAGAAGGCGGAAAAATGCCTGCTTGACTAAGGGCGCAGGGCACCTACCGGAGGGGTGGTTTCTGGAGGGGGGGTCCCGCCTCCCCCCCGTCCTGGGCAGCCGGACTCGCGAGTCGCCATCGCCATGCCATGCGGTGCGGGCGGGGGATCCAAAATGGGGTGGCAAACGCAATATTGTTTTTGAAATCGTGGTCCAAAAACACACAAGCACAACAGAAACACACGAAAATTTATAAACTGCCAGATTTTTCACAGTAGCAGTGGGTTTTTTCTTGCAACAAAATGTCTCTCCTCTCCTCCTCTGTCCTCCATTGATTTTATTTTATTTTATTTTATTTACACCTGCGCAATGATGGGCTGGCCGAGTGGCCAGCCATGTGGGAGTAGACAACCATGCAAATTTTTGGAGCCATCCCACCAGTCGCATGGCCACTTGGCCATGGAGACTTCTGGGATGTGCCAAAAAGCCCCCTAAAACCTGCCCTAGCCCTAACCCTAACCCTTGACTCCGTACCCATACGTCACAGACTGTCTTCTTAGTGGGTCAGAGAGGCACCCAGAGGTGCAACCCACTAGCCCACCGTAACCTTACCCGTCACTAGCCTAACCCTAGCTCTTGCACTAAGCCACCTTAAAGCCAGATCTACTTGCTTGCATTGCACTACACGCAGCAAGTACAATTCCCTTCTGTGTGAGACATGGTGGTGCCAGAGCCTTGTGAAGGGCGGGCATGACCCTATCACTCTCACACTGGTCTCACGTCTGCACATTATGTTATGCAATATCCATATGGCTATTGCATAGCATTTTGCAGCAGCAGCAGGTGAGGAAGGGAGACCCCCATGTAGAGGGGTCTCTCTTGGAGCCTGCTTCCCCTTCCTAGTGGCAGGAGGCACCCACGGGTGCCTCCAGGAGCCCACTTTCCTTTTATAGCGGGCCAGAGGAGGCACCCACCCCACAGAGGTGCCTCCAGGAGCCCGCTCCCCCCCCAAAAACCAGTACTAACGACAACGAAAAAACGAAAAAACGAACCGACTAATTTTTGCGAATTTTCGCAAAAAACGGAAACAACCCGAAATGGGACTGGCCCGACTAACGACAACTCGAAAATTTTTTTTTTCAAGTCGTGCCCGTCTCTACTAGTCAGGACTAGAATCTGTGTGAACTGGCAGCATGATCAAGGCCTCATAGAGATCCCTTTGGAATCCAAGATCATTAAATCACAAACACATTTAATAAAGAAATGAAAAGTTAGAAGCAGCCAAGTTTAAAGGGCAGAATCTAATTATCCACAATTCCGTCAACCCAGGAGGAGAGGTTAAAAAACACAGACAGACTTGAAAGGGCAGTGCATTTTAAACCCGGGCAGAATATATTTGACAAGTTCACAATCTAATCTGATTTTCTTGGGGCATATGGACAGTTTCTCAGCAGAAACTTTCAAATAGCCCTGAAAGATTCTGCTGAAATCTGGCTGGGGAGGGAAAGATGCTCAGCATTGTTCTGAAGTATTAGGAATACTGATAGAATGCAAATTAAAATAGCCATTAAGAAATCCTCCTTTAACCTCCAAAATATATTGTTTTTCTCTTTCCTTTGCTTTGCTTTCAGTTTTCCCTTGAAATACAGAAAAGATAAAATGCAAAACACTAAGAAAATAAAATCTAGTCTTGTAGAGAATCTCTGTTTTATTTGATAAGAGGCCAACATGATGGGGGGTATCAGGGGGATGGGGGAGGGAATGTACAACACATATCCAAGGAACTTTTATGTTCAGGTTTTTGAAACCCTGTCCCCGAACAGCACAGCGGCTGGCGGACATGAGCGGTTTTAATTCCCAAACTAATCTTGCCAAGTTCTGCTCTTACCGCTGGTTTCCGAATTCTTCTGTGATCACTCCTGGAGTTTCAGACTGCTTTTACCAGTTTTGGCAGGGTGGGGTTGGGGTCTTTTCTCTCCTACCCATGCAAAAATAAAAAGTATGACCTAAGAACAGCTGAAAGGTATAGGTCTCTCTCTCTCTCTCTCTCTCTCTCTCTCTCTCTCTCTCTCTCTCTCTCTCTCTCTCTCTCTCTCTCTCGCTTGCTTGCTTGCTTTCATCAGTCCATCCATCCACCCACCCACTAGATTGGCCAAGATTTCCAGCAGCATCCAGAAACGTCTGTTTCAGATGCAGAACCTCGTGGCACAGTGGTTCAGCTGCAGGTGTGCAGCTAAAACTGTGCTCACGACCTGGGGTTCCTGGGGTGAGGGCGGGGTGGAGAAAATGTGTAGCTGTCCATAAATAAATTGTAAACTGCCCAGAGAGTGCTTTAAGTGCTATGGGGTGGTATATAAGCAGAATGCTTGGCTTGGCTTGGCTGGATGGGTGCCTTGTAAAAAGGAGAAAACGATTTCGGTGGAAGAACAGTAACAGGTGGCACGGGGAGGGCCAGGTAGCAGGAGACAATAATGGTGCCGTGGTGTTGTAGAGGCAGCGCTGGCAGAATTGAAGCTGTAGAGCTGTCCGATTTACAGGGGGTGAAGCATCACTTGCCACTCCCCTCAGGCTCCCCTGCTTATTCAATGCTGAATTGCAAATCTAATAGCAGAGTGATGCAAACAGTCCTTATATCAAGATGTTTAAGTGGGGTTTCCTCTTCAACAGGGCAAGGATGAAGGGCCATTTTCTTTTATACAAACAATGAGCCCTATGAGACATTTAAGGCAGCCATACTTTTTAAAAAACTAGCCAATGGACTAGAGATCCAAATCTCATCAGGCATTAAACTGAAGAAGCATTAAAAAGAGAGAGAAAAACTTAAAACAGAAAGCTTGGCAATGAGGAACCCCTTTCAAAACCACACAGACACACTACGCTTCCTTGGAATCCTTTTGTTCAAATGCACACTTTGGGGTCAAGCGTATCGAAAAGGTACATTGAGAGAGAAGGCAGATGGCAAGGACACCTTTAAATAATTTTTCAGTGTGATATTTATGCAGATTGCTTTCTTCGTCTTCAAGTGTCATGCCTTCTTCAAAAGAGATTCCATTTGAACACCAGGAAGAACTTCATGGTGGTTAGAGCTGTTTGGCAGTGGAGTAATATGCTGCCACGGAGGGTGGTGGAGTCTCCTTCTTGGGAGCTTGTTAAGCAGAGGCTGGATGGCCATCTGTTGGAAATACTGTGATGGGGTTCCTGCATGGCAGGGGGTTGGACTAGATGGCCCTTGAGGTCTCTTCCAACTATATGATTCTATGATTCGTAGAACGTTGGCAATCAGTAGCCTGAACTGGTTTCTATCTAAAGCTATTCTAAACAGAGCAGCTGTGCTCACTGTGGACCATTGGCTTAAGTTCTTAAACCAGAATGTTCCTCTACACCTTGGGCCATGCTTCCCATCTATTTTTCCTTGAAGGATAACCTGCAGCAGATGGTATTTCTTATTGCACATTATGTGTCTGAAATACAGTGGACCCTTGTATAACAAGTGGTTTAACAGAAAATCCTCTTAAAGGAAAAAAAATCTGGAGATAGGGTGCAAATGCTTAACAGAATTGCCTACGGGCTGAATCCGTATAACAGAAAAATGTAGCGATTAGGGATTAATCCATTTTCAATGCATTCCTATGGGAAATTTGTACAAAGGAAAATTTGCTTAACATAATTTCATTTGGAACGAATGAATTCCTTTATACAAGGTACCACTGTACTGTGATTTTCTTCTTTTTACAGCATTGAGGATTTCTAACTTTTAATCCATGTGCGGTAATACAACCACATTAGGGACTCTCGTCCACATTTCAAATGCTTCAAGCTTCCTGCATAATGTGTCCATAAGGGCCCATGTTTCAAAACCATAGAAAAGTATGCTGAATACATAGGATTGAAATATTCAAGTATAACGTCTGATAGAGACGTCCCGGTTTTTCAAGACTGTCCTCATTTTTCTGGAAGGAATTTCTAGCTTGTTCAATTCAATTGTTCAGATTGCTTTGAAGATGCTAATTAATACAGGAGAGGGACTTTATGGACTTTGGGGCAAATGCAAGAGGAATTAAAGAAGCAGACCAATCTTCCCATCTTTCGCTCACTGTTTTAACAGCAGTATAATTCCCCCCCCCCAGAACGTATTCTTTTTCAGTAGAATAACTGGATAGCTCAGTACTTTTGGCATCTGGCTGGAAGTTTGATTCCCCACTGTGCCTCTGTGCTTAGGGCGGGACTTAGTGATCCATAGGGTCCTTTCCAATTTTGCAGTTCAAAGGTGATCATTTTATATAGTAACAATTTAATGTCTTGGGGTATGACTGCATTGACATATAATGTGGTCTGAGATTATCTGATTTTCATATCTTCCACTGACTCCATGACGTATGAGCCGACACGTATCAGCCTCAACCCCTCCAACTCAATCTGTTATTTTTTTCCCCCTCTGCCATTGGGGCTTCTTTTTGTGACATATGATCAATTCACATCAGTTCAGCAAGTGGGATTGGCTGCTATCCCATGGCCAGAAAATCCGGATCAAAGTAAAATGCGGATTCCCCCCCGGAACAGTCACGTGGTTGAAAACGCTGTTCCTGTGTCCCCACAGGCACAGTTTAAAGAATGGCATCTTTTATGTTCCAACAAGTGGGAACCACAACACAGCAGAACAAAAAGGTTTTGATGCGAATTTTCTGAGTCATAAGAACATAAGAAGAGCCATGTTGGATCAGGCCAAAGGCCCATCTAGTCCAGCTTCTTGTATCTCACAATGGCCCCACCAGATGCCTCTGGGAGCGCACGAGAGTAGATATCTGTCTCCTGACACGACTCCGCTGCATCTGGTCCTTGAAGTACCCTGATTTTAAGCCTGGAAATGACACAGCTCCGTCATGGTTTGTAACGTGTGAGTCCCCACAGACTCAAGTACAGTGGTACCTTGTATAAAGGAATTAATTCGTTCCAAATGAAATTGTGTTAAGCAAATTTTCCTTTATACAAATTCCCACAGGAATGCATTGAAAACGGAGTAATCCCATTTTTATGTTGCATGGATTCTAACCATGTTAAGCAAATTTCCCCTTTCTCCGGAATTTTTTATGTTGTACAGATTTTATGTTATACAAACTCTTTGTTATACAAGGGTCCACTGTACCAGTTAAAAATCCGCATTGGAACTGAGACAAGCTTTGTACCACCTTGAGACCAGATACTTGCAAAACTTGCTGGGTCACGCTTAAGAGGGTCACACTACCTGTCTCCATGCCTTTTTATTATGTATTTAAATTGATTTTATTATCTGGTCATTTTTGTTTTATTTGTTAAGTTGTTGTGAACTGCCCGGAGTTCCTTCGGGAAGATGGGTGGTATATAAGCTTTAAAATAAATAAATAAATAAATAAATAAGTGGGCGTGGTCGCATTTTTCCCCTTTAAAGTCCACTGGTCGCGGGGGGACACAATTTTATTAACTGCTTCTTCAAGCAGTTTGAAGTAGTTTTTAGTGGTTGTGGGATAGCAGCCATTGTTTTAACTGATGTGGGGTGGTTTGCAGCTATTGTATTTCAAGCCATCCCAGCCACCTTTGGTAGCATTGGAGGAAAGAGGCGGCCATATGAATCCTCCCCGCACCTGGTGCCTGGGTCTTCTTGTTTCCCCTCTTCTTTTTCCTGTTCTGGGTCTTTCTCTCCCTCCCCCTTAAAAGTTGGCTGGCTTAGTGGGGACAGAAGCTGGGAGGAAGTTCTATGCCGTCTCTGCTCTAACTGTGCTTGTGGCAAATCAGAAGCACTGGAGTGGAGCTATCTTGGGAAGCTGCAACCAGGCCAAAGGGGAAAATGCATCCAAAGAAGTGGACTGTAAATCTAATCAGATCAATAAGTAAAATAAACTTAACCCTCTGTAGCCTTCCTGGCTGTTCACACCTTCTGATCTGAAAAGGCCCATGGGAAAGGGAAGTGCAGGAAGCCAGGGAGGCAACCAGCGGCTGGGAGAAAGATGGTGCAAGGAAAGACAAGGCACCCACACATACTCCTTGCCAGCTCACATCTGGACCAAAGAACCTGAAAACTATACCGGTGGGGATTCCCCCAAATTTCCTTCCACTCTTAAATGATTTTCTTTATTTTATTAATCACTCTTCTGCCCAGCAGGAGCCTCAAAGTGAAGCAGAGTGTAATGCTCAGAGGCATGTGTTTGAAAACAATTCTTTGAAAACAATTTCTACAGCCAACTTAAAAGCCAAAGGCCATACAAAATAGCACAGTTCTAGCCGCCTGTGTCCGAATTCCTTTCTGAAAGCAACTTCTGTTTAAAAAAAGGGACGTGTGTGGTTATAACCTGCATGGAGGAAAATTTCAACACAACACCGCTTTTCAGTGACTGATAATTATCCACATAGTTGTTTACTGAACCACAGTTGTAGCCTTCCAGAGTTGGCTTCTTCCCATCCGTATCTTGCTCCCTTTATACTCCATTGTTCTACTCAAGAGTTCAGTGCCTTCTGATAAAGATCTCGCCTGTTTCATCCTCAAGTATTTCTTCAATTCGACTTCTCTGGGGAGGAAAAAAGAATCAAAGGAAAATGGCTGAGAGCAATGGAATTCCCAGATATACTTAGAAGCTTATTCTTTCAAAATCTTTTTTTTTAATATATATATTTATTTTGTGATACAGACAAATTGGGGAAAGGGTATAGGGAAACATAAACAAGGGGGGTACAAAATACAGAGAGGTGTGAGTTGGTAGTCACCTATATCTAATTGCCACTAGTTTCAATATTTCTACACATCTAAACTGACTCATGTTTATCATAACGTATGTACAATAATGCTTTTCTTAATTCTCTAGCTTTTGTTATTATTTTCTCTCTTCTTCATCCATACATACTATTTTTCCCAGACTTTATGGTGATTATTCTTCCTGGAATCATCTAAGCATTCTGATAATTTATCCATCTCTATTGTTTCTAAAATTTTAGACATTAATTCCTGTTCAGATGGTATTCCAGGATCCTTCCAGTATCTGGCAAAGACTAATCTTGCTGCAGTTATCATATGAATAGCCACATATGTTTTTCCTTGTTCTAGTGAATCAGGCAACATATTCAATAAGAAAATCTCTGGTTTAAATTCGAGACTTATCTCTAGGACACCTTCTACCATTTGTTTAACTAACATCCAAAATAATCTCGTTTTTTTTTACATAACCACCACATATGATAAAATGAGCCCTCCTTCTGTTTACATTTCCAACATAAATTTGAGATTTGAACATTCATTTTTGCCAACTTGACCGGGGTCATATACCACCTATAAAATAATTTATATATATTTTCCTTGAAGGTAACCGACTTGGTTAACTTCAGGTTTCTTTTCCATATTTTTTCCCATTTTTCAAACTCAATATTGTGGCCTATATTTTGTGCCCATTTAACCATACATTCTTCACTGTCTCTTCCTGAGTATCGAAGTCGAGTAAAAAATTATATAAGCATTTAATATGTTTTTCTTTTGTTTCTATAAGAATTCTGTCGAAGGGTGTATTTTCTAAATAAAAACCTTGTTGATTATCTTTAGCATATCTAGATATTAACTGAGATCTCGTCCACCAGTTCATCTCCACTCCCTGCATCTCCAATTCTTGTTGTGATTTTAAAGTTCCATCCGGTTTCAAAAGATGTCGATACCTCAAAATATTCTTGTCATCTCTGAAAGGTGGAAGAGTGAATGCTTCTATTGGTGTCACCCACCAGGGAATTTTCATATACATCTGTTTCTTTATTTTACTCCATGACCATAACAAAGCTTTCCTTATTATGTGGTTATTGAATTGCTTAAAGTCCTCTACTCTGTTATACCATAAGAAACCATGCCATCCCCATTTCAGATCATGTCCTTCTAATTTTAGCAATCTTGTATTTTCCAGTGTAATCCACTCTTTTAATCCATGTCAGGGACGCTGCTCTGTAGTATAATAATAGATTTGGGAGCCCCATTCCTCCTCTTGATTTATGGTCTTGCAAAGATTTCCGCTTTATCCTCGGTCTCTTGCCCTGCCATATAAACTTGGAGATGCATTTCTCTAAATCCTGGAATATTGATTGTTTTAGTACTATTGGAATTGTTTGAAACAGGAATAATAATTTAGGGAGAATGTTCATTTTAATTGTTGCTATTCTTCCTAGCAGTGATAACTGAAGATGTTTCCACTTTTCCAAATCCTTTTTAATCTCTTCCTTTACTCTTAAATAATTGTCTTTCATCAAATTACTAGTCTTTTTTGATATAATTATGCCTAAGTATTTTACTTTTTTCGCTTCTTGGAACTTTGTAATCTCTAATAGCTGTCCAATCTCCTGTTCTCTCATATTTTTAGTTAGTATCATAGTTTTTTTCTGATTAACTTTTAAACCAGCTACATTCTTTCAAAATCTTTACTGGGTTGGGACAAAAGAATGCTCATCAAAGGGAGAAAACCAGGATTGCTGCGTTTATCTGAAATAAACAGGGGCATCACATTCATCTAGTCATATGATTCTTTTTATGTATTATTAGTTTAAACAATTTTCGATTTGTTGCCAAAGGCATTTGGCAGATGAATAGCAGAAGTTAAATCATTCTGAGGGGTGGGGGAGGGAGATAACTTGTAAAAGCATTGAATTTAAAATATTGTACTGTACAGTATTTAAAACATCCTCTTTCGGTCTCCAAAATGCTTTTTTAACAACTCAGAACTCAGAACTGGTTAAGACACGTAGATGGGTTTAAACTGAGCCAGGAAGGTTCCCTGTGGGTTCCTTTTGAAAAAGACAGAAGCTGTGGGTTAGTCCTGATACACAAAAGGTCTGCCTTCCTTCCTTCCTTCCTTCCTCCCTTCCAAGCTCAAGGCAGTATAATGGCTATTGTTCTCAGCACTTTGGCTACACATGGACTTGTGGCATTAGTCCAGATGCAAGTGTGACTGGCCCCTGCTCGCCCAGCCTGTTTCACAATCCCATGATATTTGAACACAGTCTCCTAAACCCCTATTACACCACTCTAACCACTAAACCACACTGGAGAAAGTCCGGCATCCTGCTTTTTGGATTTCTGCCTGCTGGTGTTGTTAGAGTAGAGCTCAAGTTTGATGATGGCAAGTGAGAGATGCAGAGTTTGAGAAAGTTGGTTTCCTGGGCAGCAATTCTGCAAACATACTTGACAGGTTGTGGGTGGTGCTGTACAAATAAATCTTTAATTTTTCCAGCCTTCCTATGAGCACCCCATGTACATTTTATCAACCTGGCTCCCCATAGTTCTTCGGACCAATAAATCAAAGCAGAAGAACACTCTGAATGGAATCAACAAAGTACCTGACTATTCAATAATCCGCTTCAACCAACTGCTAGCATGATTCACCAAAGCAGGAATCAGTGGTGATTGCTGGGGATGGTTTTTTTTTTTTGGTTGGTTGGTTGGTTTTGCTTTGCTTTTTTAATTTTTTGGATCGCAAATCCCATAATTCCCCATTATGGGATTCCTCTCTGAGTAGGCAATTTACAGAACCTTCATATATGTGGCTCCCTTGGAATTAAAACCTGAACTGGAAAGGTTTGAGGCTTAGCTTGGCCAAACTCTAACCAAGCTTTCTGGTCATGGCCCAGGGCTGTTTCAAAGCTTCCTATCCAAACAAGAAACTAGATGGAAACCTGAACATCTTGTCTCGAGTGACAGCTGTTCTACTTGGGGTCTTTTGGTTCCAGGCATTTTTTTTACCCTCAAGGAAGTTGGCCTCTCTATGCATCACCACTAATCGCTGTCACTACTAGAGATGGGCACGAAACGAACAATTTTTTGTTTCCGTTTTCGTTTTTTCATTTCATTACGCAACAAAACGACAAACGAATTTTGTCTCCAAAATGAAACGAAATGAACAGAAACACTGGAAATTTTGTCGTGCGTTTCGTTTCCGTTACTGCAATACAGTGAACTGCTTTAAATGCTAAAAAAAATCACAAAATTGAAATAAATGGTAATGACACGGTAATGAAACAAATGAAAACGGAAATGATTTTTTTGCAAAAATTCACGAAAAATGGAAAAGAACTGAAACGGACCCTCCAAACGACAAACGACAAACGAAACGTCATTTTTTTGATTCGTGCTCATCTCTAGTCACTACATCAGTCCATCAAGAATTGCTTGAGTCCCTTTCTGCTGCAGTTTAAACCAGCTGCCTGCCACCACTTACTTAAGTCTCCTCTATCAGTAAATGCCTCTTAGGAAATGGTTAAATTCATGAAAGTGAGCTTGTGTTCTTTCAGTGAACGTTGCATTCTTCATTTTATAGGGTGCACGTGGCCTCAGAGGCAGAGAGAGAAAGATTTATGTGACAACAGAGTTAAAACAGAGTATGAAAGCAAAGGCACATTGGTACATCTGACCTTGAAAAGGAAAAAGCATTAAAAACCAAGCAGATTATAAATATTTTTGTTGCTGACATAAAATCATCAGAGATGGGACTGGCTTAAGTATCCTTAATGGGCTTAAATTACAGGAAACCAAATTTAGGCTGAATATCAGGGGAAAATGTCTTAACCGTTAGAGCAGTACAACAATGGAACCCATTGCCTCAGAAGATGATGAGAGCTCCAAAGTTAGAAGATAAGAACATAAGAAGAGCCATGCTGGATCAGGCCAAAGGCCCATCTAGTCCAGCTTCCTGTATCTCACAGTGGCCCCACCAAATGCCTCTGGGAGCGCATGAGACTAGATATCTGTCTCCTGATACCACTCCCCTGCATCTGGTCCTTGAAGTACCCCAGTTTTAAGTCTGGAGATTACACATCTCCATCATGGTTTGTAACCTGTGACGGACTTTTCCTCCAGGAATCTGTCCAATCCCCTTTTGAAGGCATCCAGGCCAGATGCCATCACCACATCCTGTGGCAGGGAGTTCCACAGACTAACAACGCACTGGATTGGACAACCAACCTTCAGATCTGCTTTGATGAGGATACCTGCATTGAGCAGGAGGGTTGAGCAGAGGATTGGACTTGATGGCCTTTCCAACTTAATTATTCTATGAGACCTGGTTGTTCTATAACTGGAGTTCTGGAAAAAATTGCCTGCCCGACATATACCTGAACAGTGTCCATGCAATCCGATAATTTTGCAAGGTGCCTCCTAGGTGGAAGGAAGACTTCTAGTCTCACAGCACCCTTTGCATTCCTCTGGAAGGAGATTAGGAAATTGATCTCTTGTGCCTGGGTTGGAAAAGAAAACACAGCGATTGTCCACATGAAATTGGTGTTGTTGTCCAAACTGGGCCATTCGTTCATCAGAACTGGTGTTGCCTTCTTGACAGTTTGGAAGAATTAAATGTTCTGGATCACAACTTTCATAATCCTCACATTTTAGGGCAGAAATGTGACTTCTAACCTTTGGGTATCCTCTAATGGCTTAGGACTTGGTTATCTAAAGTAGTGCTCCCCAACCTTTTTTTCGCCGCGGACCGGTAAATGTTTGATAATTTTTCCATGGCCCGGCCCGGCCTGAGACTCCCCCCCCCTCAGCTCACCCCAAGAGGAGCGCGGCGCCCGCAACCAGGCCCGGCCTGAGACTCCCCCCCCAGCTCACCTCAAGACAGGCGGGAAGAAACGAGCTCGCGGCTGGCTGTTAACGCTTGACTGCCTCCTTCCTCGTCTTCTCGCAGTTTGGCTACCCCTTCTCACCTCACTTTTAGGCATGCGTAGCTTCCCCACCTTAACCCGCCTGCTCAATCTCAAACCCTAATCATTTCTGGGAGCCGGGCCGCCGCCACAGGGGAATGATTTGAAGTTCCTCGGGCGGCGGCCCGGTGCGGATTGCTCCACGGACCGGCACCGGTCCGCGGCCTGGGGGTTGAGGAGGACCACTGATCTAAAGGACCACCTTCTTCCATATGAGTCTGCCCGTACGCTAAGATCAGGCCAGGAGGCCCTTAAAGAGGTGAGGGGGATGGCATGTCAAAACAGGGCCTTCTCAGCCCAACTTTGGAGTGCCCTCCCAACAGAGATCTGCCTGGCACCGACGCTTTTGGCTTTTCTGCACCAGGCAAAGACCTTCCTGTTTAGCCAGCATTTTAGTTAATGTTCTTTTCACTTGGCGCATGAGTAGCAGGATTTTATTATTTGTATATTGATTGTTTTAATATGTTGTTTTATTGTTTTAATATACTGTTGCATGCCGCACAGAGACCGCTTGGTAATGGGGCAGCTTTTTTAAAAAAATCTGTAAATCATTCAATCAATCAATAACCAGAAGTCATTTTTCTGATACTGGCTACTTGAGGATAGCAAAAATGGAACACCACCTCTTCTGCATGGGCCTTCGCCTTTGATTCATCCTAGCTGTCAGGGATGATGGGACCTGGAATTCAATATCATCTGGAAGAATAATTGTTCCCTGCTAGGATTTGACAGGGAGAGAGAAAAAATGGTTCTGCCACTGGTCCTATCTATGCACTGATCCTGATCTATTCTAAAATACAGAATCCTGCAGGCTCTTTCTATCACAGAGAAGCCTGGGTGAGGGGAAATTACACTATTTTCCTGTGCAGAAGACTAGGTTTTTGTCTAAAATTGTTTGACTAAAAATTGGGGATTGTTGCTATATGCATGGAAATAAGCCAAGGAGAGAACTGCACAATTGCGAAACTGTAATTTTAGTTCAGAAAAGTGGGGAGTATCTTTTACATGGGAGTGTCTTCCAGACAGAAAAAAATACAGTACTCTTTTCTCCTTACAACAAGATTTTTCTGCACAGGGACATTTTACCTTAGGAGATCTATTTTGCAAGATTTCTCAGAAGTTTCATGGGTGCCCCCCCGCCCGGAAATAAATGCCATGCTGCATAGGTTTGTTGCAATTAGAGATGGGCACGAATCAAAAAATGGCATTTCGTTTGTCGTTTGTCGTTTAGGGGGTCCGTTTCGGTTTGTTTCCATTTTTTGCGAATTTTTGCAAAAATTTTGTTTTGTTTTCATTCGTTTTTTACCGTTTCATTACCATTTATTTCAATTTTTTGTGATTTTTTTTAGCATTTAAAGCAGTTCAATGTATTGCCGTAACGAAAACGAAACGGACGACAAATTTTCTGGTGTTTCTGTTCGTTTCGTTTCATTTTAGAGACAAAATTCGTTTGTCGTTTCGTTGCGTAATGAAATGAAAAAACGAAAACAAAACGAAAAATTGTTCGTTTCGTGCCCATCTCTAGTTGCAATCCCTGTAGAGAACTGTGCCCCCCCAACCCCGCCATTGTGCCCAGGCTTCTCCTGGGAATAGCAGCAGCACCACCACCACCAAACTGTGCCAGATGGTTATAATTCCTATGCAGAACAGTGTCTTTTTTTGTGCAGGATTCACCTCAAAATGACATGACGAATCAGACAGGTTTGCATGTAGGAAAAAAAGGATGAAAATGAAAAAATAAAATAAAATGAAAGAGAAAGACTGGAATCTTATTTTCATGGAAAGTTATGAAATCTCACCAATGCTTAGGAGCAGGGAATCTTTATATGGCAAGACATGGGAAACCGCTACAATTGTGCCATTTATAATTACTTGTCCCATCCTTAATGCGAATGGAAGGATTTGCATTTGAGCTCCACAAATGAATGGGATGATTAATTAACTAGTTTAGTGCCAACTAGGCCACCAGGTTTATGTGACTGCTGTCACACTGTCAGTGAGAAATGCCTTTAAGCATCATGATTGAGATGTTATTATCCATACAGTGTAAGGGTGAAATTGATTTATATGGGCGGCAAAGCTAGTTTTTTAAAAAAAAAAATCTGCTCTGCCAGGGCTTTTAAAAACACTTTGCTTCTAAAATCGATTCAATTC
This sequence comes from Phrynocephalus guinanensis, assembly GCA_037367245.1. Lineage (NCBI taxonomy): Eukaryota > Metazoa > Chordata > Lepidosauria > Squamata > Agamidae > Phrynocephalus > Phrynocephalus guinanensis. The sequence continues at coordinate 123,720,047 of CM074737.1, read as the reverse complement.
AATGCAGTTTTGCAGAAATTAACTGATTTCAGCAGTGTACCTGCCAAATCCAGTTCCTATCCCCAGAAATAAATCAGTTGTTCCCATTCAGTGCACGTGGATGTGGCCACCGGTTTAAATACCACATGACCCGAACTTGATTTTAAAAAGTCTGAACAGAAATGAACATAAGAACATAAACATAAGAAGAGCCATGCTGGATCAGGCCAAAGGCCCATCTAGTCCAGCTTCCTGTATCTCACAGCGGCCCCACCAGATGTGTTTGGGAGCGCATGAGACTAGATATCTGTCTCCTGATACCACTCTCCTGCATCTGGCCCTTGAAGTACCCTGGAGGTTACACATCTCCATCATGGTTTGTAACCTGTGATGGACTTTTCCTCCAGGAATCTATCCAATCCCCTTTTGAAGGCATCCAGGTCAGATGCCATCACCACATTGTGTGGCAGGGAGTTCCAGATTGCCAACAGAGATCTGCCTGGCGCCAACACTGATTACATTTCGACGCCAGGTAAAAACCTTCCTGTTCCAGAAGTTTTTTAATTGATACAATATATACTGTGGGTCCTCTGATGACAATTTTAGTGTAATGATTTTAGTGTGAGGTTTTTATTATTGCTTTGATTATTTATTGATATTCTATTTTTAACTATTTTAAATGGTTTTAATTCTTTTGATTGTAGTGGGCGGCATATAAGTTGAAAAATAAATAAATAAATAAATAAATAAATAAATAAATAAATAAATAAATAAAATAGGACTGCAGCCTAATCCTAGATGGGCTGTTTGCAGATGGGGTTCTCAAGAATCAGGAGAAACCCTTCTCTCCATCCCACCACCCTCACAGGTACGTCTCGTGGGAACCCCATGAAAGGGCCTTCTCAACTGCTGCGCCCAGACTCTGGAACTCCCTCCCACTGGAGGCCGGGACTGCCTCATCTCTGTTGTCCTTCCAGAAACAGGCAAATACCTTTCTCTTCAGGCAAGCTTTCCCTGAATGATGGACTACCATAACATAAATTTTATATCAATCTATGGGTTCACATAGACCTTGTGTTTATGACTACTTATAACCGTGTTGCTTTAATGTAATGTTTGTCTATTAATGCTGTAAGATGTCCCTCAATTCCTTGTTCTCAAATAATTGAACATGTCTTAATTGTACTGGACTGTATATTATCCCTCATTCCTGTAAGCCGCCTTGGGTCCTTTTCCAAGGAGAAAGGCAGGGTAAAAATACTCTAAAATAAATAAATAAACACCAAGGTCACAGTCTCAGAAACACGATCCATGTTGTTTTTGGGGATGTGCTTTTGTCTGTATTAAACTGCTTTTTGGAAACCTGCAAAGCCCAGGCGCTATTTATTGCCAGCTAAAGCCCCTCTAACAGTATTTTGTCCAGTGAGGCCAGAAAAGCTTCAGGCCAGACAAGGAAACACGACGGAATGTTGGACAGTAGCTACAGAAAACCTTCACCCCACTGTTGCTAATTATAGCGTATGTTTTGGGAGAGTTGTAAATGATGACAGCCGGAGAATTACAGAGAGAGCCAAGTTATGATATCATGTTGTTCTGAGATGTAACAGAAAATGCTTTCCTCAGGGCAGACTGAGCTAAAATAAGCAAATTGCTTCCCCCCCCTCTCCCTTTCCGGAACTGGCTTTCTCGCGAGGATTATGGAGGGTTTTTATAAACCCCTGAGGATGACAATTGCCAGAAGGAGGAGGAGGAGGAAAGGTGCGCGAGCAAGACTCCAGGGGCGTAGCCAGGATTTGGAGCGCCTGGGGCAAAGTTCGTTTTTGAGCCCTTCCTGCTGCCGCCCCCACATCACACCCACCCAGCAACGTGGTCCGAACCCTCTGTGTGTGTGTGTGTGTGTGTGTGTGTGTGTGTGTGTGTGTGTGTGTGTGTGTGTGTGTGTGTGTGTGTGTGTGTGTGTGTGTGTGTGAACCAGTGTCTAGATCAGTGGTTCTCAACTTGTGGGTCCCCAGATGTTCCTGGACTGCAACTCCCAGAAGCCTCCACCACTCACTGTGCTGGAAGGGAGTTACAGTCCAGGAACATCTGGGAACCCACAGGTTGAGAATGACTGGTCAACATCAAGGGAAGTGATAGTACCACTCTATTCTGCTGTAGTCAGACCCCACCTGGAGTCCTGTGTCCAGTTCTGTGCGCTTCAATTTAAAAAGGATTTTGACAACCATCGGGTCCAGAGGAGGGCGACCAGGATGGTTGAAGGTCTGGAAGAAATGTCTTACGAGGAACAGCTTAGGGAACTGGGAATGTTTAGCCTTACAAAAAGAAGGTTGAGGGGGGAATATGATATCTATGTTTAAATATTTGAAAGGATGTCATATTGAAGAGGGAACAAGTTTGTTTTCCATGGCTTCAGAGACTAGGACTCGGGGCAATGGTTTCAAACTACAGGAAAAGAGATTCCATTTGAACATTAGGAAGAACTTCCTGATGGTTAGAGCTGTTCAGGAGTGGAATAAGCCATCACAGAAGGTGGTGGCTGTCTGTCAGGCATCCTATGATGGGGGTTCCTGCATGGCAGGGGGTTGGACTAGATGGCCCTCGAGGTCTCTTCCAGCTCTATCATTCTATTTTTCTATATTTTGGGGACTGGACCCAGGTCTTCAGAGGAGGACATTCTCGTATTGCTCCTATGCATGTACAGAGTGCAGATATGGCTGGTGTCTGTCAGGTGAGTGCAGAGCCCGTGCATGCCTTGTTTTTATGTGCACAGGTACTCTGCAATTTGGTGAACTGTGTGTCGATTAGGAGCATTCCTTTTAGTAATGTTGAGAAAATTACTTTTATAGATGGCAGTGCCCAGAAACCCATAGCCATGCTAACCTGTAGGGATGGGGGAGGATTTTAGGAAGACAGTAAAAATAACTTCCCAAAGCTTTGTAGGGTGGCCACCACGACCCTATTGCCCTGTGTCTGATGACCAAAGGTGAACAGCTGTGAAGGGTGAATTTTCAGGGTTACAGCTCCTGAATCCCAATAACTTTTTCCTAACTCTGGGAATGGAAAGGAAGTAACTTTTCCAAGCTCTATGTACATGCAATGGCAATGTGAAAAGTACTTCTGAAGCATGCATTGTAAGCAAGCAGCAATGACTTATAATGGAGAAAGACCTCAAAAGACTCCCCAGTTTCCCCCCATCTTCTTTATCACCCAGACTGACACTTACCCTCAAATTCTGATACTGGAGCCGTGCGTTGCGAAGGCGGTTGCGAGCCTCAGCAGCCTTAAGGACCCCAATGAGGTTCTTCTCTTCGACCTCCTTCTCCTGGTCCCTGGTGACCTTCCTGTCCTTCAACAGGGCAGCAGCCAACATCTCCTTCACCTTCGGATCACTGGGATCAGCGAACGCCAAGTAGCGAGCGGTCTGCTCGGGAGTCATTTTGCTGGCATCGGAGGTCGGGGACGCTTTCTTGAACCGAGTGACAGATTTAGCCCTCTGGAGAGCTTCGCCCTTCGACATCTTTGTTTAATCTCTCAGACTTGGGTCAAATGCTGCACAGCAAAAGGTAATGTGGCTCTAAAAATAATGTTTTGCATAGATAGATAGATAGATAGAGTGGACCCTCGTATAACAAACGGTTTGTATAATATAAAAACTGTACAACATAAAAAATTCCAGAGATAGGGAAAATTTGCTTAACAGAATCGCCTATGGGGTAAATCTGTACAACATAAAAATGGTAGCGATTAGAGATTACACAGTACTCTGTTTTCAATGCATTACTATGGGAAACTTGTATAAAGGAAAATTTGCTTAACATAATTTCATTTGGAATGAATTAATTCCTTTATACAAGGTACCACTGTAGACTCACACACACACACACACACACACACACACACAAATACCACTCTAAATACTTATACAGTGGTACCTCTACTTATGAATTTAATCCGTTCCGAATACATGCTCATAAGCCGAGCAACTCATAAGTAGAGCAGCAGTATCTAAAAAACTAAGATAAAAAATCTGAAAATAAAAAATAAAAAAATAGCAGACTGCATCTAAAATTTGTAAGGCAGCAGTTCAAATGCCAACGGTTTTCTGCTCTTAAGTCAAACTGCTCATAATTAGAGCCACTCGTAAGGCATAAAAACACCCGGGCAAAATACATCACACCACTCTTAAAAGATAAGGCAGGCCAATCAGACTCGGACTATTGTAATCAATTGCTATTTGACCAAAGTCAGACTACCACTGAACTGGTGGCAAAATTCTGGGCGGCATGTCACAGCAACAGATAGCTAAGCTCTTAAACCTTGGTTTTATATTGTTATATAAAAGGCTTTTTAAAAAATAACTTTTTTGTTTTGTATATTGATCGCTGTAATGTTTGCCAGTTTTTAAACTTTCTAGCTAATGTTTTTCATATTTTATTTTACTCTGCTCTATCCTATTTTATCTTATGTCTGGCTTGATGCCATAATAATAAACCTAAGCCTTGCCTTACCTTACCTTACCTTACCTTACCTTACCTTACCTTACCTTACATATCTATCTATCTATCTATCTATCTATCTATCTATCTATCTATCTATCTATCTATCTATCTATCTATCTATCTATCTAGCAATAAATGTACTAGAATAACAATATTGTAGAGAACTGCCCTCCTAAAAATCTGTTGCCATCCAAGTCACCTTCTGTTCTTTCAGGTTAACAAAAAGGGGAGTCTAATGACATGGTAACTGAACAAATTCGGATGTATTCATCCATGTCTATGTGGACAGCTGTTTTCCATTGGCTTTCAGAGTTGCTGATTTCAAGGAATGCTGGCTTTTTAAAATTGGTTTTTATGTTCTGAGGGTCTGTGAAGATTCTCAGTCATCCAGGTGAGGTTATCCAGAAGTTGAGATGGCATCTGGACTTCTTTTCTGGACTTCTTTTCTTGTGATATCAAAATGTTTCCCTACTCATCCAAGTAGCTTTGTCGGTCTAAGGAACGTTGGTGCAAGGCTTCCAATTTATAGTTCACCTTGGTTTCATGCAACCTTGATCTGAATAGGTTGTTAGGTGGACAGTGGCAAACCAGTAGCAAATTAGTTTCAACAAGAGTAAATGCAGAGTGATGCACATTGGGACAAAAACAAAAAACAAACAAACAAAACACACACACACACACAACCCAATTACATTTATAAACTGATTGGATCTGAACTCTTTGCAAGAAACCAGGAAAGGGACCTTGGTGTCTTGGTGGACAGCTCAATGAAGATGTCAACCCAGTGTGCCGCAGCAGTGAAAAAAGCAAACTCAGTGCTAGGGATCATTAGGAATGGTATAGAAAATAAGTCAGCAAGTGTCATTTTGCCTCTTTATAAATCTATGGTGAGTCCCCATCTGGAGTATAGTATACACTTCTGTCACCATACCTTCAGAAGGATATTATGGAACTGGAAAACGTGCAGAGGAGGGCAACCAGAATGATTAGGGGACTGGAACACCTTCCTTACCATCTGAGGCTGCAATGGTTGGGAGATCTTCAGGAGATCTGATTGAAGTTTATAAAATCATACACAGTGTGGACAAAGTAGATAAGGAAAAACTGTTTTCCCTATTGCAAAGCACTAGAACTAGGGGGCTCTCCATGAATGTTTTGGGTGCTAGATCTCAAACAAATAAGAGGATCACTGGTCTATGGTGGTGACAGATGTAAGTCTTGACAGGTTTAGGAAAGGATTAGTCAAGTTGATGGAGAATAAGAGTATCAATGGCTGTCATTATGGAAATGAACAATCAAAACACTTTTACTGAGAGGATTTTGAGAACAGAGTAGGATCCCTATATCCAGGTAGGAGATTGGTTTCTCCCTTCCCCCACAGAAAACTGAAACCTGCGGATAATACCGTATGCTAAATATAGTACTGTAAAGGGGTAAAAAAGCCCCAGAAATATTTTAACAGGCATTACCAGAATTGGCCACTAGAGGTTACCAGATACCATGCTATTAGAGATGGGCACGAATCGAAAAAATGGTGTTTCATTTCGTTTCGTTAAGTTCATTTGGTTTCATTTGTTTTTTGCAAATTTTCATGAAAAAATTCATTTCGTTGTTTTGTTAATTTGTTATTCGTTTTTACCCACTCCCCCCAGAGCCCACTGCGTGGCCCCTGGGGCCCGGTCGGAGATGGGGGGGGCTACAAACTGGCATGGGAGGAATAAAGAGGGTGAGCGGCGTCGGAGCCACGCTGCTCTGGCCGCCTGAGCGCAGCCTCCTTATCTCCCCTCCCGATCGGCCCCATGATAACGGGCCGTGGGAGGGAGGCGCAAGGGGGCGGCGGCTTTGAAGCCGCACTGCTCTGGCTGCCTGAGCGTGGCCTCCTTATCTCCCCTCCCGATCGGCCCCATGATAACGGGCCGTGGGAGGGAGGCGCAAGGGGGCGGCGGCTTTGAAGCCGCGCTGCTCTGGCTGCCTGAGTGCGGCCTCCTTATCTCCCCTCCCGATCGGCCCCATGATAACGGGCCGTGGGAGGGAGGCGCAAGGGGGTGGCGGCTTTGAAGCCGCACTGCTCTGGCTGCCTGAGCGCAGCCTCCTTATCTCCCCTCCCGATCGGCGCCATGATAACGGGCCGTGGGAGGGAGGCGCAAGGGGGAGGCTTCGAAGCCGCGCTGCTCTGGCTGCCTAAATGTGGCCTGCTTCTGATCTCTTCTCCCGGGGCTGGGCTGCATCTCGAGCCCGCCACGTCTTTCGATGGCACTGACAAGGTGCATGCTCCCTCCGTGCAGCTCGGTGCGAATGGACCTCCGGACCAGCACCAGGTAGGAGACATCTCCGTCCCCCATTAACAAAACGAATCTAACCGAACCAATTTTTCTCGGTTCGGTTCGTTTTGTGTTAAATTTGCCCCTAGGGTCGTTATTCATTTCGTTTTATAACAAAATGAATAATGAAACAAAAACAATTTCGTTTCGTGCCCATCTCTACATGCGATGTGTCATCTTTTTATATTGCAGATAAGCCAATACAGATATTGAATCCGTGGATACTGGGTCCTATTGTACTTTAAAGTGCCACCTACCTTTGGAGGAATTCAATGTGGTTTATTGACTAAGCTCAGAAGTATGCTATACTGCTGTCTTGTAGCGTTTTCTTGGGATCCAGTATAGGATTAGGGTTTCCCTGTTGGTCAAACAAACAGGAACACCAAATCATATTTGGCTTTCTTTTGAGGAGGTGGGACATAAAATAGGAATACAGTCGACTGCCTCATAATATTGAGCCAGAACTCTTTTTTTTGCCTCAAAACTACTTTTTTTGCCTCAAAACTACACATTGGATGACAGCAGCTGTCCAAACCATCCAGCAAAGTATTTTCTCATCCCTACTTGGAGGTCCCTTATGTTTCCTGATGGTCTCCCATCCAAGTCTTAGCCAGGCCTGTCCCTGCTTAGCTTTTGAAATTACAGATGAGCAGGGAAAGAAAACCCCTCTGTTGCCATGAGTTTTCCTACAGAGGGGCCACCACCAAGCAGTGAATGAGTGATGCACCATAAATTTGAATAGTACGCTCACACCCAACTGCCTTTAAATTCTCTTCTACTATCAAAAACTGAGAAAATGCAGGTTTTTTTTAAAAAAAACTACAGTTCCCAGAATCCCACAGGCAGACTAACCACTAGTCATGCTGAAGACATGCTGGGTGTCCTTGTCTAAGAATCTCACCTCTCCCACTTCTGTCCTTAATCCTTCCAGGATTCTGATATCCCTTGTGACCCAGGGTGCCTGAATTCCATCTGGAACTGTGGGCTTCCAAATGGACATTGTGTTGTCGGACAATTTTAAAAAGCAAATGCAACAAAAAAGTATAACTGATCTCCTTCTCATGGAAACAATGTTTCAAAGGTTAGGAAGGAAGAAAGGAAACAAAAGTAATTTGGGGTAAAAATCATTTGGGACAACAACTCCCAGAACCCCCTTGGGTTAGGGGATTATGGGATTTGTAGTCCAGAATATATACGGTTTCCCATTCATATATATACAGTGGTACCTCGGATAACAACTGCCCCGGATAATGAATAATTTGGATAACAACTGCAAATTTCCGGGTATAGGGCTGCCACTGAGAATGAATTTTCCCTACGGGCTGCCTCGGATAACGAATCGCAATTCCTAGGTACAGGTCTGCCTTGGAGAATGAATTTTCTCTATGGGCTGCCTTGGATAACGAATCTTCCTATGGGCTGCCTCGGATAATGAATTTTCCCTATGAACTGCCTCAGATAATGAATTTCCAGCATGCATCAGTAAAAAAGTTATCCCAGGTGAAATTGCCTCTGTACCTTTAAAGTGCACTTTTTAAAGAGTTTTGAGCAAAAAACCAGGTGTCTATGCCTTTTTACTAGGCTCCAGAACGGATTAAACGGTTTCCCATTCATTCCTATGGGAAACTGCATTTCGGATAACATGTTTTGGATAACAACTAACCTCGAAGAACGAATTACCGTCGTTATCCGAGGGACCACTGTATGTATATATTGCTGAGGTCTGGTAACAAATGGTCCAGACCCCTATTGGGATTTTCTTTCTTTCTAAATCCTCAGGGCAAAGAAATAGGGTGGGGGGGTGCAAGAGCAGGAAGAAAGAGAACTAGCCCTCCAGCCCCCCCAGTCTTTATAATTCCCTCCTCCCTTTTGTCCACTTCTCCCAACCTACTGCCTCCTCTTACCTACCCACCAACATCCTTTTCCTGTTTCTCTCTGGGTCTCTCCTGAGCTGTCGTTTGGGCCCAAGGCCTGGAGTGTACAGATATCTCCATAGTAACGCAGCTGCCAGGCAACCTAGACAATAGCCAAGAGGCATCCGCTCCCACTCATGCTGGCCCAGCAGCCAAGTGGCTCCGTAGCCTTGTTGAACGACAACCCAATACAGTGGTACCTTGTATAAAGGAATTAATTTGTTCCAAATGAAATTATGTTAAGCAAATTTTTCTTTATACAAATTTCCCATAGGAATGCATTGAAAACGGAAGTAATACCGTTTTTATGTTGTACGGATTCTCCCCTTAGGCGATTCTGTTAAGCAAATTTCCCCTATCTCCGGAATTTATTATGTTGTACAAATTGTATGTTATACAAACCGTTTGTAGAGATGGGCATAAAACGAACAATTTTTCGTTTCCGTTTTTGTTTTTTTGTTTCGTTACGTAATGAAACGACAAACGAATTTTGTCTCTAAAATGAAACAAAACGAACAGAAACACCGGAAATTTGGTCGTGCGTTTCATTTCCGTTTCTGCAATATGAGTGAATTGCTTAAAATCCTAAAAAAAAAATCACAAAAAATTGAAATAAATGGTAACAAAATGGTAACAAAACGAACAAAAACGAAAACATATTTTTTGCAAAAATTCACGAAAAACGGAAATGAACCGAAACAGACCCTCCAAATGACAAATGACAAACGAAATGTCATTTTTTTGATTCGTGCCCATCTCTAACCGTTTGTTATACCAGGGTCCACTGTCCTTTTTACTGCCTGAGACGAAACTGCCAACTGTACTAGTCCTCATCGGAGGGAGGAGCCAGGCATGTGTTTTCTTTTTCTTTTTGGGGTGTGTGTGTGTTTTGTTTTGTTTTTTGGCCAGGGCAGAGTCCCCCAAGCAGGTCATATCATCCTCACAATAAAAATGATGATGATGATGATGATGATGACGACGACGACGACGACGACGACATATTTCATTTTCTGAACCACAGGTCCTGGAATCTCCAACAAAGAGTTTACGGGATTCTTGGAGCAGTCATGCAGAACAATGAGACCCAAAGTGGTTGTACCTAATATAGGACCGACCTAGAGACCTTATTATGATCTCTGTCACCCCCTTCCAGGAAGATGCACGGTCTTCTGCTTAAGCTGTGCCACTCATTCCTGCTTTTGCTTATGGGCATCTGTTAACATAGACATTAAAAAAAACCAGCCTTTACATTTCTTTCCTTGTTCGTTAATGTTTAAATGGTTGCCGCATCTGGGCAGGAATGCATTGACTGTCTTTCCTCCCCTGAGGACGCTCTCTTGTGGTGGGGTGCCGGTGACAACAGCAGCCGAAATCCTGTTGCGCAATGGGATGACATCAGCACCAGGCACCAAAGCACCAGTGGGCAATTTTGGGGGGCGCACACTACTCTGTTACATTGTTTGCGAGCTGGGTGTGCCTTGAAAATGCCTCTAAGCAGTGGTGATCTGTGAACACTCCTGATGGCATCCTTGCTGTACACACAGAGCTGCCTAACAGGATTTGAGCCACGGCACGGTTTGCAGTCTTATCGTTAAGACTTTTGGAGAGCCGTTGTCTTTTAGGGAATGGAGTGTCAGACTAGGATCCAAAGCCCTGGGTTCAAATCCTTGCTCAGCTGTAGAAACTCACTGGAGAAGGGCAAGGATTGGCTGAATATAGCTGAATACAGTGGTGCCTCTTAACATGAATTTAATTCATTTTACGGGTCAATTCATTTTACAGAAAATTCATCCTACGAAATGCAATTTAACGCGGTTCCCATAGGAATGCATTGAATTTGTCTTGCGAGGCATCCCGTAGGAAAAAATCATCTTAGGAGGTTTTCCTATTCCCGGAAATTTCATGCGTCATATGTCTTTTTCATATTAAGGGGCATTCATCTTACGAGGTGCTACTTTATCAGGAAAAACTTCCTAATTATTAGAACAGTTCGACAATGGAACCAATTACCCCAAGAGGTGGTGAATGCTCCAACCCTGGGTGTCTTCAAGAGAAATTTGGACAACCACCTGGCAGATATCCTTTGATTTGTATTCCTTCGTGGAGCAAGGGGTTGGACTTGATGCCTTTGGAGGCCCCTTCCAGCTTCACTCTTCTATGATTGTTTCACATACCTTGAAAAACACGCTTCAGACATTGTATGACAAAAGCACCTTGATGATACATAATAGCTAGTTGAGAAAGAAACTTGCCTAAGATGTGTGCCATTTTTATTTTTCTTGGTAATTCTAGACTGTGCTTCTCTACGGATATGACCCTGTGAAGCGAGCGTTTAGGAGCAGAGAGTCATTAGGGTGCAAGAAATGTACTCCCATTTGCAAGCTTTCGTCTGGAGAGTCCTTTCTGATGGATACAACACCCTTCCCCTTCCTTCAAAGTGTTCAAGCTGTTTCTTGTTGCTACCGTTTATATAGTAACTGTGTGATCTCTGAACTGATTAGCACTTCCTTTTGAAATAGAACTGTTTGCCTCAAGAAAATACTCTCTAAGCTGTTCATTGCCCATTTATTTTTCCTTTCTGTCCACCCCTGCTCCCTTGCATCACCATGCAATTGGTTCTCAGGATGAGAGATATGATACTGGGGGTCAGATCAGTACATCTTCCTTACAGGCAGTCTGTGAAAAGAACGAGGGAACGACAATGGGTTGTAGAGATTTCCAGAGATGCCCCTGATATCTTAAGAGCAAAAACCAGCCCTTGGCTCCTGTTTCTGCTCCTGGCTACGTACGCTTGCTTTCTCTACTTTGAGGCCCACAGAAAGTTGCAAAGTGCAATGTACATCATCGGCTGGCTTGATGGCTCGCTCCGTGATTTAGGGCCTTTTCACACGACCCCTAAGATCCGCTGGCCACTTAAATTCGGGCCAGAGATTTTAGGGGTTCCTCGCTCTTCCTCTGTCCTGACCCCCCCCCCCGCACTTCCTGGTTGCTGGCTGCCTGAGGGAGGGAGAAAAAAAGGAAGAAAAGAATGCCGCTCACCTCCGTTCTGCCGTCCCGGCACTGCATTCAGATCTCTTACAGGGGTGGGGGGCAAAAAAAGAACAAACAGAAGCAAGGAGAGCCCGGCAGTCACTACTGTTATATCCGCATCAGGAATTTTCACCTCTGGAGAGCAGGTACCTGAAAAGTGTGCTGGGATGCGCTTAGGTGGGCATGGTTGCACTTAATTATCTGTAAACACCGGAGCTGGTGGGGAAACAATTTTAAGCTCTGGAGCTGGGAGCCATTTGCGGCGGAGTTTAGGGGTCGTGTACAAAGGGCCTTAGGTGTCTGGCTACAGAGACAGAGGTTGGGAGTTTGCGATTTCCCGTGGTGCCCCCAGGGAGAAGAGCCAGCCTGGGTGGCCTTGGGCAAGCTGCACCATCCCAGAAGAAGGGGATGGGACACAAATTCTGAGAACTGTGTAGCAAGAAATTCCTGAAGAAGGGGTGCCATAAGCCAGAATTGACTTGACGGCACATCACCATCACCACCACCACCACCACCATCATCATCATCAATCATCACTACTTCTTCTTCTTCTTCTTCTTCTTCTTCTTCTTCTTCTTCTTCTTCTTCTTCTTCTTCTTCTTCTTCTTCTTCTTCATCATCATCATCATCATCAATAATTAATCATCATAATCATCATTGTTGTCGTCTTCACCATCATCATCATCTGGCGAACACAGCTGCCAGGTGTTAAGCAGGAGTTGGCCTTCTTCAATGAATGAGCTCTTCCCAAGAGCCTAGAATGACTGGAGATATCTTCGTACTATATATGCTGTCTAGAGATGGGCACGGAATGAACATTTTTTCGTTTCCGTTACCGTTTGTCGTTTCCGTTACGTAACGAAACAACAAACAAAATTGTGATGAAAATGAAACGAAACGAACAGAACCATGAAAATTGTGGTCGTTACGTTTCGTTTCCGTTGATGGCACCACGCAATGAAATGAGCTGTTTTAAATGTAAAAAAAACGCCCTGGACATCCGTAAAAACGCAGCGATAATTATTTATATTGTCTGATAATACCTACCAGGGGGGTTGGGGTCCTTAAAACGTTTGTTTTTGTCTTCTCCCATCGCGATGTATTTTTCTTTTCCCTTTAAAATGGATGTCGCCACCAGCCACAAAATGGAGACAAGCCATGTGATGTGGGATCATGTTCAACCAATAGCATGCCCAGGTTGCAGACTGGGCGGGCAGGTCTGGCAGCCACAGATGGCGTAAAAAGGTCTGGCAGCCCCCGTCCTCCTTGCAGTCTCTGGTGGGAGTTAGGGTGGGATTGCTGTCTCTGTGACTCTAGCTTCAGTCCTGCAGCCTCCCTGTATGCGTACGTGCTGCGTACCTCTCGGTGAGTACCCTCCTCTGCCCCGCAGTGCAGTCACTCTGCGGCTGCCTTGAACCCTGGGCAATGCCCGTCGCTGCCTTTGCAGCCTCCCTGCATACCTAGTCTATACTGTGTCTCTGCCTGCATCCATTTTTTTTAGTGTTTTCCCTCTGGTCTGGGGCGTTGGGGGAAGCCTGCGCACGGAAATGCTTTAAAAATCGCGCAAAAAAAAGCGGGTAGAAACGGCAAACGAAAAAACGAAAAAAAACGGTAACAAAATTTTTCAAAAAAATTCTCAACAAACGGAAACGAACCGAAACAGACATCTCAACGATAAACAAAAAACCGAAACACCATTTTTCTGTTTCGTGGCCATGTCTAATGCTGTCCTTAATAATGTCGCCATTTGTAGTTGACCAATGTCGATCTTGTCAGTGCCAAGGGTTTTCAGATGTTGATTGCGGTCTTTTGGGATTGTACCCAAGGCGCCTAGTGTTATTGTCTTTGCTTTCTTATTCCATAGCTTTTTTATTTTTAATAAGCTGAATATCATCCAACAATGGGATTTGGCAACAAAAAGACAAATGCTATTTTAGGCTGCATTAAATATAAATTTCAAATCCAGCAAGGTGCTCATCTCCCTTTGTTCAGCACTGGTTAAGCCTCACCTTGAGTACTGTGTCCAGTTCTGGGCACCACACTTCAAGAAAGATGCTGACAGATTGGAACAAGTTCAGAGAAGCGCAGCTAGGACGATCAGGGGGCTGGAAACTGAGCCCTAGGAGGAAAGACTGAATGAATTAGGCATGTTTGGCCTGGAGAAAAGAAGTCTGAGGGGTGATAGGATAGCACTTTTCAAATATTTGAAGGGCTGTCATACAGAGGAGGGGCAGGATCTGTTCTCGATCCTCCCAGAGAGCAGAATGCATAACAATGGGTTGAAGTTAAGAGATCCCAGTGTTCAGCTGAATACAGGTGTACCTCGGTTGACGAACGCCTCCGTTGATGTAATTTTCGGTTGACAAAAGGAAATCCATGGAAAATAATGGCAAAAGAAAAAAAAATTTTTTTTGCAATACCTCAGTTTATGTAAGGCATTGCGAAAAAAGTTCCCAGGATGCATTGCGCTCGGTGTGTTTCCAGTTTACGAAGTTTCCAGAGGATGAAACATCCTGGGGGATGGATTAACTTCATCAACCGAGGTACACCTCTATCAGGTAAAACTTCCTAACTGTTAGAGCAGTAAAGCAGTGGAAGCAATGGCTTCAAGAGGTGGGGAGTGCTTCAACACTGAAGGCATTCAGGAGAAATCTGGGCAACCCCCTGGCAGAGATCCTTTAATTTGTATTCCTCCATCAAGCGGGAGATTGGACTTAATAACGTTCCTTTCCCGCTTCACTATTCTATGATTCTGGGGAATTTAGTAAAAAAGAACTAAAAGGAAAACAAGTTTAAGTACCAGCCCCTTTCACACGACCCCTAAAATCCGCTGCAAAACACTTGCAGATCTGGAGCATAAAATTGTTTTCCCACCAGCAGCAGACTTTTTAAAAAAAATACAGTATGACCACACCCACTTAAGCGTGCTCCAGCGCACTTTACAAGTACCTGGTCTCCGGAGGTAAAAAAATTTCCGATGCGGATTGTAAAGCTGTGAATGCCTGGCTCTCCCCCGCCTTCTGTTTGTTTTTGTTGTCCCCCGCCCCTTTAACAGACTGGAATTCCTAACCGGGCTGCTTGATGGCAGGCGGAGGTGAGACTGCATTTTTTTCTCCCTCAACATATGGAAGAGAGGTGTCTCCATCTGGCTCAACGACTGGTCTCCAGATACTGCCTCCAACTCGCACACATCTTGGGCATTTCGACGATGTGATGAAGGTGGGGAGGTGGTGAAAATAGCGGGCCCAAACCAACCTACCTCACTTCTCCAAAGGAGAGTCTTCGGGGAAGCTGCTGTGAGGAGTCCTCCTCCCCCCCCCTCGCCTGTCGCCACCATCCCACTCCAGAAGGAAGTGCAGGATGCCTCCCGGTCATGAATTCTCAGGGTGGAAGAGAACACAGTTTTCTCAGGTGAGACAAGGCTGCGTTGGGATGGCACAGGAGGGAAGCTTCATGCCAGGGCATTTGCAACACACACACACACACACACACACACACACACACACACACACACGCACACACACACACACACACACACACACACACACATGGGGGGGGAGAGAGAGAATCAGAGTGCGGAAGGGTGGGAACACAGGAAGCAGAGCAAAACCCACATGATCTCTGGCTGGGGGGATCCAAATTTAAGTTGCCAGCGGATTTTTAGGGGGTCATGTGAAAGCAGCCTTAGAGTCGCCTAAATCAGATGAATGGCACTCTTCTCTAAAAATGCTGCCACACTGATACAGCCATGCCAGAATGGCCCTTGAGTCTTGAATGCTTTTGCCATAATGGAAAATCTTGCCTTTTCATGACTGATCTCTTTGGCAAACAATGGACACAGGGAGCAATGAACTTGGGAAGATGTCCAAATACTTTAAATCTTGTCCCTTCATAGACTTCCTGGTGAAATGGGGCCAGTAAAACATTTCATAGAATCACAGAGTTGGAAGAGACCCCAAGGGCGCTATCCAGTCCTACCTCCTTCCATGCAAGAACCCCCATCACAGGACGCCCGACAGATGGCCATCCAGCCTCTGCTTAAAAACCTCCAAAGAAGGAGACTCCACCACCCTCCTTTGTGGCAGCATATTCCACTGCCGGACAGCTCTAACCGTCATGAAGTTCTTCCTAATGTTCAAACAGAATCTCTTTTCCTGTAGTTTGAGACCATTTAATCAAGACCATTTGAGCGTGATGAAACAGGCAGTTCTTTTTGGGAAATGTTAGGCACAGCTTCAGTGATTCGTTGCTTTGGGCTATAGCAACATGGATCAGCTTCCCCCACCCTATTTGCAAATATGATTTATTTACTTGCTTAGGAGAAAACAAACTTTGCATCCCAAAGAATTCAGGAGGAAAAGGTGAACTGCAAAAACATTTCACTGGAAAGACTGTGATTGTAGCATTTAGGTAAAGAGATGCCTTTTAGATGTTATGTTTGCTGAGGGTTGATGCCTCTAGAAGCTTGTGATGGATATTTAATAAGAAGCAGTATTATCAGAGTGCTATTTCAGTGGGAAGAAAATAAACATTGATCACCCACCCTAGTTTGCTCTTGTATTTTTAACAGGCTTTTGAGGTTTATTTTTTCTTTTTCTTTTTAAAAAGTGCCACATAAACCATCAGCAAAAGCTTTTAGTGCTGTTGGTGAGCTGTAGCTATTTTGTATAAAAGCAGTCTGTGCTCTATTGGTTAAAATTAAAAACATAAAAAATCATCATGGACGTGTAGGAACAATGCCTGAGATGGAAGCTTCCTTTACATACTATCCTGTTTTGAAATAAATAAGTCTTATTTTTAATGCCTCTTTATAAAGCAATGTCCTTTTTTCACCCAGCGCGTTGTTAGTCTGTGGAACTCCCTGCCACAGGATGCGGTGATGGCATCTAGCCTGGATGCCTTCAAAAGGGGATTGGACAGATTCCTGGAGGAGAGGTCCATCACAGGTTACAAACCATGATGGAGATGTGTCATCTCCAAGGTTAAAACCGGGGTACTTCAAGGACCAGATGCAGGGGAGTGGTATGAAAAGACAGAGATCTAGTCTTGTGTGCTCCCAGACACATTTGGTGGGGACACTGTGAGATACAGGAAGCTGGACTAGATGGGGCTTTGGCCTGATCCAGCATGATCTTCTTATGTTCTTTTGTTCTTAATGTTTCCAACATTGGTAGAATAGATTCCCAAACATAATTCAACAATGCATGTATATGAATATACGAACACTTTGACTCTTGTTTATCTTGTGGTCTAAGTGACTCCTGGACCCTTTTCACACATATGACTGTCAAGCCAGATGTAACACCTTCAGTACTTTAAGGTAAAAGGTAAAGGTTCCCCCTGCGCATGCGTGCTAGTCATGTCCAACTCTAGGGGTGGTGCTCATCTCCGTTTTCAAGCCAAAGAGCCAGTGTTGTGCAAGTCTGTGGCCATGTGGCCGGCATGGCTGAACGCATTCCTGTGCACGGAACACTGTTTATCTTCCTGCTTTTTAAAGCGGTACCTATTTATCTACTTGCATTTACATGATTTTGAACGGCTAGGTTGGCAGGAGCTAGTGTTAACAGCGGGAGCTCACTCCGCTGTGTGGCACTGGAATTTGAACTGCCGAGCTGCCAACTTTGCAGCCGACAGTTTCAGAGCTCTAGCTCACTGAGCCACCACACCCCTCTGTATTTCTGCCCCTGACTAAACACAGGACTGTACATTTTCCTCTGTTGAAACTTGTTTTGTTTGTATTACAGTATCCCAGTTCTCCCGAGTGCCTGGTTACAGAGACAAGGACCAGGAATTCAAATATCTATGCCGTGTGAAACCACTCCAGTTGTGGGTGGCTGATGAGGTTACATGCTCTGCTACATCCATGACTCTGGGCAAGCAGCACCATTTTCCCTGAACATCCTCAGATTTTTATTCAGAAAATGTTCATCCTTAGACAATTGCGGCACATAATTAATTCCTTCTGCCTCGTCAGTTCTTGCAAGATCCCATCTCTGAGTTTGGAAGCACTGCTGTCTTTTATTTAGAGGTGAGAAGCTGGGTCCCAGAAGACAGTGGCTTTTCCTTTTAGTTATTTCGTGGTGATAGAAGTGAGATGAGAACAGTGTAATTTCTAGCCTTATTGTTCTGATTCATTCAGAACTGCTAAATCCCCTGGATATGAAACTTATTTCAATGTATTGGTTAGGATAAGTCAATCTTGTTCCATGTTCTCCTATTGGATTTCAACGTAAGAGTCTCCTAATTCATCCGTCAAAGTTAGCATAACAGCTCAAGATGATTTATCCCAAATATTGACACAGAAGAGTTTTATTCCTTTAGTGCTTCCTGACAGCAGCAGAATGAACTCAAAAGGAGATTGACTGCTTAACAATCCCCTGGTGAATTTCATGATTTTGGAAAAGTTCCAGGTGAGGCGCTTTAACTCCAAAAACCTCAAATTCTTTTCTGAATGCTATGCATTCCCACCATCTCTGTGATGGCAGCAGTGCCTTCCATTGTTCATAAACTGCGAGAGGGGTTTGTACATGGGGTCTAACCCCATTTGAATATGACCACTCATTCCTCGGTTACTGGTGGCACAACAACAAGAGGCAGGATGTGAGGTGAGGTGTGATTCCAGCCAGAACTGCGAATCACAACAATAGTGGTGGAAATAGATGGCCCGAGAAGCAAGGAGAGACCTACAAAATAATTCAGGGCATGAGTAAAGTGGATAGAGGGACACTCTTCTCCCTTTCACAAAATACCAGAACTAGGGGACATATACTCAAATTGAGGGCTAGGAGAGTAAGAACGGGCAAAAGAAATTTTTTTTTTCACCCAGCGCATTGTTAGTCTGTGGAACTCCCTGCCACAGGATGTGGTGATGGCACCTGGTCTGGATGCCTTCAAAAGGGGATTGGACAGATTCCCAGAGGAGAAGTCCATCACAGGTTACAAACCATGATTAGAGATGGGCACGACCAGGAAAAATTATGTTTCGAGTTGTCGTGTGTCGGAGCCGGCCCGTTTCGGCTCGTTTCCGTTTTTCGTGAAAATTTCCAAAAATTTGTTGTTTCGTTTGTCAGTTTTTCATCTGTCGTTAGTACTGGTTTTTGGACGGGCTCCTGGAGGCACCTCTCTGGGGTGGGTGCCTCCTCTGGCCCGCCATGAAGGGAAAGCGGGCTCCTGGAGGCACCTCACTGGGGTGGGTGCCTCCTCTGGCCCGCTACAAAATGGCATGCATAGCCAATTGGATATGCATACCATTAAGTTACAGTTGCACTGCAGTAGCAGGCAGAGGCACCTCTCTTTCGGGTGCCTCTGTGACTCACTGCCTGCAGTGCACTTGGGCTGGGGAACGAAGTGAGAGAGGACCCCTACGGGCGCCCGCTGTGACTCACTAAGAAGGGAAGTGTACTTGCTGTAGTGCAATGCGAGTACACAGATCTGGCTTGGGGTTAGGGGTTAGCGCAAGGGCTAGGCTTAGGGTTACTGGTAAGGTTAGGGTGAGTTACTGGGGTGCACCTCTGGGTGCCTCTCTGACCCACTAAGAAGGACAGTGTACTGGCGTATGGGTTAGGGTTAGGGTTCGGGTTCGGGTTCGGGCTAGGGTTAGTGGCTTTTTATGCCTGACTGGCACATCCCAGAAGTCTCGGTCAAAACCTGGTCAAGTGGCCATGCAATTGGTGGAATGGCTCCAGAAATTTGCATGGTCCACTCCCATGGCCAGCCCATCATTGCGCAGGTGTAAAAAAATAAAACTAAAAATAAAATAAAATAAAATCAATGGAGACGTTTTGTTGCAAGAAAAACCCACTGCTGCTACTGTAAAAATTCAGGCAGTTTTAAAATAGCTATTTTCGCATGTTTCTGTGCTGTTTTGGTGTGTTTTTGGACCACACAATTTCAAAATAAATATTGCGGTCACCCCATTTTGGATCCCCCGCCCGCACCGCATGGCATGGCGAGTTGGCGAGACAACGAGGATGCGCAGCCCAGGAGAGGAGAGGGGGGGAGGCCAGGGACCCCCCCTCAGAAACCACCCCTCTGGTAGGTGCCCTCACTGAGGCAGGCATATTTTCGCCTGCTTTTTTGGCCGGGAATCGGTTTTTTTTTAATTTTTAAAACTTTTTTTCTCTGCCGCGCCGCTTGGCGAGTTGGCGACTCGACGAGGATGCGCACTTTGTGCAGCCCAGGAGGGGAGGGGAGGCCGGGGACCCCCCCCAGAAACCACCCCTCTGGTAGGTGCCTTCAGGCAGGCATATTTTCGCCTCATTTTTGGCCGGGAATCAGTTTTTTTTTTAATTTTTAAAACTTTTTTCCTGTGCCGCTTGACATTGCGCGATCACTGCGATGCCAGGAACGACAACGACAAATCAGACCCAATTTTTCTTTAGTCGGTTCGAGTTCGAGTTCTGGCGGAGTAATTGTCGTTACCGTTTCCGTTCCGTAACGGAAACGAGAAACGGAAACGGAAACGAGAATTTCGCCAAGTCGTGCCCATGTCTAACCATGATGGAGATGTGTCATCTCCAGGCTTAAACCCAGGGTACTTCAAGGGCCAGATGCAAGGAAGTGGGATCAGGAGACAGAGATCTACTCTCGTGCGCTCCCAGAGGCATTTGGTGGGGCCACTGTGAGATACAGGAAGCTGGACTAGATGGGCCTTTGGCCTGATCCAGCAGGGCTCTTCTTATGTTCTTATGTTCTTATGTTATTTCGCCCTCTCTAGTGATGGTGTGGTAGGTAGAGTAGTGTAGTTGGGAGAATGATGGGCTGATGCACAAAACCTTGGTTCAAATCGCTGCTCAGCCATGGAAATTCACTCAGGCAGGTGGCTCTGGCAAAACAACTCTGCAAAGCTCTTGAAAATTGTTGCACATAATTACTTCCTTCTGCCTCTTCAGTTTGTGCTAGATCTGTCTTTTATTTGGAGATGGGAAGCTGGGTCCCAGAGGGAACAGTGGTGTGTCCTTTTAGCTATTTGGAGTGGCTTGACAGTTCCTACTCCAGGTGCCTACAACGCCTGGTATTCCCAGGTGGTCTCCCATCCAAGTATTAACCAGGACCCACCCTACTTAGCTTCTGAACTCAAGTGAGATCAGATGTGCTTATGGCATCTAGGCAGTTTGGAGAGAGAGAGAGAGAGAGAGAGAGAGAGAGAGAGAGAGAGAGAGAGAGAGAGAGAGAGAGAGAGAGAGAGAGAGAGAGAGAGAGAGAGAGAGAGAGAGAGAGAGAGAGAGAATGTATAAAGCTGGCAACAGGCCCCTGCTGGAGAGACTAATCTGGCACTTGCCAACTGATGCTGAACTCTGGTGAAGGTCCTGCCCCCTGAGCAAGAAGGGGGGGGGGAATCTTGCAGCAACAACATCCAGGAGGGCTTGGCAGGCTGTTTTTCAAAAAAGCATACCAGTTTGCAGGGGCTTTTGGCTGGATCAGGCAACGTTTGAAGGGGTTGGGAGAGAGAGAGAGAGAGAGAGAGAGAGAGAGAGAGAGAGAGAGAGAGAGAGAGAGAGAGAGAGAGAGAGAGAGAGAGAGAGAGAGAGAGAGAGAAGTTGGGGTGGGTTGGTGAAGAAAAAAAAGAAAAGAAAAGAAAATGTAGAAGTGTAACTCCATATTTGGTCAAAAGGTTGCATACTTCCCAAGTGAGAAGCTTCAGCCCTTTGTAATTGCAGATGCTGTGACGGCGGGTTGCCGTCTTTGCAAACAATTGCTTTGGGACCAAGACACTCTCGGGGATGATTTCAAAAAGGAGAAATCCAGAAGGAAGCCTTCAACAGTTAAGACACAAATATTTTTTTGCTGGCCTTCTGCAAACCTTCCCCGGGGAAACCTTCCCTCATGCAACCAGTAGTACTACTTGTTTTCCATTGTTCCTGATTTTCTATTCCCCAGAATGGCATTTTCTATTCTACGTTTGTTTACTTATTGTTCTCAGCTTTAACATTGCCTTTTTAATGACAACAGATGCTTCGCACTCATTCCTCTCAGCTTTAAAAGTTGTATTGAGTGTTGTTGACAACCGTTGTATGTACTCATTGTCTTCAGCTTGGAAAACTGTCCTTCAGTGTTGCAAGCTGCTTTGAGTCTTTTTGAAAGAGAAAGTGAGGTGATTGATTGATTGATTGATTGAATGAATGAATGAAGCAGCAAATAGAAAAGAAAAGAAAAGAAAGGAGAATATTGGTGCTTTAGATAAGTGCTTAACGTGTTCCCAGACTGGTAGTCATTGGGAATAAGGCAAGCATTGGATTCTGCTCAAGGGGAGGGAAGCCCCTTTCCCACATAGATTACAATGCTTAGAGTTCTCAAGAAAGACATAGTGGAACTGGAAAAGGTGCAAAAGAGAGCAACTAAAATGATTACTGGGCTGGGGCACCTCCCTTATGAGGAAAGGCTAAAACATTTGGGGTCCTTTAGTCTGGAAAAAAGGTGCTTGAGGGGGGATATGATGGAGACGTGCAAAATAATGCAGGGCATGATTAAAGTGGATAGAGGGAAGCTCTTCTCCCTCTCGCAAAATACCAGAAGTAGGGGACATACACTCAAATTGAGGGCTGGGAGAGTAAGAACGGACAAAAGAAAATATTTTTTTCACCCAGCGCATTGTTAGTCTGTGGAACTCCCTGCCACAGGATGTGGTGGCCTGGATCTGGCATCTGGCCTGGATGCCTTCAAAAAGGTATTGGACAGATTTCTGGAGGAAAAGTCCATCACAGGTTACAAACCATGAGGGAGATGTGTAATCTCTAGGCTTAAAACCAGGTACTTCAAGGGCCAGATGCAGGGGAGTGGTATTGGGAGACATATCTAGTCTCGTGTGGTCCCAGAGGCATTTGGTAGGGCCACTGTGAGATACAGGAAGCTGGACTAGATGGGCCTTGGGCCTGATCCAGCATGGCTCTTCTTATGTTTTTATCTTCTCCCAGCATACATGGGTATGATGCTGGGATGGGGTCAATAGAATGATGGACAAGGTCTCTGGAGAACAGGGTTTGATAGGCTTATGTCCTGTTATTGATTAAATGTGAGAACCCCTTTCGATCAAGTGTAAAATTCCCCCCACCCGCAATCCTGAGTAGTCAGCAGACCATATTTCAGTCACTACATCACAGTGTTGGCAGGGATTTTTAGACTAGTTAGTCCAGTCTCCTGGTTCATATAGGGAATACAGGTGTATGTCCCAACACAGGTCCTTCCAGCCTCTGTCCAGCATATAAATCAATGCCTCCACTGAAGGAGATCTCGCTCACCCCTGTATAAGTAAACAATTCCCAACTCTTGGTCTGTCCATTGTGTTTGGATGTCACCTCCCAGAATGCCTTCTGGAACCCAAGTCCCAAACCTCAGGAGGACCAAGAGGTGAAATAACCACTGATTGAGGTGAGTGCTTGCATTGCCAAAATGCTTCTATTGCTAAGATTTTTTTTCCCCTTGATGTCCAGTTAGCATCTACTGTCCTACGTGTTAGGCCCATTTTATCTTGTCCACACCCTCTGGGACAACAACAAACAAGCCTTCCTGTGTTCTCATGGTTTCTTCCCCAAGTTGAATACATTTGGTTCATTCAAGCTTTCTTCTAGGATGTGTTCAAATGCTGGTCCTCTCAATCGCCCTACTGAAAATTGCTTCTGATCTCTGCCCCTTTGAAAGTGTCATGGCCAAACCTGACCACACTCCTCTAGGAGAAGGCCTGCTTAATGCATGAATTGTTGGTTTAGGTCTCTGGTTGCAGAGCCAGAGGGTAAGAGTTTGATTCCCCGCTGGGGCCCCTTCAGAGGAGATGGACTTGATGATCCATTGGTTCCCTTCCAACCCTGTGGTTCTAATATCATGACAATGATTGCCTCATCAAGTGGAGGTATTATATCCCATTAATGCCAAATTACGGTTCTGTGACGATAGTCTGAATCTGTATCAGTCTCTCTCTTTTTTGCAGCCACATCAAATTGCTAATTTAGACTCAGACGATGTGCTCAGTCACAATCCTTAGAAACTGAATTTATATTTATGGCCATATCTTTCTCCTGGTCACTTCCCGGTTATTTTTCCTTGGTTTGTGGCTATGTAGATAACTGTCTTTCAGAAAAAGACGGGTTGGTTTGCATTTGATGGGTGAAGCACTTATAACTGTATATAGCCTGCCTCCTTGTGGTGAGAATTGAGTTGTTCATCTCACTCTTCCAGGTGAGGTTGGGAAAAGCATCTGGGCTAGTATGGCTTGGGATGTGGGACTTCTGAACAACGTGGCCTCCAAGGCAAAGCAATAAGGTTTTTTCACCCAAGATTTTCTTATTCCTGGTTGCCCTCTTCCATTTTGAATGATCAGCTGTAACACTCTGTACTTCTTTTTTCCCATTATATCTTTGAGACATCCTGCCTTCTGCCATTTCATGGATAGGCTAGGACAGTGATCCCTTTGTAGGTCACTAGGGATGGACAGGAAACGAAAAACGAAATGCTGTTTTGTCATTTTGTTATGTAACGAAACGAAACGAAACAACACAAAACAAGGAAGCAGCATTTCATTATAGACGAAACGAAACTGTCATTTTTCCATTGAAATAAACCATTTTGTTCCATCATTTTTGGGCTCCAGGCCGAGCTGTCAATCTCTGCCGACTGGGCCAGGTTTAAAGAGGTCCAGCAGATAACAGCTCAGCAGGAGCCCTTTAAAAATGGCTCCTGGAGTCCCAGGCACCATATGTGGTGCCTCTAGGACCCAGGGGAGCCATTTCATTTCATTTCACTTCATTCTGTATGATTTTTTTTTTAAAAAAATTGGTAAGTAACAAAACAAAACAAAACAGGGGTGAGCATGAAACGAAATGAAACATTATTTTTTTGTTTTGTGCCCATCCCTATAGGTCACTAATAAAATAAAATAAAATAAAATAAAATAAAATAATGCAAGCTGAGCTTTTGATAGTAAGCTATATTTGTCAAAGCATTGTACCAAAATGTCTGTGAAGATTCTTAGTCATCCAGGTGAATTTGTCTGGAAGTTGAGTCATGGCTACTGGACTTCTTTTTTTTCTTGAGAGATATTAACGTTTTACTGCTCATCCAAACAGCCTAATCAGTCTGAATACAGCTAGCTTTACATAACTTTACATACATGCAGAGTTTGAGTGCTAGCTGTACCTCATT
The DNA here is from genome assembly GCA_037367245.1 of Phrynocephalus guinanensis. Classification (NCBI taxonomy): domain Eukaryota; kingdom Metazoa; phylum Chordata; class Lepidosauria; order Squamata; family Agamidae; genus Phrynocephalus; species Phrynocephalus guinanensis. The sequence continues at coordinate 123,695,171 of CM074737.1, read as the reverse complement.
CCACCATTTTGCAAGGGGGATGAGTTGGAGCAGTGGTTCTCAACCTGTGGGTCCCCAGATGTTCCTGGACTGCAACTCCCAGAAGCCTCTACCACTTGCTGTGCTGGAAGGCATTTCTGGGAGTTGCAGTTCAGGAACGTCTGGGGACCCACAGGTCGAGAACCACTGAGTTGGAGCCTTGTAGTGCAGTGGTTAAACAGCCGTGCTGCAACTAAAACTGTGCTCAAGGCCTGGGGTTCAATCCCAGGTAGCCGGCTCATGGTTGACTCAGCCTTCTATCCTTCTGAGGTCAGTAAAATGAGGACCCAGCTTGCGGGGGGAGGGCAATGTGTAGCCTGCATAATTAAATTGTAAACCACCCAGAGGGTGCTTGAAGCACCATGGGGTCGTATATAAGCAGAACACTTTACTTTGCATTTGGTCAGGGTAGCCCCATGTCAAGTCTAATCTTTGCCCAAATCAAAATTCCACCTATTGCATTTGGGCTACCCATAGTCCACAGTTGGTGCCAGGTTTTCCAAACAATGAATGCCTCATGGAGGGCATTTATTGCTCACTGCTCACCGGGCTGGGCCTTTAACATTCTTCCTGCTGTTGCCTCCTGTGTTTGTGTGCTGCATCCTTACAGTCGTGACCGACTCTTTGTGACTCCATGTCCATGGAGTTTTCTTGGCTGGAATACCGGAGTAGTTTGCTAGTTGCTACTCCAGGCACCTACAGCACCTGGTATTCCCTGGTAGTCTCCCATCCAAGTACTAACCAGGGCTAACCCTGCTTAGCTTCCGAAATCAGGCAAGATCGGATGTGCTTAGGGCATCTAGGCAGCTTGCTGCCTCCTGTATCAGGGTGTTTTTTTCTGCTAGACCTCCAACAAACCAGTCACTTTGAAGAAGGGGACTGGTTTGTTTTCCATGGCTTCAGAGAGTGGGACACGAATAGTCTCAAACTACAGGAAAAAAGATTCAATGTAAACATTAGGAAGAGCTTCATGACAGTTAGAGCTGTTCGGCTGTGGAATATGCTGCCACGGAAAATGGTGGAGTCTCCTTCTTTGGAGGTTTTTAAGCAGAGGCTGGATGGCCATCTGTCAGAAATACTGTCTCTCAAATCCTGTCTGATGCTAGCACTGCTAGTGTAACGATATTTCTCCTTCCGTATGCCTTCCGTTGCCGATAATCCTGCTGGATTTATCCTTCGCAGAGAAACAAGCAAATAAACAGACCCAGTGGTGCTGCAAGGACACAGTTAAAATGTCTGGATGCTGCCAGCAGCCTTGTTTTGTTTACCTCACTGTTGGAAGAAGAGGCACGCAACAGGCACAGCACAAACACAAGAGCCGTGTCCTTTGTATGAGCTGCCCAGGCTCCCTTCAGTGAGTGGGAGTCAGGAAGCGTAATTGTTTCTGGCCTGAGAAAAGGGGGAAAGGCAAGGGACAATTGGCGTGGGGCTAGAATTTACAACACAGAGGACAGAAGCTGCTGCAGAGGCAGCCAGATTGAGCGGTTCGTCCTTTTAGCCCAGGGGAAAACAAGCCACGGGGTTAAAAGATCAATGCTGAGTTTTGGGATTCAGCCATGGGCCACGCTCCTTTCCCAAAATGTGACATTTTCCCTCCCTCCAAAAATCTAGAAGGGATTGGAAATGCATTTCTGGTTTCAAAACACAACAAAACACAGTGCAAAACAAACAAACAAACAAACAAAAAACCTCCTACCATGCCTACATTGGCGCAGTGGTTCAATGCCTGTACTGCAGGTAAATCTGTGCCCACGACCTGGGGTTCAATCCCAGGTAGCAGGCTCATGGTTAACTCAGCCTTCCATCCTTCCGAGATTGGTAAAATGAGTACATAGCTTCCTTGGGGCAATGTGTAGCCTGAATACTATAATTAAATAACTGTAAACCACCCAGAGACTACTTGAAGTGGTATGGGGCGGTATATAAGCAGAACACTTTACATACCATACACATATACAAATGCATATGAAGAGATGGATAGGAAGCTGAAGGACCTGGGAGCGGAGGCGGCAAGTGGTAATTTCATCTCTCTGCCCTGTTGAAGGATGTGGTCCACAAAGGGAAAGAATAATAATAACTGATGGTTAGAGCCGTTCTGATGTTAGAGCTGTCTGGCAGTGGAATATGCTGCCACAAATGAGGGTGGTAGAATCTCCTTCTTTGGAGATTTTTAAGCAGAGGCTGGATGGCCACCTGTTGGAAATACTGTGATGGGGGTTCCTGCATGGCAGGGGGTTGGACTGGATGGCCCTTGAGGTCTCATACAATCATAGAGTTGGAAGAGAAAAGAGATTCCATTGCATGGCAGAGGGTTGGACTGGATGGCCCTTGAGGTGTCTTCCAACTCTGTGATTTTATGATTCTATAGCAGGCATGTCCAAACTTTGGCCCTCCAGATGTTTTGCACCACAACTCCCAGAATTCCAAGCCTGTATTTCCAATGGCAAAGGACTATGGGAGTTGTGGTCCAAAACATCTGGAGGGCCAAAGTTTGGACAAGCCTGTTCTATAGTGACATATTATAGCAAGGCCATGGATGCCTTGTTTTAGAAAACAGAGCAGCGATTCTCAGTTTTGCTGTAATTTCTAGGAGTCCAGATTGTTTCTGGAAGGTACATGTACAACATAAAGCTGTCTCAGGAACCCAATGTGGCAGGTAGACCAATGTGATCACTCACCCACTCAAAAGGACAAAGCTAGCCATTGCAGTTGGATTAACGAAGGCTTGGATCCTATCGATTATTTCTGTTGGTTTAAATACAGTGGCATACAATAAATCACGGTGGTAAATTGCTGCTATTCAATGAACTGCTGCTTGCATTTCATGTTGCATGCCAAATCAGAACTGGCACATGGAATGCAAGCAAGAGGAGACTAGCAGGCATTGTGTTTTACACCTTTGCATTTATGGTGGAAGGAAGAACCAACAGGATTCTGGCCGGAGTTTGTTGGGGATAGCTGAGGTATGATTTTCCATTTCATCAATACTGGACTCCTCAATCCACTGTCTCTGTCCCAACACCACAATTTTAGGATTCTACAAGAGCCTCGTGGCGCAGTGGTTAAATGCCTGTACTGCAAGTAAAACTGTGCTCACAACCTGGGTTCAATCCCCGGTAGCAGGCTCAAGGCTCACTCAGCCTTCCATCCTCCCGAGGTCGGTAAAATGAGTACCCAGCTTGCTGGGGGGGGGCAATGTGTAGCCTGCACTCTGTAATTAAAAAATTGTAAACTGCCCAGAGACTACTTGTAGTAGTATGGGGCGGTATATAAGCAGAACACTCCTAACCACCCTTATGCATTGATTAATGAATGAAAGCAAAGTGTTCTGCTTATATACCACCCTGTAGCACTTCAAACACTCTCTGGGCAGTTTACAATTTAATTATGCAGGCTACACTTTGCCACCCTCCCAGCAAGCTGAAGGGTCAAATGTGTCTCTCACTCCCCCAAGTTAAGCCTTAGTTTTAAAAAAGGAATGTTTACCTCACAGGTGTTCTTTTTCTCTCTGTAGAGGGAGAAAAGCTAGCTGTAATTTAAACAGCCCCCTTGGAAAGAGCAGCAGATACAAACAGGTCCTGTAAGAACAGGGTGATTACTGAGGTAAAACTGGCAGCAAACTGCAGATGTCTAAAGAGGTAGGCGTCAACATGTTGAATTTATATCTGGGGAAATGAAAGAATTCCCACTGAAACTAACCCTAACCCTAACCTTAACCTGAAGCCTGCCTTTCTCTCTCTCCTCTGAGGGAGTAATATTTATCAGAACACTCGTGTAGACCTTTTCTTGTCTGAAGTCACTGTCACTGCCTCTTCTAATTCCCTGTTCTTAACTTGAATATGTCTTAAATGTTCTGGGCTCTATATTGTCCCTCATTATTGTAAGCCATGGTCCTTTTCCAAGGAGAAAGGTGGGGTAAAAATATTCAAAATAAAAATAAATAAATAAATAAATAAATGTCATCCACACCCTCCAGCCTTAAATAAGTTGAAGAAAGAGGTAGTGTGTATTGCAAGGTGTAGCGAAAAGGAAAAACCTTAAATTCCATGGCATGCATTATCCTCGTTACTGTCAGCCGCCTTGGATCCTTTTTCAAGGAGAGAAGTGGGGTAAAAATCCTCTAAAATAAATAAATAAATAAATAAATAAATAAATAAATAAATAAATAAATAATTAATTAAAGAGTGTATGTCAAGAAACTAGGGGGGAGGGGAAAAAACCTCTAATGATCACTCATTAAAGACCACATCTTTCTGGGTGGGGTAGGAAATAGAGATGGGCACTAATTGAAAAAATGGCATTTCGATTTTTTTGTTTTTCGTTGAGGGGTCCATTTTGGTTCATTTTCATTTTTCGCAAATTTTTGAAAAAATTTCATTTTCGTTTTTATTCATTTTTTGTTTTTCATTTACCCGCTTTTTGCGCGATTTTTCAAGCATTTCCGTGTGCGGGCGTCCCCCAACACCCCAGACCAGAGGGAAAACACTAAAAAAAATTGATGCTGGCAGAGACACAGTATAGACTAGGTACGCAGGGAGGCTGCAAAGGCAGCGGTGGGTGTTGCCCAGGGTGCAAGGCAGCCGCAGAGTGACTGCACTGCGGGGCAGGGGAGGGTACTCACTGAGAGGTACGCACGCACACACACAGGGAGGCGGCAGGAAAGAAGCTAGAGAAAAATCTCTTCTTTCTCTCCCCTAAGAGCCAGGCTGCAACCGGCAGGAACACAGAGACACACACCTGCCTGGCTGGCCTAAAGTGAAAATAATGAGTTGCAGAGACAGAAATCCCACCGTAACACCCACCAGAGGCTGCAAGGAGGACGGGGGCTGCCAGAGCTTTTTATGCCCTCTGTGGCTGCCAGACCTGCCCAGTCTGCAACCTGGGCATGCTATTGGTTGAACTTGTCCAAGAATTTACATGATCCCATCACATGGCTTGCCTTCATTTTGTGGCTGGCAACATCCATTTTGTCATCCTTAAAGGGAAAAGAAAAATACATCGCGATGGGAGAAGACAAAAACAAACGTTTTAAGGACCCCAACCCCCCGGTAGGTATTATCAAAGAGTATAAATAATTATCGCTGCGTTTTTATGGATGTCCAGGGCGTTTTTTAACATTTAAAACAGCTCATTTCATTGCGCGGCGCCATTAACGAAAAACGAAACGTAACAAACCTAATTTTCGTGATTCTGTTCGGTTTGTTCCAAGTTCATCACCATGTTCCTTATTCGTTTTGTTATGTAACGAAATGAATAACGAATAACGGAAACGGAAAAAAGTTCATTTTGTGCCCATCTCTAGTAGGAAAGATTATTATGCACCTTAATTTGATTGCACCCATTGTTTGCCTTTTAGGGCCTTTTCACATGACCCCTAAGATCCGCTGGCCACTTAAATTCGGACCAGAGATCTTAGGGGTTTGTCGCTGTTCCTGCGTTCCCACCCCCTCCGCACTCCTGGCTGCTGGCTGCGTGAGGGGAGGGAGAAAAAAAGGAAGAAAAGAATGCCGCTCACCTCTGTTCTGCCATCCCGGCACTGCATTCAGATGTCTTAAAGGGGCAGGGGGCAAAAAAAAGAACAAACAGAAGCAAGGAGAGCCTGGCAGTCACTGCTGTTATATCCACACCAGGAATTTTCACCTCCAGAGAGCAGGTACCTGAAAAGTGCGCTGGGACGCGCTTAGGTGGGCATGGTCGCACTTAATTATCTGTAAACTCCGGAGCTGGTGGGGAAACAATTTTAAGCTCCGGAGCTTGGAGCCATTTGCGGTGGAGTTTAGGGGTCGTGTGAAAAGGCCCTAAGCTGATACAGAAGGTCTTAAACTAGATACCACTCTGGAAGACAGGGAGTGCTAGAAATAGCTTATTAGATGCAGAAAGGGGGGGCTGTTTAGCACAATAGATAGAAAGGGATTTCATTGCAAGGCAAGATGAAGCAGAGCCTGCCTCTGAAATAAAGCCCGTTTTGGAGGCTTGTGTTGTTCTTAAGAGAAATGAACCATGCACGGACCCATGCATGCATTTCAAATGTACCAACAGCCAAAATTGCAGACAAGTGAACACACGCACACACACACGCGCACGCACGCGCGTGCACACACACACATACACACACACACACACACACACACACACACACACACACACACACACACACACACACACACACACACACACTTTAGCCCATGGGGAGGATGTCCCTGTGAGAAATACATGCAAAAATTAAGACATCCTTTAAAAATGCAACATGGAACCAATCCTGGGTGAATCCTTACATGAGAAGGAAAAGAAAACCTGAAGTCTTACAGCTTCGCACGAAGGGAGAAGGCCTCAAGGTGTGTTTTGGAGAAATGTCACCCAATACAGATGGAAGAAGTGGAGCATATTGTGCAGCCTGGGTCTGTCGTCTTTGCTGCCGGACGGTGCAGGAATTATTGTGACTCTCGTGCTCGCCATGTCCATGGTGGTGGGGTTGTTAGGGCATGCACAAGCTATGGAGAAAGCAAAGGTCTTGTTCACACACACACACACACACACACACACACACACACAAAGGTAGCACACAAGCAGTCACAGTAGGTGCCCCTGAGGTGGGCAGTAGTGGAGTGTGTCTAGAACAGGGATGACTCTGCCACAAGAGCAGCAGTTGTCTCCATTCCACATTGTCTACAGCAACAGTTCTCAAATGGGGTGCTGTGGCACCCTGGGGTTTTATGGAAATAATGAAACATTCATCCAAACAGTTTCATTCATTGCATTAAAGACAACTTAGCATTACATTTGCACTGTTTTTCTCTTCTTTTCCTAAGTATTCAAACAGCTTCAAGGATAGCTGTGCTGTGATTATTATTTTTTTAGCCTGGCAAGGGTGCGGCAGCAAACAAAGTTTGAGAACCACTGGTCAGCCATAGTGGGGGTGATGGTGCAGCTGTCTCTTGGCTATTTTGGCACCTTTCCGGGCCTAGTGGTTACCCTTGGGACCCATGAAACTGGCTTATATTGGGGAAGGATGAAAGGAATGAGAGGAACATTGGGGGGCTGAATGTGTCTTGACTCTATTGGTTCCATGTTGAGTGTTTCATTTCCTTTGACCCAGGAGTGTCTCATAAGAACATAAGAAAAAAGAAGAGCCATGCTGGATTACGCCAATGGCCCATCTAGTCCATCTTCCTGTATCTCACAGTGGTCCCTCCAAATGCATCTGGGAATGCACAAGACTAGATATCTGTCTCCTGATACCACTCCCCTGCATCTGGCCCTTGAAGTACCCTGGTTTTAAACCTGGAGATTACACATCTCCATCATGATTTATAACCTGTGATAGACTTTTCCTCCAGGAATTTGTCCAATCCCCTTTGGAAGGCATCCAGGCCAGATGCCATCACCACATCCTCTGGCAGGGAGTTCCACAGACTAACACCATGCTGGGTAAAAAATATTTCTTTTGTCTGTGCTTACTCTCCCAGCCTGTAATTTGAGTGGATGTCCCCTAGTTCTGGTATTTTGTGAGAGGGAGATGAACATCTCAAGGCTGGGTTCAGGCATGGGGCAGCCAGAGTACTTACTTCCAGGGGCAGTCTTTAATAACGGGAATTGTGTGTTGTCAAGTCAGTTCTGACACATGACGAGCCGTTTTCAGGGTCTTCTAGACAGAAAGCACTCAGGTGTGGTTTACAATTCCTTTTTTTCAGTGGGAGCCCCGGGATTGTGTGTAGCTTTCCCAAGGCCACACAGGTTGGCTCTACTAGCAGGAGGCATTGTGGGGGGGGGGGGGGAATAGAACTGTCGAACTCCCAACCTCTGGCTCCATAGGCAGACACCGAGAACTCCCCGAGAGACCCAGCCAGTCCTGCAATGAGTGCTGTGTCAAAGCCCAAGCACTATGGTTTTCTAGGTGTTATTGTTGATAGGTGTTGTGTTCTTAGAGTAATCTTTGAACTGCCTGAGATTTGGAGCGTATGAATAATAGAGAGGAAGGATCCAAATTTACCTTAGTTCCAGCCAAGCTCCAGCCAAGCCCCACCCAGGACAGATCAAGCCCCAAGCTGATCAAGCTCCTAGGCATAGTCCATGAGAGACAGATGCAGGATGTGGGAGCTTGAGGGTGGAGAATAACAGAAGGGTAGGATTCTGGCCTGTCCAATCAGGGGCTAGCAGGCTTTTTAAACCATCCAATGGCTGGCGACGGGGAAATCTTGGGTGTGTATATAAACAGGCCCTTGGACCATTTTAGCAGTTGTTTTTATTCCTATGCAACCTGTGTGTGTGTGTGTGATGGAATAAAGAGTTGAATTATCACTTGGGGTGTTGTCCGGTTCCGTCAGACCCACTACATGACAGTAGGAGAAGGTGGAAGAGGATTGGCAGTGATAACATTTGGGCTTGTTTTCTTTTCCGTTTTAGTGAGGGATTCTGACGCCACTATAAAGCACCTCCCACCCACCCAACACCCAACACGATCACCCTCGCCCAATGGTGGCCAAACTTCAGGCCTCCAGATGTTTTTGGACCACAACTCCCACAGTCCCTTGCCATTGGCAATGCAGGCTTGGAATTCTGGGAGTTGTGGTCCAAGACATCTGGAGGTCCAAAGTTTGGCCACCACTGTCCTAGCCACTACTGATCCTCTATGATGATGAACAAAAAAAATTATGAACCTTTGTTTTAAGGGGAATGACAAAGAGCAGGATTTTACAGTGACTGAAAGTCAAAGAATGTGAGATAATGAGAACATCCTGTAGATGTCAAGGACCAAGTGGGAGCATCTGTGCAGAGCTCAGAATGTAAAAAATAACAAATGTTCCATCTGAAACAGCACTGAGATATAGTTCCTTATTCTACTTTTATACTAAGGATTGATTGACTGTGGATCATAATGAACAAAAAAGGGTGGGACTGCAAAGAGCATACTCTTCAGGACAGGCTCCCCACCCCCTCCCAAGGCTTCCTATCAGGTGGCTTTAAAATTTGATCTGTTGTGACTTTTTATTTTCTAGTGCATTTAACAAAAATTTGAAACCCTTTTAATGCCCTCATTTTTTACCAGGATACTGTTTTAATTGCTTTTTAACATCAGAATAATTTATAGCATTGCTTTTGAGGCTGCAACGGCTGGGCCTCTTCACTCTTGAATGACGGCGCCTAAGAGGTGACCTGATTGAAGTTTATAAAACCATACACAGTGTGGACAAAGTAGATAAGGAAAAGGTGTTTTCCCTATCTCACAACTCTAGAACTAGGGGGGCACTCCATAAAACTTTTGGGTGCTAGATCTCACACAAATAAGAGAAAGTACTTTTTTATCCAGATGTGAACAAGAGGAGGAACAACACAATCAAGGAGTCAGTGGGTCGTTTGCGAAGGATGGAAAAGGAATAAAGGAAGGAGATGGAAAACTAGGGAAAGCATGTTGGGGGGTTAAAGATAAGACTGATAGTGACACAGAGAAAGAAAGTAAGGCTGTGGAAATGGACAAAAGGTTTAAAGAGTGTTATATTGCCACTGCTCAAAGGTATATATTATGGAAGGAGATTAAAATGGGGTTAATTGATATTTGCCAAGATCTAAAGAATGCAGGGGTTCAAACTGAAGGAGAATTTAGAGAAAACAAGGAGATGGTAGATGCAGGAATACAAGTGAAGGAAATAAGAAAGACACAGGTGACATTAGGAGTTCAGACTGAAAACATGAATAAGGTGAAACAAGTAGGGGTGCAGGTGGATACAGATGCAAAGAAACTCCAGGAGGATGTGGCTGTACAGACGGAGGGTGAAATAATAAGCCGTGTATATAAAGAGAAAGGTAGTCAGACAGAAGGGGGCGAGAGAGGGGAAGAAATATCGAAGAGGCGCGAGAGGGAAGCGCGAGGCGAAGGGGGAGAAAGGATCGTTAAAATCGTTAGAGAGAGGGGATGTCAGACGGAGGAGGACAGGAGACAAGGAGGGAGGACATATACCAGATCTCTGACGAGTCTTAGACCAATTGAGGTCTTAGATAAAGGAAAAGACACTCCGAGAGTGAGTTCTGGTAGGAAGTTAGATCCCAATCCACCTGGATGGATACCGGGTTGGGGATGGGAACATCCCCTCCGTGCTCTACCTCCAGTCCAAGGGAACCCATTTGGTGGTCAAATGAAGAAATATTAAACCCGCAACCTAAAGGGAAGTTTAATCCGTTTGGAGAAAGTTATAGAAACGATGGTGTTTGTTTATCTCCAAGTTCATCTGTTCCTATTTTAACCCCTAATGTAAACAAGAATGTACGAAATCGAAATGACCGACAAGATTGTGAGTTGTTAAATAAAACTTTATTATCAGATTTTTTCATACCAAAGGACTCAACTCCAATTATTTCTTCTGAACCTTTAATTCATTTTCATGAACCCTCACATATTGGCGCCCAACGGGGAAATTACAGTTATGGAAGGATGGAAGAAGAAATCAAACACTTTCGGGACACAGTACAAAGACAAGAAAGAATGATAGATACATTAGTACAACAAAACAAACTACTAATGAATCGAATGACGGAAGAAAAAAGAGAAGACAAACAAGTGGATACGAAACAAACAAAAGACATACGTCTGGACAGGAACACAACAGAAATGAAATTTCCTATGAAAGTACAGAAAATGACTGAGAGTGATGGCATAGAAACTTATCTAAATACATTTGAAAGAACAGCACAAGCCGCGAATTGGCCGAAAGATCAATGGGCTATCATTCTCACTCCAGCATTAACAGCAAACTTGCAAACAGTAGTGGATGCATTAGGTCCACAAAATGCTTTGAACTATGAAAAAGTAAAAGAAACCATTTTGTTAACATACAATATTTCGGCAGAAACTTACAGGGCGAAATTTAGAGAATTGAAACTGCAAACAGGACAACATCCACGACCGTTAGCATATAGAATGAGAGCAAACGTCGTGAAATGGTTGCAACCAGAGAAAAAAACAATGGATGACGTCGTGGATCAAATAGTGATAGAACAATTACTCACGACAGCAACACCTTCAGTACAAAATTGGGTGAGGAGGAATCAACCATCGACGCTAGAGGCTGTCGTCATACTCCTCGAAAATTACCATCAAGCAACGGACAGAACACCGAGTTATCGCGAGAACAGGACATACTACGAGAACAGAAGAGATAAAATGGCGACGCCCATACCACGAGACACGACACCAGACAACAGCTCAGAAAAGGCCAAGAAAAACGTAGAGGACGCCAAAAAAACCCAACAAACTACAGGACAGGCCAGGAATATTGGTTGGGGAGCGATGGACCGGTCAGCGGGTCGCGGACAGACCCAAAAAGACAGAAAACCCGTATGTTATAATTGCGGATCCCAAGAACATTATAAGCGAGCGGGATTGCCCACACCTGAATTGTGCATGGGTAACGACAGGGGAAACGTTAGGAGATGGACTGAGGAGTGAAGAACATAGAGGGTGGGAACTGGATGTCAAAATAAATGGGAAACCAAAAAGAGCCTTATTGGATACAGGTTCGGGACAAACATTAGTGAGAGACATAGATAATAATATCTTGGACGATGCAGTAATAATTAGATGCATTCATGGCGATGCAAAGCCATATGAGACTACATGGGCAAATATAGAAGTTAACAACAAACTATACAAAATGAAAGTAGGAATTGTACCTTCTTTACCGAGAGATGTTTTATTAGGAAGAGATTGGGAAGGGTTAAATAACTTTTTATCATCTCAGGATGTCCTTTGCTCCGGAGTGACCCCTCCCGATTCCAGACCATGGAAAGATGCTGCAAAAGACTGGACAGAACTAACCCAAGCAAATAAGGAACGGGTGAGACTGGCAAAATGAGGATGGTTCGTTAGAAAATTGGAGGGCACAGGCACGCATGGAAGGACATACACCAAGAGGGGAAACAGGAGTGGAATGGCGAAACGGATTGTTATATCACATAGATAAAAATGGAAAAGATAGATTAGTTGTCCCACATGGGGGAAGACAATTAATATTAATGTTGGCACATGATGTCCCTGTAGCAGGACATTTGGCACTGGACAAAACGTTAGCGAGGGTAAAAGAAAGGTTTTATTGGCCAAATATAAATGAGGACGTGCTTAATTATTGTAAAACCTGCACAAGATGTCAAATGACACAACCAAAACCTCAAAAAGGGGGACACCTGATACCAATGCCTTTGATGGACAAACCATTTGATAGGATCGGATTAGATATTATTGGACCTTTGAAAAGATCAGCAGGGGGTCACACACATGTATTAGTTTTGATAGATTACGCCACAAGATATCCAGAAGCTATACCCATACGTTCCACAAGTGCAAAAGTATTAGCTAGAGAGTTGTTACAGGTATTTACTAGACTAGGTTTCCCAAAGGAAATCCTGACTGATCAAGGAACAAATTTCCTCAGTCAAACTCTCAAAGAAATGTGGAAAATATTAGACATCAAACCGTTACGAACTACGGTTTATCATCTACAATGTAATGGTCTTGTAGAAAGGTTTAATAAGATATTGAAACAAATGTTGAGGAAAGTCATTAATGATAACCCAGCGAAATGGCACTTAATGATAGCGCCATTAATGTTTGCGATAAGAGAGGTTCCACAGGCGTCGACAGGGTATTCTCCCTTTGAACTTTTATATGGATCCAATCCCAGAGGGATATTAGATCTCATTAAGGAACGATGGGAAGAGGGAGAAGATCACACAATTTGTACAGTGAAACATGTTATAGAAATGAGAGATAGACTTAAATATGTTAGAGACTTAGCAACACAAAATTTAAAGAAAAAACAAACTGAAAAAAAGCTCAGGTATGATAAAAAGGTAAAATGTCGAGAATTTAATGAAGGACAGAAGGTGTTATTATTACTCCCATCAGACCACTCAAAATTATTTGCTCAATGGCAAGGACCCTATACAATATTACGAAAGATTAATAATGTAGACTACGAAATAGCAACACCAGACAGAAAAAAGAAACAAGGCATATACCACGTAAATTTATTAAAACTGTGGGAAGAGAGAGACGTGTATGTGACGTCAAAAGATGATGACAGTTTAGGACCAGATTGGGGTGGTGCAAAAGGGGGACTGACAATATGCCAAAAGTTACAAGACAAACAATGTAAAGACTTGGACAAATTACAGGAAAAATTTAACGATGTATTTTCAGATAGACCAGGGAAAACAACGTGGACAGAACATAGAATAGAAACTCCGCCAGGAAAAATAATTAGAGACCATGGGAGGCAATGGCCCAAACATTTAATACCCATCATTAAGGAAGAAGTAGATAAAATGTTAGACCTAGGAGTCATTGAACCTTCTACAAGCCCATGGCGTAGCCACCCAGTAGTAGTACCAAAACCGGATGGAACAGTAAGATTCTGCATAGATTTTAGAAGGGTAAACAAAATATCAAAATTTGATGCTTACCCAATGCCTCGAATTGACGAGGTTCTGGACAGATTAGGAGAAGCGGGAGTCCTATCCAGTCTAGACCTAACTAAAGGATACTGGCAGGTATCGTTAAGACAAGAAGACAAAGAAAAAACAGCTTTCGCAACACCAAATGGACTTTTTAATTTTACATTCATGCCATTTGGATTGCATGGCGCAGGAGCAACATTTCAGAGATTGATGGACAAAGTGTTAGCTCCATTTCAAAATTTTGCAGTAGCCTATATAGATGACATAATCATTTATAGCAAAAACTGGGAAGAACACTTACAACACTTGGAAAAATTTTTAACCCGTCTTAGAGAAGCAGGATTAAGAGTCAATCCAAAAAAATGTAAAATAGCTAGGACTACAATAGACTTCTTGGGCTATAAGGTACAACAAGGGAAAATATTTCCCCAAGAATGTAAAGTCGATAAGTTGTCAAATTGGCCAATACCAAAAACAAAACGGGAGGTTCAACAATTCCTGGGATTAGCAGGATATTATAGAAAATTTATCAGAGGGTTTTCACATATAGCCGCACCTCTAACAGATTTGACAAGAAAAAATAAAAAGAAATTGCTGGAATGGGGATGGAGAGAGCAACAAGCATATGACATTTTGAAACAAAAATTGTGTTCATATCCTGTCAGGTATGCACCAGACTACAATTACCCTTTCATATTACAAACAGATGCTTCAGAAAGGGGAATAGGAGCCGTTTTAGCACAAGTAATAAAAGGAGAGGAACATCCAATTTTATATATCAGCAGAAAACTGAAAGATAAAGAATTACATTATTCTACTATAGAAAAGGAAGCCTTAGCGGTAAAGTGGGCAATAAATGAACTACAATATTACTTATTAGGAACACGTTTTACACTAATAACGGATCACGCTCCATTAACCTGGTTAAGTAGAATGAAGAATTGTAGTCCACGACTCACACGGTGGTATTTGAGTCTTCAGCCATATGCTTTTGATATACAATATAAGAAAGGGGGCGACCATTCTAATGCAGATTATTTCTCCCGACAGGGCCCATGGGTGGCTGACGACATCCCGCAAACGACCAACTTGATGGGGGTGTGTGTGAACAAGAGGAGGAACAACACAATCAAGGAGTCAGTGGGTCGTTTGCGAAGGATGGAAAAGGAATAAAGGAAGGAGATGGAAAACTAGGGAAAGCATGTTGGGGGGTTAAAGATAAGACTGATAGTGACACAGAGAAAGAAAGTAAGGCTGTGGAAATGGACAAAAGGTTTAAAGAGTGTTATATTGCCACTGCTCAAAGGTATATATTATGGAAGGAGATTAAAATGGGGTTAATTGATATTTGCCAAGATCTAAAGAATGCAGGGGTTCAAACTGAAGGAGAATTTAGAGAAAACAAGGAGATGGTAGATGCAGGAATACAAGTGAAGGAAATAAGAAAGACACAGGTGACATTAGGAGTTCAGACTGAAAACATGAATAAGGTGAAACAAGTAGGGGTGCAGGTGGATACAGATGCAAAGAAACTCCAGGAGGATGTGGCTGTACAGACGGAGGGTGAAATAATAAGCCGTGTATATAAAGAGAAAGGTAGTCAGACAGAAGGGGGCGAGAGAGGGGAAGAAATATCGAAGAGGCGCGAGAGGGAAGCGCGAGGCGAAGGGGGAGAAAGGATCGTTAAAATCGTTAGAGAGAGGGGATGTCAGACGGAGGAGGACAGGAGACAAGGAGGGAGGACATATACCAGATCTCTGACGAGTCTTAGACCAATTGAGGTCTTAGATAAAGGAAAAGACACTCCGAGAGTGAGTTCTGGTAGGAAGTTAGATCCCAATCCACCTGGATGGATACCGGGTTGGGGATGGGAACATCCCCTCCGTGCTCTACCTCCAGTCCAAGGGAACCCATTTGGTGGTCAAATGAAGAAATATTAAACCCGCAACCTAAAGGGAAGTTTAATCCGTTTGGAGAAAGTTATAGAAACGATGGTGTTTGTTTATCTCCAAGTTCATCTGTTCCTATTTTAACCCCTAATGTAAACAAGAATGTACGAAATTGAAATGACCGACAAGATTGTGAGTTGTTAAATAAAACTTTATTATCAGATTTTTTCATACCAAAGGACTCAACTCCAATTATTTCTTCTGAACCTTTAATTCATTTTCATGAACCCTCACACCAGAGGATCACTGGTCTGTGGAACTCCCTGCCAGAAGAAGTGGTGACAGCTGTCAGCCTTGACAGCTTTAATTACGGATCGGACAAGTTCATGGAGAAAAAGGGCATCAATGGCTATCATTATGCTGGATGCCTAAGGACAACCTCCGGGTTAGAGATATAGGCAGGATATCTCTCAATGCCATTTGCGAGGAATCGTAAGCAGGTGAAGACCTCTGCTTGGGAATACCCTGAAGCAAATGGCGAGGCACTGTGTGAGACAGAATGCTGGACTGGATGGGCTGTGGCCTGTTCCAGCAAGGCTGTTCTTATGTTCTTATGGTCTTATGGTTTGTACAGTACTGTCTGCTTTAATGCTGTATGCTGCCTTGGTTCCTCCAGGGGAAAAAGGCAGGGCATGAATAATACATACGCATGCAAATGAAGGAGATAATGTTCTGAGGCATCCTACCTCTGAGAAGCACCCTTTGCATGTACAGATGCCTATGGGATGTATTCTGCACAGGACTTGCACGCATCAGCAACATACTCTTTAATCACCCACACGCAGTACCATATTTAGCTTGTTGTAGCTGAGGTACAGCTGAGGCATCAGTAACCTGAGGAAGGAAAAAAGAAAGGAACCACAAGGGAGGTGGAGGAGCGTGGAAGAAAATAGAGAATGGATGCATGATCGGTGTCTCCTCGGGGGCCCTTTGATGCCAGCCTCTGCCAGAGCTTTATGTACCTTTTCCAGATGTGGACTCCTTAAATCTGCAACACGATGCCCCTAAAGACCATGCTGGCTTGGGGCATTCTAGTGACTTTTGTCAAAAGTGGAATTTTGGCAGGTTCTGGACCTGACTGGCAATGAGAGTCACAAACAATCCTTCCATCCGCCAATGCTTTACAACCCAGCCTTTTCCCCAAGTAACTGGAAGTGATATGTTATTTTCCTTTCATCTCTGCTCAGGAGGAGGAGGAGGAGGAGGAGGAGGAGGAGGAGGAGGAGGAGGAGGAGGTGGTGGTGGTGGTGGGGAAGCAGAGAGAAACCCTCATCAAGATGCTGTTTCACAACACAGCAAAGCTAAACTCCCTGCAAGACCATCGGTGAATATGAAATGAGAATGAAGAAAGGGAATTTGCAAGACGCAGGCTTACTGTTTGCTCTTTCCCGCTGAGCTCTCTTTGGTTTGTAATCTAAATGTCATAAATTAAGAAGGATGAAGTGTGTGTGTGTGTGTGTGTGAGAGAGAGTGTGTTTTCCATAGTTGATTGGAGATGAAATTTGAAAGACATTTCCAGTGGGGTAACCAACTTTGTTACCTAGCACAGCCAAAGCCAATGTTATTGACATCGAACCAGTGGACACAAAATGAGGAAGCATCCCCTTATGCCATTGTTGGTGAATCTATGGCACGGGTGCCAAAGGTGGTCACCTGACATCACTCCTTCACAGCCACCTGTATTTCAGTTACATTCCTGTATTGGCACTTTGTGAATAATTAGTGGGTTTGGAATCACAGTTTGGGCACTTGGTCTCTAAAAGGTTCGCCATCACTGTCTTCTGCTCACCAGGAAAAAAACATCAATTGACTTTATAGTCAGGCCATTGGCTATTCCTTCCTCATAAATAATCCAAATTTTAAACCCTAACTTGTGCTGGAGACTGGTATGGCTTGGTGCTGTTCCTTCTGCACACCCCACAGACAAAAAGGAACATTGTGTTGTTTCAAAGCAGGGAGTTTGGGTGAATAGCAGTGGACATAATTAGTGTGTGATCACAGAGTCATTAGCAGCCTTTTGGAGTGTGTGCATTTAAAATTCCAGACCCTGCTATAAGGATGCCTGAGGCAACAGCCTCAAGAGGACTAGGATCACATTTCAGGCATATGCTCTCCATTTCGGGACTCTTCACTAGGGAAGACACTCAAGGCAACAGGCTGGCTTTCCTGGATTGTGCAGTCATCATTAGACCCAACTGCGGCCTGGGAGTAGACGTTTACAGGAAATCCATGCCTGTTTTCCTTCTTCTTGGTTTCTGTGGAGGTGGGGATGTTCTCTGCTCTGGAGTCTAGGGTCCTGATGACTCCTAATTTGTGTTGTAATGGATGGTGGGAGACAAACAGCAGCACTGGTCTGTGTGGGTGGGTTTCCAATAAATCTGTCTGTGAAGATTCTCAGTCATCCAGGTGAGTTTATCTGGAAGTTGCGTCATGGCTACTGGACTTCTTTTTTGAGAGATAGAAACGTTTCACTGTTCATCCAAACAGCTTCATCGGTCTGAATACAGCTAGTGCAAATCTTCCATCTCATAGGCAGCTTTGACCTCTTGTCACCCTGGCCTGAATTAGGCTCATAAGATGAACAGTGGCCTAAACAGGCTCCTTAGGGAGACAATAGTATCCTTAGCCTTAAGGTGAACAATGGCCTAAGGTGCTGAAACCTATCAAGAATGGGTCGTTAGCTATGGCCTTGGTGGTGAAGGCTTTTTGATTTGCCTGGGGATTTGGAAAGCACAGCCTGATAAGTAGCGGATAGACTATGCCGGAGCCCACCACCTCTGTTGAGGGAGGGGTTTTCAATGCTCACATGAATGGCCTCCCTTACTCCTCTTTCAAACCACCTCTCTTCTTTGTCTAATATGTGTACATCCTCATCTTTGAAAGAGTGCCCTTTGTCCTTCAAATGGAGGTGTACTGCTGATTCTGGTCCTGAGCTGTTGCCCCTCCTATGTTGGGCCATCCTTCTGTTTAATGGCTGTTTAGTTTCCCAATGTAGAGGTCTGAACACTCCTCACTGCATTGGACCGCATATACTATATTGCTCCTTTTATGGTTTGGTACCGGATCCTTTGGGTGGACAAGTCTCTGCCTTAGTGTGTTTGTGGGTTTGAAATAAACAGGGATGTGGAAACAGGGACGGGTTTCCTATAAAGTTCTACTCCCAAGCCATAGTTGGTGTCTGATGATGACTGCACAATCCAGGAAAGCCAACCTGTTGTCCTGAGTGCCTTCCCTAGTGAACTTAATACTAGGGTCTACCGCATTGATGTGGTCCTTAAAGGCCTGTACTTCTTGAGTCTTGATTTTCACCCAGGTATCTACATACCTGAACCAGTGGGATGGTGTCATCCCTGGGTGTTGGGAAGGTTGTAAAGGTGGGACTTTCTCACACCTTACTCCATTGTCTACCTAATGAGCCTGCTGAGCCTATTGGCCACCTAATGTCCCTATTCAGGCCATTGTCCATCTTATGAGCCCATTTCAGACCAGGGTGGCATGAGGTCAAAGTGAACTATAAAATGGAGGACTGAGTCACAACTAGCTTTCCTCAGACTGACAAAGCTGCTTGAATGAAAAAATAAACCCTGGAATTTTTATTTTAATATTTTTAATATTTTCAAATAGTGGATAAGTGAATCAGTGGATAGTGATCCCATGGATATGATGGTCCTACTGTACTGATATGGACAGGGAAGCACTTTAGTGCTTATTGTTTCTCTCCCAGTTGTATTGCCCACTGAGAGCACTGTAAAGAGGGAGATTTTCTCTAGAGACTCCTGATATGAGTCAGCAACTTGATTTTCCAGGACCCTGGATCATGCAGAGAAACTCCTTCAAGGTTGGAGGCCTTCACTCTCCACTCAGCACCCTGCTCATGGAGGCAGATGACAGGAGCAAGGCAAGGATTGTCCCCCCTTTATGTAACTATGTAACTGTGCCACCCAGCTTTAAAACAGTGGAATAAACCATTATTATCTTCCCCAATTTTCCCCCAGCAGAGAAGGCCTTCCCCCACATGAGGGCTAAATAAAAGTTCATCAAAACCAAGGTCCAGTAAGCAGAGCACCGTCAGGCCTGGGGTGTTCACTCATTCATATATTTTAATATTTTAATAATTACTTCCAGATTCCCATGCATTGACTATGATTTATTTCCCCTCTATATATTCTAACCCTCTTAAGCTGCTATCTCACCTGGGGAAGATCCTGATCTTCTGAAGGTCCGGCTTTTCCTCTTCCTCCCGTCACGTGACTGAAGATGTGGGATAGCAGTTCCCATGTCCAAGGATTAAAAAAGGGGGCTAGCTGAGCAGTGTGTGTGTGGGGAGAATAAAAAGAAGAAAAACAATGCCAGACCAGCCAGAAGACCAGCTGACTGGCACTAGGGGTGGGGGGAAGTTAAAAGGGAAAAAAAAGCACCCAATCGGCCAGCTGGCTGGTGCTAGGAGGGTGGGGGGAAAGTTAAAAATAATAATAAAGAAACAGTGCCAGACCAGCCAGAGGACCAGCTGACTGCCACTAGGGGTGGGGGAAAGTTTAAAAAAACCAGTGCCGACAAGCCCCAGGATCAGCCAGTCAGCGCTATGAGAAAAAAGAAAAGAAAACCAGATTATCTACGAGGTCCCACAACATCTGCCTCTTTAAAATGTGAATTTTTTAAGGGAGGCAAAAAATTCCCTACCTCTCTGGTAGGTCTTGGAAACCTTGCATTAAGGGGTAATTACCGGGTTTTCTTTTTTTTTCTTTCCAAAAAGCCTGGTGGCTTTGGAGATGACATTTTTGTATATGGTTTATCTACAAACTTAATCTGCATTTAAAGGGACGTGGAATAGAGTCCTTAGTCAATTTCTCCCTCAACACTGTTTCCTATATCCTAGTTATAGTGTTTGCTGCCTGCTGAAGCTGTTTTCCTCTGCCTTTGTTCTTTTGTTGTCTTTGATTTAAATCAAGCTTTAAAAGAACATTGTCAAAATCAAGACTTGAAAGTGAGATGGCTGTAATGTGCGTGTGTATGTAGATGAGTGAACTGTCGGTGCTCCCTCTATGCTTCAACTCTGCTTTAGAACCTGGCTGCGTTACAAGGCACCCAGCAAGCCATGTTTTATATTGGCCCAAATTCTGTTGGATTAAACAACAACAACAACAACAACAACAACAACAACAACACCTTTATTGTCAAATGTACAACATGTGCACAATGAAATTAGCTGAGTCTCCCTTGCCCACCCCCACCACCATCCTACCCCCACCCCCACTGGCAACCACTCAGTCTTATTGCACCCTGTGTACTTGACACAGAATGTATTATTGTTTCAATTTTTTTATTTTTTTCCTTCCTCCACCTAAAAGGTTTCAGTTTGTGGTTCAACTGAGTTGTACAGTTCATCGGTCTCTTTAAAGGTGGAAAAAGTTCTGAAATGATTTATCTTTATCTCATTTATATACATCACAGACACTTGACATTTAAACAGGGGTATGTAAACTTTTTACATCCACTGCATGTACACGAAATTGTGGAAATTGCTGCAATTAGTGGTAGCTAAGTGACAACATGCTGGAGGCATACTTGGTGCATGATGAGACATGTGACCACTTCACCAGTGTACAGAATCTGATACCAATGGCCTGCATGAAGAATCTTATGAAACTAGCAGATTATCTAACGCACTTAGAAGTGAGAGTGTTTAGAACAGCTTTTATCTTAGCAACATGCTCTGCCTTTCCATCCACTGTCCTTGAAGGGAGATATAAGAACAAGCCTTATGCAGAAAGGATATGTTCCTGTGCACTGGGGGTGGTAGAGACTGTACAGCATAATTTCCCCCCTGCCCACATTATGAGACTGCACACAACCAGATCATTCTTTTGTTGATCCAGGAAGCTCAGAAGAAAGTAAACTCCAATTTCTTCTCTCAGATAGAGATCCCAAGATACCTATTACAGGGGTTCTCAAACTGTGGCCCAGGGGCCAGATGCGGCCCCTCAGGGTCCTGAATCTGGCCCCTGGGACCAATTGCAGACCCCCGCACCTACCTCCTGCTTTGCGAGCAAGCCAGCCTCTGCAGCTGCTTCTATTGCTGAGGCAGTTCAAAGCAGTGGGCTATGTCGCTTCCCCCATTCCCTCCACCCACTGCCCAGATGATTGGCCTGCTGGCTAGTGGGGCAGTTCAAAGTGGGAGGGCTACGGCAAGGTCCCCTGCTCCCCCCACCTGCCGCCCCGACCATCGGGGTGGCGACTGCAGCTGAGCGGGGCACTTTAAAATGGGAGAGCCGCAGTAAGATCCCCCGCTCCCTCCATGGCCCCGAGGACCTGCCCCTGCTCCTCCTCCACCCTGCCCGCCTGCCTTCCTTGTGTGGCCGCCGCCTGTGTTACTCTGATTGTGAGGAAGGAGGAGGCAGCGCCAGCCAGCCATCCGAGCTGGTGCAGCCAGGGGCAGTGGACTGACAGAGGGATGGATGGCAGGCGACTGAGGGGGAAATTGAGTGACTTCGCACCCACCCAGCCCCCTCTGAGCTGCCGCCTTGCTCTGTGGACGGAGGGAGGGAGGGAAGGAGGGAGGGAGGGAAGGAGGGAGGGAGGGGAGGGAACCCAGCCATGTCCAGAGGTGGAGGCCGCTGCCACCACCACTGGGTTAAAGACCAGCAAGGAGGAGGTGGAGAAAGAAGGGAAGGGAAGGGAAGGCTGATGGTGGCCCTGGCCTGGTCGCTGGGGGCTGGCAGGGCTGCATTTTTCCCCACTTGGTGATGCACGGGCTGGCGAGCCAATAGAGCACCGCAGCCTGGCTGGGCTTGGCCAGTGAGTGGGCTGCAGGTGGCTTTGGGCAGGCCTCCTTCGCAGCTCTCCCTCCCTCCCTTGCAGTGCACCAAGCTAGGCTGGGCTGGGCCAGGCCAAGAGAAGAGGCGGTTTTTCCTGTGGGGTGCAGCGAGGGCATGATGGCCAGGGCACATGGCTGGATCTGTGTGTGGGGGGGGGCAGCCTTGCCACCCCTGCCATGGCTGCTCCTCCTCATCCTGAGCAGCCACCCAGGAGGCAAGGAGGGGCCCGAGTTTTCCTGGGCTGCCACCTCCTTCCTTCCTTCCTTCCTGAGGGAAGGAAGGAAGGAAGGAAGGAGAGCTACTGTAGCCACCACCGCTGCAGAAGGAGGAGGAAGAGGCGCAGCAGAGGGATTCTAGCGATGGCACCTCAGGGCTGATTGTGGGGTAGCTCTGCCCACTTGTCCCTCCTTCCCCCCCTTTTCCATGTCAGCCTTTTTTTGGACTGTGATCCAGCCCCCAGCGGTGTCTGGGGGGGGGCGGTGGACTGGCCCATTGTTTGAAAACTTTGAGAACCCCTGACACATTATGTTGCAAGTTTCTGTATAGTGATAATTAGATTCCAGTGATCGAAGTGCAGTTGAATTTCAGACTCCAGAGCTTAAAAGGACGTCAAACTGTAGATTGTAAATGGATTTAGACCAAACAATGTAGTATTCATATGCATTTTTGCGCCGAAATGATTGAATATGCAACTGTCTTTTTGCTTTAAATTGGTCTAAAATTTGCCTTGACAAGCATGCGACCTGAACCTTATCGTTTAACAAGGGCAATTTCCACAGTATTGCATTCAAGTCTTTTGATCTCAATGGGCTCAAGTAGATGGCTGGATGCTGACTCAGCCTTCCATCCTTCTGAGTTCAGCAAACTAATTTCCCAACTCACTGGAGAGGTGGCAATATGTAATTAAATTATATAATTTGCCACTTGCATGATTAAATTCTATATCACCCAGCGTTTGCTTTTGAACGCAAATGTCCCGTAAGATTCTGGCTATTATCTGAGATGTATAATTTGCTTTATAGCTGGCAAACTACAGTGGACCCTCATATAACAAACAGTTTATATAACATAAAATCTGTAGAACATAAATGATTCCAGAGAAAGGGGAAATTTGCTTAACAGAATCATCTATGGGGAGAATCCGTAGAACATAAAAATGGTTGCGATTAGGGATTACTCTGTTTTCAATGCATTCCTATGGGAAATTTGCATAAAGGAAAATTTGCTTAACGTTATTTATTTATTTATTTATTTACTTACTTACTTACTTACTTACTTACTTACTTACTTACTTACTTACTTATTTTTTACAATTTATATGCCCCCTACTACCCAAAGGTCTCCGGGCTGCTTACAATCCAAAGAATTAAAACAGTTAAAACAGAGAATATCAATCAATGATTAAAACAATAATAAAAACCTTACATTAAAATCATTACACTAAAATTGCCATCAGAGCACCCACAATCTATATCGTTCCAATTTCATTTGGAACGAATTAATTCCTTTATTCAAGGTACCACTGTACTACTTTGTGCTTTGAAATCTGGATTCTATTTGGTGGCACAGTCCGTAAGGCAAACCTCCACATCTCGGGGATAGAATGGTACAGTCTCTGCGGGGGGGGGGGCTGCCCCTCCCCCACAACTCTGAAGCTCAGGAGGAGAGCAAGCATCCACTTCTCCTGACATTTGAAGCAATACATTTCGCTTCTCCAATTTACTGTGCTTCTCCCTGCGCTAACTACACAAAATTATGCCTAATGAAAAATGATGAAGTATTATCTTCTGAAATGGCATCATTAGGACACTTTTACTCAAAGAAAACATGTTTTTCTTTTGAAATTCGTTGCCCTCCCTCAACTCCCTGAGATGCTGAAATGTTCCACGCTGCCTTGAAGCTGAAATTGCACTATATGTAGCCATTCCCCTGCCTCTTTCTATGCTTGGGCGTCGTTCAGCATTGCAGGGAAGAATGGGGAGCGATGGCGGGGGGAGGGGGGGAGGTCCATCTTTTTTCTTCTTCTTCAAACCCCAGAGGAAGCACATGGTGCCCTCATATAGGAATGTGGGATGTGTTTGTTCCTCCTAAGCTCCGAGCTGTTTTAATGTTGGATAGCACAGGGGTTTAGGGCTCTAGTTGCAAAGCCAGTGGTTTGAGTGTTCGATTCCTCATTGTACCTCTTTGATAGGGGCGACAATGCGGAACCGAGAGGGTCCCATCCAGCTCTGCAGTACTTACATAAGAACAGCCTCGCTGGCACAGGCCATCACAGCCCATCCAGGCCAGCATTCTGTCTCACACAGTGGCTCACCATTTGGTTCAGGGTATTCCCAAGCAGAGGTCTTCACCTGCTTACGATTCCCTGCAAATGGCACTGAGAGATATCCTGCCTATCTCTCCCACCCGGAGGTTGTCCTTAGGCATCCATCATGATAGCCATTGATACTCTTGTTTTCCATGAACTTGTCCAATCCTTTCTTCAAGCTGTCAAGGCTGGCAGCTGTCACTGCTTCTTCTGGCAGGGAATTCCACAGACCAGTGATCCTCTGGGTGAAAAAGTACTTTCTCATTTCTCTTATTTGTTTGAGATCTAGCACCCCAAAGTGTCTTGGGTGATGCTTTCCCGCCTTATCCTTCCCATCTACTCACTGCCAAACCCTCATCTCTCTCCATTCCAATTTTGTTTATCTAATCAGGGGAAAAGAGGTGTTTATTTGGGAACTGTTCAAAACATGTCAACATCTTTTCATGACCGTTAAGGATCATAAGGGATCTTTAAAGTCCCATTTCCACCCTCACTACTGTGGTCTGTGTGGGGGTGTGCGGGGCCCCTCCAGGACGAGTTGTTGGCTGGATCTGGGCCCACAGGTAAATTCTTCAGACTGGCCCTCTAAATTGTTTTTTTATTTTATTTCAAAAATTTATTGCACAACCCTACAAAAGACCAATGCAAATAGGAATAATAAAAAAGAGAGAGAAAGAAGGAAGCAAGCAAAAAGTCACAGTACTCACAACGAAACCTTCCCTCTGTGGTTTCTCAGCTCCAAATTAAATTAGTCATGATCGTCCCAAGAGGGTTCTCCACAAAGTTTCATGGGAAGCCAGAGAATTCAGGATATTTACCACCTTATGCTGGGCATACATGATAAACGACGACTGCATCACTTCATACTCTATTTGTTCCTTGGAACTTCAAGCTTCTTGGGTTAAACCCTCGGCATTTACTGAATCATAGAATCATAGAGTTGGAAGAGACCTCAAGGGTCATCTAGTCCAACCCCCTGCCATGCAGGAACCCCATCACAGGACTCCCGACAGGTGGCCATCCAGCCTCTGTGCAAAAACCTCCAAAGAAGGAGACTCCACCACCCTCCATGGCAGCATATTCCACTGCCAAACAGCTCTAACCATCATGAGGTTCTTCCAAATGTTCAAATGGAATCTCTTCTCCTGTAGTTTGAGACCACTGCCCCGAGTCCTAGTCTCTGAAGCCATGGAAAACAAACCTGTTCCCTCTTCAATATGACATCCTTTCAAATATTTAAACATAGCTATCACATCCCCCCTCAGCCTTCTTTTAGAGAGGCAAAACATTCCCAGTTCCCTAAGCCGTCCCTCATAAGACATTTCCTCCAGACCCTCAATCATCCTGGTCGCCCTCCTCTGCACCCGCTCGAGATTGTCAACATCCTTTTTAAATTGAGGAGCACTAGCTATGTGAATTTCTCCTTATATTTAGGTGACCTTGCTGCCAGATGGGCGGTAAAAAATCCAATAAATAAATAAATAAATAAATAAATAAATAAATAAATAAATAAATAAATAGGTTGAAGACACAGTGGTTGTCCTCCACTTTTGAAGTTGAAAGGATGTCTTAAGGATCTCTCAGGAGTTTATTAAACTTCTTAAACATTAGAGCAGTACAGCAATGTAAACAATTACCTTGGGATGCAGCGAACGCTCCGACACTGGAGGCATACAAGTGCCAACTGGACAACCATCTGTCAGAACTGCTTTATATTGGATTCCGGCATTGAGCAGGGAGTTTGACTTGATGGCTTTATAAACCCCTTCCAACTCTATTATTATTATTCTTTAAGTCTCTGCTAAAGTTTAAACAAGCCACCTGACTGGTCTGCCTTCCAATGGACATCTAGACTGGAGGATGATACAAATAGAAGCCCATTTCCTCAAAAGGAATACAGGACACCAAAACCTCCATGGTCTTTATCTTTCTGCTCTCAGATCCTTCACAGTTTATTCTGTGAGGGGAAGGAATGGAAAATGCAAATAAAAATCAGAAGGTGATTTAAAAAACTGATGTAGTGCCGCAGATGAAACGTGCTTCGCATGCATTTTATTAGCGAGGGTTTGACGTTCTTATGCTGTTGCCCTGGTTTATTACAAGCTCGCTTCCCATCTGAATTACTCAGCAGCAATGCCTTGGAAACAGGCATCAATAATTTAAGAAGCACTTGTAAAATACCGACAAGCGTGACAATATGGAAACAAGCAATACCAGGAAGCAGAAGGATCGCCACCAAAAGACCTCAAGTGAGCCCAAAGGAGGGTGAGATAATAAATTACTGTTAACTACTTCTGTGGCACATACAGTCTCCAAAGTCATCTCATTGCCACTGAAATAAGCCCGTTTTTATTTCAGGTACCATGGGTCAGCAATGAGGTACACGTTGGATGTGCAGAATTGTCAATGTGCTATTTCCAACCAGTTGTATGACACAAACAAACAAACCACAACCATTTGCCCGCCTTCAAAAAAGCACTTAAAACCCTGCTTTTTTGAGAGGCATTTGGTGACCTTTAATTTTTTTTTCCTTCAACCAATTTTTGATGCCACCTGCCGATGATTTTTTCCCCTTTCTTTCTTTCTTTCTTTCTTTCTTTCTCTTTCTTTCCTTTCTTGATTCTTTGCTGACTGTTGCATTGTGTAAAATGACTAATGCTTTGGGTTTTTTGGCATTTACTTTTAGCAAGGGGTGGTCTGAGACATAAAGAGGGTGTCCAAAGGCTTCACACACGGACAGTGGTGAAACCATGTCTTCCACAGGCACAAAGCTTCTGTGCATTACCTCACACAATTAATTTTGGGGAACTCAGAAGCTCACATACCTTGCTTGAATCTTGGTTGGAGATTCTCCAACAATGGAATCATGGAGTTGGAAGAGACCTCAAGGGCCATCCAGTCCAACCCCCTGGCCATGCAGGAACAAAATGGGTTTGTTCCTTAATTCTGAACTTATTGTTCCTGTGCTCCTGAGAATGATAAACATGCTTCTGGGGTTTTCTGCTGCACTCAGTAAGTATTTATTTATTTGTTTAAACTTGTATTTGGCCCACCTCCGGCTAGTCAACTGGAATGTTGGCAGGAAATGTTTGCAAGTCAGAAAGCAGTGCAGGAAGCTGTCCAGGGTCCTGAAATAAAGTGTTGAAAGAAGGCATGGTTGATTTCTCTTGTTTTCCCTTGTTTTCTCTTGTTTTCCCTCTTTCTGCAGATGAAAACTGATTCAACATTCTGCACTTCCCACCAAACAGCAAATGGAAAAGTTTGCCCACCCAAAAGCAGATGAAAATGGCTGTTTCTTGTTTTGCCATAACTAACATAGCCATTATCAACCTTTTTCTCAGCCATGGCTAGAGATGGGCTTTGTAGTTCATTGATGTCCATGAACCACGAGAAACCTTTTATAAAATGAAGGGCTCTGGTTGCAGACCCCTTCAATAGTGTAAAGAGAAGAAAACTGCAATATTTTGGGCACATAATGTGCAATAAGAAATACCATCTGGTGCAAGTTCTCCTTTAAGGAAAAATAGATGGGAAGCATGGCCTGGGATGTAGAAGGACATTGTGGCTTAAAAACTTAAGACAATCGTCCACAGTGAGCACAGCTGCTCTGTTAAGAATAGCCATAAACAGAAACCAGTTCAGGCTACTGATCGCCAACGTTCTACAAGGAAATGGCACTTGAAGAAGTACCTGAGTATATCCTAGAGAGAACTCAAGAGCCAATTTGCATGTGTTCAGGATCCAACAATTGGCAATATCCAGGGATCCAACAATTGGCAATATCCAGGGCAATATCCAACATCATGTTCTGTACAATCTGAGCTCTATGCGTTAACACAATGTATTTGTCTCCATGCAGTGCCCTGCTGTTAAGAGGTGTCTTGTTGGCACCTCATAGCTTCATACTGAATCTAAAGATTTGGCTGGCATCCTAGCAACAGCCGTGCAGGTGTCTGTTAATGAATTTTCCTCATCTTTCCACTGGTTTCCCTGATGTGCCCACTCTGCATTTCACTAACCACACATTTGTCATCCATTTTTAATTAAATCTTTGCTTGCCCATATTCTAAGCCAGAAGACTGTGAGATCAGCACAAGATGCACAAAATAATCCATCACACGCTGGAAGGCCATGTTATCGTGCTTGTGCATAGTTCGCGAGGCATTAGCCCATCCAAGTGATCTCTTAAATCATGCTTCCGATTATTATCCCTTAGTGTTCAGTTTCTGCAGGTTAGCCCAAAGGCTGTTGCAGATGCCTCTGTATTTCACTGTGTAGAGGAGGGATGGGCAACATCCAGCCTGCAAGCTGGTAGCAGCCCAGGAAGCTTGCTGTCATCCCCAGTCACCAATGAAAAGGCATTTAAAAGCATCATTGCAGCCCAGAGACTGTTTGGTTGCAGCTGGGGTGGGGAAGATGATGTTCCCAACCTGCATGTTGTGACTCCCCACCAGTAATCCACCCAACTGCACGGCATTAAGCTCCAAAAGACATCTCTCTGGAGCCATAGAAGATGGCTTCCAGGTTACAGTAATAACCCTTTGGAGCTCTTTCTTGTCCACAACTGAGCAGCTGGACAACCAAGCACAGACACAATATGTCAAAATGCTCTCTATAGAGCAATGGTAGAAGGACGCCAGCACTTCCTTGCTGATGAAAGCAAAACTGACCAATTCAAACATCCATAGAATCATAGAATCATAGAGTTGGAAGAGACCTCAAGGGCCATCCAGTCCAACCCCCTGCCACACAGGAACTGTCATAATATGTAGAATTGACAAAATGTATGTATTGTATATTTAACAGAGTAAAAAGAGAATTGTAAAATGGAGTCAGTCAAAAATGCAGTGTCATGATGTTAGTCACAAGTGCAAGGAATTAGAAATCATTAGCAGGTTAAGTGATTTAGCACAGGTGGAATAGTAAATGACATCATGGTGTGTCAGAATGTGATTGGTTAAAATCATGTCTGATGGGGTCTAAATGTGTATATAAGAACTGGCTTGTATAATGTTAAATTGGGACTGTTTATGGTGAGAAAACAGTACCCCATGCTCTGTTGATTTATATATGTAAAGTTGCTTGGTGTTATGCTGTTGTATATTTGCTGTATATATTCAATATAAGAGTTTTATTCTAAGTCATATTTCTTTGTCTCTCCGTTTCTGATAATACTTATAACAATTAACTACACTTGATAATACTTATAACAATTAACTACACTTTATCTACATGCTACTGCTGCTAAGCTCATATTTATTCTCTGCTATACACATGTGTGTGTTAACATTTTTTATAATCCCTTAATTATTAGTTTGTTGATAGGAACCCCCATCACTGTACTCCTGACAGATGGCCATCCAGCCTCTGCTTAAAAACCTCCAAAGAAGGTACTGTGGAGTTCTGTGTGCCTCAATTTAAAAAGGATGTTGACAACCTCAAGCGGGTACAGAGGAGGGCGACCAGGATGATTGAGGGTCTGGAGGAAATGTCTTATTTTTTTTTAATTTATTATTTTGCATAATATATACAAACAAAATTCAACAATGTTAAGGGTCACTTTAAAATGTTAACACAGATCAGAGTCTATAGTAAACAGATCCTGTCCCCTTATCTATTGCTAATACAAAGTATTGGTGGTTCCACACTTAACCAGCCATCTACAAGATTTCTAGAGTTGGTGTCACTATTTAAACAACTTTATGTCTATTTTGCCCCTTGTTCATTTGTCTGCTTCTGGGCCCAACTGTATATCATCTTCCAGCTCTCCTTTACAAAATGCCTTGGGTGGTCTCGCAGCGCCTCTGAGAGCATATCCAGTTCTGCAATGTCCAGTAACTTTTTCAAGAGTTCAGCCTTAGTTGGTATTTCGGTTATTTTCCATTTCTGGGCCCAGAGCAGTCTAGCTGCCGTATATATGTACAAGAGAATATATTTTTTTCCAGTAATCTCTGGCATTATATTCAACAGCAATGTTTCTGGTCTAAAGTTTAATTTAGTTTGTACGATTTCTTGTGCCACTTTCCAAGGCTGCCGCCAGAACATCTGAGCTTGATCACATGACCACCATGCATGATAGTAAGTCCCTGGATTCTTTCTACATTTCCAACAAACATTATTAGACCCTTTTGACATTTTGGCTAGTTTTACCGGAGTCAGATGCCACCTGTGAAACATTTTAAATATATTTTCTTTAAGACTGACAGGTTTAATTAATTTGTGATTATCTTTCCACATTTTGGTCCAGTCATCAATATCAATATTATATTTAAAATTTTGAGCCCACTTAATCATTCCCTCCTTCACCCTTTCATCCTCTAATTCGTATTCTAGTAAGTATGTGTACATTTTTTGATGGTTCCCTCATTTGTATAAATCCACAGTTCATCCACCCGTGTTTTCCCTTCAAAGAAACCCATACATTTATCTTTTTTATATCTTGATTCCAGTTTTGCCATAGACCACCAATCTGTTGCTAGGCCCAATTTTTCCAGTTCTATTTTATCTTTCAACTCCTTCTCTTTAGTCAGCAATTCTTGATAAGTAAGTAATAGTCCCTTGGGGTTTATTGTTTTTAGAGTGAAGGCCTCTATAGGTGCTACCCACTCCGGAATTTTTTTATAGTTCTGTGTTTGAAACTTTTGCCAGACTAGGGAGAGTGCTTTCCTTATTATATGGTTTGAAAAATGTGTCTGCTCCTTGATTCCTCCGTACCACACATATGCGTGCCAGCCCATTCTTAAATCCTGGCCTTCTAGTTTTAATATTCTTTGGTTCCCAAGTGTTATCCACTCTTTTATCCAAACCAAGGCGCATGCTTTATAATATAGTAACCAGTTTGGTAGCCCCGTCCCTCCTCTTTCTCTTAAGTCTTGTAATGTTTTGAGTTTTATTCTTGGTCTTTTTCCTTTCCAGATAAATTTTGAGATCAGTGTATCTAGGTCTTTGAAATATTTAAAATTTAGTATAATTGGTAGATTTTGAAAAAGGAATAGCAATTTTGGGAGGACTGACATCTTGATTGTTGCGATTCTACCCATCATAGATATTTGCAACTTGTTCCAGTTGTCTAAATCTCTCTTTATTTCTTTCTGCTTTAAGAGATAGTTTTCCTTCATCAGATTACTCGGTTTTTTTGTGATCATAATCCCCAAATATCTTATTTTTTTGGACTTCCTGAAACTTTGTTTTGAGACTGAGTTCCTCCACATCTTTTTTGTGCATATTTTTGGTCATAAATTTTGTTTTGGTATAGTTTATTTTTAGGCCTGCCACTGCTCCAAATTCTTTTATTTCTCCTAATACTTGTTTGACGCTATGCAGGGGATTATCCAATATTACTACTAGATCGTCTGCATATGCTTGCAATTTATATTCCTCCCCCTTGATTTTCAGACCTCTAATTTCCTTATTCCCTCTTATTTTTCTGTTCAGAGACTCGAGAGTTAAAACAAATAGTAGAGGGGAGAGTGGGCACCCCTGTCTCATGCCTTGCATGATTTGGATACTTTCCGACATTTGATTATTGACTTTGATCTTCGCTCTTTGCTCGGTATAAATGTTTTTAATTGTTTGTAAAAAGAGTCCGTGTGCCCCCATCTTCCTTAACTGTAGAATCATGAATTCCCAATTCAAATTATCAAAGGCCTTTTCCGCGTCTAGGAAGATCAACATCATTTGTTTCTCTGGGTGTTGTTCATAATATTCCATGATGTTTATTATTGTTCTTATATTGGATGTCAGTTTTCGTTTGGGGATAAATCCTGTTTGGTCATCATGTATCATTTCTTCAAGCACCTTCTTTAGTCTTGCTGCCCAGATAGCTGCATAGATCTTATAATCGACGTTTAGAAGAGAGATTGGCCTGTAATTTTTAATTTCTTTTTTTTTCTGTTCCTGCTTTGTGTATTAGTGATATATGCGCTTCCTTCCATGAGTCTGGGATTTTTCCGATATATTCCACTAATTTTTTAAACTGTGGGGCTAGAATTCCCTCCAATCCATGGTAAAATTCCATCGGGATTCCATCCTTCTCCTTCTTGTTCTTCCACGTTTTGAATTCTCAAAAAGTATGATGCCCTATCCATTTCTATCAGCATCAGTCTGTCTTGATCCTTACTCTTTTCTTCCTTTATAGTTTCTAGTTCTCTTTCAATTTTAGTGACTTTGTGTTCCACCTCCTTCATCGCCTGCATGAAGGAATCCATTTTCGCATTATTACTGTCTATTCCAGCTTTGAGCTAGTCTTGACTTCTTGCATCTGATCTAGGATTTGTTTCACAATATTTGCTTGGAGGTCTTGCAGGGCATTCTTAAACAGATCTTGGGCTATGAGTCTCATTAAATTTGCTGTTTGATTTGGGGAGTCCTCTTTCTTTCGAGTTGCCATCTTCCCGGAACTCAATTTAAGACCACAATTAATTTACATTAATTTACATTAATATGAGACTCTTTTTCAGTTGCCTTAGTCCTTCTCCCCCTCCTTTGCCGCTTACTTCAATGTAATTGAGGCAATGTAATTCTTAACCAATCATATAACCTATAACATACTACTCAAATCTACCAGCTTAATAGTTAGAACAAATACTATAGGTGAGGATTAAGGTACTGTTACCCCCCAATATCTAATAAAGATTGCTCTTGGCCAGAGATCTGGCCAGGGCTTGCTCACACAATTAAGAGTCACTTATAAGCACTTAGGAAGTTGCTTAAGAAGACCCCTCTAATACCGATTTTCAGGCTGCAACCTTGTATTCTGATTTAAGTTTGGTTAAGATTAGTTAAGGTTAGACACCTATGCCCTCCTGAGTTAGGGATAGCTTCGTCCAATATGCAGGCACCTGTGAAAAAAGAAACCAGGTTCTTCATGTTATTGAAGGTGGCTATGCCAAAGGCTTCAATAACACCTTGTATATTGTTAATTATTAGAGATGGGCACGACTTGAAAAATTTTTTTTTCGAGTTGTCGTTAGTCGGGCCGGTCCCGTTTCGGGTCGTTTCCGGTTTTCGTGAAAATTCGCAAAAATTAGTCGGTTCGTTTTTTCGTTGTTGTTAGTACTGGTTTTTTGGGGGGGGGAGTGGGCTCCTGGAGGCACCTCTGTGGGGTGGGTGCCTCCTCTGGCCCGCTATAAAGGGAAAGTGGGCTCCTGGAGGCACCAGTGGGTGCCTCCTATCCTCACCCACTAGGAAGGGGAAGCAGGCTCCAAGAGACCCCTCAACATGGAGGTCTCCCTTCCTCACCTGCTGCTGCTGCAAAATGCTATGCAATAGCCATATGGATATTGCATAACATAATGTGTAGAGAGTGACTGTGAAGACTAGTGGATGGCACTGAACCCAGAGCCATAGTGAGATGCCTAACTAAGGCTCTCGCACCACCATGTCTCACACAGAAGGGAATTGTACTTGCTGCGTGTAGTGCAATGCAAGCAAGTAGATCTGGCTTTAAGGTGGCTTAGTGCAAGGGCTAGGGTTAGGCTAGTGACGGGTAAGGTTACGGTGGGCTAGTGGGTTGCACCTCTGGGTGCCTCTCTGACCCACTAAGAAGACAGTCTGTGACGTATGGGTACGGAGTCAAGGGTTAGGGCTAGGGCTAGGGCAGGTTTTAGGGGGCTTTTTGGCACATCGCAGAAGTCTCCATGGCCAAGTGGCCATGTGACTGGTGGGATGGCTCCAAAAATTTGCATGGTCGTCCACTCCCACATGGCTGGCCACTCGGCCAGCCCATCCAATGTGCAGGTGTAAAAAAATAAAATAAAATAAAATCAATGGAGGACAGAGGAGGAGAGGAGAGACATTTTGTTGCAAGAAAAAACCCACTGCTACTGTGAAAAATCTGGCAGTTTATAAATTTTCGCGTGTTTCTGTTGTGCTTGTGTGTTTTTGGACCACGATTTCAAAAACAATATTGCGTTCGCTGCCCCATTTTGGATCCCCCGCCCGCACCGCATGGCATGGCGATGGCGACTCGCAAGTCCGGCTGCCCAGGACGGGGGGGAGGCGGGACCCCCCCTCCAGAAACCACCCCTCCGGTAGGTGCCCTGTGCCCTTAGTCAAGCAGGCATTTTTCCGCCTGCTTTTTTGGCCAGGGAATGGGTGGGGGGAGAGTTTAAAAGTTTTTTCCTGTGCCGTCCGTGCCGCTTGCTTGTGCTTTAATTGCGGCGGCCGGCGGCCGGCGAGACTGGGCTTTTTGCTGGCTGCGAGCCTGCGGCGAGTCCCACAGAGCAGCCCACTAGGACGGGGGATGGGGGGAGGCCGGGGACCTCCAGAAACAACCCCTCTGGTAGGTGCCCTGAGGCACGGCAGGCATTTTTCCGCCTGCTTTTTGGCCGGGAACCGGGTTTTTTTAACTTTTAAAAACTTTTTTTCTGTGCCGCGTGGCATCGCGCGATCGCGCGATGCAAGGAACGAGCATGACAAATCAGACCAAAATTGTTCGTTCGTCGGTTCGAGCTCGAAGTCTGGGGGAGTAATTCCCGTTACCGTTTCCGTAGAGTAACGGAACCGAGTAACGGAAACGGAAACGGGAATACCGCTAAGTCGTGCCCATCTCTATTAATTATATCCAACTGCTACGTGCCCCACTCTTCGTGCTAAGGGAAGCTGGCAGTTGCTCAAGGCTTCGAATAGCACTTTGATGTCCTTATAATTCCACGGCCTTTAACGATGACAAATGTAAGCAGGATTCAGCTGGTTTGGCTCAGTTTTTAGTCATCAGGAACAAGAGTCAAGCAGTTAATGGATAATTCAGGCTACCAAAGGGTTAATGGCTGGAACAGTCTCCCTGTGTAATGGCTTCTGTTCAGACTTAGCAGCTTCGAGTTAATTACCCTCAACCTCCGATCTTGCTTTTATGCTGCTTGTCTGTTAACTGACTACTAACAGCCCTGTCTTGTGGACATCAGGCGGCTGTTAATAGTTTACAACCAGTCACTGATTTATTTCAGGTCACTCTGCCTCTGTCCGGTAAATTAGCCAAGGCGGAGGGAGTGAAAGAGACCTCCAGGAAGGGGGGGAGGTCTTCTATGCCGCTTTCCCTCTTTCAGTCTCAGAGAAATGTTTGTGGAAGTGGCTTTAAATACTCCAATCCACTCTTGCTGCTAATTCTCTGTACACAATTCTCGGGTTAGTACTCCTTGTCCCTTGATGTGATTGGATTACCTTGAAGTGGAATCCTGGCGTGGCAAAGCAGCTGAATCGCCATCATGGCGCAGGTCCAGATCGCTCGCCATGGGAGAGAAATGCTTCGGAGGAGAGTTGCCGCTCAACCCCCCCCCCCGCACTTCTCAGATCCCTATCGGCTCAGGAATGTGCTCTCCTGCACATCCCCCTGCTCCTGACTTCTTCAGGAGGTCTCGATCTGTCGTAGACAGTCAGATCTTCTCGGACCTCTTGTCCCCTGGTCTGATTGGCTCATAAGATGAACAAAGCCTGAATAGGCTCGTTAGGGAGACATTAGTGTCCATGGCCTTAAGGTAAACAATGGCCTACGGTGCTGAAACCCATCAAGAATGGGTCGTTAGCTGTGACCTGGTGGTGAAGGCTCCTTGATTTGCCTGGGTACTTTGGAAAGTACAGCCTGATAAGTAGCAGATAGACTATGCCGGAGCCCACTACCTCTGTTGAGGGAGGGATTTTCAATGCTAACATGAATGGCTTCCCTTACTCCTCTCTCAAACCACCTCTCTTCTTTGTCTAATATGTGTACATCCTCATCTTTGAAAGAGTGGCCTTTTTCCTTCAAATGGAGGTGTACTGCTGATTCTGGTCCTGAGCTGTTACCTCTCCTATGTTGGGCCATTCTTCTGTTTAATGGCTGTTTAGTTTCTCCATTGTAGAGGTCTGAACACTCTTCACTGCATTGGACTGCATATACTATATTGCTCCTTTTATGGTTTGGTATCGGATCCTTTGGGTGGACAAGTCTCTGCCTTAGTGTGTTCATGGGTTTGAAATAAACAGGGATGTGGTGTTTGCCAAAAATCCTTTTAAGCTTCTCCGACACTCCCGCCATGTAGGGAATGACCAGGTTCTTCCGTCGGGTCTGGGTCTCAGACTGATCCCTTGTTCTTCTGGGATGGCCCACTGCTTTGTTGAAGGCCCACCTTGGATATCCACAGGCCTTAAGTGCTGTCTTCAGGTGCCTGTCTTCCTTCTTCTTGGCTTCTGAGGAGGTGGGGATGCTCTCTGCTCTGTGTTGTAAGTCAGACATCGCAAAATACCTGGCAACTATCCTAGCCCCACTGGTTGGACACACGGACCACCACGTACACAACTCAGAAGAGTTTGTTTCTAAAGTCAGGGAGCTCAAACTGGATACAGAGGAAGCCATGGTATCCTTTGATGTTACATCACTCTTTACCAGCATACCCACCACTGATGCGCTAATAATGGTAAAGAGAAGATTAAGAGAAGACAGCACCCTCACCTCCAGAAGCCGCCTCAACCCAGACCAGATAGGCCTGCTCCTGGACCTGTGTCTGAACACCACATATTTCATGTACAGAGGGGACTTCTACAGACAGAAGCATGGCTGTGCCATGGGTTCCCCAGTGTCACCAATTGTAGCAAACCTATACATGGAAGAAGTGGAGAAGAAGGCACTCAACACCTTCCCAGGGACAACACCATCCCACTGGTTCAGGTATGTAGATGATACCTGGGTTAAAATAAAAATGCAGGAAGTACAGGCCTTTACAGACCACATCAACGCAGTGGATCCTAATATTAAGTTCACTAGGGAAGACACCCAAGACAACAGGCTGGCTTTCCTGGATTGTGCAGATCATCAGACCTGACCGTGGCCTAGGAGTAGAAGTTTACAGGAAACCCACCCACACAGATCAATACTTACTGTTTGACTCCCACCATCCATTACAACACAAACTAGGAGTCATCAGGACCCTAAGCCACAGAGCAGAGAGCATCCCCACCTCCTCAGAAGCCAAGAAGAAGGAAGACAGGCACCTGAAGACAGCACTTAAGGCCTGTGGATATCCAAGGTGGACCTTCAACAAAGCAGTGGGCCATCCCAGAAGAACAAGGGATCAGTCTGAGACCCAGACCCGACGGAAGAACCTGGTCATTCCCTACATGGCGGGAGTGTCGGAGAAGCTTAAAAGGATTTTTGGCAAACACCACATCCCTGTTTATTTCAAACCCATGAACACACTAAGGCAGAGACTTGTCCACCCAAAGGATCCGATACCAAACCATAAAAGGAGCAATATAGTATATGCAGTCCAATGCAGTGAAGAGTGTTCAGACCTCTACATTGGAGAAACTAAACAGCCATTAAACAGAAGAATGGCCCAACATAGGAGAGGTAACAGCTCAGGACCAGGATCAGCAGTACACCTCCATTTGAAGGAAAAAGGCCACTCTTTCAAAGATGAGGATGTACACATATTAGACAAAGAAGAGAGGTGGTTTGAGAGAGGAGTAAGGGAAGCCATTCATGTTAGCATTGAAAATCCCTCCCTCAACAGAGGTGGTGGGCTCCGGCATAGTCTATCTGCTACTTATCAGGCTGTACTTTCCAAAGTACCCAGGCAAATCAAGGAGTCTTCACCACCAGGTCACAGCTAACGACCCATTCTTGATGGGTTTCAGCACCTTAGGCCATTGTTTACCTTAAGGCCATGGACACTGATGTCTCCCTAACGAGCCTATTCAGGCTTTGTTCATCTTATGAGCCAATCAGACCAGGGGACAAGAGGTCAAGCTGACTATAAGAAGGTCTCTTGCACTAGCTGTATTCAGACCGATGAAGCTGTTTGGATGAACAGTGAAACGTTTCTATCTCTCAAAAAAGAAGTCCAGTAGCCATGACTCAACTCCCAGTTCAATGCAGGAATCCAAGTCAAAGCAGGTCTGGTAGGGAGTTGTCCAGTTTTCTCACGAATGTCTTCAGCTTTGGCAGGCTCACTGTCTCCTGAGGTCATTGGTCTACTTCTCTAACAGTTACGAAGTTTTTCCTGATAGCCAATCAAAATGTGGCTTCCTCTTACTTGAGCCACTTGTTGTATGTCCTGCACTCTGGGGTGATCAAGAATAAATCCTGCCCCTACTCTATTTGACTACCTTTCAAGTATTTGAAAACTAGTATCCTATCTCCCCTTACTCTGCTTTTCTCAAGGCCAAACATTCCCAGTTTCTTCAGACCCCCCCCCCACACACCTGGGCTTGAATAGATGAATTACGAGCTGGCATATGGGGAGGCTGATAATGATTCCTGGCAGCCTCTTAATCTCAGTGTTTATTATGAATGACTGTCCTTTTTCACACACACAAGCCAAGGTGGACGGAAATGAAGCAAGGATATATGAAACAGAAGGGCGCCAAACAGTTCCTTAAATCATGGGTTCATTTCAAATTGTCTTATAAAATCAGTCAGGCATTTCACCCTAAACAAAATAATCTGCCAAACCGAAAAATATTTGCGTAATGGCTTACACCCTTGTTTTGAAGATTTTTCTTCAAATAAGCAAACCAGCTGGAAGTCAATAAATCAGAGTTAGGCTTAAGGTCAGAGTTAGTGATACTGATAGATATACATCTCAGGGTTAACGTTAGGACATCCTCCCATTTTTTTTATTTTTATCATAACAAACTGCAGTACATTTAAAAAACACCTAGTTAGGTGGAGTAGTTAAAGGCACAATCTCACAATAAATGCATACAATGCTAGAGTTGCATATGCTGATGAGAAGTAATTCAGGAGCAAAAAGTATCAAACATCATACAATACTGGTTACAAGCTATATATTTTTTATTTTTAGAAACCCCCAGATTTCTTTCAGTTAACCATTGTTACCAGTTACAATGTTCCAATGCCCACTGTCTGACCCTCACTCTTTTTGCATACTCATTTATCGTCATCAGAATCTACCCCCCCAACCCAACCCAACAGAAGGGCAATGACACAATTCATGGTAGCAAAATTGCCTCTAATTGAGAAGTCGCTGCTTGTATTCTGCACTGGTATACAACAAGGAGTCCAAGCAACAGCTTGTTAATTAGTGACAATTTGATGCTGTAAGTGATATACCATAGTCCTTCCGCCAGTGTGATTACACAACAGGCTTTGGGCCACATATACTGTTAAGATAGTTATAAGAATAAGATATATTCTCTTGTACAGTATTGTATTAACAGAAGAGATAACTGATAAATCAGTGGGCTTGTGTTAATGTCACAGGCTGATTTCGGAACACCCTGGGCTGAGTTGTTTTAGTCAGGCTTTAGCTTTTACATTCTAAAATTTCTTACATACTGCCTACAATGTTTTAGATAGAAAATTGACCAAGAAATGCGCTGAGGAAGACATGATTCACATCTTAGGAACAGCTGGAGGCTAGTGCTGCTAGCTGGTTCCATCTCCTCCAGCAGCTGGTTTCTGAACTAATTTAATGGCCAATAAAAGTTGTGAAGTCAATGACATCTTTTATTACTGGAGTCTATTGTTCTCATCCACCCCCTATGGCAGCCTCTGCTCTCAGGTTCTTATTACAGGGTTCTTACCACTTCCGATCGCCTCACCTACCAAGTTGTGTGCATGGCTGGTTTCCCTCCCTGTGCGCAGTATGAAAAACAAAGATGAGACAAACCGCTGTCACATAAGTTATACACAAATAAGTCTCTCAAAATGTGTTACAACTCCACTCCTATTTCCTTCTTTCGTTCCCCACTGCATGATGCTGATCAGTTCAAGCTTAAAAATGGGTTGTTGCAACTTTCTGACGCATCGTGTGAAAAAGATGGGTTATTACCTTCTTATTCAGAGGCTGAACTTGAAGGTTTGTGGCGGGCCATACCACCTTGAAGGCAACCCTAAAACCCTGCTGTACAACCCCCCCCAAAAAAACCCAACAACAACACGGAACCCCAGAATGGATGAAATATTGGATAAGAAATACGTGTAAACTCTGAATATTTGATTCTAAACGGTTGGAGGTAAAACTTCTAGCCAAGGAATGAATCCAGACTGGCGCTTCAGTTTCAATTAGTGTTTGGTGCTTTTATTACCAGAGCCTCATGGCACAGTGGTTAAATTCCTGTATGGCAGGTAAAACTGTGCTCATGACCTGGGGTTCAATCCCAGGTAGCCGGCTAAAGGTTCACTCAGCCTTCCATCCTTCCGAGGTTGGTAAAATGAGTACCCAGCTTGCTGGGGGGGGCAATGTGTAGCCTGCATACTGTAATTAAACTGCAAAACTGCCCAGAGACTACTTGAAGTGGTATGGAGCGGTGTATAAGCAGAGCACATTACTTTATTTTAGAGCTCTTTGGACTTTGTCGAGAGGCTATGGCTCTTAAAGAAGAGAAAATGTGTGAACCAATAATAATAAAATCAGAAAATCATAAAGCTGAAAGTGGCCTATAAGGCCATCAAGTCTAACCCCCTGCTCAAGGAAAGAATACCACTCAAAGGATATCTGCCAAGTGGTTGTCTAAATTTATCTCAAATCCCTCCAGTGTTGCAGCTCTCACCACCCCTCTATTGTTGTACTGCTCTAACAGTCAAGAAGTTTTTCCTGTATTTAAGAAGTATCAGAAAAGGTGTTCTGCTTATATACCACCCGCCCTATACCACTTCAGGTAGTCTCTGGGCAGTTTACAGTTTAATAACAGTATGCAGGCTACACATTGCCCCCCCCTACCATGCCGCAGCAAGCTGGGTACTTATTTTACTGACTTCAGAAGGATGGAAGGCTGAGTCAACCATGAGCCGGCTACCTGGGATTGAACCCCAGGTCATGAGCACAGTTTTAGCTGCAGGACAGGCCTTTAACCACCGCGCCACGAGGCTCCTCAGAAAACATTTGTTTATTTACTTTTCAGTGTTAGTACAGAAGAAAGACCCAGCAATTTGGTTACAGAAGGCCCTGAAGTTGGCTCCTAGGTGTGTTCAACAATTATTGTGCAAACTGTCCAGAGTAGCCTTTGGGATAGATGGCTGTGGTATATAAATAAATAAATAAATAAATAAATAAATAAATAAATAAATAAATAAACTACAGAGAAGGCTTGCGGGTCTGCATCTCCCCAGCTGGGATGAAGTAGCAGGAAGTCACTTCAGAAAGTCAAGAAGGGAGCTGAACCGCAGTGATTTTAAATAAGGATCTAGGAAAGAGAACAGAGGGCAATATAGCTGGGTCATCTAGCTGTCTGTTCTTCCAACTTTGCCCATCAGTTCACATATGTACTTGTTAGATACTCAAAGTGCCAAGATGCTAATGAAAGAAAGGAAGGTAGATGGAGATGCACAAGCATATTGCGATGTTCTGGAGTAGGCTTTCATTCTTCAAACAGGGCCTACAATAGAGCGTTAAGCCAGCCCTAACGGACATTTCCTGCTTTGATCTGAGCTGCCATGCAAATTACCAGCTGATAAAAAAAAATGATCACAGCATTGCTCTGTTTTGCTGTTTTAATTTCTTATACAGTGTGCTACGTATACTGTATTTTACCCATGGCATGGCAGTAGATAAGAACATAAGAAGAGCCATGCCCCACCAAATGCGTCTGGGAGTGCACGAGACTAGATATCTTTTATGTAAACCACTTAGGAGTTTTTGTGGCATTAAATAGTCTGTATCATAAATAAATAAATACCAAGTCATTACCAGGGAAAGAATAATATGGACTAATTGTACTGGTCTGTTAGAAGAGGCAGAACTAAATAATGTATGTTTGAATGCTTGGAACATTTGAAGTTGCACTATGGAAGCCACATTCTTGACTCATCCTGTGCCATCCAGGCAGATGTTACGGAGCATCTTGAGATCAAAGACAAAACAGTCCTAATTTCAGTTCTGAGCTTAAAAAAAGGATTTTAAAGAAGCCTCCCTAAAATGTTGTCCCAAGGCTACCCCCAACTAACAACTCATAAGATATTGCATTCTTGAAGACTTTCATGGCCGGGATCTGATATCTGTTGTGAGATTTTTGGGCTGTTTGGCCATGTTGTGGAAGGAAGAAGAACTACTTGAACACGGCCAAACAGCCCGAAAAACTCACAACAGCTATCATAATACATTGGTTTTTGACCCAAACACCATTTTGCTGCTTAGTTATGGACTGTGTGTGGGTGCAGTTGAGCCAGGCCTCAAAGGGTCAAAAC
The DNA here is from genome assembly GCA_037367245.1 of Phrynocephalus guinanensis. Taxonomy (NCBI): domain Eukaryota; kingdom Metazoa; phylum Chordata; class Lepidosauria; order Squamata; family Agamidae; genus Phrynocephalus; species Phrynocephalus guinanensis. The sequence goes on along the minus strand of CM074737.1, from coordinate 123,652,511 downwards.
TCTGGAACTTTCTGTGCTGGACTATAACAGCATAGGTGTCCCTCCGCAGGCTCTCATAAGAACATAAGAACATAAGAAGAGCCATGCTGGATCAGGCCAAAGGCCCATCTAGTCCAGTTTCCTGTATCTCACAGTGGCCCCACCAGATGCATTTGGGAGGGCATGAGACTAGATATCTGTCTCCTGATACCACTCCCCTGCATCTGGCCCTTGACGTCCCCCGGTTTTAAGCCTGGGGATGACACATCTCCATCATGGTTTGTAACCTGTGATGGACTTTTCCTCCAGGAATCTATCCAATCCCCTTTTGAAGGCATCCAGGCAGATGCCATCACCACATCCTGTGGCAGGGAATTCCATAGACTAACAACATGCGGGGTAAAAAAATATTTTCTTTTGTCTGTCTCTTATTCCTCCCTTACGTCTCTGCAATTAGGTGGGAGGGAGGGAGCTTTTCTCAGGATGATAATTTTGTTGCCGGCTGTCTTTAGTATTAATGCAACATATTTGAAGGGGCTTTGCCTTGAATGGGGAATCAAGAGCAGTTAACTCTACAAATTAGCAGGGCGGCCATTGAAGGAGACCAAGATCATTCGTACTCTTGTATTTCCAGTCTCCATGTATGGGTGTGAAAGCTGGGCAGTTAAGAAAGCTGACAAGGGAAAAAACTGATTTGTTTGAAATGTGGTGCCAGAGGGGAGCTTTGAGAATACCCTGGACTGCCAGGAAGACAAACCGAGTGGGCCTTAGAGCATCTTTGGAGGCAAAAATGTTGAAGCTGAGGCTGCAATAAGACCATTAAGTTTGCAGACGACACAACTGTGGTAGGTCTGATCAATGCTGGGGAGGGGGAATCGACTTATGGGAGGGAGGTGGAAATGCTGATGGAATGGTGTAGGGAAAATAACCTCTTCCTCAATTTAGAAAAATAAAGGTTATTGGATTTCAGAAAATGCAAATTACATATTCAGCCACTTCCTGTTGAAGGAAAGTGTGTGTGAAACAGGTTTCGGTCTTTTGATTTCTGGGAATGGAGCTGAGAGATGATCTGACATGGGGAGCAAACACTAAAGATCTGACGAAGAAAGCACAGCAGAGATTATACTTCTTGAGAATCCTCAGGAAGAATAATCTTTCAAAAAAATCTGCTGCTGGCTTTTTACCACTGTTCCATAGAGAGTGTGCTGACTTATGGTCTCCCTGTGTGGTTTGGGAGTTGTACAGCCAGAGAAAGAACAATGTTGTCCAAGGTTGTTAAGACTGCGGAGAGAATAATTAGGTGTACACTCCCTAATTTAGACCAAATCTATGATTCCAGATGTTAAAAAAAGCTGTAGAGATTGTGCAGGATCTCACACACCCTGGAAATGATCGCTTTCAGCTTCTGCCCTCTAGGAGGAGATACAGGGTCATTAAGACCAGGACTGGCTGCTTCAGGAATAGTTTCTATTAGAGATGGGCATGAAACGAGCAATTTTTTGTTTTTGTTTTCATTTTTTCATTTCATTACGTAACGAAACGAAAAACGACTTTTGTCTCCCAAATGAAACAAAACGAACCGAAACACCAGAAATTTTGTCGTGCGTTTCGTTTTCATTGCGGCAAATACATTGAACTGTAATGAATGCTAACGAAAAAGCAATTTTTCATTTTCGTTTTCGTTTTTTCGTTTTGTTACGTAATGAAACGAAAATGAATTTTTTTGCAAAAATTCACGAAAAACAAAAACGAACCAAAACGGACCCCCCTAAACGACAAACAACAAACGAAACACCATTTTTTTTTTTAGTCGTGCCCATCTCTAGTTTCTATCCAAGAGCAGTTGTGGCTTTGAATGAAACGAAATGCAGTTTCTGAGGGAGCTTCTGTAATTAGTTTTTAGAGTTTTTAGAGTTTTCAAATGTGTTGTTAGTGGGTTAAATGTGTGAATGTGGGGTGGGGGATAGATATTTATGTATGGTTGTACTATTAGGTCCTGTAAAAGCTGATGTAGATACTTTCAATCTCGTTCTGCACAGGACAATGACAATAAAGATTTATCTGTTCTATTAATGATTGCTATTATGTATTTATTTTGTTTTTGTCTGTAGCCCATCTTGCTCCTGTTCTATGATTTTGTTATATATTGTTTGCTAGTTATTGTGTTTTTATCTATATACTTGTGCTTATCGATATTGTATTTTACTGTTTATGGTTTTGGTTTCTGTTCAGTTTGTAAACCTCCCAGAGTAGCCATGTAGCTAGATGGAGTGGTACATAAATTAAATAAATAAATAAATAAATAAATAAATAAATAAATCTTATCCATCTATCTGTCTTACTTTGGGCACACCATGTGAAGGCTTGGTTCTCTGGAAAAGACAGTAACGCTGGGAAACACTCATAGAATCATAGAATCCTAGAGTTGGAAGATACCTCAAGGGCCATCCAGTCCAGCCCCCTGCCATGCAGGAACCCCCATCACAGTATTTCCGACAGATGGCCATCCAGCCTCTGCTTAAAAACCTCCAGAGAAGGAGACTCCACCACCCTTTGTGGCAGCATATTCCACTGCTGAACAGCTCTAACTGTCATGATGTTCTTCCTAATGTTCAAATGGAATCTCTTTTCCTGTAGTTTGAAACCATTGCCCTGAGTCCTAATCTCTAAAGCCATGGAAAACAAACCAGTCCCTTCTTCAATATGACATTCTTTTCTGCTCAAGGCAGCAGGAAAAGAGGAAGACCAAAATTTGAGATGGAATGACTGCCTAAAGGAAGCCACAAGCTTGAGCAGGTCTGTTGAGGACAGGGCGTGTTGGCGATCACTCGCTCATAGGCTCACCATGTCAGAGACACCTCAACACCACACAACAGCAATAGCAACAGCTCTACAAAATACCTCCTGGTACTGATTGTATTTTTGGACTTCTCCTTGTTGGAGAAGCCAGCCAGCTGGATATTTGGACCCTCTTTGTTGTGGAAGAGGGAGATAGCTATGGTGATGGTGGTGGGTGAGCACCTGTATCTCCAAATTTACTACGACACCCCTGGTGATGGGCCACTTTAGCAGAATTAATATATGTGCTGTTCTGAAAAGTAACTTCCCTAGCGCTACAAACCTGGCTGAAAGCAAAGAATGCTGCTTATATACCATACCCTAGCACTTAAAGCACTTTCTAGGCAGCTTGCAATTTATTTATGCAGGCTACACATTGTCCCCTACCCCAGCAAGCTGGGTACTCAATTTATTGATTTTGGAAGGATGGAAGGCTGAAGGAACCTTGAGCCGTCTACCTGGGATAGAACCTCATGTCGTGAGCATAGATATAGCTGCACTCCAGCATTTTGACCACTGTGCCATGAGGCTCTTAAAGAGGAGAAAACGAGTGAAGCAATAATAAGATCAGTCATCCTGGGTGGATGGCCAAACTCATAGAGAACTGTGGCAAGTCACATTAAAACGACAGATAGCTTGATGGACCAGTAGTCAGATGTGGCCTAAGGCAAATTCCTATGAATCTGTCAAGGCTTAGATCTGCCCCGTGTAGCCGAGCACGGAGTCAAAATGAACTTCTTTTGTCTGTTTTCTTCCCTTAGCTGTGCTTTTTGAACAGAGGAAGCAGTGGTGGCGAGGGCGATTGATATTGGCAATAAACGTAGTGCAATTCAGAAGGCTTCGTTCATGGATGATTCACGTAATTGAGCCCTGCATCGCTGGGCTCTTTGTTGATCTACAGTGCTCTTTGTTGATCCTCATTTCTAATATGATGGAAACGAGAGAGGGAGAGACAGAGAAAGCAGTATTTCTCTCCCAACCCAAACCAGGCACAGCATTCATTGGCTGGAGTGTTATTCCCATCCCATGGATTCCTGGTATTAAATCCAGCACTCATGTGGTCACTTAATTAAAAATGGGGAAAGTGGTGGGGGTGGGGAATCATAGATTCATAGAATCATAGAGTTGGAAGAGACTTCAAGGGCTATCTAGTCCAACCCCCTGCCATGCATGAACCCCCATCACAGGACTCTCGACAGATGGCCATCTAGCCTCTGCTTAAAAACCTCCAAAGGAGACTCCATCACCCTCCGTGGCAGCATATTCCATTGCTGAACAGCTCCAACTGTCATGAAATTCTTCAAAATGTTTAAATTGAATCTCTTTTCCTGTGGTTTGAAACAATTTCCTCGTGTCCTAATCTCTGAAGCCATGGAAAACAAACCAGTCCCTTCTTCAATGTGACATCCTTTCAAATATTTAAACATAGCTATCATACCCCCTCTCAGTCTTCTTTTTGCAAGGCTAAACATTCCCAGCTCCCTAAGCCGCTCCTGGTCAGACATTTCTTTCAGACCCTCATTCATCTTGGTTGCCCTCCTCTGGATGCGTTCAAGGGTGAATGGCCATCTGTCAGAAATACTGTGATAGGGGTTCCTGCATGGCAGGGGGTTGGACTGGATGGCCCTTGAGGTCTCTTCCAACTCTATGATTCTATGATTCTATGGATTTTTGAATTGGTCAGTTTTGCTTTCACCAGCAAGGAAGTGCTGGCGTCCTTCTACCATTGCTCTATAGACAGCATTTTGACATATTGTGTTTGTGCTTGGTTGTCCAGCTGCTCAGCTGTGGACAAGAAAGAGCTCCAAAGGGTTATTACCACAACCTGGAAGATTATTGGCCACCCTCTCCCATCTTTGGAAGAACTATATAGTTCCCATTGTCTTAAAAAGACAAGAAACATCATACAGAATCCATCCCACCCGAGAACATTTGTCTGTTCGCATTGTCTGTTCGCATTGCTGCCTTCGGGCAAGAGATATAGGACAATTAAAACAAGAACAAACAGATTAAAATTAATTTTAATCCAAGAGCTATAGTCACCTTGCATGCTGCTAAAATTTGAGTGTAATCCAAGGGAGTTGTGGTGGATGCGTGTGTGTGTTTGAATTCTTTTTTAAAAGTTATATTTGTACTTGGAATTAATTTCGTTGTACAATGTACAATGATAATAAAGATCTATCTATCTATCTATCTATCTATCTATCTATCTATCTATCTATCTATCTATCTATCTATCTATCTATCTATCTATCATCGCTGAATTTTATTAGCATCATTTCCCCCTGCCTGATCAAGATGAAAGCTGCAGATTTTGTTAAGCTTATACCACACCGAGGTTGGTATGCGTTCCCCTCTGCCTCTGAAGCCCAGAGCCAGTCATCTGCAGACGGAGCTATTAGATGCTCCTTTGCTGCTTTTCAGGGATGTTGCCTGTAACTAAAGCCAAAAATCAATGAGTCTCATTTGCTTTGCTTTAAGAAGCTTGGCGCTTGACAGAAGGCCCATTAAAGCGCCTCTTGACTTAAAGTCACTTTGTTACCAACCAATTAGTCCAGCTGCCTGGACACAAACCAGGTTACAGATGTGTGATAATTGATGTGAAGTCTGGAAGGGTCTCAGTTTGTGCCTCAAGTAATGAAAAGGTTGCTGGCTGCTTATGACAGCAGAGTAAATTATTCTATCAGATGATGAACATATTTTTTCTCTGGATCTTTTCCTCTCTAATGCCAAATGAAAAACGTCCAGCTGGATCAGATGGGGAGATATATCTACACACAAGACAGTTATGGCAGGTTGCATGCCATGTCTCCATCTTACAAATTCTGGAATTCTTGTTGGTGTATCTTATGTGCTAAATTTGTCAGACTCTGAGGGACTATTCTGGAATAGGGAGATTGAGTGCTCTTTTACATAAGAACACAAGAAGAGCCATGCTGGATCAGGCCAAAGGCCCATCTAATCCAGCTTCCTGTATCTCACAGTGGCCCCAACAAATGCCTCTGGGAGCGCACGAGCCTAGAGTGCACTCCCCTGCACCTGGTCCTTGAAGTACCCTGGTTTTAAGCCTGGAGATTACACATTGAGGAGCTTCTGAGCTCTGCCTGCCTGGTGATTCTTGCATGAGGAACAGGCAGCATTCCTGAAAATGCTACCTTGGAAGTCTGGGACTTCAATCTTCTTCCTAACAATCTGAATTTGGCTTCCACGACTGACCACTTTGCCTTCCTAACATCATTGGTACCAACTTGTACCATGACCACTGGCTCTTTCCTAGTTCTCACTAACAAACTATCTAGATGTCTCATGATGTCTGCAACCTTTGCAACTGGCAGGCAAGTCACCATACGGTTATCATGCACATCACAAATCCATCCCTCTGTATTTCTAATCATTGAATCACCTGGTACAAGGAGCCTTTCTCCTGCAGCTTGTTCATCTGCTTGTTCCTCAGCTATATTAAGGGCAATGTCCTCATTTGTTTGTCTTCCTGTATCTCATCAAGTGTGATGAGGGAGAGATCCTCAGGTAGAACCAGTTGTTCCTCTGTGCATTCCTCATGAGGTGTGATACGGGAAAGAGCCTCAAATTGATTCTGTAATTTCAGACTCTCAGAGTGATCCCTTGCCGTTCTACTTCTTTGAGTCACATTCTTCCATGCATATATATCCCGAGTTGGTGAAGTGACTTCTTCCTCAGAACTGTGCCCTGTCTCTTCTTTGTCCAGGATAGTGTGCTCTTCTCTATCCAAGAACAGTTTTCCCTCTCTTTCAACTGATGGAGCCAGTTGTTTGTTTGCTGTTGATCTATTTGGTTGTTAAATATGTGTTCAGTAAAGAAAATAGCTCGTGTAAGACTGTAACTTCAAGTAAATGAAAGGAAAAACATGTTGTTGTTTTTACTATTTCTCCTATACTGTAGGTATCTCAGAGTAAATAATTGAGACTTTATGTGCCATTTAATGAGAAAGGGGTGGATTCTGGGAAACCTGTAGCAATTCTACTCTGAGATTTCTGCACTTCTGTTGCTTAGCAAAAGGGAAGATAGATGGTCACTTGGTCAACCAAGTTGATTTCTCAAAGGACTCAGATAGTCACCTTCATAAATCTACTGCATGAGTGGTATACAGGAAGACAGTTTGCACAATCAAAGCTGAGTATAGAACAAAACTTATATTACATTTTTATTAAAAAGTAACCCTAAAAACATCCTAAGTAGAAAAAATTATCTTTACTAACAGTTGCGATCTTCAGTTACGATCAGAAAGAAATTGCAGTCTCAACCATGCTGAGAGACTGAATCCAAGTAGCCACATAATGGGTATTCAGGAGTAAATGCTTACATGTCTGCTCCACCCAAAAGTTAGTGAAGAAAGAGAGAAAACAAACAGCTGGAAGAGAAGTAAGCAAACTGGAAGAGACTAGGAGCAATTCAGAGGTGTGGGAAAATAACCTTGCTAATTGGTTAGTGAAAAGGCATACTTTAGGTTGCAAAGCCCTCTTCCCTTTGAAACCTAGTACCAGCTTGCATGTAAGATTGTTAGTTTCTCCAACATATAAAATATTCATTTATAGAAGACGTTAGTAGCTGTAAAAGTACAATGTCTCTTCTTCTCCGTTTTACCCACTTGAAAAACATTGCACTTCATTGTACTGTTTTCAAGCACTGTGTTTACTTGCAGCAATTGGGACTTCAGCCCAACTTTCTATTAATAAAATAAAATAAAAGGGGGGGGGGAGAAAAAGAGAGTGAAGCAAGCAAGCAAAATACTTCTCCTAGTTATCCAAGATCCATGCTTCTTCCTTTTGGATGGGTGGAACAACCTTGAGGAACGGTTTTCTTTCATGGATTGTTTCATAGAATCCTACAGCTGGAAGGGTCCTCAAAGATAATCAAACCCAGCTTCCTGATGAAGCTGAGAATTGAAACCATAGCTATAGTACAATGGTGGTGAACATTCTGCATTCCAGATGTTTTGGACCACAACACCCACAGTCCTTTGTCACTGGCAATCTAGGCTTAGAATTCTGGGAGTTGTGGCCCAAAATATCTGGATCGCCGAAGATTCACCACCAGTGCTATAGCATCTGTAACAGGGGACCCATTCCAACCTCTATTTTAAAGTCTCCAACACCCTTTGGTGAAGTCTGTGCTTTCTCTTACAGCTTTTTACTGTCATAAAGTTCTTTCTAAAGATCAGTTAGAAGAATCTATTCTCCTTGAAAACGATTGCTTGTGGACTTGCTCTCTGAGGTTCCAGCGCGTTTGTCTGAGGCCCCTATCTCAGAGAGAATTGCATGTTCTTCTCTCTCCTCAAGAAGGACATCACATTTCATCTCCATCCCCATCGCAGCCAGGTGCGCTGTCTGCAGTCTCTTGTGCCTCCAGCTGCATATCTGAATTTTCAACAATCTCCCCCAGGTTTTGTTGTTGTTGTTGTTGTTGTTGTTGTTGTTGTTGTTGTTGTTGTTGTTGTTGTATCATTACAGTCATGATGGGTTCTTCATGGACCCATGCCCATGGAGTTTTCTTGGCAGGAATACTGGAGTGGCTTGCCAGTTCCTACTCCAGACAGCACCTGGTATTCAAGAGTGGTGGTCCATCCAAGTACTAGCCAGGCCTGACCCTGCTTAGCTTCCGAGATCAGGCGAGATCGGATGTGCTCAGGGCATCTAATTTTCAAGTCCCCTTTCTGCTCTCCTCAACAAAATTCAGGCCGTTATCCGTGCAACGGAGTGCAACAGAGTGGACGAAACGTGTACAGGAGTGCATGAATTTTGAAACAGATCTAAGGCGATCTCATCAGGTGAAGGCAAAGGGGAGACCCAAGATCGAAACAACAATAGCAGCTCTTGTAACACTACAGGGTTTATTGGATGGTCTAGCAGTGTCATACCTTTGTGCCTCACTCATCCCTATGGTAGGGAAGGCAATTTGGCTGTACTTGCCATCACTGGCACATTTACATTTCCCCCTTTCCTAATTAAATCAGGGTGGGCAGGCAAAGCACTGCCTGCCTGGCAGATGCTGGAGAATTGTAGCTCCCATCATCCACCACTATTGGGCATGGTGGGCAAAACAAATACGAAGTTATGTCACCAAATAGGAGAACAACAATATAGACAGCATGTCCCAAGGGGAACAATAATATAGGCAGGAAAAGACCCCATAAGACACAATACTAGGTGCAAATGAATATACTTTTGTCAGATATTAGTCGGTGAAACTATGTATTAGACAGGTGTATAAATAAATGGTCTGTCTGTATTTAATTGAATTCTAAAAGGCAGTCTGCAAATGTGCAAAGTAACAGTGATTCAGACTAAACGTTTATTTTTCTATTAGACTGCAGGTGTAAAGAATGGGCTTAAATGGGTTTGGCTGATGCAAGGTGCTGCAATAGCCATGATGCAATGTGTTACCTGATTGGACAGGCATATATATATAAGTACTCTGTTAATCAGTGTTCAATGTGCCTTTTGTGAGTAAGGCACCCATTCTTGTCTCTCTGTGCTATGTACTGATTATTTATGCCATGTATGCTGAAAATGATGTTATGCTGTTGATTTGTCTTCCTGTAACTTATTTGTGTATATATGCAATATAGCTGTCTGCTGTTTTAAGTAAGCTCTGATTTTGTCTGTTTCTGCTTCTATCTATGTAATTGTTCAATAAGTATTTGCTTCTGCTGGCAGAACAAATTACAAAATACTCTTGACAACTTTATTATCCATTAGTTGCAGAGCTAATGGGGTTTAATTCACACAATGCATCCAGCATTCATATATCCCATTCCTACTCACCATGAGAAAAGACGAGCTCTTAATCAGCATTGCTCAAGTTCCAAAAAAGGGAGCAAAATAATCCCAAAACTTTGGTTTTAGAAACCTCACAGGCACTCTTTTTGCATCTTTCCTGAGCAGGTTGTCAGCTGAATATGCATGCTGGGTTTCTTTGTCCTTTCTTGGGTTGATGGCCATGACCACACTTGGACTGCTCTTAGTTGCCGTTATTCACTGGCAGGCAGGTATGCAATTCTATTATTGGGAAGACTTATGTACCAGGATCTTCTTTCTTCAAACACCTAAAACTGCTAACCGTAGATGAAGTCTGACAAGATGCTAAAAGCATCGCTCAAGAGGTCAAGGCTCAAAAATTGAGCTCGTCTCAGTGGGAGAGTTAGAGTCTCATCGTCAGGTTCCCAAAATCCCATTATATCTTTGTTCTCTTGGTCCATCTTTGGCTGTCTCTCTCACATACTGGTTCTTCAACATATTCCAGGCCAGGCAGGTATACACACGGCCCATGGCGCAGTGGTTAAATGCCTGTCCTGCAGGTAAAACTGTCCTCACGACCTGGGGTTCAATCCCAGTTAGCAGGCTCAAGATTGACTCAGCCTTCCATCCTTCCGAGGTCGGTAAAATGAGTACCCAGCGTGCTGGGGATGGGGGCAATGTGTATAGCCTTCATACTGTAATTAAAATACTGTAAACCGCCCAGAGACTATTTGAAGGGGCATGGGGCGGTATATAAGCAGAACACTTTGCTTCGCTTTGCTTTTTTACATACCAGCATGCATCCATCTTACATTCCTTGCATTTAGATACCCTTCCTGTTTTTGTCCGAGTGCAGCATCTGGATAATAACAATTGTATGCCACCAAGTCAGTTTTACCTTGCCTTGAATCAGCAGCAAATTGTTTTTTTTAAAAAGCCCTGCTGGCCACATGAAAAGAGAAAGAGAAAAAAAAATAACACCTCACTTTGCATCCCATGTAAATCTATTTGACTTTTCTGTTGTGTGAGCAGTAAAATCTAAAACAATTTAAATGACGCTTAAATGAGGTTCTTATTACCAATTTGAATACAGCCTAAAATAGCTTTTAAAAATCCAGCAGCTGAAAAGGAAATGATCCTCAGTCTGACCATTTGTTTATCGATTTCATTTTTGGTCTAAGGGAAATCCCACTCCTGGGAGCCTCTTCTCTCTCTACCAGGTTGCACAACCAATGGCAGCTGTCTTCCTCGTGCCTGCCTCCCCAAATATGGATAAATTCCTCAGTCCTGGAAGAACAAAACCATTTGCTTTTTTAAATGGCTGAGTAGCAAGCGCTCGGCTGGTGACAGCTAAATGGTAAGCAAGGGAAACAAACAAACGTGCGCATTCCCTCACAGATGTGTGTCGTGGCACTAAAAGAGGGAGCCTTGGAGATATTTGCTTGCCAGGCCCCATTTCCAAGCAAAACAAGATACTGGAAAGCCTTGTGATAACAAGGTGGCAATGGAGGGGGGTTTTCCCATTGGAGGGGACAGTCTTGCTGTGATGGGGTCAAGCTACGTGCTGGTGGCGCTGGATCCTTTGGAGGTAGTGGTGCTGACGGCGGCGGCAGCGGCGTGACCCAGGAGGGCAGATCAAGATGGCTGCTATTGGCATCTTGGGCATCTTGGGCTGCGTTGAGGTTCATGGTGGTGGCGTTTGGCGATCCTGGGGAAATGATGGCAATGACCAGGGCAGGAGCAAAGGCTTGGGCAGTGTGTGCGGTGGCAGCGCTTTCGCCGGGGCTGCAGCTCTGCTCCTGGCTAGAGAGGTCATGTGGCGCGCCAGGGCAGAGATGCGGAGGCTAAAATATTCTGATCCAGATGGGACCTCTTGCCTCATTCCTTTCACCTTCTTAAGAACTGGCACCCATCGTCTCTGGTTCGCCGCATTTGTTTGCAGCCTAGGGCACTTTTGGGTGCCTGGATGGCTGCAACGTATTTGCTGGCCACCTCTACGCAGCTGGGACGCTTCCAGGATTCTTTCTGACCAGCAGGACTCTCTCCACCCATTGGCCCATGCCAGTCTCCTAGTTGGGGTGCCGGATTTGAAGCCAGATTAGATGGGAGATAAGGCGTCCCCTTCTTCCTCATTTTAACATCCTTTCCTAGAGGCTTATGGCTGTTGGACGCTCCAATATGGGGTTCCCCAGCGGCCAGCACTCTTCCCCATGCTTTTTAACAATTATATGAGGCCATTGGCTGAGGTCATTATGGGATTTGGAGTCTGCTGCCATCAGTATGCTGATGACACGCAGCCCTATCTCTCCTTTTCCACCTCTGCAGTGGAGGCGGTGTGGATCCTTGACCTGTGCTTGGATGCAGTCATGGAATGGACCAGGACCAACAGACGTAGACTCAGCCTGGAGAAGACTGAGGTTATGTTCTTCGGGGCTTCTTCTTCCAGATATGGTGGCCCTCTCTTCAGCTTGGGCGACATTTAGGAGGCATGGTCGACTCTGCACCGAACAATGCACTGGGGGCGGGGGGGGGGACTGGTGAAAAAGGTCTCCAAAGCATGTTTCCTTTCCCCATTGTCTCCATTAAGCCCTCTAACGCTCACAATAAATTGGACAAAGACATTTATGATGGATACGCAAGTCATTTTGTCAGGGTTATGGCTTGGATGACTCACGCAGGCCACTTTCATAATGATTAGTGGTGAATCTCTCGGCACCCGGGGCTGGCAGGAGGAGAAACTTATTAATACTGAATCCTGTCGTTCAAATAAATTAAGAAGTGGCTTTGCAATTACTGAACCACTGAAGTGGAGCAATGCAGTTACATAAGAAATCCCCAATGTTTTTATTGGGCCTGAAGATTAATAACCTGCCCTACCAAATGTTGAAAACTCACTAGCGGGTGTGAATTGAGACTTAAAATAATAACTCCCCCCAAAATAATTCAGTCAGTTAAATCTGGATGGCACGTCTCAAAGGAACTAATTCCATGATATACGATGTATTCCGAAAGCAAGTTGCTGCTTCCTCTTGTTTACAGAACATTGTAGAGCCTGGGCATGTGCAGAGTTTCTTTTCAGTGGCAGGGTGAAAGATTTGACTGGGTGAGGATGGTGAATTTGTGCTCGGTTCTATTCCAAACAGTGCTGGATTTGTCAAAGGTTTTGAACCTATTTGGGACCAGGGCTCAGCCATAAGGCTCTGCAGGATGAGGCCAAGGGCCAATCTAGTCCAGCTTCCTGTATCTGACACTAACCCCACCAGATGCCTCTGGGAGCACATGAGGCAACTAGATACCTGTCTCCTGATGCCACTCCCCTGAGTCTGGCATTTTGAGGTACCCTTGTTTTAAGCCTGGAGGCAACACGTATCCCCATCATGGCTTGGAACCTGGGATGGATGTGTGTTTTGTCGTTGCAGTTGTGACCGACTCTTCGTGACCCCATGTCCATGGAGTTTTCTTGGCAGGAATACTGGAGTGGTTTTGCCAGTTCCTACTCCAGGCGCCTACAGCACCTGGTATTCCCTGGTGGTCTCCCATCCAAGTACTAACCAGGGCTGACCCTGCTTAGCTTCCAAAATAAAGTAAGATTGGATGTGCTTAGGGTATCTAGGCAGCTTCCTGGGATGGATAGCTCGTGTAAAAACCAGCAGTTTGGATAGCTGGTATGAAATTCAGACTAAAACTCAGCACGGATTTACCAACCCTGGGAAACTGGAGTTGCCAGTTTTCATGTCCTCTCCCACTTTACCCAAGGTCACAGAAGCCAGCTCTTCTGGACTGCACGATACAGGATTAAGCTCCCAGCCTCAGCCTCTGCAGCCAGACACCTAACACACTGCCCTGTCCTGTTTAGATAACTTCAGTATATTTCATCTGGAGAAGTGTGGGAAAAGTGAGACTGTGTTGTGCTATTAGGCATTTGTATATTAATTTCTATTTTATTTTAGAGCCTTCGAGATTGTACGCCTGGGACGTATTTACATTGCACTGTGGATCTCCTGCCTTAGGTGACAAAAGGTATCTGGGTCTTGGTTCCTGATCTATTTCAAAGACACTTCTGCACAAGTCCAGTTTGCCTTACAAGGAACTCATGCTCTGGCTCCTTGTCTGTGAATACAACTTAAGGATGTGTGTATTTTGTAGCACCCAATTTGGGTTCTGTTTTTGGTATGTTGCTGCTTTGTTATTTGGGGTGGGGGTGGGGAATCACACCTTTGTAAAATTCATTGCATTTACTGACAGAGTCCAATTCAGGCAGCTGGGATGGGGCCTAGAGTCTTCATTTGGGTCCAGAGTCTTCATTCCACGAGAGGGAATGCCCTCCTGATGAACTCTACTGGAAGGAATCCACATGTTTGCAGACCTTGTTATCCCCCCAAACCAGCTTGGACAAACTTCGTTCACATATTACTTACTATTTAGCTAAAGCATTAGTACCCTACTCTGCTCATCTCTCAGTTATTTACTCTTGGTTACTGGGGTAATTCCACCCCTAAATTCCTTTTGCTTTCCATTTCCCTTTACCTATTCTTCCCTTCTCTTCATCTATTCTTCTCTACTTCTCATTAACTCACCTCCCATCTGTAAACAGCAAGGACATGTGTGATTGTAATCAATAACTAGGCAAAAGCATGCTCTGTTCACGAGGCAATTCTAGCCAACCAGTGTATGTAACGTTTCCCTTGTAACCAATCACTGATTCTGTGCATACTGTGAGATGTAAATGATATGTAATAAAACGTGCAAATAGCAAGGGGCGAGAGATCGCTCCGCTGGTCGGGCAACTGGAATCAAGTCTTCCTTCTTTCATCAGGATCCTCTCACAATTTACAATACTCACAAAAGAAAAAAAGTCCAGAGAACCCAGAGAATAGGACAAAACGATGTGCGGGAATTCCCCAGTTCTTTATCGGATGGACCAGCTACCTGAGGTGGCAGGGAAGGGCAACCTGAATTCCTTCCTGGGCTGGTGCTCCACCAGCAAAGGACGAACTTGGTGGTGCACCAAGCAAGGTGAGTGGACCTGCTGGCTCTATGGGGAGGGGGGGGAGAGGTTAAGCACAGCACCTGTGGTGCCTCGCTAGAGATCGCGCTTCGTCATGCTTCGTGCCCATCTCTACTTGAAATCATTCATTTTAGTAGAAAGGAAAGTGAAAATCGACATGGCTACTCTTTTGCTATTAGGAACAAATAATTAATTCTAGGATTTTATGAATTCCCAACCGGTCCAAAAAGCTATTGCTTTCCCAGTGAGGCTTGCTGGTTGAAATCCTGAATTATGGTTACGTATGTCTTAGAGGGGTGCTGCCTAAATGCCCTAAGTACATCTGATCTCGCCTGATTTCAGAAGCTAAGCAGGGTCGGCCATTGTTAGTACTTGGATGGGAGACCACCAGGGAATACCAGGTGCTGTAGGCACCTGGAGTAGGAACTGGCAAACCACTCCAGTATCCCTGCCAAGAAAACTCCATGGATATGGAGTCACAAAGAGTCGGTCACTACTGTAATGACACAACACACACACACACACACACACACACACACACATGACTTGGAGGACTGGTTCTAACAGAATCTAGGCCAGTGGCTCTCAACCTGTGGGTCCCCAGCTGTTCCTCGACTGCAACTCCCAGAAATCCTGGCCAGCTCAGCTAGTGATGAAGACTTCTGGGAGTTGCAGTCCAGGAATATCTGGGAACCCACAGGTTGAAAACAACTGATCTAGGCTATCTAAGCATTGTTAAGTGAGATGCTCTCGGCACTTATCTATCTATTCAAGTAGCAGGTATGTATTCTGTGTGCAACTGTGGCAAAGCTCACACAGCACACTGGGGTTTGTGATTATTATTTTTACGGAGAACTAGGATTTATACTTCAACCTTCAAAGACATTATTTATTTATTAATTATTATTTTATTTTATTTTATTTTATTTTTACCCTGCCTTTCTCCTTGGAAAAGGACCCAGGGCGGCTTACAGTGATGAGGGATAATATACAGTCCAGTACAATTAAGACATGTTCAATTATTTGAGAACAAGGAATTGAGAGACATCTTACAGCATTAATATTTATTTATTTATTTATTTATTTATTTGATTTATATACCACAACCCTCTAGCAAAAAAGCTACTCTGGGCAGTTTACAAACATATACAAAATATAAAAACAGATTAAACAACTTAAATAGTAAATAAAAATTAATCAATCAAACCAAACAATCAAATTGCAATAATAAAAACAACAAATAAACAAATAAGCACAAAATAGATTGACAATTCAAAATAAGAAATGGAAAAAAACTAGTAGACAATGGTTTACAAAAATCATGAATTCCAGAGTTTAGAATCACAGCATCATGGAGTTGGAAGGGACCTCTAAGGCCATTGAATCCAATCCTCTGCTTAATGCATGAATACAAATCAAAGTAGATTTGACAGGTAGTTGTCGAGTTTTCTCTTGAATGCCTCTGGTACAGGAATGCTCACTACCTCCTGAGGGCATTAATTCCATTCTTGTACTGCTTTGACAGTTCAGAAATCTTTTTTTCCTGATATTCAGCTGGAATCTGGCTTCCTGTATTTTAAATCCATTATTACATGTCCTCTACTCTGGGATGACCGAGAATTAATCTTGCCTCTTCTCTGGATTACTAAATACATTTCAGTGATTTGAAAAGTGCAATCATATCTCCTCTCAGTCTTGTCTTCTCTAGGCCGAACATCTCCAGTTCTTTCACTCTTTCCTCTTAGGGCTTGATTTCCAGTCACCTGATCATCTTTATTTACTCATATACAACCCTGAATGTTCACTGGAAGGACAGATTTTGAAGCTGAGGCTCCAGTAATATGCAACTTGTCTCTTAAAATGGCCACAGTGCCGTGGGACTGGAGGATAGCAGATGTCACACCAATTTTTAAAAAAGGAAGGAGGGGGGACCCGGGAAACTACAGGCCAGTTCGCCTTACATCTGTCACAGGGAAGATGGTGGAAAGCCTCATCCAAGAGAAAATCTTAAAACACATAGAAGAACAAACCTTGCTGAGAGAAAATCAGCATGGCTTCTGCAAGGGTAAGTCATGTCTGACAAATCTTTTAGAATTTTTTGAAAAGGTCAACAGGCATGTAGATTTGGGTGAACCGGTGGATATAGTCTATCTGGATTTTCAAAAGGCTTTTGACACAGTCCCTCATCAGAGGCTGCTGAGAAAATTGCACAGTCAGGGGATAAGAGGGCATGTCCTCTTATGGATTGAGAACTGGTTGAGATCCAGGAAACAAAGAGTAGGTGTCAATGGGAAATTTTCACAATGGAGAGAGGTGAAAAGCGGTGTGCACCAGGGATGTGTCCTGGGACCGGTGCTTTTCAGTATGTTCATAAATGACCTGGGGACAGGGATAAGCAGTGAGGTGGCCAAGTTTGCAGATGACACAAAACTTTTCCGTGTGGCAAAAACCAGAGAAGATTGTGAAGAGCTCCAGAAGGATCTCTCCAAACTGGGGGAATGGGGTACGAAATGGCAAATGCGTTTTAGTGTAGCCATATGTAAAGTAATGCATATTGGGGCAAAAAAAATCAAAATTTTATCTATCAACTCATGGGCTCTGAGTTATCCGTGACGGATCAGGAAAGAGATCTTGCTGTGTTGGTGGACAGCTCCATGAAGGTGTCTCCCCAATGTGTGGCAGCGGTGAAAAAGGCCAATTCAATGCTAGGGATTATCAAAAAGGGGATTGAAAATAAAACAGCCAACATTATAATTCCATTATACAAAACAATAGTAAGGCTGCACCTGGAGTATTGTGTACAATTCTGGTCACCGCATCTCAAGAAAGACATAGTGGAACTGGAAAAGGTGCAGAAGAGAGCGACTAAAATGATTACTGGGCTGGGGCACCTCCCTTATGAGGAAAGGCTAAAACATTTGGGGCTCTTTAGTCTGGAAAAAAGGCACCTGAGGGGGGATATGATTGAGACATACAAAATAATGCAGGGCATGAGTAAAGTGGATAGAGGGAAGCTCTTCTCCCTCTCCCAAAATACCAGAACTAGGGGACATACACTCAAATTGAGGAATGGGAGAGTAAGAACAGACAAAAGAAAATATTTTTTCACCCAGCGCGTTGTTAGTCTATGGAACTCCCTGCCACAGGATGTGGTGATGGCATCTGGCCTGGATGCCTTCAAAAGGGGATTGGACAGATTCCTGGAGGAAAAGTCCATCACAGGTTACAAACCATGATGGAGATGTGTAATCTCCAGGCTTAAAACCAGGGTACTTCAAGGGCCAGATGTAGGGGAGTGGTATCAGGAGACAGATATCTAGTCTCATGCGCTCCCAAACGCATCTGGTGGGGCCACTGTGAGATACAGGAAGCTGGACTAGATGGGCCTTTAGCCTGATCCAGCATGGCTCTTCTTATGTTCTTATGATCTTAAGTACTTTGGCTACCTCATGAGGAGAGAGGAGTCATTGGAAAAGTCCCTGATGTTGGGAAAGATTGAAGGCAAAAAGAAAAGAGGACGGCAGAGAATGTGATGGTTGGACGGTGTCATCGATGCAACCAATATGGATTTGACCAAACTCCGGGAGGCAGTAGAAGTTAGGAAGGCCTGGCGAGCTCTGGTCCATGTGGTCACAAAGACTCAGACACGACTGAATAACTGAACAACAACAACAACAACAACAACAAATGTATTGGCACAGATATTGTGTTTATTCTCTCCTGTCGTGGTTCTCCTTAGTAGGAAAGAAATTAGTTGGAAATCACATTTTCATAAAAAAGAGGCATTTATTGGGAATTCCACCTCATTGAATCCATGAGTTGGAAGGGACCCGTGAGGTCACTGAATCCAATTGCCTGCTCAAAATTCCTTCACTTAACTTTCCAGTCTAATCCAGTCCAGTGACCTATAAAGATAAACCGTGAATCCAAATAAATAATTTCTCAAAATTCATGGTGAGTTTTTTTTAAAAAAACAAACAAACAAACCAAGCCCTTCAACATAGATATTTTCGTTTGCCAAAATATAGGTCCCTTGTCCCCCTGAGGGTTTGTGTTTGATGTTTGTTTCATGTCTTTCTTCTTTTTTTTTCGCTTTTGGTCTTTCTGAGTGTTATTCCTTTGGGAGATGATGAATTCCCGGTTTTCATGTCATGTATTATTCAGCAGACGCAAGCATCTTGCCTCAGCCTTCAGGAAATACCATTTGCAGGTCTTTGGCAGTTAAAGTGGGTGGATTCTAACCTATGGGTGGGTGGGGAAATAATGTTCCCTGCCGATGAGATAGGGACCAGGACTCAATGAGAACTTGGAATTTTATATTTTAAAAAGAACTCCTTCCATCACGCATTAATGCAGGCATCTCCAGATGTTTTTGGACCACAACTCCCAGAGTCCTTTGCCATTAGAAATACAGGCTTGGAATTCTGGGAGTTGTGGTCCAAAACATCAGGAGAAACAAAGTTTGGACATACCTGCATTAATGGCTCAGCAGCGAAGTTGCTATTAAGTGCCCCTGTTATGCAAATACTGTAATATGCCATGCTATCCTTATGGTGAGTTGTTTCCCCCAATCAGAAAAATGAGGGAAGCTCTGTTTGGTTCCCTCTAGTGGCCAATTTTGTTATTCGTCATTGGAAATATTTAGGGGGGGGGCGGGAAGAAAAATAGCACTAAAGAATATTTTTGCCTGACATTTCAGATTCATAAAAGAATTGCATAAAACCTCAAAAAAGTTATGTCCTGTTTCTATTTCTGCATCTAAATGTGAATTAAAATGACCTTTAGAAGTAACTTATGAAAGCAGCTGCATGTGATTCAAAAGTAGAAAAGGTGATATTTTTATTTAGGCCACTTAAATAAAAAATCAAACTAATCAAACATGGAAGTAAATCGATGTTACTCTGTACATCCTTAAGTACTTTTTGTTAGACCTAAAAATAACTATGCAACTATTGGTTAGATTCTGTGTTCCCTAAAGTAACTGTTAGAAGTAACTTTGTAAGTTCAACTAGTTATGTCAAAGGAGACACTGCCTCCACAACATCATTGTTCCTTTTCCCTGGTGCTGGCCAATCAGACAAGGAGGTGGGATGATGCATTTCCCTGCACAGCTCCTGACTGGCCAGCACCAGGGAGAAGGAACAATGAACGATGACACCGGAGGCTCCTTCCTCATTGGAGCTCAGCCCCGCGTGGGCACAGAGCAAGATAAGGGATTGGCTGATTGCATTTTGGAGGCTTCCGAACACCAGCTGAGCTCCCATGTGTTGTTTTGGAACTGGTAGTGTCTGAAATGAATAGCCCATCCCTAGAGTTGATATTAATTAGGTTTTCCTCTTCTCCTGCCTCCTTTAATGTTTCCTGACATTAATGTCTTTGCCAGAGAATCCTGCCTTCTTGTGAACATCCCTGAGATAAAAAATAGGCAGAAACATGCTTTTGTTTGTGAATGTTAGATTTGCAAATGTGCAAATTAAGGGGGGAAATATCTTTTAAAATGAACATGGACTTTTGTTTTGGTGGAGAAGACAAAAATCTTGCAACTTATTATGAAATAATAATGGGGAGAAAAATCCCACTTACTTGGAATGGAGGTATTCACACCCTTGTGTATGACTAACCTATCAAACCTCACATCTACGGTTCTTTAAAGGCCAGTGATCTTGAATCAGCTCTCTATTTCAGGTGGAGATTGGATGATACCGTTGACATGTTTGCTGTGGCACAATAGCCGTCTGATTGCAGACAGCAGGAAAATGGCATTGCCGTTTCCATGCCAGGGGTTATCAGGAGATATATCATTCATTAAATGGCGCTGAACGGTGAGCATCAATCAGTGTTAGGCTGAGCGCTCATCTTTTTCCTTCCTGAGCCCAGAAAGGAATGGCCAATTTTCTTTAAGAAACCCACAAGCTCTTGAGACGTTTGCTGTCCAAGAATCTCGAGTCTGACTCAAACTCACCACTGGCTCGACTTAGTCTTGACTCAGGGGTTGCGGGTGCAGACTTGGGCTCGGCGGTCATCTCAAAGACGTTTCCCCCCAAGTTGTGTTTTAAGTCCCTTAGGACGAGCTTGCCGGCTGCTGCTGTTCTGATAGGCAGCACAGCTGGTTTCCATTCTGGGAGCTGACTGCTGCCTTTGCCTATGCCACTATGTGCCATTCACTATGTGCTGCCTCTGCCTATGCCACATTGTGCCACTCAGTTGATAGGCTGCTGCATGCGCGGAGACAGGGGCCAGTCTGGGAATAGAAGTCAGCCAACTGTTTCTGCTCATGCGGACTCCGAGTCCTAAGCCTCAGGGGTGGTGGGGGACCGAATCAGTCCCCAAGAGTTGGGCTCAGATGTGACAGGAGCAACGGGAGCCTGGCTGGGGGTTAGGGTTAGGGTTAGGGTTAGGGTTAGGCCTCGCCAACATCCTTGTTGCTGTGTTTCATTTTTATTTGCCACCACTGTTTCTTGTCTACCCAGTTGCTTCCATCTCTCCCCCCCCTCGGGGGGCATCTTTCTCCTATAGAACACAAACAAACATGGCAGTGGAGATGAGTAACTCTGATTTTCCAGGGGAGGAGCAATGAATCTGTTCCAGGAGCATACTAAGATGCTGTTGCTACCATTGTCTTTGGTACAGGGCTGTGGATTGCTCTTGTAACGTTTGGATGAAAATCCAGAGTGGATTCACTACCTCTGGACAACTGGACAGACCGGTGTGGCGCTAAGCCAATTGGAGACTGGATCGCAACAGGATGAAGTCAAACGGGTTTGGCCATGCCACAATGGCACTAAAAAGTGTTCTGATTATATACCGCCCCATACCACTTCAAATAGTCTTTGGCGGTTTACAGTTTCATTACAGTATGCAGTATGCCCCCCCCCCAAAAGCTGGGTACTCATTTTACTGACCTTGGAAGGATGGAAGGCTGAGTCAACCATGAGCCTGCTACCTGGGATTGAACCCCAGGTCGTGAGCACTGTTTTACCTGCAGTACAGGCATTTAACCATTGCGCCACTAAAGGAAAATGAAGCCAGTTGAGAGCCAAACAGCCCCAAAAACTCACAATAGCTATCAGATCCTGGCCGTGAAAGCTTTTGAGAATACATCCTTTCCTTTCTGGTTTGCAGAAGGATTTTTCTCCCTGCCTGGAAATGGATGCAATACTTTGGTGCAGGTTTTCGCCCACTTCCATATGTAGTGCAAACTAGGTCTCCAAATCCCATGAATACAGCTCCTTCCCCTCTCTTCAGCACTGGTTAAGGCTAATTAATGGTGCCTAATTCTGGACACCACACTTCAAGAAGGCAAATTAGAACAAGTTCAGTGGAGGGCAGCCAGGAGGATCAGGGGATTAGGGTTAGGTTAGGGTTAGGGCTAGGGCTAGGGCTAGGGTCAGGGTTAGGGTTAGCTATCAGATCCCAGCCATCAAAGCCTTTGAGAATACCTTGCTCTGTTGCCTTTCCTTTCTGGGATGCAGAAGGATTTCTTTCCCTGCCTGGAAATGGATGCAATACTTTGGTGCAGGTTTTTGCCCACTTCCAAACAAAGTGCAAACTAGGTCTCCAAATCCCATGAAAGCAAACCAAAAGCAAAGTGTTCTGCTTATATACCGCCCCATACTACTACAAGTAGTCTCTGGGCGGTTTACAATTTTTTAATTACAGAGTGCAGGCTACACATTGCCCCCCCAGCAAGCTGGGTACTCATTTTACTGACCTTGGAAGGATGGAAGGCTGAGTGAACCTTGAGCCTGCTACTGGGGATTGAACCCAGGTCGTGAGCACTGTTTTACCTGCAGTACAGGCATTTAACCATTGCGCCACTAAAGGAAAATGAAGCCAGTTGAGAGCCAAACAGCCCCAAAAACTCACAACAGCTATCAGATCCTGGCCGTGAAAGCTTTTGAGAATACATCCTTTCCTTTCTGGTTTGCAGAAGGATTTTTCTCCCTGCCTGGAAATGGATGCAATACTTTGGTGCAGGTTTTCGCCCACTTCCATATGTAGTGCAAACTAGGTCTCCAAATCCCATGAATACAGCTCCTTCCCCTCTCTTCAGCACTGGTTAAGGCTAATTAATGGTGCCTAATTCTGGACACCACACTTCAAGAAGGCAAATTAGAACAAGTTCAGTGGAGGGCAGCCAGGAGGATCAGGGGATTAGGGTTAGGTTAGGGTTAGGGCTAGGGCTAGGGCTAGGGTCAGGGTTAGGGTTAGCTATCAGATCCCAGCCATCAAAGCCTTTGAGAATACCTTGCTCTGTTGCCTTTCCTTTCTGGGATGCAGAAGGATTTCTTTCCCTGCCTGGAAATGGATGCAATACTTTGGTGCAGGTTTTTGCCCACTTCCAAACAAAGTGCAAACTAGGTCTCCAAATCCCATGAAAGCAAACCAAAAGCAAAGTGTTCTGCTTATATACCGCCCCATACTACTACAAGTAGTCTCTGGGCGGTTTACAATTTTTTAATTACAGAGTGCAGGCTACACATCCCCCCCCCCAGCAAGCTGGGTACTCATTTTACCGACCTCGGAAGGATGGAAGGCTGAGTGAACCTTGAGCCTGCTACTGGGGATTGAACCCAGGTCGTGAGCACAGTTTTACTTGCAGTACAGGCATTTAACCACTGCGCCACGAGGCTCAGTGCTAAGGAAAAAAAATCCAGAGATATGGGGAAATCGGCAAATCCGTACAACACGAAAATGGTTGCAATTAGGGATTACTCCATTTTCAATGCATTCACTGCTCATTCTCCTCTCTTCAGCACAGGTTGGGGCTAATTAACGGTGCCCAGTTCTAGACACTGCACTTCAAGAAGGCAAATTAGAACACGTTCAGCAGAGGGCAGCCAGGAGGATCAGGGGATTGGAAACCAAAAGCCCTATTAAAAAAAGACTGAAAGAACTGGGCATGTTTAGCTTTGATAAAAGAAGACTGAGAGGAGATAGGAAAGCACATTTCGAAGACTTGAAAGGCAGTCATACAGAGGAAGGGCAGATTCTGTTCTTGATCATCCCTGAATTTAGGAATGTAAGAATGGACTTAAGCCAGAGGAAGCAAGATGTTGGCTGAATATCAGGGGGGGGAAACTCCTAACTGTTAGAGTAGTACAACAATGGAACCAATGGCCACAGGAAGTTATGAGTCTTCTGACACCAGAGGCATTCAAGGGAAAATTGGGCAACCATCCATCAGGTCGGCTTTGATTTGGATTCCTGCATTAAGATACTACTCTGATAGCAGAAAGTGAGGAGGAATTAAAGAACCTCTTAATGAGGGTGAAAGAGGAAAGTGAAAAAAATGGGCTGAAGCTCAACATCAAAAAACCTAAGATCATGGCCACCAGTCCCATCATCTCCTGGCAAATAGAAGGGGAAGAAATGGAGGCAATGACAGAGTTTATTTTCTTGGGCTCCTTGATCACTGTAGATGGCGACTGCAGCAACAAAATAAAAAGATGCCTGCTTCTTGGGAGGAAAGCAATGGCAAACCTAGGTAGCATCCTAAAGAGCAGAGACATCACTTTGCCAACTAAGGTCAGGATAGTCAAAGCTATGGTTTTCCCAGTAGTGATGTATGGAAGTGAGAGCTGGACTATAAAGAAGGCTGATCACTGCAGAATTGATGCTTTTGAGCTGTGGTGCTGGAGGAGAGTCTTGAGAGTCCCCTGGACTGCAAGGAGATCAAACCTATCCATTCTGAAAGAAATCAACCCCGAATGTTCACTGGAAGGACAGATTTTGAAGCTGAGGCTCCAGTACTTTGGCCACCTCATGAGAAGAGAGGACTCCCTGGAAAAGTCCCTGATGCTGGGAAAAATCGAAAGCAAAAGGAAAAGAGGACGACAGAGAATGAGATGGTTGGACAGTGTCATTGATGCAACCAATATGGATTTGACGAAACTCTGGGAGGCAGTGGAAGATAGGAAGGCCTGGCGAACTCTTGTCCATGGAGTCACGACGAGTCGGACATGACTGAACGACTGAACAACAACAACAATTAAACAGGGGGCTAGACTCAGTGCCCTTATTGGCCCCCTTCAACTCAATGATTCTATGACTTCATGAAGTAGCATTCCATTCCTTCTCATTTTGGATATGGTTGTCTCAGTGAAATAAATGCGTCTTTTCTGAAAATATAATTTCCAACGGATTTCTTTCCTATTGTGGCAAATCATGACAAATTTTATACTTATCTCGTTCTCCCTGGTTCCTCAAGGGACACCTCAGGCAGTGTTGCAACATGTCGTGCAGCACCATGCACAGGAAGGAAACGGGAGACTAAATCACTGCACTAGCTAGTAGAGATGGGCACGACTCAAAAAAATGGTGTTTCGTTTGTCGTTTGGTCGTTTAGGGGTCTGTTTCGGTTCGTTTTCATTTTCGTGACGTTTTTTGCAAAAAATTTCATTTTCGTTTCGTTAGGTAACGAAATGAAAAAACAAAAACGAAAACGAAAAATTGCTGTTTCGTTAGCATTCTTTTTAGTTCAATGCATCTGCTGCAACGAAAACGAAAAACATGGCAAATTTGGTCGTTTTGTTTTCATTTTCGTTTTGTTTTTTAAAAATTTCGTTTTGTTTTCGTTGCGTAATGAAATAAAAAAATGAAAACGAAAATGAAAAATCGCTTGTTTCTTGCCCATCTCTACTAGCTAGATCAGGAATTTACACTTATTAGTAGCCTGGATTTCAGTTTGCTTTGTTTGATTGTAACTATTACAGTGGTACCTCTACATATGAGTTTAATCTGTTCTGAATGCATGCTCTTAAATTGAATAACTCTTAAGTAGAGAAGCCCTAGCTAAAAAAATAAAATAAAAAATAAAACAAAACAAAACAAATAAACAAGAAAAAAATAAAAAATGGCAGTAGAGCAGACTGCATCTAAAATTTGTAAGGCAGCAGTTAAAATGCCAACAGTTTTTCGCTTCTAAGTCAATTTGCTCTTAAGTCAAGCCACTCGTAATAGATGTACCACTGTAAATGCCTTGTTGTGTTCTAATCTTGAGTATCTAACATGGCTGACCTACGGTCATCATAACAAGGTGTAAGGTAAACAATGGTAATGCATGTTGTGAGCCCAACTGGTGTTGATAAGGGACAGAACAAACATAGAATACATCAGCCAGGCTATGACTGCTCATGATGGCTGTGTGAATCTGGGAACTATGTTCCTGAAAACAAATGTTTCCCATTCTTGATCTTGATTGAATCTTCCATGCCAGCCTACTTTGCAATATTCATGTTCCATTTTTAACCAAACCTTCATTGTGCGCAGGGCCATAGGCTTTTTGATTTTGCCGCAAGGTTAAACACTTGGTATGCAAATGACTTCATAAATTATTGAGTTGTGCGATCTTTGGGCAGGAACCAGAAAGAAGACAAAGTGCAGTACAACGGCAGTGGTTGGTGCTTCTCTGTCTGTACGTGTTAATCCAGGCTTACAGGTAGAGATGGGCACGAATAGAAAAAAATGACGTTTCAGTTTTTCATTTTTCATTGTGGGTCCCGTTTTGGTTCGTTTTTGTTTTTCGTTAATTTTTTGAAAAAAAATCGTTTCATTGGTTAGTTTTTTTTTCATTTTTTGTTTTTACCCTCTTTCTGCACGATTTAAAGCATTTCCGTGTGCGGGCGTCCCCCAACGCCCCAGACCAGAGGGAAAACACTAAAAAAAATGATGCTGGCAGAGACACAGTATAGACTAGGTACACAGGGAGGCTGCAAAGGCAGCAGCGGGCGTTGCCCACGGCGTAAGGCAGCCGCAGAGTGACTGCACTGTGGGGCAGGGGAGGGTACTCACCGAGAGGTACGCACGCACACAGGGAGGCTGCAAGAGAAATCTCTTCTTTCTCTCCCCTAAGAGCCAGGCTGCAGCCAGCAGGAACACAGAGACACACACCTGCCTGGCTGGCCTAAAGTAACGAGTCGCAGAGACAGCAATCCCACCCTAACTCCCACCGGAGACTGCAAGGAGGACGGGGGCTGCCAAAGCTTTTATGCCCTCTGTGGCTGCCACACCTACCCAGTCTGCAACCTGGGCATGCTATTGGTTGAAACTGTCCAAGAATTTATATGATCCCATCACATGGCTGGAATCCATTTTGTGTCATCCTTAAAGGGAAAAGAAAAATACATCATGATGGGAGAAAGACAAAAACAAACGTTTTAAGGACCCCAACCTCCTGGTAGATAATAATTTCAAATACTTATCGCTGCGTTTTTACGGATGTCCATGGCATTTTAATACCCAAGAAATCAATATTAGGCATCTGGGGGCCATTTTGGGTCAATGTCCCCTAACTCCCCTTAAAGGAAAAAAATACAGTGATCTGAGAAAATACATAAATGCATGTTTTAAGGACCCCAACCCCCCTGGTAGGTATTATCAGACAGAATAACAAAGCAAAAGTGTTCTGCTTATATACCGCCCCATACCACTACAAGTAGTCTCTGGGCGGTTTACAATTTTGATTACAGTGTGCAGGCTACACATTGCCCCCCCAGCAAGCTGGGTACTCATAAATAATAAATACATTATTGCTGGGTTTTTATGGATATTCAGGACGTTTTTTAACATTTCAAACAGCTCATTTCATTGTGCATCGCCATTAACGGAAACGAAACATAACAAACCTAATTTTTGTGGTTCTGTTCTGTTCGTTCCAATTTCATTGCCATTTTCGTTATTCGTTTCATTACGTAACAAAATGAATAACGAATAATGGAATGAATTTTTTTTCGTTTTGTGCCCATCTCTACTTACAGGTAACCACTTACCATCATTAATTCAGCTATGGAAGATCCATAATCTAAGATGACACCATTTTACTGGCAGGAAGCTGGTATGAATTCTGAAAGAAGACAGTATCAGAGCAGGTCTAGAGTTGAACATTAAGAAGACAACATGACTGTAGAATGATGATTGTAGAATGATGGGGTTTGAATTTAGACAATGAAGATTGTAAAGAGAGGGGTCAGAAAAGCCATTCATGTGAGCATTGGAAACCCCTCTCTCAACAGAGGTGGGGGGCTCAGGCATAGTCTATCTGCCATTTATCAGGCTGTGATTTCAACGATACCCAGACAAATCAAAAAGCCTGCACATCTTCACCACCAAGTCCATAGCTAACGACCCATACTTTATGGTTTTCAGCCCTTTAGGCCATTGTTCACTAGAGATGGGCACGAAATGAGCAATTTTTCATTTTTGTTTTTGTTTTTTCATTTCATTACGTAACGAAACGAAAAATGAATTTTGTCTCCAAAATGAAACAAAACGAACCGAAACAACAGAAAATCTGTCGTGCATTTCGTTTTCGTTGTGGGAAATACATTGAACTGTAATGAATGCTAACGAAACAGCAATTTTTCATTTTCGTTTTCATTTTTTCATTTCATTACATAATGAAATGAAAATGATTTTTTTTGCAAAAAATTCACGAAAAACAAAAATGAACCGAAACGGACCCCCTAAATGACAAACGACAAACGAAACACTATAAAGTGGAGGACTTGCAACTAGCTTTCTTCAGGCTGACAAAGCTGTTTGGATGAGCAGCGAAACATTTCAATCTCTCAAGAAAAAGAAGTCCAGTTGCCATGACTCAACTTCCAGATCAAGTAAAGACAAAGGCTGAAAAACTTTCTTAAAGGACTCGGAAAAAAGGATAACAACAAACATTTGTTATCTAACACCAGTCAATGTTTTTATAATCTTGATTGACTATACTTGATATTTAATGATATTTGATGTGCTATCAAGTCAATTCCAACTTAGAGTCAGTGAACCCTTCCCAGCTCCAATCAACCCATGTAGATAAACCCATAGTTAATCTTTTGTGATTGGAAAAGGAATTAATTAAAAGTTGAAAGTGGCTACTTACAAATTTGGGATTGAAAAGACAGGTTTCAATCATGGGTAGGGATAGAAGGGAGGGTATCAAATATTTCCACACAACTTCTCTTGTGTGGAAGGAAATCAAAGAGGAGCAGCAGTGCTTTAATCCCCCGAGAAGAGACTGTGTGAGCATTAGAGAAATTAAGCATGTTATCTTTGAAAATGTGGGATTAAGCAGTTGCTATCAGAAAAGGCTGGAGTGGAAGCACTCTTTACAAGGAGATTTGGCATTCTACTTCAGCTGCCCAGTTTGCAGCCTTAAATCAGTTTCCCCAGCTCCCATACAATCGGAAATAAAATTAAGAACATAAGAACATAAGAAGAGCCATGCTGGATCAGGCCAAAGGCCCATCTAGTCCAACTTCCTGTATCTCACAAGTGGCTCCACAAAATGCGTCTGGGAGCGTATGAGACTAGATATCTGTTTCCTGATCCCACTCCCCTGCATCTGGTCCTTGAAGTACCCTGGTTTTAAGGCTGGAGATTACACATCTCCATCATGGTTTGTAACATGTGATGGATTTATCCTCCAGGAATCTGTCCAATCACCCTTTGAAGGCATCCAGGGCAGATGCCATCACCACATCCTGTGGCAGGGAGTTCCACAGACTAACAACACGCTGCGTGAAAAAATATTTTCTTTTGTTGATTCGAAAACTTTAAAGGAAGACATGTCTGAATACCAAATACTTTCTCTGCCAGACGGATCCTTCTCTCCGCCCCTGCAGAAACACCAGCAACTCTTTTGGGAACATCGGGGTGGGCCAGACAAGCACACTGAGTGGCATCTCAAGCTGTAGCTGAAGGTTGTACTTGCAAACCAAGAGGACTGGTCAAGTTGAGCCACAAAGGTTGACTCTCGGCTCCCTGCTGAGGGATCCGGCCAGTCCTGGACTTTTGAAGCTCTGAATCAAACATCAGGGGTTTCAATGGGATGCCTTTCAAAAAGAAGATTGAGAGGGGATATGATAGCTATGTTTAAATATTTGAAAGGATGTCATATTGAAGAGGGAACAGGTTTGTTTTCTATGGCTTCAGAGACTAGGACGTGGGGAAATGGTTTCCAACTACAGGAAAAGAGATTCCATTTGAACATAAGGAAGAACTTCATGACGGTTAGAGTTGTTCAACAGTGGAATAAGCTGCCACTAAGGAGGGTGGTGGAGTCTCCTTTGGGGGGTTTTTAAGCAGAGGCTGGATGGCCATCTGTTGGGAGTCCTGTGAGGGGGGGTTCCTGCATGGCAGGGGATTGGACTGGATGGCCCTTGAGGTGTCTTCCAACTCTTTGATTCTATGATTCTAAGATATTAAACACTAGGATTGATGATGAAGAAGGAATTATGTAATGAAAACATAATAACATTGAAGAGTTTTCGTATGCATTGGCCCAAATCCCCTTGGTTAGTGCACTTGAGTAGGTCTATTGAATCAATGGGGATTTAGTGCATCAACTCCTCTATATGTTTCATTGATTCAGCTGGGCTCACTCTAACTGTGATTACTACGCTCAAGTACGTCATGGTCAGAGGTAGCCCATTTGAATGAATGGATCTTCTGGAGGAGGATCCTGGCAACACCCACTACAGCTGAAGGAGACTCTTAAAAGAAGAAGCGAAAAGAGAATGGCAATCTATGAGTCTCAGTACCAAGAGACATCTGGGTAATGGTGTCTACTGATCCTTCATCGGAGCAACGGCAGTGTTTGTATGGGACTGAACAGGAAAGGAATCCAGGTCCCGAATCACAGAGGCTTCCAACAGACAGAATTTTGCTTAGAATCAGTTCTCATTTCCCAGTGCAGGATTGTTGATTATCTGCAGGCATATTATCCATTCAGCTGGGCAATGTATTTGTCACCAAAACAACCTTGGGCTGCTACCAGAAAAAGATAGAACTGTGCGTTGCCAAGTTTTGTTTCCTAGAAACAGCTGAGAAGGACCCAGATTTCCATCTTGATATGATCAGGATGACAGAACCGATAAATATATATTCCAGGCAAGGGGTTTGTTTGTTTGTTTTGCTTCCATAATGGAACCTGGCATTGAGGCCTGTTAACGGATCTGTGCAACCTGTTCTTTCCAGCAAAAAGTGTGGGAAGATGATTGAATCTGATAAACCTAATTCTGTTCTTACTGGGTCACACGCTGTTCTAAATTACAGCGTTGCAGCATGGCATCTCAGTAGCTTACGCAAGGAGGAGGGTTCACCCACTGGAAACTGCGAAAGACTTTGCTTATTAGAAATTAATGTTTACATTCTGCAAGTAATTGGCAGGCTGACAGCTTGCAATTTGTAATCCTCCTTGTTAATTGGGAAAGCAGAAAGAGAAATAAATAAATAAGAGAAAAGAATTATTCTGCAGGAGGTGGGCTAGAAAGTGCTTGGTTCAGACAACAGAATGAAATTCAGCAGGAATAAATGCAAAGTACTGCATCCAGTGCACAGTTAAAAGATGAGGGATGCCTGGCAGTACTATGAACAAGCAGGATCTTGGAATAATCATAGATCACGAGCAGAATATGAGCCAACCATGTGATGCATCTACAAAAAAAGGCAAATGCTATTTTAAGCTGTAGTACTGGCAGGATAGGCTCCACATTCTGCAAGGTTTTAGTCCTCCCCTATTCAGCACTGGGTTAGGCCTCATCTTGACTACTGGTTCCAGTTCTGGACACCACACTTCAGGAAGGATGCTGACAAATTGGAACAGGTTCAGAGAAGGACAACAAGAATAATGATGGGGCTGGAAACCAAGTCCTATCAGGAAAGACGGAGAGAACTGGGTATGTTTAGTCTTGAGAGAAGAGGACCAGGATCTGTTCTTGATCAGCCCAGACTGCAAGACACACAACAATGGGCTCAAGGTACAAGAAGCCAGATTTTGGTTGAAAATCAGGAAAAACTACCTGACTGTTATTGCAGTACAGCAATGGAGCTATTACCTTGAGAAGTGGTGAGTGTTCTAAATTTCAAGGTAAATTTAGACAACCACCTGGCACTTATTCTTTGAGTTGTTGTATTCCTGCATTGTTTGGGGGTTAGTTTTGGTGGCCTCCCAACTTCATGGTTCTATGATTCTGTGATTCTCCAGGTGTTTTAAAGAACAGTGCTCATCAGTGTACATTTAAGAAGAACTTCATGACAGTTAGAGCTATTCAGCAATGGAATATGCTGCCACGGAGGGTGGTGGAGTCTCCTTCTTTGGAGGTTTTTAAGCAGAGGCCGGATGGCCATCTGTCGGGAGTCCTGTGATGGGGGTTCCTGCATGGCAGGGGGTTGGACTGGATGGCCCTTGAGGTCTCTTCCAACTCTATGATTCTATGATTCTTCTATGAAGCCTTATCCAGGATGGCCATCAGTAAGGTGTTGTTGTGCAACACACATAAAGGGTGAAAACTTCTCTGTCCTCATTCTGGAGAACCATCAAGATAAAGAGATCATGCCATCTACAGATGGCGTTCTGGACAAGGATCGATGAAGACCAACCCAATATTTCTGTGATATGTCCGGTCTTTTTGCATGCTTAGCAGCATCTCATTAGAGCATCATTTTTTCAATGTAGGTCTCAATCATAGCTTTATGAAGCCTCGTGGCGCAGTGGTTAAATGCCTGTACTGCAGGTAAACCTGTGCTCACGACCTGGGGTTCAATCCCAGGTAGCAGGCTCATGGTTGACTCAGCCTTCCATCCTTCCGAGGTCGGTAAAAATGAATACCCAGGTTGCTGGTGGGGGGCAATGTGTAGCCTGCATACTGTAATTAAAACTGTAAATTGCCCAGAGACTACTTGAAGTGGTATGGGGCGGTATAGAAGCAGAACACTTTGCTATAAGCAGAACACTTTATAGCTGTCCATAGAATTAACCCTCCTTTCTCAGCTGGAAACTATGGGGCACTGGTGACCTTCACGTGGTGTTAACACACCAGGTGTTGTTCAGGAATGGCCACCTTGAGTCATGGTCCTCATCTCTACAGCAAAGAAATTATAGTCCTATTCAGACATTCTGTAAGTGTGTGTGTTCTGCCCATCATGAAGGGAACATTCACTAGGCTGTCCCCTTTCCTCTTGACTTCCAACATGCAAAAACAACAGTGTGAAGAGGGCATGTATTTGTGGATATACCTGTGTAGGGCCCACATAGGAACCAGACTCTTAATTCTCTCTCTCCTTCCCTTCCTCCCTTTGTGTCTTCTGGTCCTCAGACAGAGAATGCACGGGTAACCTCTTCAAAATGCACTCTCAACATTTGCTCATTCTGAGAGATGACCCATTCCCATACAGATGCCTTGGTTGAACCTAAGACTTCATAGAAGGTCCATGCCTTGCATGTTAGGCTTTCTCCATGATGTCGATGACCAGGAATGACAGACAGTACTGTGTATTGAAATGCTGCTACAGTCACTGGAAATGTCCTCCAAATGATTTTTCTTTTGGAAATTACTGCTGCACAATAAATACAGATGCACACGAAATAAACTACACATCGCTTATGAATAAATCTGAAGACGGACAAAGGCATATTATCTGGCCGAAAAGAGAAACAGTTGAGGCTGGCTGAGTCATGACTCATGTCTAATAATACTGTTACCAACTGTTCTACAATCACCCAGAATTGTGCTGCCTGCTGCCACTTCCCTCTTAAATGCATCATTATCAAACATCATCTTCTCCTTGGTTATGTTAGCAGGTGGGTGTGCTCCGATTTGGCAACCAGCCTGCAAAGAACGCATGTGAAGGACAAGGGAAAAAAAGGGAAACGTGTATGCCGAGGGGAAAAAAACTCATGCCACAACAACATTGCAATGTATGGGTTGTCTGTGTGGAATATTACACAAACCAGGATATGGCAAATTCCCAGGACTCAGAGAGGGGCCAGTTGAGGAATCATAGCTGCAGCAAGTTGGTGTGGAGTTGTCCATAAAAACTCATACTGAAATACAGGAGATAATGTTTAAGGTCCCACAATGTTTTTTTCTTTTTCTTTTTCTTTTTCTTTTTCTTTTTCTTTTGCCTGATATGCTAGCCTCTTCTAAGACTACAGTTGGATTTTTTGCCTCTTCTAAGACTACAGTTGGATTTTAGTGATTGCCTTGGGTCCTTTGAAGGAGAAAGGTGGGGTGATTTTTTTTTGGAATAAATAAATTAAATATACAGTACGCCTATTGTGAGGGTTAGGGACCTGACCCGACCTGCGATACAGTAATTGAAAATCCGTGATATGTGGATGCAGGTCAGGTCAGGTCGGACCTTGGGGGCCTAATGGGGGCTCTTCTACTTACCCCCAGCCTTGCGCTGCCCTGAGTGGGCCTGTGAGGGCCTTCCCAGGCCTTCTGGAGGCCCCAAAAGGGCATCCTTGTGACCCGGAAGTGAGTTCCAGGTTGCCGAAAATCATTTTTGAAGCCTCCGACAGGCCTGTGATATAGCAGGACTGCAGTATATGAACTGCAAAAGGGCAGGGGACCACTGTACTCTGTTTCAAAGCTTCCAAATGGAATAAACAAATATAAAATTGCATACTCATAGGGTTTTCTGATAAGCAGTGTGAAGAAGAGCATAGAATTGGTCCTAGCTGAAAAAGTTGTTATGTATTTCAACACATGGTTTCCTTTTTTACATATAAGAATGGTTGGATGGATGTCTTTCCCAGCCGTCTCATCTGTTACTGTTTCGTGTGCTATTCTAATCTGGGACAGTTTAAAGTGGCATAACATTTCTTTAATGTTCACTTCCCTTTTATGAAGATGCACTGTTTCAGATTGCACATTATAAGAACATAAGAACATAAGAACATAAGAAGAGCCATGCTGGATCAGGCCAAAGGCCCATCGAGTCCAGCTTCCTGTATCTCACAGCGGCTCCACCAGATGCGTTTGGGAGCGCATGAGACATTCCTTGTGAAAGTTCTGTAGTTTTCTTCTGTTATTGTTTTTGCATTTTCTTTCAACATAGTTTTTTTTTTAAAAAAGATGCAACAGTTAGGAAAAATGGCTCAAATGTTTTGGGTGAGAAGAGAAAGCAGAAATTTCCAAAACATAGGTTCTGCTGAAGCTTAGGCATGATGACTTACAATGAGAAGGGTACGAATTAAAAATAAATTGCAAACTTCATCAAAACTCACTACTTTGTTGATTCGTATTCATATGACTCTGTGCCCCTATTTTTGCGATTTTTGATTTGTTGATTTGTCAGGCTATATAATGCCCCTTGAGATGGTTGGACAGTGTCATCAATGCAACCAATATGGATTTGACCAAACTCCAGGAGGCAGTGGAAGACAGGAAGGCCTGGCAAGCTCTGGTCCATGGGGTCACAAAGTGTTCTGCTTATATACCACCCATAAGCTTCTCTACAAACCCTTGGTGAAGACTGGATTTCAGATGTCTGTGTAATACTCCCACAAAGAGCCCTACACAGGAAAGTCCCTCCCCAGACACCTAGAGACACCAAAATCATAGAGAAACTTCCCATGGCTTTCCTTTATAATCCCTGCACCTTTGGTGAAAATAGGGTTTTCCCAAGTCAGTGGCTAAAGTGCACTTTCCGTGTGAGTGTGTGTGGGGGGGACAATGTCTCAGACTCTTGTGAAAACAGTTAGCTAAGATTACAGTGACCCCCCCATTTATTGTGGGGGTCAGGGACCCAACCCGACCCGCCATAATTGAAAATCCATGATATGAGGATGCAAGTCAGGTCGGCCCTGGGGCGCCTAGCTGGGGGCTCTTGTACTTACTGGAGACCTCATAAATGATTTTCGGCAATACAGAAGTCACTTCTGGTTCACAGGGAGGCCCTTATGGCACCTCAGAAGGCCTGGGAAGGCCCTTGCAGGCCCATTCGGGACAGTGCCAGGTTGGGAGTAAGTATGGGAGGCCTGAAACAGGCCTTTCCCCCCCTTAACCCAGGGGACCTTTTTTCATATACTGTGGTCCCACAATATAGCGGGACCGCAGTATATGAACCACAAACAGGCGGGGGACCACTGTGGAAGCTACAGCTGCCAGTCACAAAACATCACCATCTACTAGTCAAGATTAGGAATGTAACAAGTTTTGCAAACTGTTTTGTCCTTGATGAAAAAGGTGCTTTTTTCATCAAGGACACAGATAATTATTCCCTATCAAGGACACAGATAATTATTCCTACACAAAAGAGAAACGATCAACTTTTTTTTGGGGGGGGGGAGGTTAGCAGTAGCATTTACAAAATATTGCTTGGTAGTCTGTGATGTTTGTTTTTGGCATGAAAGCTTTCTATTTGTACAGAATGCTCCATTTATTTAATGTAAGAAAAGAGGTTTCCCATGCCACATGCAAAAAGCTCTCCCACAAATATCTTGAAAACAAGATCTGTAATGCGAAACATCCATGTCGAAACACCCACATCTAATCTTGGCATGGGGGATAAAACTTGCAATGTCCCCCATTTTCACCCCAAATGATGAAATAAACAGAGATTTCCTTGTATACAAGGGATCACTGCTATTGGAGTTACAAAATAGAGAGTCACAGCTGCGGGGAGAGGTGTTCAGAGTCACAGGAGTCTTCGGGCCACCATTCCCTGTACAAAGAGAAGAAGGAGAGGCAAAAATATTGGAACGGATTGACTAGAAATGCAGATGATGTCATCGGACCATACGATGCAGTTCCACGGGGAAGGAGTCTTGGCAAAAGATGGATCACACCTTGGAGGGAATGGCAAATGTATCTCCTGGGAGTCTTGAAAGGCTGGGCTGAAAGTCTTGCGGCTCAATTGCGGGGTGGGGGAAGTAATCTAGAGGAGGCAGGACACTGACCGCGGTCATACCTGCATTTTCTGTGTGGTTTCCCGTCAGTGAACTATGCAGTAAAAGATCACGTGCTAACCAGGAAAAGAAGCAAATTCTGCTCCCGGCTGACCACGCCCCTCGAACAGCAGTTTCAGCGAAGTTTCCTAAACCACCGCCAGGGCCTGGATTTAGAAACTTTGCTCGAAAATGCTTACTTGTTTGCTTCTGTTGCAATGACAGGACACTGAAAATACGCAGTAAATTCAGTTTCTCCCCTTTCTCCCCGGCTTAAAAGACGGAGCCTGGGAAACTGGAGCCGGAAAGTAGGACAAAATGCGTAGTACACAGGTTAGGACAGAACCAGAATAGGAAGGTACGACGCAGAGGAGAGGACACCAACTGCTCATTAAAAACCACGTGACCGCTCCCGATAAAAACACGCAGGAAATTTAAATACGAAGGAAACCCAGGTGTGACCGTGGTCACTGTGAGAGAACAGCCAACAGCAAAGATGGTTTCTGGCTAGTTAGGTACTTTATCTATTTTATGCGTCTCTTTTAACAATTTAAGGGCTTATAGCTGCAATAAACTCGACTTAGGTACTGTGGCCTGTTTCCTTTTACACTTCCTGAAGTAGGTGCGGAGTGGTTGTGCCATGATGGCTTGTGGTGACAGTCCTCTCTCTTCTCCTTTTCAGTTGCCATAGCGACTGGTGTGGGGAAACAAAGGGAAAGGAAAGTGGGTGCAGCAATGGCAGAGGTATTCCAGCAAGCAGACAGAAGCTTCCCCTGGCACCATCCTGGGTGCGTTTCCCAAAATGCGGGGCTACCTGCACCTCAAGCTCACCTCCACCCTCTAGCCAGGTGTAGACAGGGTGCACCTGATAGAAAGCGCTGGGAGTTTGCTAGGTTTTAAGAAGAGATGATTGTCTACCAAGGAACAGAGCAAAAGCGGACATGCTGACTCTGTTCCATCTGGTTTTCTTCCTTCTTTTGTGAGCCATATACTAGGGAATGGGATTTTCAGATTTTTGAATTAAATATCCCATAAATTGAAAGGCATTGACTCCTAGTTAGGTCCAGCACTGCCTAGCTCCCTATTCAGCCAAAAAAAGTTCCAGCAAGCACCTGGGCCATAACATAAGAACATAACATAAGAAGAGCCATGCTGGATCAGGCCAAAGGCCCATCTAGTCCAGCTTCCTGTATCTCACAGTGGCCCCACCAGATGCTTTTCTGGTCCTTTTCTGGCAGAGCAGCAGAGAGGAAGCAGGCTGTGAGAGGAGCACACGGCCAAAGGGCAGAGCTAACTTCTTCTTTTTGCAGGAGCAAGGGGCGGAGTTTTAGCTTTAAATAGCTGCTACCAGCAGTCTCTCAGTCCTTTTCTGGCAGAGCAGCAGAGAGGAAGCAGGCTGTGAGAGGAGCACACGGCCAAAGGGCAGAGAGCTAACTTCCTGTTCTTGCAGGAACAAGGGGCGGAGTTTTAGCTTTAAATAGCTGCTACCAGCAGTCTCTCAGTCCTTTTCTGGCAGAGCAGCAGAGAGGAAGGAGCTGGTCAGAGGAGCACACGGCCAAAGGGCAGAGCTAACTTCTTGTTTTTGCAGGAGCAAGGGGCGGAGTTTTAGCTTTAAATAGCTGCTACCAGCAGTCTCTCAGTCCTTTTCTGGCAGAGCAACAGAGAGGAAGCAGGCTGTGAGAGGAGCACACGGCCAAAGGGCAGAGCTAACTTCTTCTTTTTGCAGGAGCAAGGGGCGGAGTTTTAGCTTTAAATAGCTGCTACCAGCAGCACGCGCCTTACGGCGCGTGCAAACTAAAAAAAAAAAAAAAAAAAAATCTGGGTTTAATTGAGTTCCCAAGCCAAGCAACTCCTCAGGAGGTCCTACACTTCCTGACGTGCTTGCAGTTGGAGTAGAGGTGCTTTAGCGGCCCCTACACTGTTAGATTTTGACTAAACAATAAAAGAAGTAAAGAGTCTTACTAGATTAAAAAAAAAGTGCAAGTTTACATTTTTTAGACCTTGAATACATTTTATTGTAATAGTTAAAATGGAGTTGGAGGGAGCAGCTGTAGTTACCTGCAGTACTTGTGCTATGTTTGTTATCTTGACAGAGCGTGTGCAGAACTACATCTGCTGCAAGTGCAAGCTGGTAGCGCTATTGGAAGAGAAGGTCCAGCAGCTAGAGGCTCGCATAGTGGACCAGCAACATATTAAGGAGCTTGAGCAGTTCCTGGACAGAGCGGAAGAGACTATCCAGGTCCAAGAAGAGACAGGGCACACTTCAGAGGAGGAAGTCACTCCCCCAACTCAGGAGGTGGATGGGTGGAGGAATGTGACTCAAAGGAGTAGAAGGCCAAGGCATCGCTCAGAGAGTCTCATCTTGCACAATCAATTTGAAGCTCTTTCCCTCAGCACACCTCATGAGGCACACATAGAGGAAGAAGTGGTTCCACCGGAGGATCTCTCCCTCATCACTATTGATGAGATACAAGATCAGGTACATGTTGATGACCAGGCTGCAGGAGAGAAGCTCATTGTGCTAGGGGATTCTATCATTAGAAATACGGAGGGATGGATTTGTGAGGAGCATGATAACCGGATGGTCACTTGCCTGCCGGGTGCAAAGGTTGCAGACATCACCAGAAATATAGATAGCTTGTTAGAGAGAACTGGGAAGGAGCCAGTGATCATGGTACACGTCGGTACCAACGATGTCGGGAAGGCCAAGCGGTCAGTCTTGGAAGCCAAATTCAGGTTGCTAGGTAGAAGATTGAAGTCTCGGGCTTCCAAGGTAGCATTTTCAGAAGTGCTACCTGTTCCTCGTGCAGGTCCCGCCAGGCAGGCAGAACTCAGAAGCCTCAATGCGTGGATGAGGCGATGGTGTCGAGAGGAGGGCTTTAGATTTGTCAGGAACTGGAGAACATTTTGGGACAAGCCAAACCTGTTCAGGAGGGATGGGTTGCACTTGAATCATGATGGGACCAGATTGCTGGCACTCAACCTCAAAAAGGCAGCAGAGCAGCTTTTAAACTGATAACTGGGGGAAAGCCGACAGGAGCTGTGTGGCATCCGGTTCGGAACACCTCATCCTCGGGGAATGAGGTTGGAGAGGGTAGAGAATCACATAGAGATGACATAGCAAGTATTAACACTGGCAGAATAGCGGAATGTGACAGTTCGTCTACTGAAAATAAAAGCTGTGGGGGGAGAAGAACAAGGCAGCAGCTGTTGCGGGACCCACTGTACAAGTGCTTCTACGCCAATGCTCGAAGCCTCCGAGCAAAGATGGGAGAACTTGAACATCTGGCAGCTAGGGATAACATTGATATAATAGCCATAACAGAAACCTGGTGGAATGTGGAGAACCAGTGGGACACAGCAATCCCAGGCTATAAACTCTATAGAAGGGATAGAGAGGGGCGGGTTGGAGGAGGAGTGGCCATCTATGTCAAAGAAGGCATAAAATCCAGCAGAATGGAGATTGACAGAGGGTCTGACTCCGCCATAGAATCACTGTGGGTTAAACTACCAGGTCCAAAGAGTGATGTGATAGTTGGAGTATTCTATCGTCCACCAGATCAAAAACTTGAGGGGGACCTTGAAATGAGGAGAGAAATCATGGAGGTGGCTAAGAGGGATAGGATAGTAATCATGGGGGACTTTAATTATCCCCACATTGACTGGGCCAATGCGAGCTCTGGGCAAGAAAGAGAAACTGGGTTTCTCGACTTGCTGAATGACTGTGCCTTAGAGCAACTTGTCATGGAGCCCACCCGAGAACAGGCAACTCTAGATCTAATATTGTGTGATACTCAGGACCTCGTCAGGGATGTGAATGTCACTGAGCCTCTGGGGAACAGTGACCATGCTGCAATTACCTTTGCCATGCATGTCGGAGGAAGAGTGTCAACCAAATCAGACATAAAAACCCTTGATTTTCGAAGGGCAAACTTCCCTCAGATGAGGAAACTAGTTAGAGAGAAACTGAAGGGGAGGGTTAGAAGAATCCAATCTCTTCAGTGTGCATGGAGCCTGTTTAAAACAACAATAATAGAGGCCCAGCACAAGTGCATACCACAAAGAAAGAAGAGCTCATTTAAGTCCAAGAGGACACCGGCATGGTTAACGAGTGGAGTTAGAGAGGCTCTAAAGCACAAGGAGAGGTCCTTCTGTAAATGGAAATCCTCCCCAAATGAGGAAAATAAAAAGGAACACAAACTCTGGCAAAAGAAATGTAAAAAGATGATAAGGGAGGCAAAGAAAGACTTTGAGGAACGCATGGCTAGCAATATAAAGGGTAATAATAAAAGCTTCTTTAAATATGTTAGAAGTAGAAAACCTGCCAGAGAACCAATTGGGCCTCTGGATGGTGAGGGAGGAAAAGGGGAGGTTAAGGAGGACTTGGACATTGCAGAGAAATTGAACGAGTTCTTTGCGTCTGTCTTCACGACAGAGGACCTTGAGCGGATTCCGCTGCCTGAGCCGCCCCTCTTGACTAAAGAATTAAATCAAATACAGGTTAAAAGAGAGGAGGTTTTAGGACTAATTGATAAATTGAGGATTAACAAGTCACCGGGCCCAGATGGCATCCACCCAAGGGTTATTAGGGAACTGAGAAATGAAATTGCAGATCTCTTAACGGTTATATGCAACTTGTCTCTTAAAACGGCCACAGTGCCGGAGGACTGGAGGATAGCAGATGTCACACCAATTTTCAAAAAAGGAAGGAGGGGGGACCCAGGAAACTACAGGCCGGTTAGCCTTACATCTGTCCCAGGGAAGATGGTGGAAGGCCTCATCCAAGAGAAAATCTTAAAACACATAAAAGAACAAACCTTGCTGAGAGAAAATCAGCATGGCTTCTGTAAGGGTAAATCTTGTCTTACAAACCTTTTAGAATTTTTTGAAAAGGTCAACAGGCACGTGGATTTGGGTGAACCGGTGGATATAGTCTATCTGGATTTTCAAAAGGCTTTTGACACCGTCTCTCACCAAAGGCTGCTGAGAAAATTGCATAGTCAGGGGATAAGAGGGCAGGTCCTCTTATGGATTGAGAACTGGTTGAGATCCCGGAAACAAAGAGTAGGTGTCAATGGGAAATTTTCACAATGGAGAGAGGTGAAAAGCAGTGTGCCCCAGGGATCTGTCCTGGGACCTGTGCTTTTCAATCTGTTCATAAATGACCTGGAGACAGGGATAAACAGTGAGGTGGCCAAGTTTGCAGATGACACAAAACTTTTCCATGTGGTAAAAACCAGAGAAGATTGTGAAGAGCTCCAGAAGGATCTCTCCAAACTGGGGGAGTGGGCTGAGAAATGGCAAATGTGTTTTAATGTAACCAAATGTAAAGTAATGCATATTGGGGCAAAAAATCCAAACTTCATCTATCAACTCATGGGCTCTGAGTTATCCGTGACGGATCAGGAAAGAGATCTTGGTGTGTTGGTGGACAGCTCCATGAAGGTGTCTCCCCAATGTGTGGCAGCAGTGAAGAAGGCCAATTCCATGCTAGGGATTATCAAAAAGGGGATTGAAAATAAAACAGCCAACATTATAATGCCGTTATATAAAACAATAGTAAGGCCCCACCTGGAGTATTGTGTACAATTCTGGTCACCGCATCTCAAGAAAGACATAGTGGAACTGGAAAAGGTGCAGAAGAGAGCGACTAAAATGATTACTGGGCTGGGGCACCTCCCTTATGAAGAAAGGCTAAAACAATTGGGCCTCTTTAGTCTGGAAAAAAGGCGCTTGAGGGGGGATATGATTGAGACATACAAAATAATGCAGGGTATGAGTAAAGTGGATAGAGGGAAGCTCTTCTCCCTCTCTCAAAATACCAGAACTAGGGGACATACACTCAAATTGAGTGCTGGGAGAGTAAGAACTGACAAAAGAAAATATTTTTTCACCCAGCGTGTTGTAAGTCTATGGAACTCCCTGCCACAGGATGTGGTGATGGCATCTGGCCTGGATGCCTTCAAAAGGGGATTGGACAGATTCCTAGAGGAAAAGTCCATCACGGGTTACAAACCATGATGGAGATGTGTAATCTCTAGGCTTTAAACCAGGGTACTTCAAGGGCCAGATGCAGGGGAGTGGTATCAGGAGACAGATATCTAGTCTCATGCGCTCCCAAACGCATCTGGTGGGGCCGCTGTGAGATACAGGAAGCTGGACTAGATGGGCCTTTGGCCTGATCCAGCATGGCTCTTCTTATGTTCTTATGTTCTTATGTATGCTTTTGGAAGCGCATGAGACTAGATATCTGTCTCCTGATACCACTCCCCTGCATCTGGCCCTTGAAGTACCCTGGTTTTAAGCCTGGAGATTACACATCTCCATCATGGTTTGTAACCCTTGATGGACTTTTCCTCCAGGAATCTGTCCAATCCCCTTTTGAAGGCATCCAAGCCAGATGCCATCACCACCTCCTGTGGCAGGGAGTTCCATAGACTAACAACGCGCTGGGTGAAAAAATATTTTCTTTTGTCTGTTCTTACTCTCCCAGCCCTCAATTTGAGTGCATGTCCCCTAGTTCTGGTATTTTGGGAGAGGGAGAAGAGCTTCCATCTATCCACTTTACTCATGCCCTGCATTATTTTGTACGTCTCAATCATATCCCCCCTCAGGCGCCTTTTTCCAGACTAAAGAGCCCCAAATGTTTTAGCCTTTCTTCATAAGGGAGGTGCCCCAGCCCAGTAATCATTTTGTTCGCTCTCTTCTGCACCTTTTCCAGTTCCACTATGTCTTTCTTGAGATGCGATGACCAGAATTGTACACAATACTCCAGATGCGGCCTTACTATTGTTTTGTATAATGGCATTATAATGTTGGCTGTTTTATTTTCAATCCCCTTTTTGATAATCCCTAGCATGGAATTGGCCTTCTTCACTGCTGCCACACATTGGGTAGACACCTTCATGGAGCTGTCCACCAACACACCAAGATCTCTTTCCTGATCTGTCACGGATAACTCAGAGCCCATGAGTTGATAGATAAAGTTTTGATTTTTCGCCCCAATATGCATTACTTTACATTTGGCTACATTAAAACGCATTTGCCATTTCGTAGCCCATTCCCCCAGTTTGGTGAGATCCTTCTGGAGCTCTTCACAATCTTCTCTGGTTTTTACCACACGGAAAAGTTTTGTGTCATCTGCAAACTTGGCCACCTCACTGCTTATCCCTGTCTCCAGGTCATTTATGAACAGATTGAAAAGCACCGGTCCCAGGACAGAGCCCTGGGGCACACCGCTTTTCACCTCTCTCCATTGTGAAAATTTCCCATTGACACCTACTCTTTGTTTCCTGGATCTCAACCAGTTCTCAATCCATAAGAGGACCTGCCCTCTTATCCCCTGACTGTGCAATTTTCTCAGCAGCCTCTGGTGAGGGACTGTGTCAAAGGCCTTTTGAAAATCCAGATAGACTATATCCACCGGTTCA
This sequence comes from Phrynocephalus guinanensis, assembly GCA_037367245.1. Taxonomy (NCBI): domain Eukaryota; kingdom Metazoa; phylum Chordata; class Lepidosauria; order Squamata; family Agamidae; genus Phrynocephalus; species Phrynocephalus guinanensis. The sequence continues at coordinate 123,608,810 of CM074737.1, read as the reverse complement.
CCCAAATCTACATGCCTGCTGACCTTTTCAAAAAATTCTACAAGATTTGTCAGACAAGACTTACCCTTGCAGAAGCCATGCTGATTTTCTCTCAGCAAAGTTTGTTCTTCTATGTGTTTTAAGATTTTCTCTTGGATGAGGCTTTCCACCATCTTCCCTGGGACAGATGTGAGGCTAACTGGCCTGTAGTTTCCCAGGTCCCCCCCTCCTTCCTTTTTTAAAAATTGGTGTGACATCTGCTATCCTCCAGTCCCCCGGCACTGTGGCCATTTTAAGAGACAAGTTGCATATTACCGTTAAGAGATCTGCAATTTCATTTCTCAGTTCCCTAATAACCCTTGGGTGGATGCCATCTGGGCCCGGGGACTTGTTAATCTTCAATTTATCAATTAGTCCTAAAACATCTTCTCTTTTAACCTGTATTTGATTTAATTCTTTAGTCAAGAGCGGCCGTTCAGGCAGCGGAATCTGCTCAAGGTCTTCTGTCGTGAAGACAAATGCAAAGAACTCATTTAATTTCTCTGCAATTTCCAAGTCCTCCTTAATCTCCCCTTTTCCTCCCTCACCATCCAGAGGGCCAACTGGTTTTCTGGCAGGTTTTCTACTTCTAAAATATTTAAAGAAGCTTTTATTATTACCCTTTATATTGCTAGCCATGCGTTCCTCAAAATCTTTCTTTGCCTCTCTTATCATCTTCTTACATTTCTTTTGCCAGAGTTTGTGTTCCTTTTTATTTTCCTCATTTGGGGAGGATTTCCATTTACAGAAAGACCTCTCCTTGCGCTTTAGAGCCTCTCTAACTCCACTTGTTAACCATGCCGGTGCCCTCTTGGACTTAAATGAGCTCTTCTTTCTTTGTGGTATGCACTTGTGCTGGGCCTCTGTTACCGTTGTTTTAAACAGGTTCCATGCACTCTGAAGAGATTGGATTCTTCCAACCTTCCCCTTCAATTTCTTTCTAACTAGTTTCCTCATCTGAGGGAAGTTTGCCCTTCGAAAATCAAGGATTTTTATGTCTGATTTGCTTGACACTCTTCCTCCAACATGCATGGCAAAGGAGATTGCAGCATGGTCACTGTTCCCCAGAGGCTCAGTGACATTCACATCCCTGACCAGATCCTGAGTATCAGACAGTATTAGATCCAGAGTTGCCTGTTGTCGGGTGGGCTCCATGACAAGTTGCTCTAAGGCACAGTCATTCAACAAGTCGAGAAACCCAGTTTCTCTTTCTTGCCCGGAGCTCGCATTGGCCCAGTCGATGTGGGGATAATTGAAGTCCCCCACGATTACTATCCTGTGCTTCTGACACACCTCCATGATTTGTCTCCTCATTTCAAGGTCCCCCTCAAGTTTTTGATCTGGTGGGCGATAGCATACCCCAACTATCACATCACTCCTTGGACCTGGTAGTTTAACCCACAGTGATTCTATGGTGGAGTCAGACCCTCTGTCAATCTCCATTCTGCTGGATTTTACCCCTTCTTTAACGTAGATGGCCACTCCCCCTCCAACCCGCCCCTCTCTATCCCTTCTATAGAGTTTATAGCCTGGGATTGCTGTATCCCACTGGTTCTCTGCATTCCACCAGGTTTCTGTTATGGCTATTATATCAATGTTATCCCTAGCTGCCAAATGTTCGAGTTCTCCCATTTTTGGTCGGAGGCTTCGAGCATTGGCGTAGAAGCACCTGTACAGTGGATTCTGCAACAACAGCTGCTGCTTTGTTCTGCTTCCCCCACAGCTATTATTTTCAGTAGATGAACTAACACATTCCATTATTCTCCCAGTACTAATACCTGCTATGTCATCTCTATGTGATTCTCTACCCTTTCCAACCTCATTCCCTGTGGATGAGGTGTTCCGAGCCGGATGCCACACAGCTCCTGTCGGCTTTCCCCCAGTTATCAGTTTAAAAGCTGCTCTGCAGCCTTTTTGAGGTTGAGTGCCAGCAATCTGGTCCCATCATGATTCAAGTGCAACCCATCCCTCCTGAACAGGTTTGGCTTGTCCCAAAATGTTCTCCAGTTCCTGACAAATCTAAAGCCCTCCTCTCGACACCATCGCCTCATCCACGCATTGAGGTTTCTGAGCTCTGCCTGCCTGGCAGGTCCTGCACGAGGAACAGGTAGCACTTCTGAAAATGCTACCTTGGAAGTCCTGGACTTCAATCTTCTTCCTAACAACCTGAACTTGGCTTCCAAGACTGACTGCTTGCCCTTCCCAACATCATTGGTACCAACATGTACCATGACCACTGGCTCCTTCCCGGTTCTCTCTAACAAGCTATCTAGATTTCTCGTGATGTCTGCAACCTTTGCACCTGGCAGGCAAGTGACCATACGGTTATCATGCTCGTCACAAATCCATCCCTCTGTATTTCTAATGATAGAATCCCCTAGTACAAGAAGCTTCTCTCCTGCAGCCTGCTCATCTACATGTACCTGATCTTGTATCTCATCAATAGTGATGAGGGAGAGATCCTCCGGTGAAACCAAATCTTCCTCTGTGTGTGCCTCATGAGGTGTGCTGAGGGAAAGAGCCTCAAATTGATTGTGCAATATGAGACTCTCTGAGCGATCCCTTGGCCTTCTACTCCTTTGAGTCACATTCCTCCACACATCTACCTCCTGGGTTGGGGAAGTGATTACATCCTCAAAAGTGTGCTCTGTCTCTTCTTGGACCTGGATAGTCTGTTCAGCTCTGTCCAAGAACCGCTCAAGCTCCTTAATATGTTGCTGGTTCGATATGCGGGCCTCTAGCTCCTGGACCTTCTCTTCTAATAGTGCAACCAGCTTGCACTTGCAGCAAGTGTAGTTCTCTGTGCGTTTTGTCAAGATGACAAACATGGCACAAGTGTTACAGGTAACTACAGCTGCTCCCTCAGACTCCATTTTAATGAGTGCAGTATTCTGGGCCTTGAATATTTTTAGTGTTACTAGCTACTACTCTAGAAATAATAATCTAGTACCAATGTTCCTCTTTTTAAGTGAAAAACAGGTCAAACAGCCCTAGCTGAACTGTGCAAACCCAGAAACTTACCAGTGCTGTCTTCTTTTTCTCTCTCTCAGCAGTAGCTCTGCTTGGATTCACACCCAGGCTCAAATGCTGAGGCTCAAATGCTTCTTCAGGGGGAAAACACTTAGTGTAACTCCACCCCCAAGCTCAGTGGAAGGCTTAGTCTGGCACCAGCCCTGCTTCCTAGCAACTTCCTTTGTTTAGCTGATTAATGGCTCTTTGTATTTAAATGAGCAGTTAAGGTTAGCAGAGGCAGAGGTAAAACACAGGTCAAACAGCCCTAGCTGAACTGTGCAAACCCAGAAACTTTCCAGTGCTGTCTTTTTCTGTCTCTCAGCAGTAGCTCTGCTTGGATTCACACCCAGGCTCAAATGCTGAGGCTCAAATGCTTCTTCAGGGGGAAAACACTTAGTGTAACTCCACCCCCAAGCTCAGTGGAAGGCTTAGCCTGGCACCAGCCCTGCTTCCTAGCAACTTCCTTTGTTTAGCTGATTAATGGCTCTTTGTATTTAAATGAGCAGTTAAGGTTAGCAGAGGCAGAGGTAAAACACAGGTCAAACAGCCCTAGCTGAACTGTGCAAACCCAGAAACTTTCCAGTGCTGTCTTTTTCTGTCTCTCAGCAGTAGCTCTGCTTGGATTCACACCCAGGCTCAAATGCTGAGGCTCAAATGCTTCTTCAGGGGGAAAACACTTAGTGTAACTCCACCCCCAAGCTCAGTGGAAGGCTTAGTCTGGCACCAGCCCTGCTTCCTAGTAACTTCCTTTGTTTAGCTGATTAATGGCTCTTTGTATTTAAATGAGCAGTTAAGGTTAGCAGAGGCAGAGGTAAAACACAGGTCAAACAGCCCTAGCTGAACTGTGCAAACCCAGAAACTTACCAGTGCTGACTTCTTTTTCTCTCTCTCAGCAGTAGCTCTGCTTGGATTCACACCCAGAAAGCTTGGGGGGGTGAGCTAAGCCTAGCTAGACCACAGAGCCGTCCCATTTAGTCCTTTCTCCCAGCTTAGCCATATTTAAGTGTCTTTAGCGTATCTGTCTGTCAGGTAGAACTCCCAGAATGGAGACTGAGATTTATAGTCCAGAAAAAATCTAAAATTATCGTCCCTAGCATTTTCCTTTGCTCTCCAACTCAGTGCCCATGAAAAATATACCCTTCTTCGCTTGCTGCTCCAAGCCAGTGCGTAAGCTTGGACAAAGGAGAAAGGAGAAAGGACCAAGTTACCACGGTCAGTTCTGGATGTTTCATGACAAAATCAAAATGGAGTTGCATGAATCTGGGGATGAAGAGCAAGGGAATGAGGTTGAAAGATAGGTTGAGCAGGATGCGCTGTTGTTTAATTGTGTGGTAAGAAAACTGCAATGCACCACCTTACAGCTGAAAGACCGCATTGGTAAGCAAATATCTGCAGCAAAGGGAAGATAGTCTTTTACTGATCTTCTGGTCAGACTTTATCTCAGTTAAAGGAAGGTCGATTCTGTCTTTATTTGGGCACTAGTTGGTGGCTTACAACAAATGTCCAAAGATCCAGTAGATGCTGGTGGCTCCGATGACAGTGAATGTCTTTGCTGATTTCAAAACTTGGGGCAGTCCTCCTCCAAATGTTACACATGCTGTGCCAATGCCAATGCAACTAGGTAAGATAATGGTTTCTGTCCTTCTGCTCCCAGATAACCGTGTACTAAAACTCCCAGAAGCCTTCACCACTATGTATGCTGGCCAGGATTTCTAGGGGTTGCAGTCAAAGAACATTTGGAGATTCAAGCTTGGGAACTATTGCAGTAAGAAGATCTGAAATTCATTACCTCGGAGATCCACTTAGGCTGCTATCTGACCTGGGGAAGATCCTGATCTTCTGAAAGTCCAGCTTTTCCTCTTCCTCCCATCACATGACTGAATATGTGGGATAGCAGTTCCCACGTACAAAGGTGTTTTTATTTTTAAAAGCGCAGTTCAGCCCCATGGCCAGCAGGTGGCGTTAGGATTTTAAAAAGGACCAGCTGGCTGGCGGAAATTAAAACAAAGAGCACCTGATCCAGCTTCCTGGTGCTCGGAGGGTGGGGGGAAATTAAAAAATAAATAAATAAAAGCGCTGATCGGCCCCAGGAACAGCCAGTCGCGCTATGAGGGGAAAAAAGAAAAGAAAGAAAACCGGATCATCTATGCGGTCCCACAATGTCTGCTTCTTTAAAAGGTGGATTTTTTAAGCAAGGCAAAAAATTCCCTACCTCTCTGGTAAGTCTTGGAAACCTCGCTTAAGGGAGTTTTCTTTTTTCTTTTTTCAAAAAGCCCAGTGGCTGTGGGGATAGCATTTTTGGACACGGTTTATCTACAAATTTAATCTGCATTTAAAGGGACGTGGGATAGGGGCCTGAAAGACTTTTGCATTCTCCATTCTATGTTCTAGACTCAAGTAAGCAAGGAAAGAGTATGGTCCAGCTCGATTCCAGATAACAGAAGGAAACATTATTCATGAACATCATGCTGGATGTCTTTGGTTGTATTTGATATAATGAGCATTTGCAGGGACACAGGACAAGGGACAGGATCCATTCATGATCCCCCCCCCTACATGCTGGACACACAACAATGAGCTCAAGTTACAGGAAGCCAGATTTCGGCTGAATATCAGAAAAAACCTCCAGAATGTTAGAGGAGTACAGCAATGGAACCAATTTCCCTGAGAGATGGTGAGTGCTCCCAACACTGGAGGCATTCAGGAGAAATGTAGACAATCTCCTGGCATATATTCTTTGATCTGTATTCCTGCCTTGAGCAGGGAGTTGGACTTGATGGTGCCGTGGTTCAGTGCCCGTACTGCAGGTAAAACTGTGCTCACAATCCCAGGTAGCAGGCTCAAGGTTCACTCAGCCTTCCATCCTTCCAAGGTCAGTAAAATGAGGACCCAGCTTTCCGGGGGGGGGGGCGCAATGTGTAGCCTGCATATTGTAATTAAAAACTGTAAAGCAGACCACTTTGCTTTGCTTTGCTTTGCTTTATAGGCCCCTTCCAACTCCATTATTCTATGATTCAATAATTAGAAAGACGGAATAAATCCCCATCATAACAGCAGGTAAGAGAGATGCTAACAGTGCTTCACAACTACGGGCAGAACTAATAAGGCTTCTTAGAAGATAAAACAATGCTGGTGTTGACACCGCAGCAGGGAAGTCCACCTAATTATAAAGAATAAATCAGGAGCTTAACTTTGAACTGCCTGGTTATGAAATAAAATAAAAAAGACATATATAACTAGTGAATCTGAAATGCTTTGTATTGAGGTATGTATGGTTGGCATTCTACTGCTTAGTGTTATGATGTAAGACCTTGGACTTAAAACCGATGGGACAGTGAAAATGCTCTGGGGTTTAGCCTGAATTTTAAAGGAGTTGCTCAAGGCACAAAGCACAGCTTGGAAAGAAGGTTTAGGTTTTGAATTGATGCTTCCTTTAAAGTTCAGACTAAAACCCTATGAGAGGGCAGGGGGTAGCCTAGGGCAAGGGTGGACTGTAGCATCTTCTATAGGCACCCGACGAGATAGAGGAAGCGTCCCATATCAACCCACATGGTTGCCGTTGCTGGACTTCAGCTTCAGGGCTTACTCCTGCTGTGCCCAAGAGAGGCAGAGGAGACAAATGGTGAAACACCTGGGGAAGAGCTGAAAAGAGAAAGGTTCTATAGCTGGTGCAGTAGAATGTATCAAGGAAAGAAAGAATGGCATCAAGCAAGAAATGGAAAAGGGTGGCCCAATGCCCCAGTCCAAGTGCCCAAACTGTGATTCAAAACCCACTAATTTTATGCAAAATGCCAATACAGCCATTTAACCTGAATACAGGTGGCTGTGAAGGGACAATGTTGGGTACCCACAGAAAGGGCACTGAGTGCCACCTTTGGCACCCATGCCATAGGTTCATCAACACTGACCTAGAGGACCCCTGTGTACCTTAAATGTGCACTCATGCTTCTGGAGCTCCCTCAACTGTCTGGAGGTGGATCCAGAAACTAATCCCTGGAAGTTCTGCCTCAGTTGGGATCAGGGATTCCTGGACCACTCTGAGCTTGAGGAACCATGCGGTCCAGAAGAAGTCAAGGAGGCGGCAGTAATCCGGCGCCGTGGCTGATGCTGGCACCTTTTCTCCTGCTGGGCTTTGAATATTGGTTAAATTCCTCTGGCTGTGCAGTAGAAGTGTGGGAGATTCACAGGGGCAGAATTAGCTTCAAGGTTTCCAGTTTAGTCTACCCTTTTTACTCCTCACCTGACACTTACAGACTCACTAACTCACTCTGAGTCATTATTGGGAGAAGGAATAAAAAGGTTTCATTACTCACAACTGTACATCTTAGACAGCAAAGATAGCAAACATGACCATTTGAAGCGACAGGCTTCAGCAGATTAGCTTGGCTTCAACTAGGGATGGGCAAGAAACGGAAAAATTATGTTTCGTTTCATTTTGTTTCATCCCCACATTTTTTCATTTTGTTTCATATGAATTATTTGCAAAAAATTGTATGAAATGAAACACTAATGAAATGGTTTGGGGGGAGGGTTCTGGAAAGTGGCTGCAGAAGCTGCCAAGACCCCTTCCCCCATCCTAGAGCCGATCAGCTGGCAGCTGGGGCTTGGGGAGGGGGAAATGTTTTTTTTTAAAAGCCCAGGGCTTTTAAAAAAATCATTTTCCTTTCCCCAAGCCCGCGTGTGCGGTTAGAAATGGTTCCTTTCAACAACAACAACAAAAACACCATTTTGTTTTTTCCGTAACAAAATGCTGCTTCCTCATTTCATTTTGTCTCATTTTGTTATGTAATGACACAACAAAACAACATTTTGTATGTTGTTTCAGCCCATCCCTACTTCAGCCGACTCCAACAAACAAAGGAGAAGGGAGATGCAGAGTGGAGAGAGGTGTGGCTCTATTTGAAATTAGAGGCAGGAGGGAACTCTTGGTTGTTGCTGAATGGATTGGCACTCATCCCAGCCCAGGAAGGTCCCTCCCAGACACACCTTCCCCAGGCAGCATGCAAGGTTGTTAAAAAAAAGCTACAACACTGGCAGAGACAGTGACAGTTCAGATGGCTCCAGCAACCTGCAGGCCTAGAAGAAACTGTGAATCAAAGCTGGGGAGCCTGGGAGGGCTAAGTAAACAACTCCTGGGGAGGAGGACTGTGTGTGTGTGTGGGGGGGGGTACTGTGACTGAGGACCCCAATCTTCCAGGGTTGATGTTTGCATGAAAAGCTTGCACATAAAGAGAACCTCTGCTTCTGGGTTTAAAAGCAAGTTGAGAAAAGCTTACGAATGCACTCCAGTGGTGTAAACTTAAGTATTGAAAATTAATTTCTATCATTCATCATTAAAGATCTCTCATGCATACCCAGTAACACACATTTCAAAGCTTTTGGGAAAGGGCCAGAGAACTTGCTTCCTAACTTCCTTGCTTTGTACTGTGTCTAAACTGATAAAGAAAAAGGAAGTACTTTTCAAGTGTCTTCTGCAAGAGCTTGCACAAGGTCTAAGGTCTCAAGTAATGAGAATTTGCTTCACATACTCTACTTGCTTGCTTAAGGTGGTCATCCAAAATGCTTGACAAGTAGATAGTATGCAAGTACTGTATCTTGAGTAAGCAAGGTGAAACAATTTTAAATGTTCCAATTTCATGTGAAATGAAGAAGTTTCTACATGTCGTGCTTGTACAGAGTTGTGTGCATGTGTCTTAAGGAAACACTTATGTGTCTTTACATGTCTGACAAAGTATAAAGGTGTTCTGTTTTACCTTAGAAAGTGTCCTTCTCTCTTAGAGAAGCACCATCAATGCATTGATTCAATTATTGCAATAAAAAAGCCCTAATTCTTAAAAGGACTTGATGTTCCAATGCTCTGTTTGTCTTTATGGTAATTTGCCAGTCTCATTGCAGTAAAATTACTGTTTGTGGGATGACAGTGAGAATGTCTTCCAGGTTATTCATTATGATATTCTTGACCAAAATTGCAGCCACCTAAAAAATTCCTTTTTGCAGGCCAAGTTTATAGATTTCCCATGTGTACCCATTTATGATGCTGCCAGGGTGCAACATGGAGGTGCTCTTTGTCTTTTCACCCTGCCTATTTGTACATTGTTCTTCCTATGAGGTAACCTCTCACAAGCTCACCAAGTGTTTGTGACAGGGACACATTCAGTATTTTTGGAGCTCAGGCCAAGGACCTGGTTTCTTTGCCAAGCCTAAGTGGACCAGCGCTCATGGTGACCCAGCTGGCGGCTTCTTCCAGAAGAAGGATGCTATTTGGCATCGGGCACCATGGCGTTTAGCAAAAGAGACGAAGCGGCACGTCTGGGTGGCATGTTGGTTTTGGCTGAGAACCTTTCCAAGGGATTGCGTCGGAAGCAACACTCCATAAAGAGCCCTTTGTGTACTCTCTGGGCCACTGTGCAGAGCCTAGAAACAGCCTCTCTCGCTGCAACCGGCTGAAAGGAAGAGGTAAACTCACACACAGTTTGGAAGATGGCTTCAGCCAGAGGCAATGTTGCATGAAGCATATGGCTGCTGGAGAAAGTAAAACAGCTCCCTCTCCTTTGGCCAAGCGGAGGATGCAAATACATTATTTCAGGGTTTCTTAGCTGCTCTGCCTCCTTCAAAAACAGATTGGTTTGGCTTCCTCCCTCATCCAGGCTGATTAATGCCTGTAATTATTATCATGGGAGGAGGGTTGACCCCCGGAAATCTAGGGCTCTTCTGAACCAGACAATTGTACTCCTTTAATTGCCCATCAGTTAAACTGCTGGAGAACTTAGTGGTTTCGGTATTTAGCTGTAGAGAAGGAGGTTGGAAGTTCAATTTCTCGCTCGGCTTCCAGGGAGAACAGCCAGCCTGTGTGGCCCCTGGATAAGCTGCACAGTTGTCCCAAGGAGACCCCAGTAGAAGGGAATAATAAAAACCCCTTCTGAGTACTCTATACTTAGGAAAGCCTGGGAAGGGTCACCATAAGTCAGGATTGACTTTACAGCACATGATCATTATTCATTTCCCATCAAACTTGGATGATTGATGTTAACTGCCCAGAGTCCCTACTGGGAAAATGGCCAGTCTAGAAATGCAATGAATGAATGAATGAATGAATGAATGAATGAATGAATGAATGAATGAATGGGCAACATTGATTGATTGATTGTATTTTTACCCTGCCTTTCTCCTTGGAAAAGGAAACAAGGTGGCTTACAGTAACGAGGGACAATATACAGTCTAGTACAATTAAGAAATATTCAAGTTTCAGAACAGGGAATGGAGTGGTATCTTACAGCATTAGAAGACAACATTAAAGAGAACGTGAGCAGTTAAGAACAGAGTATTAATACTGTGCAATCATGTACGGTAGACCATCTAAAAGTTATGATTGATGGGAACTAGGGATGGGCACCAAACGAAAACTGAAACACTGATTCATCGGTTCATTATGTAATGAAACGAAACAAAATGAAATGGGAAAGCAGCATTTTGTTAGTAATGAAATGAACTGGCGATTTTTTATTTAAAACAAACCAATTTGTTTCTCTGTAAAACGGTTCCCCTGGGTACTAGAGGCACAAATTTGTTATGTGCTTGAAAATAGTGATCCCAGACAGCTAGCAGTGTGGAAATTACGGTTCCTCAGGCTCTCCTCTTTAAGCACCCCAGTTTGGAGAGTTTTGGGGCACAGGGGGGCCTAGTTATTCAACTCCAAAGGGGGTGCCCATAGGAAAAATCATTTGTAAATCAAAAGTATTTGAATACTGATCCCAGGCATCTAGCAGCATGGAAATGGCAGGGGAGCTGCCTCAAGCTCTCCCCTGTAACCCCTTGAAATTTGGAAAGTTTTGGGTTTCAGAGAACGGAGTTATTAAGCTCCAAAGGGGCTGCAGGGTGTACTTAATTGAAGGAGTGTGGATTGGCATGCTGAGGGGAAGCTGTAAATTAACCCTATAATTAGTAAAGCACGTTGGACACACTCCTTCCATTAAGCATCCCTGCACCTCCTATGGATCTTAATAACTCAGTTCCCTGAAACCTAAAACTTTTCAAATTTCAAGGGGTTCCCTAAAATCGCTTGGGGAAGCTAAGCCTGCCATTCGCATGCCTGGGATTACTATTGCCAAGAGACATGTGGTGGTTTCTGATCACATCATCCAGCTGTATGAGACGAAAGTCACCCATTAATACAGGACAGCCAGAGGGCATTTTATTTACTGGGTCTAGATCAGTAGCGGCTTCCAAGGTAGCCCATACCTGTTCAATTTTGCCTGCAAATGTGTTTGTGCAAATTTCTTTGCAGCGAGATACAGAGTGCTCAGTGTCATCCACCTGTGGGTCAGCATGTAGAAGACTTTTGACTATTTGGAAAAGCTCCACTGTGCATTTTGTGCTGAATCAATGGTGGCAGAGAAAAATGATTTCTTTGCTGCCTCCACTGCCTTGGAGTAAGCCTTCCAAAGGCCCTTCAATGTTTCTTTATCTGTTTCAATCTGGGTTTTCTGCCAATGCCTTTCATCTCTATGGGCTACCCGTTTCAATTTTGCCAGCTTCCCAATAAACCAAGCAGCCAATTTGGGTCTATTTTGAGGATGGAGATGCTTAGGAGCAATCCGGTCAATGGCTTTGCTCAATTCCTCATTCCAGAGATCAACCAAAGTTTCAATAGAATTACTCATCAGAGAGGTAGGAAACTCCCAAAGGGTGGTTACAAAACCATCTGCATTCATCGACCTTCTGGGACGTATTGTTTTTGTCTGATTCCCCTCTCTGCCCGGTTACAGAGAGGCTAAAGTGCACCATATAGTGGTCTGTTCATGACAATGGGACTCTAGAAAATTCCTTTACCCCAAGGATCCTAATAGCCATAGCAGGGCAGAAGACCAAGTCTAAGGTGTGGCCTGCAGGATGGGTTGGGCCAGACACTATTTGGGCCAGACCCATTGTTGACATGGAGGTCATGAAGTCTTCGGACACCCCTGACAGAGCTGCCTCAGCATGGATGTTAATGTCCCCCAATACAATGAGCTGACAGGACTCCAACACCACCCTTGTTATCAGTTCAGTAAGCTTAGGTTGAGAAATTGTGCCACGGGGAGGGCGATACACCAAGAGAATTCCTATTTTGTCTCTGGCTCCTACTTTCAGGAATGTACCTTCAAAACCATGGAATTGGGAAATGTGCATGTAGCAAGCGGGATGGAGTTGCGATAGACTATTGCCACTCCACCCCCACCCCCTGGTCTTGCCTGTTGTTCCCAGGGCTGGCGCTAGGTGTTTTTGCGCCCTAGGCGAGGGGCGGGGGGAGGGTGGGGCGGCAGGGAGGCGGCGGATGGCGGGGGACGGCGATGGGCACGGGGGTGGGCAGCAATGGGCGCAGGGGGCGGCGGCGGTGGCCAGCGGTGGGAGGGTGGGCGGGGGGACAGCCGGCTGGCCAGCGCCCCCTCTCCATTTTGGCGCCCTAGGCAACTGCCTAGTTCGCCTTAATGGACGCGCCGGCCCTGGTTGTTCCACACAGAAACCTGGAGGGCAGAGTTGAGTGAGGTTGACACCCTCAGACTCATCCAGCCAAGTCTCTGTGATGCAAGTGAGATCAGCATGTTCGTGCAGGATCAGGTCTTCAATGATTGTTGATTTCCCATTCACTGATCTAGCATTTGCCAGCAAAATTTTCATTTCAGGGGACTTGTCATCAAGTTTTTCAGAGCAATTTAAATTTGTAGATACCTTGGGAGTTACCAATACCCTGTAGTCCTTCCTTCTTATGTAGTGCTGAGGGAGCTTATGATGGCCATGCCTTCCCTTACCCAGAACAGTAACAATAGGTTTTCCCTTATTGTCTTGCATATTCTCTTTTACCTAGGTGTTTGAGTAATGTCTGTAGCATTAATTGCAGCGCAAAGTGCAGTGCAAAGTGCACACTTAGTGCTGCACTTTGAACACACATGTGGCGCTGCCTCTGAAAGGCCCCAGAGTCTTTATGGTTTCAAATACCTGTAAACAGAGGCGGGTGGGATGAGAGGATGGCCCTGCTTTCTGGTCTTCAGCTGGCTGCAATAAATAGAAGTTTGCACTAGGGATGGGCACGAAACGGAAAAACTGTGTTTTGTTTCATTCAGTTTTGTCCCTCTTCATTTCATTTTGTTTTTTTTTTATATGAATTTTTGAAAAAAAATGTATGAAATGAAACAGTAATGAAATGATGTGTTGCTTTACTCACCTAGGCCAGCCTGCTCACCCTCTCTGGCTGGCTGGTGGGGCTCTGGCAGCAGGCTTAGGCTAACCTGCCGGACCCACTAGCTCTCTCCAGGTAGATCACAGGTCTCCATTGGCAGTGGCTTCGGTGGCAGTTTCAGCGGTGGCGGCTCTGGCGGCTTCAGTGGCCGTGGCTTCGGCGGCAACTTGCCCTCTCTGGTCAGCTGGCGGAGCTCTGGTGGCGGTGGTTTTTCGGTAGTGGCTTTGGTGGTGGTGGTTTTGGGTGGAGGCTCTGGCAGCAGCTCTGGCAGCAGGCCTAGGCCAGGGCTCTGGTAGAGGCAGCTTGGGCAGCAGCTTCAGCGGTGGTGGCTCCGGCGGTGGCAGCTTTGGCGGATGACTAAGAATCTTCACAGACATATTGCTCTGACAGAGGTTTTCACAGATGTGAAGCAGATCATCAAAAAGATAAACCGACGATAAGAACAGGGGTTAATTAAAAATGACAAAAATATTTCAGTGCTGGCTGCAACCTCCTTTTTGAGAATTGCTGGATCACTTTAGAGCTTTAGCCACCTGGCTGTAGAGCCAAAAGAAGGGAGTTCAATTCCCCACGGTGCTTCCTTCATAATGGCTGGACTTAGTGATTCATAGCAGTCAAAGGTGTTTTTTTTTTTTTTTTGCAGCTCTGCTGTTGTTATTTTTAGGATCTGCGATTGCTTGCAATATTTCTTGACGTTGTTCCCAAAGTCCCAAGATGTTTTGATCACTAGATCTCTATATCTTGTCTTTTTTCCAGTTCTTTATCTTCAGCTCTAGCATCCCCTGTGGGAGGGGAGAATCATCATCATCATCATCATCATCATCATCATCATCATCATCATCATCATCATCATCATCATCATCATCATCAAATTTTTTATATTGGAGGGGAAAGTGCCGTTTCCCTGCAGTCTAAACAGATCCAGTTTATTCTGCCATATTCTTCCTGCATATGTTTAGAGCCAGACCCAGTTCTGTCAGGCAGATTGCATCAACAGCAACCCGTTAATCCGAGCAAATCAACGCTGTTGCTTGTATGAAGCCGCTTCTTGTTTCCTGGTCAAAGGTCTCCGTTACTTTCAGCACGGTCTGCTCTCAGTGACAGGTACAAAACCCGGTTTGCGGCAGGAGACTAGCAATTTGATCTTGCATCTCTGGGCAGCAGCTGTTGCCTTACAAAGGACATGAGCATTTGGGTACGCACATTGAGCACACGTTATCAGGACCATGGTTCTGCAGAATATGTCTCTCTCTCTCTCTCTGCCATGCTGTCCATCTCCTTGGTGGCAGTTTGCCATCCGAGAAAACTGCTAGTGCCAGATCAAATTCCCGGCTAAGCAGAATTCCTGTACCCAAACATGGAGTAATAAGGAGATTTAGCATCTGGTGAGAAAAAAGTGGCACAGCAGGAAGTATGGCCGCGGTCACACTAGAGTTCTCTGCGTATATAAATGTCATGCGTATGTTTTTTGGGGGCGGTCATGTGGTTTTAAATGTGCAGTTAGTGTCCTCTCTTCTGCGTCATATTTTCCTAATCTGGTTCCGTCTCTACCTGTCTACTTCACATTTCCCCCTTCTTTCCTACTCTATTTCCCAAGCCTCCATTGCCGAAAAAGGGGAACAACAGTTTTTACTGCGTATTTTCGGTGTCCTGTCGTGGTTTCATAAGCAAATAAGTAAGCGCTTTCGAGCGATGTTTCTAAATCCTGCCCTTGTCGGTGGCTATTGAAACTTCGCTGAAACTGCTAGTCTCATGCTCTCCTAGAGGCATCTGGCGGGGGCATTGTGAGATACAGGAAGATGGACTAGATGGGCCTTTGGCCTGATCCAGCATGGCTCTTCTTATGTTCTTATGTTCTTAATTTTATTTCCGATTGTATGGGAGCTGGGGAAAACTGATTTAAGGCTGCAAACTGGGCAGCTGGAGTAGAATGTCAAATCTCCTTGTAAAGAGTGCTTCCACTCCAGCCTTTTCTGATAGCAACTGCTTAATCCCACATTAACTTCAAAGATAACATGCTTAATTTCTCTAATGCTCACACAGTCTCTTCTCGGGGGATTAAAGCACTGCTGCTCCTCTTTGATTTCCTTCCACACAAGAGAAGTAGTAGGTCTCTTTTATTCCCTTATACTGAGTGAGAGGGGAAATATGTGAAATATTTGATACCCTCCCTTCTATTCCTCTAAATCCAGCCCCTGGCAGTGGCTATTGAAACTTCACTGAAACTGCTGTTCAAGGGGCGCGGTTGACCGGGGCTCGAATTTACTTCCCTTCGCGGTTAGGACGCGATCTTTTTCTGCGCAGTTTGCCGAAGGGAAACTACACAGAAAACGCTGGTATGACCGGGGCCAAAGGAAAGGGGTACAAAGAAGGCCCACTCTTCTGTTCTGGAAGGCCAGAGATTTTAGGAACAACATCGTTTGCTCAGACCACCGACTTGGTTTAGGGCAGTAGGCATATTTTACTTTTTAAAATGTATTGCCCTCCCTTCCTGGAAAAAAGATTTGAGACTGTCAAGAGTATCTGCTATTTAATCAACCAGCAGAAGCAATACTTAATGCATAAATTGTTAGAGCCAGAGTTTTCTTAAAACCAACAGCTATATTACAAATGTACAAAATATATCACAGCATCACAGAACTTCTACAAAGTTCAACAAAGCATAGAGGGAAAAGTCACCTTAGTACATTGATACAAAATTCAACAGCATAATAGGATAATAGCATGCAATACATAGACAAAATATATAACAGAGGAACAAAGTGGGTGCCTTTACTCACAGAAGGCCCAATGAACAGTGATTTACAAAGCATTTTTCCTCCAGGCATTTTTCCTCCTCTACACATGTCTGTCCAATTATAAATTACATTACATCATAGCTATTGCAACTTCTTGCATCAGCCAAAATTCATTATGTTAATTCTTTACACCTGTACTCCATTTGAAAAAAACTATACACTGAGTCACTGTGACTTTGCACTTTTTACAGATTCCATTTTAAATCAATTAAATACATATCAAATACATATAGAACATCCTGTCTAATACATACATTTCACTAACTAATATTTGTGGCTATGTGCAATCAAATCACCCCTGATCTATAGTGACCCTATGAATGAATAATCTCCTGCCCTCAACAACCCTGTCAGTGCTTGCAGACCTAACCCTTTGGCTTCTTTCAGGGAAAGAAAGAAAGAAAGAAAGAAAGAAAGAAAGAAAGAAAGAAAGAAAGAAAGAAAGAAAGAAAGAAAGAAAGAAAGAAAGAAAGAATTCTGTATTCTGGGAGTTGGAATTCCAAAAGTTACATTTCTAACACTCAGTCCCCTTGAGACAAAAAGGCCTTAAAGACCTGGCTTTTTTGTGAGGCGTTTGGCGATTGTTAAAGGTTTCTTTTGTCCTGCCATCTTGCCATCTACCCCCTTTTTATATAGTTTTACTGTGATGTACCAATTAATTGTTATTGTTTTTATTTTTGTTGTAAACTGTCCGGAGTTCCGCCGGAAGATGAGTATTAAATAAATAAATAAATAAATAAATAAATAAATAAATAAATAAATAACATCTAGCCAGTGGTTCCCTGGTGGTTATTCCATGCTTTCTGAGAGTGTTTAGCTGGGCAGTACTTCTGGAGGTCAAGGAGGGGGATCTCAGTCCCCTTGAGACAGCTGGCAATGAGAGGTAATGAGAAAAAGCATCCCTGCACCTTTTGGTTGCCACCATAAGACTCATGGTTCAGTTTCTTGAGTGCTCATGCTACTGGCTAGTTGTGGTGACCAAATGGAAAAGCCCATCTTTCAAACTGATACTGAAACCCTTCATCCTGCTGTATTTCAGAAGGGTTGGGCTTAACCAGAGACCTTTGGGTAGGAGCAACCTTGGGACTGTGCAGCTTACCCAAGGCCCCACAGGTTGACTGTTCTCCTAGGACAGTGTTTTTCAACCACTGTTCCGCGGCACACTAGTGTGCCGCGAGATGTTGCCTGGTGTGCCGTGGGAAAAATTGAAAAATTCTAAAGAAATTCAACCCAGGGCTTGCGGGCAGCCCACAGCCTGGAGGCGTTATAAATAGCCCCAGCCCAGAACAAACCACCAGGTGAGGGGAAGGGGAGGAGGGGCGCCCGGCTGCCCCACGAGCACCGTGGCAGGGCTGCGAGGAGGAGGGGATGGAGGAGGCCTCCGCCGGGCCTGGGCTGAGGAGGCGGGGGCGGGGGGGCTACTGGCACGGCTGGACGGCCGGCCGGCCGGCCTTTAGGGTCCGGGAGGGGAAGAGCCATCTCTGAGGGGCCCCGCGATGGGTTCCTTGAAGTCTTGCCCCTTTCTGTCTTGGGTCGCCCTCTTCTCTCTCTCTGTCTTTTCTTTCTCCCCCCCCCACCTCTCTCTTTCCATTCGTACCCTTTCCCCTCTTCATAGAAACATGATCATTTCTAGCCTGCATATGTGTATGTCTAGCAGCCTGCCTACTGTAATTAAAACTGTAAACCTCCCAGAGACTCCTTGAAGTGGTATGGGGCGGTATACAAGCAGAACACTTTCTGCCTTCTTTCCTTCCTGCCTTCCTTCATCCTCCTCCCCTCCTGTCGCTGGACTTGCTGAAGGCATCTGCCTTGGCCACAGTGTGGAGAGCAAGATGGGCTTTGGGTCTTATTTGTGTTCCTGGAGAGTCAGTGCCCCTTCTCAGGTCTCCACTGGACACAGAAGTCCATGCAGGGCAAAGTGTCTTTAAAAAAACAACACAGGTAAGTGGGAACTGGGTGCTAGAGAGCGGGCTGCCTCAATCTGTGGCCCCTCTGTCCTGCTTCTCCCTACACCAGCAATGGCGAACCTTTTAGAGACTGATATAGGCACAGAGTTAAATTTTTTAACATTTTCTAATGGTGGTGTGCCTCGTGATTTTTTTCATGAAACAAGTGTGCCTTTGCCCAAAAAAGGTTGAAAAACACTGTCCTAGGAGACCTAGTGGGGATTTGAACTTCCAACCTCTGGCTCCACAGCCAGAGACCTAAACCACTGAGCTATTATTTCCTCAAGCCTGCTGTGACTCCCTTCTTGTGTTGGATAGATCATGTCATTTTGTCTGGTTAAGCCCTCCTGCTTAAAAAAAAATCAATTTTCCACTAATGGAAAGGATTTCACACAGCTGTCACAATGTATTTGTTTCTGACAGTATGCCCGACTCGAGTTTGTTTCCAGTAATGTGGAAACAGGACAGTCCACCCTACGGTGCCCAATGCTAAAATACTAAACAAACCACAGTGATTTCTGCATCTCCCTGGCAACGAGAGGACAAAACAAAGGACCCAGGGTGCTCAGTGGGTGGGGCAGATCCCTCGTTTAATTGCAATCTTCTTGCGGTTTTAAATGTTCAAATAAAGAGGCAGCAATATATAAATGCAGGAAAAGGGTGCATTGAAAGCATCAATAACTCATATGGAAAAAGGTGAGTTGGTATCAAAAGAGCAGGGAAATGATAATGTTCCCCCTCAATCAAGTGCATGACCTTTCATGCACAACCTAAGTGTGCAGGTGATTGGAAGCCTTTGTGAATAAGGTCACTGGGCTATATATCTCCTTGCATCTGTTCCCTATGGCATTTGTGCTAGCTCACAAGAAATGCAAGGCATTGGGGAAGTATAGCATGTTGATTCCGTTTTCCCTTTCCCGTTTACTAATGCAGGGCATGAGTAAAGTGGATAGAGGGACACTCTTCTCCCTCTCACAGAATACCAGAACTAGGGGAGATCCACTCACATTGACGGTTGGGAGAGTAAGAACAGTGCAAAGAAAACATTTTTTTAACCCAGCGTGGTGTTAGTCTGTGGAACTCCCTGCCACAGGATGTGGTCATGGCATCTGGCCTGAATGCCTTCAGAAGGGGAATTGGACAGATTCCTGGAGAAGTCCATCACAGGTTACAAACCATGATGGAGACATGTGATATCCAGGCTTAAAACTGGGGTACTTCAAAGGCCAGATGCAGGGGAGTGGTATCAGGAGACAGATATCTAGTCTCATGTGAGATACAGGAAGGTGGACTAGATGGGCCTTTGGCCTGATCCAACATGGCTCTTCTTATGTTCTTGTGCTCTTATATTCCTTCCCTACTATTTATGCCAGTAGGGCTGGTTACATATGCACACATGGGTCAGCACACACACCGGATATTGGTTTTTCAATCATTAAGTTAGCACCTTGCTAGGGATTGATTAATTTATTGTATTTCTATCCCGCCCATGTGGCCACCAGGGTCTCTTAGGGCTTTAACCATGCATTAGAACCTCACTTGGGATTGATTGATTGACTGACTGACTGATTGATGGTATTTCTATTCCATCCATCTGGCCACCAGGGTCTCTTAGAGTCTGTCTTCCTGTTCCATGACTTTCATTCCTCTCTTGCTGTTGGTGCTCTGGTGACACTGCAAAAAATCATAATAGATTTTTCCCCTTGATTGTTTTTCTTGCATTTTCTTTCTGCGCTGGAGGGGAACCCTTAATTTTCCTAGAAGTTATTCTGGAGGCTCAATGAGACACCTTCTGTAGCTACAGCTGTTTGTGCTCCTCCATTCAGAAGAATCAACCTATCAAGACTTGGTAAAACAAAAATGCTGGTACAGAGATGGGCATGATTTGGGTAGAGTACCTCAAATAGGACACACGGTGAATTTGGTTCCAACCCTTAGTCACATATGCCATAGACCAAACTGGTGGGCCAACGTGTAGCCCTCTGCAACCCCATTTTGCAAATGGTACTGAATTGGCCATTTTTAGCTTTGAGAAAGGAAGACTTGAAGGGAGATAGGACAGTACTTTTCAAAGACTTGAAAGACAGCCATACAGAGGAGGGCCAAGGTCTGTTTTCAATCATCCCAGAGTGCAGGATATTCAATAATTGGTTTAAGCTACAGAAAGTTACATTTAGGTTGGATATCAGGAAGAGCTTCTTAACTGTTAAACCCATGATTCTATGATTCTTCTGGAAAGAGGATTCCAACTGAAAGAACAAAAAGGATTACTGTAAATCCGGAGCTTTCTGAAGGAGGTGGTGTCAGTAATCTAACAGTAATAATCTCTCTTACTTTAATACTTTTCCTTATTAAGATTTATTAAATAATTTTATTAAATAATTAATAAATAATTACAGTGGTGCCTCGACTTACAACGTTAATCTGTTCTGAAGGCATCTTCAGAAGTCGATCAACTTGTAAGTCGAACAGCAGTTTCCCATAGGAATCCCATAGGATTGATTCAGCCAGCCTGGAGGAAAGCAGAGGTAAGTGCTTACCCAGAGGTAAGTGTTCCCCCTGCAAGGCGCCTGGGCTGCTCGAAGTTGCATCATTCCCTGGGAACGGTGCAACTTCGGCCAGCCCAGGTGGTTTGGAAGGGAGTTGCAATGGCCACCAACTCCTCCTTCTTGGTTGCTTTGTTCTCTTTTGCAGAGATGGAAGCAACCAAGTAGGAGGAGGAGGTGGCGATGGGACCTGTCAAAGTCAGCTGTCCTGCGGAGCAGAAAGCAGCGTTCACAAGTCAAATTACTCGGTTGTTGAAGCAACTGTAAGTCGAGGTACCACTGTAGTTTCAAAACATGCCACGAAATTGCATCTAGTGTGTTCTAGAAACAGACATGGAAATGGCAACAATGGAAGGACTGAATATTATTGAGTACTGGCAGGGACGTGGAACTTGTTTTTCATATGCATGCGTGTTCTGCTTATATACTGCCCCATACCACTTCAAGTAGTCTCTGGGTGGTTTACAATTGTAATTAACAGTATGCAGGCTACACATTCCCCCCCCAAAAGCTGGGTACTCATTTTACTGACCTCGGAAGAATGGAAGGCTGAGTCAGCCATGACCCTGCTACCTGGGATTGAACCCCAGGTCGTGAGCACAGTTTTACCTGCAGTACAGGGATTTAACCACTGTGACGCGAGGCAAAATACATAGGAGGTGGCTGGATAGCTCAGTGAGTTTAGTACAGAGGTTGGGAGGTTGATTCCTTTCTGTGCCTCCTGGGAGAAAGAACCAGCCTGAGTAGCCCTGGGTAAGCTGCACAGTCCCAAGGCAGTCCAGAAGAAGGAAAACCATTTCTGAGTATTTTGCACCTAGATCACCCTGGAAAGGGGCCACTTTAAGTTGGAATGATGATGATGATGATGATGATGATGATGATAATGATGATGATCATCGTCGTTGTTGTTGTCGTCGTCGTCATCATCATCATCATCATGATTGACACAAACACAAACAAAGGGAAGAAAGGACTAAAACCTATAAGACATTATAAATGGATTTTTAAAAAAAGGTAGGTGTGTTTGTTTCAGTATCCTTTCATTGCCTTCTTTAGCCTTCAATACTCAGGTGTTTATTGGCTTGAATGCTTTGACTCTATTTGTTGATAGTTGCCTCCTGGATTATTTAAACTGGATTTAAAACAAATGTGTGCAAAAGATCACTTGAAGGCTGTAATCGAAGATTTTGATTAAATCACTCTCATTAATTAGGTACCTACCAAGGATGTAATCCAGTTTGTACATAAGTGTATATGTGCCTTCCTTCCTTCCTTCCTTCCTTCCTTCCTTCCTTCCTTCCTTCCTTCTATTCCATCATCATTTCCTTCCTTCCTTCCTTCCTTCCTTTTCTAAAATGGTTTTCTAAGCAAACATTTCAAAGAGTCAAATGTTGGATGTAGAGATGGGCACGACTTAGCGGTATTCCCGTTTCCGTTTCCGTTACTCGTTTCCGTTACTCTACGGAAACAGTAACAGGAATTACTCCGCCAGACTTCGAGCTCGAACCGACGAACAAACAATTTTGGTCTGATTTGTCGTGCTAGTTCCTTGAGCCGTGCGATCGCGCGATGCCACGCGGCACAGAAAAAAAGTTTTTAAAAGTTCAAAAAAAAACCGGTTCCCGGCCAAAAAGCAGGCGGAAAAATGCCTGCCGTGCCTCAGGGCACCTACCAGAGGGGTTGTTTCTGGTGGTCCCCGGCCTCCCCCCCATCCCCCGTCCTAGTGGGCTGCTCTGTGGGACTCGCCGCAGGCTCGCAGCCAGCAAAAAGCCCAGTCTCGCCGCCGGCCGCCGCAATTAAAGCGCAAGCAAGCGGCACGGACGGCACAGGAAAAAACTTTTAAACTCTCCCCCCACCCATTCCCGGGCCAAAAAAGGAGGCGGAAATGCCTGCTTGACTAAGGGCGCAGGGCACCTACCGGAGGGGTGGTTTCTGGAGGGGGGGTCCCGCCTCCCCTCCGTCCTGGGCAGCCGGACTCGAGTCGCCATTTCGCCATGCCATGCGGTGCGGGCGAGGGATCCAAAATGGGGCGGCGAACACAATATTGTTTTTGAAATCATGGTCCAAAAACACACAAGCACAACAGAAACACGCGAAAATTTATAAACTGCCAGATTTTTCACAGTAGCAGTGGGTTTTTTCTTGCAACAAAATGTCTCTCCTCTCCTCCTCTGTCCTCCATTGATTTTATTTTATTTTATTTTATTTTACACCTGCGCAATGATGGGCTGGCCGAGTGGCCAGCCATGTGGGAGTGGACGACCATGCAAATTTTTGGAGCCATCCCACCAGTCGCATGGCCACTTGGCCATGGAGACTTCTGGGATGTGCCAAAAAAGCCCCCTAAAACCTGCCCTAGCCCCCCTAACCCTAACCCTAACCCTTGACTCCGTACCCATACGTCACAGACTGTCTTCTTAGTGGGTCAGAGAGGCACCCAGAGGTGCAACCCACTAGCCCACCGTAACCTTACCCATCACTAGCCTAACCCTAGCCCTTGCACTAAGCCACCTTAAAGCCAGATCTACTTGCTTGCATTGCACTACATGCAGCAAGTACAATTCCCTTCTGTGTGAGACATGGTGGTGCGAGAGCCTTGTGCAGGGAAGGCATGACGCTATCACTCTCACTGGTCTCACTGTCTGCACATTCTGTTATGCAATATCCATATGGCTATTGCATAGCATTTTGCAGCAGCAGCAGGTGAGGAGGGGAGATCCCCATGTTGAGGGGTCTCTTGGAGCCTGCTTCCCCTTCCTAGTGGGTGAGGATAGGAGGCACCCACAGGTGCCTCCAGGAGCCCACTTTCCCTTTATAGCGGGCCAGAGGAGGCACCCACCCCACAGAGGTGCCTCCAGGAGCCCGCTCCCCCCAAAACCAGTACTAACGACAACGAAAAAACGAAAAAATGAACCGACTAATTTTTGCGAATTTTCGCGAAAACCAGAAACGAGCCGAAACGGGACCGGCCCGACTAACGACAACTCGAAAATTTTTTTTCAAGTCGTGCCCATCTCTAGTTGGATGTTATTTCTCTCCCCCCCCCCAATAATCATATAAAGAACATTTTTTTTAAAAAAAAGCATGTCAAAGAAAGAATACAAATAAGTCCATACAGCAAGGTAATTTGGGTCTCTGGCTGAGGAGGCAGAAGATGGGAGTTAAATCCCCCCTCGGGCATCCTTAAGATGGGCTGGACTTAAAGACCCACCAGGTCCCATCTAGTCCTGCAGTTCAAAGGAGGCGACAATGATGATTATAGTTGCTCTCTTTGCCTGCAAATTCAGCTGATGGCAGGAAAAGCTACAAGAGCAAATGATATGCCTGTGACTTGCTCTCGTATCTTTTCCTCTGATAGCGGTGGTATCAGAGGCACCGCCGTCATGCCATTGTTCGTGCGGGTGATGCCAAAAAAGAGACTCGTGATGGAATGTGGCTTTAGTCTTCTTTTCCTTCCCTTCCCTCCCCCTCATCATCTTTCATCTTTGCAAAAGAAGTGATAGCATTTGCTTCCTTCGGAGGGCTATTGTGGCAGTTAATTAATGCTTTTGAAAGGGCTGCGAGCTACTAAGGCAAAAGCCGGGGAAAGAACAGTCGGTGGGTTATGATTTGCCATTTCACTTGCCTGAATCAGATCACATCCAGAACAGCTGCTAACAATTCCGCCCGGGTGCTTTTCTATTTGAAAAGCTATTCACAACCGACAAGGACAGCAGCCACAGATGGTCGGCCGACCTGTGAGAGGAAGCCCTGCCACAAATAACTAGTCACCTTCTAGAAAAGGGACAGATATCTTCTCTGGAATGTAACCAAACCTAGAGCCAGTTCCCTGAGGGGTCTTTGCGTGGGATTAGAAACCAACAATCAGCCTCCCCGTGGATACTTGGCAGAGAAAAATTAGAGGGAAATTAGTTCCCTACCCGGCAGTGTCTATAGCAACGCTCTGCGGTGGGACATTTGGAAAGGGTTTGTGTGCAGAAATGAGCATCCAGAGACACCCAAAGGCATTCAGAGGCCCAAGGAACTTGGATCTGATGCTGTTCTTTTACATAGAGTCTGGTGACTCCATGCTGTTTTGCAGGAGTGGTGAATCCACTGCAGGTTTCAGCATGAACGTTACAGGAGCTAGCTATACTGCCAAACCTTTGGATAGTTCCTTTCCATTTCATATTAACCCCTACTACCCAAATGCTCCGGCTGCCCGGATACTGCAGCTTTACTGGGAGCCAAGGAAATGCCCACAAGTGATTCCTTTCCAGTCGGACTCCCAAATCTCACTTGGGATTGATTGACTGACTGACTGTTGGTACTCTGGTGAACTGGGAACGATGCAACTTCGGCCAGCCCGGGCGGTTTGGGAGGGAGTTGCAATGGCCACCTCCTCCTCCTTGGTTGCTTTGATCTCAGATTTACCTGCATTTAACCACTGCGCCATGGGGCTCAAGAGGAAGACACGGTTGCACATTCCAGTAGCTGTGACCAGAGGCCGTCCCTGGAGAAAAGTACTAATGGATGTCTAAAAATGACCTGGTACGCAAAAAGTCTGATGGACTTTGGTTTCATGAGCTTGAGTGTTGCATTTCTGAGCAGGAGTGTTTAATTTCCTTAAAAGCTCTGAATACAGTCTGGGCAGGCTAAATGGCATGAAATGAACTCTGCTGAAGATCTTGGCAGATGCTTTCTTACGTTGAAGGTTTATATTTCAATCAGCTTCTCTTTTCCTCCTTGATGGATGACTCCAGAGGAAGCTCCTGGACCCTCCGGTACACTGGGGACAGGATCTCACAACATTTCTTTTGTTATAGACAGGCTTTAATAACATCAGTGGCATTGCAATAAAAGTCTTGTTGATAACCTGCAGTTTTAGACTAGATATATATTACCGCTACGATATTGATTTTTTACTGCTGGGTTATTGCTGATTTTTTCTATTGATTCCTACCAGATTGTTGTTTCAGAACCATCAGGGTATCTCCTTCACTTGGCTACTACATGAAATATTACCTTTCCTCCATGTTCTAATAGAGATAAGAAAGCACCTGGGTTCTTTGAGCTAAAAATGCTCCTTGAGACCAACTTTGGTTAAAATACTGGGCATCAGAATCCCTTCTACTGTACCTCAACCACAGAACATTTCCACAATTAAAAACCAAGGGCTCCTGTCATAGCCCTAAGGATACTTTTATTATGTTTGATTTTCAGATTGGCTCAATCAGACATAAACTGGCATTTGTATTCCATTCTGTTCACGTGTAGCCTCTAGATCAGGAATGGGAAACCTTCAGCCCTCTAGATGTTTTGGACTGCAACTCCCACAGTCTTTTATCATTGGCAATATAGGCAAGGAATTCTGGGAGTCGCAGTCTAAAACATCTGGAGGGTCCAAAACTTCCCCACCCCTGACCTATATGCTGGGAAAGAGATAGTGAAGGAGCTTTGTGTTGTGATACATTCAAGAGCTGTCTGAGGACCAAAAGAGGAAGAGATGGTGACTCTTGTGTGGAAGCCATTATATGAGAAGTGTCCTTCACTTTCTAAGAAGTAGAGATGGGCATGAATAAAAAAAAATGGCATTTTGTTTGTCGTTTGTTTTTTGGAGGGTCCGTTTCGTTTCGCTTCCGTTTTTTGCAATTTTTTGCAAAAAATTCATTTTCGTTTTTGTTCGCTTCATTACCATTTCGTTACCATTTATTTCAATTTTTTGTGATTTTTTTTTAGGATTTTAAGCAATTCACTCATATTGCAGTAACGGAAACGAAACGCACGACAAAATTTCCGGTGTTTCTGTTCGTTTCGTTTCATTTTAGAGACAACATTCGTTTGTCGTTTCGTTACGTAACGAAACGAAAAAACAAAAACAGAAACGAAAAAATGTTCGTTTCGTGCCCATCTCTGCTAAGAAGCGATGACGTGACCCAATTAAAAATGCATATTTGTGCAAACATGGTGGAGTGTGTGTCACAAGTTACTTGGCTCTTAGAAACGGAGGTCACAACTTGAAAAAGGTTGGGAACCAGGCATCTGTCACGCTCCCTGCAAATCAAGCCTCCCAGCCACTCAAAAACATGCATGTTATGGAGTGGACAGGGTATCACCTTGTTGCCTCCTATGGAGGGTCCTGTTTAGATCTGGGGATCTGCCCATGCTCCTTAAAGATCTGCTCCAATGGGTAACTCTGTGAACTGGCACTTATTGTTTGGCCCTCAGCACCTAAAACCGAGTCTGTTTATTGTTGCCGCCTACAGAAATGTCTATTAGTTCTCCCCTGCCTTTGATTTTGCTGGGCCTCCGGCCACCCCATTAAACACAGTTACGCACCCCCTGTCGCCTGAACTGTCATTAAAGATGCTTGTCACATCACTGGCAGCTGCAGCGGCTGTCTTAGTAAACTGCAAAGACATAGCAGATTGCTACGAGGGAAGAAGGACCTTGTTGCTTTCTGACCCAGTCTTTGGCAATTTCCCTCTCATAATGCGAAGCTTTTGCTTTCATGCCTTGAAGTTGGCCAAACGGGAGGTCAGAGCAGCGGATGCTGCCATCAGAGAGAATCACCTGAATCAAAGGCATCTCAAAAAAAAAAAAAGATTACCATATTCCACGCAAAAACAGCCCATTATTCTGTCCTAACAGGCCAGATTTAAAGTATTTGGACACCCTCCCAAGTTCATTGCTCCCTGTGTCCATTGTTTGCCAAAGAAATCAGCCGTGAAAAAGCAAGATTTTCCATCATGGCAAAAGCAGTCAAGACCCAAGGGCCATTCTGGCAGGGCTGTATCAATGCGGCAGCATTTTTAGAGAAGAGTGCCATTCATCTGATTTAGACGACTCTAAAAAAGGCAGTGCTTAAACTTTTACTTTTTCTTTTCTTTCTTTCTTTCTTTCTTTTTTTTTTTTGGAGCCCCATGGCACAGTGGTTCAATGCCTGTACTGCAGGTAAAACTGTGCTCATGACCTGGGTTTCATTCCCAGGTAGCCGGCTCATGGTTGACTCAGCCTTCCATCCTTCCG
This sequence comes from Phrynocephalus guinanensis, assembly GCA_037367245.1. Classification (NCBI taxonomy): domain Eukaryota; kingdom Metazoa; phylum Chordata; class Lepidosauria; order Squamata; family Agamidae; genus Phrynocephalus; species Phrynocephalus guinanensis. Next base: position 123,581,266 of record CM074737.1, on the reverse strand, counting down.
AGGTTGGTAAAATGAGTACCCAGCTTGCTGGGAGCGGGGGGGGGGGGAGATGTGTAGCCTGCATATTGTAATCTAAAAACTGTAAACCGCCAAGAGACTACTTGAAGTGGTATGGGGCCGTATATAAGCAGAACGCTTTGCTTTTGCTTTGGTTTTTTTACTAAAATCCTGCAGAATCATAAAAGAGTGATTCTAGAAGGTTATTATGTGGAGGAATACACATCAAAGGATATCAGCCGCATGTGTTGAGCACTCACCACCTCTTGAGGTAACTGGTTCCACTGTCATACTGCTCTAACAGTTAGGAAGTTTTTCTGATATTCAGCCAAAAGCTGGGTTCTCCTAACTTGAGCCCATTGTTGCATGTCCCGCACTCTGGGATGATCGAAAACAGATCCTGCCCCTCCTCTGTAGGACAGCCTATTAAATATTTTAAAAGTGCTATCCTATAGTCCAGTGGTGGCAAACCTTTGCCACTCCAGATGTTTTGGACCTCAACTCCCATAGTCCTTTGCCATTGGCAATCTAGGCTTGGAATTCTGGGAGTTGTGGTCCAAAACATCTGGAGTGCCAAAGGTTCGCCATCACTGCTATAGTCCCTTAGTCTTTATTTCTCCAGGCTGCACATGCCCAATTCTTTCAGTCTTTCCTTATAGGGCTTGGTTTCCAGCCCTTTAATCATCCTTGTCACCCTTCTCTAAATTTAGAGCACTCTCCACTTCTCAAGGTAATAGCTCCATTGCTGTACTGCTCTAACAGTCAGGTAGTTTTTCCTGATTTTCAAACAAAATCTGGTTTCTTGTACCTTGAGCCCATTGTTGTGTGTCTTGCAGTCTGGGCTGATCGAGAATAGATCCTGGTCCTCTTCTCTCAAGACTAAACATACACAGTTCTCTCCGTCTTTCCTGATAGGACTTAGTTTCCAGCCCCCTCATTATTCTTGTCCTCCTCTGAACCTGTTCCAATCTGTCAGCATCTTTCTTGAAGTGTGGTGTCCAGAACTAGACAGAGGACTCAAGATGAGGCCTAACCAGTGCTGAACAGAGGGGGGATGAGCACCTAGAGGGATTTGGAAATTATACTTAATGCAATTAATTAATACTTAATTAATTAATTTTATTTATTTTTGAATAATTTTTATCCCTGCCTTTCTCCTTGGAAAAGGATAGTTGCCAAATCACACTGTTGGGTCATATTCAGCTTATGATCTGCCAGAATTCCAAGGTCCTTCTTGCATGGAGTACTGCTGAACCAGGAGTTCCCCATCTTGTAACTGTGCATTTGGTTTATTCTTCCTAGGTGCAGTACTTCACACTTATCCCTGTTAAATTTCATTCTGTTGGTTTCAGCCCAGTGCTCCAGCCCAGAGATGGGCACAAAACAGAAATATAGCATTTTGTGTCATTTCGTTTTGTTAATAATGGATTTTTAAAAAGAATTTTAATCACGAAATGAAATGAAATGAAACGCTTCATAAAGCTGTAAATAATGTGGAGCTTTCCTTTTTTTATTTAACAGGGAGACCACTGCCCTAAATCAAAGACCCTGTAACCTTCCAATCAATTTGATATCAAGCAAAGAGCCCTCTGTAAACAAGCTAGAAACCTAATGGCTAGCTGCTGCAGGGAGAGATCAGAGAGATAAGCTCAACGGCTGCTTGGTGCCACCAAGGAAGGAAAATGTAAAAAAACCCTCCACAGTCCTACTTAATCAGGAAAGCAAAACAATCAGTTTAAATCAACTTGCAGACACAGCTAGTGAAGGGAAGAGCTCAGCTCCTAGCTAGCTTTAGACAGATGAAGATCAGAAATAAGCTATCTCAAGAGCTGAGGTGTGGGAAGGAAGGAAAACAAATAGCTGAGTTTAAAAATAAACCTCCTGGTCTCAAGACAGCTGGATCAAGAGGCTAGGATGAATCCTTTTATTTCTGAAACAAAAAATGGTGTTTTGTTTCATTCCTTGACAGCATGCTCTTTGCTGTTTTGTTTTGTTTCGTAAGGTTTCGTAAGCTTATGAAACGACGAAACAGTGTCGTTTTTCATAAGGTGCCCTTCCCTACTCCAGCCTATCAAGTTCCTTTTGAATTTTGTTTCTGTCTTCCAGGGTACAGCCTATTCCACCCAATTTTGTGTCATCTGTAAATTTGACCAGGATTTCCTGCACTCCCTTGTCGCATACTTGAATAATGCTCTTTATTGCTTTGTCTCTAGATAGTATCCCTGCATTTCCTTGCTACAGTACTTGGCTATACTCTTCCTTAGTGGCCTGGCCTTCATTCCACTTCCTGTACAAGTCTCCTTTTTGTTTGTATATCCCCCCTGAGCTTTTAGTGAAGCCAGAGTGGTTTTTTAAACTGCTTCCCACCTTTCTTTCTTATTTGCATTTATTGTAGTTAGGGCAGTTACTGAGTCCATCCAGATGATAGTTAAGAATCAAGAGTTTACCCCACTGTTGTTGGAACATAATAATGTAAGGGTGGATCCCACCAAAGGCCTAGCTTGTCCAACATTCTGCTCACACAATGATTGCTGGTGTTGGTGCAACATGGTTATCCAAAAGTTGAGTCATGGCAACTGGACTTCTTTTCTTGTGAGATCTAAACATCTCACTACTCAACCAAATAGTTTCTTCAGTCTATCAGCAAGGGACTGTTTACATGCCCCTGTGGATCCTGAAAACTATGGATAATAGTGAATGCTATACATAGTACGGCAAAAGAGAAAAAAAAAATCTAGTATTTTCACATGCAGTACCAGAACTGGCCACTAGAGGAAGCCAGAGACCACCCTATCCATTCTTCAACATTATTTTATATTTATATTATTATTTTATTTATTTATATATTATGAATACATAGCATGGTATCTGGCTCCTTCTAGTGCTCATGTCTAGTAAATGCATTGTAGAAATACATATTTATAAGTTTATATATATATATATATATATATATAACTGTAGATAATCTGTAGATAATCTAAACTAAACTGTAGATAATCTATTCTAAACCATGGATGCGGATCCCACACAGATATGAGGGTCTTACTGTACATTCATCTTCTACTTGTTTTTAGAAGATACAACAGATATCAGACAAATAAACATTGAACTGGGTGAAGAGATGAGTGGCTTTTGAGAACAAAAACCTCCAGATTGCTTTTATTTATTTATTTATTTATTTATTTATTTAACAATACAAGCAGCAGTCACAGGATTAAACCCTCCAGTTTGGTCTTCCTCATTTCCTATGCCTTTCAGCTTTTCCTATCATTGTCTTCTCCACGAAGTCTCATAAATGTGCGTCAAAAATACAATCGCCTCCGTTTAGTCACTTTGGCTTCTAGGTACCTCCAGATTGATTGTTGTCTCCATGTGTCAAGGTGTGAGATACTTTGTTGAGGCTGAGAAACCTGTCAAGATATTCCATTGAGGTTGAATAACCAGTCTACAAGCTGTCCAGTGCTGCCACAATTCTAAGATAATTAGTTCCAAGACAATGAATTGTGGCATAAGATATTTCTTGATTCACAGTGCCATTCCATACCCCCAAAGTCATTCTATCCAAACCTCGCGGAAGTTGTTATCAGTCTGAGCTTCTTCCTGTCTTAGGCCGCAGTCTCACCAGCGTTTTCTGCGCATTTTTGCTGCGGCGAACTGCGCAGTAAAAGATCGCGTCCTAACTGCAAAGGGAAGTAATTTGGTGCCCCAACTGACCACGCCCCCGGAAGCGCACTTTCACTGAAGTTTTTAAACCACCGCTAGGGGTTCGTTTAAAAAACTTCCCTTAAAGATGCACAGTTCTTTGCTACTCTAGCAAGGTGCGACCCCAGAAGATACACAGTAGTTAGCTTCATACAGTGATCCCCCACCTATCGCTGGGGTTAGGGACCTGACCTGACCAGCAATAATTGAAAATCCATGATATGCGGATGCAGGTTGAGTCAGACCTGGAGGGGAGAACCTAGCTGGGGGCTCTTGTACTTACCCCCAGGCTGGCCCTACCCCGAATGGGCCTGTGAGAGCCTTCCCGGGCCTTCTGGAGGCCCCAAAAGGGCCTCCCTGTGAACTGGATGTGACTTCCAGTAAACCGGAAATCATTTCTGAGGCCTTCGATAGGCCTAGAAACGCTCTTGGGGGCCTCAGAAATGATTTTCAGCGATCCGGAAGTCACTTCTGGTTCGCAGGGAGGCCCTTTTGGGGCCTCCAGAAGGTCCAGGAATGCCCTCACAGGCCTGTTCGGGGCAGCTCCAGTCCTGGGGTAAGTATGGGAGGCTTGAAACAGGACTTTCCCCCCTTACCCTAGGGGGCCTTTTTCATATACTGTGATCCTGCGATATAGCGGGACCGCAATATATGGACCGCAAAAGGGCGGGAGACCCCTGTACCCCCTTACCTGCCACTTCCTGCAATGGAGACTTAGAAAATTGACCCAGAAAAAGGGGAAATATGTGCAGTAAGCAAGTAGAGACGGGCACAGAGCAGTAAAATACTATCCTGTTGACAGGACACAAACTGCGCATCAAACACCACGTGACCACCCGAAAAATTAAGATGCACAGAAAACTTTAGTGAGACAATGGCCTTAGACTCATTTTGAGGTATCATGACTCATGCTTGGGTACTTTTTCTTCTTTTCATCAGCTTCAGGCTTTATCAGCACATAAAACCCCACATGGTAGGGTTTCAGAATGAAACTGAACTGTTGGGAGTGACCATTCTTTAGAGGTAAAATAAATCTGCAGTGGGAATGAACTGCGGCAGAGCTCCAAAGTTTTAAAGTATGCAAGACATACAGTGTCTGTTTCTTTCTCTTTCCTTTGATGCTTAACTTCCTTTCCCCCCTGACCCATTTAGCACGCTGACTCCCCCCCCCCCCCCCCCACTCTTTTGTGCTTTGGATCTCTAGCTGTTCCGAGGGAAAACCAGAAAACCATTGATTTTTTAAAAACTTCATCCATATTTATGGGGCTTTTAAGTCAAAACAGTACAATCTATGTGCAGCTATCCAGTCTTCTTTTTCTGGGGAGGAAAGGGGGGAATGTGTTCATTGACCCTGGAAGCGAAGAGACAGACAGTACAGTAGAGTGGTTAGAATGCTGGCTACGACTCAGGAGGTCCTGGGTTCAAATTCCTGCTTGGCCGTGAAACTTACTTGGAGGATTTTGGGCCAAACACACTTCCTTGGTCTGACCCACTTCGCAGGGTCGTTGTGAGAATAAGTGGGAATAAGAGGAGAACAGGAGAGCCAACTAAACCAAATGGAACTCCCACAAGGGGTTGTGTGTGTGTGTGTGTGTGTGTGTGTGTGTGTGTGTGTGTGTGTGTGTCTGTGTGTCTCTCTGTGTGTCTGTGTATTCATACAGTTTAACAACAAGCATGGAAGCATGACTTCAGGGGAAATAATAGAGAATGATATAAAAACTAGGGGTTATGAAAGAATCATGAGTTTCTCAATTGGCATGTAATAGAAATGGACACTTTTCATTTATTTGGGCCGCATGCTCTTTCTCCAGCTGAGGTCTGAATCAGATAATCAGCTGGAGGGGTGGTGGTGGCATTTGCAGAGGATTGATTAGCAGGTGTATGGGAGAGGCTGATAATTCCTCTCTCCTCTGGCTACTTTTTCCTCAGGGACATCTTGCTGTCCTGTCTGCTTTCCTTCCTTATATTTGCAAACTCAGTTCTCACAAGGGGCATCTTCTGAGCTTATATTTCGCTGCTGTGAAAACCTAGTGGTCAGTGGTGGGCAGCTGATCTTCACCCTCCGGAACCCTCCAACAAAACACCAAATAAATAAATAAATAAATAAATAAATAAATAAATAAATAAATAAATAAATAAATAAATACCATCAGAACTGGGCATGGATATGGAACAACTGACTGGTTTAAAATTGGGAAAGGAGTACAACAAGGCTGCATACTGTCACCTTGCCTATTTAACTTATATGCAGAGTCTGGCAGGTCTTGATGAATCACAAGCCGGAATTAGGATTGTCTGGCGAGCTCTGGTCCATGGGATCACAAAGAGTTGGACATGACTGAATGACTGAACAACAACAAAGTAAGTAAGTAAGTAAGTAAGTAAGTAAGTAAGTAAGTAAGTAAGTAAAAAGCAAGCAGCAAAGGACAAGTCTCAAAAACTGGTATTTCATAGAAACATAGAGTTGGAAGCCATGCAGGAAACCCCATCACAGTATTCCTGACAGATGGCCATCCAGCCTCTGCTTAAAAACCTCCAAAGAAGGAGATTCCACCACCCTCCTTTGTGGCAGCATATTCCACTGCTGAACAGCTCTAACTGTCATGAAGTTCTTCCTAATGTTCAAATTGAATCTCTTTTCCTGTCGTTTGAAACCATTGCCCTGAGTCCTAGTCTCTGAAGCCATGGAAAACAAACCAGTCCACTTTTCAATATGACATCCTTTCAAATATTTAAACGTAGCTATCATATCCCCCTCAGCCTTCTTTTTGAAAGCCTAAACATTCCCATTTCCCTAAGCTGTTCCTCAAAAGATATTTCTTCCAGACCTTCAACCATCCTGGTCGCCCTCCTCTGGACCCACTCAAGGTTGTCAACATCCTTTTAAAATTTGAAAGTGTTAAATGTTTTGGGCGACCTTTTGACCTGTTTAAAAATGCAATATCCCTCCTGGAGGACTCAGAGAACTGCAATCCTTTAGTTCAAGGAACTCCACCCTAAAACCAGAAGTAGCATCTGAGAAGAAAGTGGTTTAGGTCTCTGGCTGCAGAGACAGAGGTCGAAAGTTTGATTCTCCACTGGGTCTTGATGATTTAGGACCCCTTCTAATTTTGCAGTTTTAAGATTATTAAAACTAACTAAGGTGTTCTGCCCTGCTTTCTGAATGCGATGGTTTCTCACATACCGTTTTGGTCAGTCTTTGTGTTGAGCAAGCATTGCGGGTAGTAAGGGGGTCAAATGTCTTATTTTGTGCAGAACAGTCCTTGGTTTGAATGGTTGTCTGGAAGTTGAGTCATGGCAACTGTACTTCGCTTTGTTTTGCTGCTCATCAGCAATGAAATGTTTCAATCACTCAAGAAAAAGAAGTCCAGTTGCCATGACTCAACTTCCAGATAATCTCGCCTGGATGAATGAGAATCTTCATAGACATGTTTGAATGGTTGCCAAAAATAATCATCCTTTTGTGGCTTTTCTGCCTTTCAAGGGCTGACTCACCCCAATCAAAATGAGGAAGTGCATAGCAGGTGAACAGGGATTGTGAATTTGCCCTTCTTCCATAAGCAGGCTCAAAATACACACGAATCTGCTTTGTCATAGACTTCTGAGATGCATAGCAATTCTATTTTAATGTTTTAAATTATCTCTAACTTTTCCTCAATATATCAAAATCAGTTTGTGCACTTTTGTTTTGCAAATTGGTGTTCTCTTTGTGTCCTGTTTTTCGATGGTGTGCTGAAATGGCCACCATCAGTGGTGGGGGCCTTTGGAGCAGTTTTTTGAATGTTGTGCAGATTCTCCCTAGGGAATCTCTTGTGGGTTACATTGTGCTCCGGGTTTTGGACAGCTGGATTTTTTATTCTTATTATTTATTTTATTTTGTTTTTATTGAGACAACAGCTGTTCAATGGTTTTGGTCTGATTTCATCACATGCACTTTGGTCCACTTTTAATAGGAAAGCATTTGTCAGCGGCTGTGGTTCTGACTGGCTATTGTTTCTTTGATGCATAAGCAAAAAAGATGAGAAAAATCTGGGAAATGTGACTGCTGTTGGATACTGGATAGCTCAGTGGTTTAGGTATTTGGCTGGAGAGCCAAAGACTGGGGGTTCAATTCCCCATGGTACTTCCTTAACAGGGCTGGACGTGATGAACTAGAGGGTCCCTTCCACCTCTGCAGTTTTTAAATCATCATCATCATCATCATCATCATCATCATCATTATTATTATTATTATTATTATTATTATTATTATTATTATTATTATTATTATTATTATTATTATTATTAATGAAACCTTATTTATTTATTTATTTATTTATTTATTTATTTATTTATTTATTTATACCGCCTGTCATCCAAGAACTCTGGGGCAAGGGGGTTACAATAATGGAAAATTATACAATATTAGATACTAAAGTGAACAAATAAGCAATTGCTAAGCTCAGTGGGCTAGAGCGCTGAAATGTCGGCTGCAAAGTCAGCAGCTCGTCAGTTTGAATCCCGGGTGCCACACAGCACTGTTAACCCCAGCTCTTGCCAACCTAGCAGTTCAACAGCATGTAAATGCAAGTAGATAAAGAGGTATTGCTGTAAAAACTGGGAAGGTAAAACAGTATTCCGTGCACAGAAATGTGTTTAACCATGTCGGCCCCATGGCCATGGACTTGCACAACACTGGCTCTTTGGCTTCGAAACGCAGATGAGCACCATGCTTAGAGTTGGACACGACTAGCACACAAGTGTCGGGCGATCCTTTACATTTAGCTTTAAACAAAACTAAAGCTGACCAGCAAGGGCAACTTAAAAACAGCTCAGGGGCCGAGTTTATACATCAAATTCTTCTTCTTCTTCTCCTTCTCCTTCTTCTTCTTCTTCTCCTTCTTCTCCTCCTCCTCCTCCTCCTCCTCCTCCGCCTCCTCCTCTTCTTCTTCTTCTTCTTCTTCTTCTCCTCCTCCTCCCCCTCCCCCTCCCCCTCCCCCTCCCCGTCCCCGTCCCCTCCCCCTCCCCTTCTTCTTCTTCTTCTTCTTCTTCTTCTTCTGTAATGTAAAGTGATTTAAAATGCTTCTCCAGCCTTGGCAGGGATGGTCTCTTCTCCAGACTGAACAGTAACAGGTGACATTAGAGACTTCTGACATTTGGCTTTGTTACTTGGCCGGTCTTTGTTGCCTTGCAGAGACATTCTCTTCTTGAAAGGAAGCCAAGAGCTGGGGGGAGGGAAAAAAAGAGCAGAAACACAAGGTTTAATTGCTTTCAACAAAAGAAATTCAATTAGCTGGCTGTACAAGTTCCATGTTTTGCAGGGGAAGGGAAGAAAGGAAACACCTCCAGCAGTACCTTTGAGTTCTAGAATCAATTACAAAAATCATAGGATGTTCTGTGTACAGCTCAGTAGCGTCTCAGAAGTCTCAGAAAGGAGTGGCACAAAACGCCATTACATTTGGAGATGGAAAAGGGGAACTGGCAGTCTTAGATGGTTACTTCATGTCCATTCTCATCCCGGGAGGAAGTTCACTGCATGTTGATGTCGTTTGCGGTCACATGGTCTTCTTCCGGGTCTGTCCCTGATCCCGTATACACACGGGCGTGATGGATGATACCGGCATAACTGTAACCACACTTCCTCGTTCCGTGATGAGATGTGAAATTCCATGCCTTTGTTCTCCAATTTTTTCCGGCCCTGACCTTCCATTTTTCGATGTTTTGATTCTCTGAAGCCTTGCCTTCAATGTGTTATGGAGCTGAGTTTCAGGCATTTGTCTTTTAATCTCTTTGCTTTTGCGTTGCTGACTCCATAGGGAATGTACTGGCGAATGGCAGTTCACACTCCTGCCACTAGATGGAGAATGTCACATTGCATGACGAGCCTTACCTCATGGGCACTCGTCTCGGAACGAGAAACGTGACAAGCAGATTCCCGAGGCCAGGGAGGGGAATCTCTCATCCCACTTAAATCACATTTCAGGGGGCGTGGTCAGGATGAACTCCCCTCATCCTGCAATGGTCGTGTAGTTAGAATACTTTGTACTGGTCCCAAGTGGGACTGCGAACAGCGATGAGATGGACGTGAAGTATCAGCCTTTAGAGACCGAAATCTAGTTTAAGATAGGAATCTTGGGTTCGATTCAAGAGGAGCAACGGCAATAGAACTGGGGGACAGACAATTTTTCCTGCTGAGCAGTTTCCTCTATCCTCTCGGGGCCTGGAAGAATCCAATAGAAACAGGGAGTGGGGGCTTCTAGATATTCAGCAAAGCTGGAGAGAGATACTCTGTTCCTATCTGACCTGAAATATTAGAGGAAGCTCGTAGGTTTCTCATAACAAGCAGCCATTTATAATTTTAAAAAAACCCATATCCATGGAAATAGTCCCAAACCCCTTGCATATCCTGAAAAAAATGTGGATTATAGTAAACACTATTTTAATAGTGCGTGTTATACACAACATAGCCTCTGGATCCCTCTAGTGATGAGTTCTGGCATATACATCTTTAGAAATATTATTTCTGGTTTTTTTAAATATATATTTTAATATTTCCAGACTGGATAAATGAATCAGCGGATACTGACCCCATTGGTACGGGGGTCTATTATATTTCATGGCAACAGTATAACTGCCATGTTATCCTTCCTGTAACTAGTTAGTGTTTGGCAATGTTGTGGTATTTTAGCAGTTTTATTTACAAAAGAATAACTTGGTAAAATAACAACAGAACATAAACAGCTTTCTTCAGCATTCCATCTTCAGTCACAGAGTCCTTCAGCAGAGACGTGTAGCAGCATGGATCATCATCAGGAGGTTGGGATGAAGTGATCAAGTGTTACCCTCACTTGCTAACCACTATATACACAGTTAATTACATATTACAGTCAGCTGCTCCCTGACTGGCTTACTACAGCTACAAACTCTTAAGCAACTTACATCAATTGTTAGTTACTATACTGTTATACCCTAACAGTCCCCTCCTTAACTAACAATTTCACATATTATACATTATCCATACATTTCATTCCTAAAGCTTCCACTGCTTCTATATGTTTTTGAAATGTCAATGGTTTCGTGAACATATCTGCCAGGTTCTCTTTAGACGGACAATAACACAATTTTATCTGCTTGTTCTTAATGGCCTCTCTGACATAACAATACCTTATGTCTAAACCTGCCTTTTACTTTCTCAGAATTTGCTATATGAATACAAGCAGTATTGTTTTCCATAATCTTCACAGGTTCTTCAAGATTCACATTTAACTCTTTTAACAATGTTGTGTAATACATTATATTACTACAAACTTCTGCGAGAGATACAAACTCTGATTCTGATGTGCTCAGACATACACAATTCTGTTTCTTTGTTTTTTTTCCAGGATATCACAGCACTTGCATACATAGCAACATACCCAGAAGTAGATTTCCTGTCCTCAATAGAACCGGCAAAATAACTGTCAACATAAAATTTAATTGTTCTCTGTTTGAGGGTGTTATAACTAGTGCATAATTTATTGTTCCTTTCAAATACCTCAAAATATGTTTTAATGCATTCCAAGGCATTCTGTTTGGTATAGAGCAATACCTGCTCACCATGTTAATTGCTAACATTATGTTAGGTCTAGTGGTTAGAGTTATGTATTGTAGTGACCCCACTACAGATTGATACCTCCCTGTGTCAAATGGAATACTCTCTTCTTCTTTTACAATAACCTTATACCATTTGGATATCTCACAGAGTTACATTCACTCATGTTTTTGGGATTTTAATAATGTAGCTATTTTGTTATGCAAATCCCCTCCCTGGTAAAAACTCTATGTTAATGCCTACATATTGCACACTGTATTTCTAGTTTTACTTTTCACTCCAGGAGGAATATCCATGTAAACTCTGAGTTTAAGTAGGCTGTTATATATCACAGTGAGTTACCACACTTTTTCTCTGAGTTGCCAATGCAAGGCATATTCTAATGCTATCAGCATGTATAGTGGGAGCAAAAATTTCATCATAGTTTATATTTTTCTGCTGTAAATACCCTTTTGCAACCAAACGAGCTTTGCACTTATAGCTACCATCTGGCAGTGGCTTTCTCTTAAATATCCATCTGCAACCTATTGTTTTCTGTCCTGGTTCTAGTTGCACTTTCTTATATAACTTTAACTGTTTCATAGATTGTAACTCTGACTGCATTGCCTCTAACCATTGTTGCTTTTCTCTTTCAGGCATAGAAAGAATATCCTCATAACATGAGGGTTCCTCTTTTACTAAGCAAATATTTACAGGTTGATACCTATCTGGTTTTTTCTTTTATCTATGAGACCTGCAATGCAATTCTTCTAACTCATCACTGCTTGACTCTTCCTGCTTTGTAACACCTGCAGGGACTAATTCAGAGTCTGCCTCATACTCATTTTCAGAATCACTTTCCTTAAAGCTACCTTGCTGTTCTGATTGCTCAACCTGGTCAGTTGACTCTCTATCTGGATCTAATTCCCTTGGTTCATCTATGAATGTGGCATTTCTAGATATTACAACATTATTGTCTTTATCAACAAACCTCCAAGCTCTTGCACTAGACTCATAGCCCAAAAATCTACACCTTTTGGCTTTAGGTTTTCCTCTCCTTCTCCTCTCCTTGGGAATTGTTACAAATGCAGAGGCACCAAATTTTCTTAAATGTGTTAGGTTTGGTTTTCTGCCATATAACAGTGTAAATGGTATTTCACCTGTTGTGCTATGCATTGTCCTATTCAAAATATATACACTTGTCAATGCAGCTTCTGCCCAAAATGTCTGAGGTAATTTGGCATCCTGAAGCATGCAATTTTTCATGTTATTTACTGTCTGAATATGTCTTTCCACTACACCACACTGCCAAGGTGAATAAACACATGACCTTTTGTGAAATATTCCTCTTTTCTTTAACCAGCTCTCAAACTGTTCAGAAGTAAACTCTTTTGCATTATCAGTCCTTACTTCTGAGATTTTATCTGGAAATTTTCTTTCTATAAACTTTACCCAAGATGTAACTATGGCAAACACTTCAGACTTTCTTTTCATTGGGAACAGAAAACTGTATCTGTTATAGTCATCTACAACAAGCAGAAAATACTTAGCTGAACCATAAGATTGTTTAAATGGCCCTGCTATATCAGCAAACACCACCTGAAAAGGTGAATTTGAAATCCTATCATTTGCCTTAGGAATTGGCTTTGCTTTAGCTTTTGCAATGTTACACACTTCACAAGGTACATATGCTTTACACTCTTTCATGTTCATACCTTCTACATGCATTTTCATTTTAAACAGAGTTTTATAGTTTAAATGTCCCATTCTTTTGTGCCAGTCATGAATGCAATTTAAATGAGGCTTTTTGTTAAATGAATTTACTCTTTACTTTTGCCCCTCCTCTTCTGGCCTTTCTTTTGGGAACATTTCATAGAGCCCATTTCTCAGTCTACATTCTGCACATATCTTTCCATTTTTAATTACTTTACATGTGCCTTTTTCAAATTGTACTTTGTAATTTTGTCTGTCTAAACTAGACACAGACAAGAGATTGTATGATAGACTAGGGATACATAATATGTCTTTGCATGTTACACCCAAACAATCTACATATAAATCCCCTTTACCAGCCACTTTTAAAGTTTTACCATCAGCAAGACACACTGTTTCTTCTTCTGACCTGTGAAATGAAACAAAGTTAGCAGGTTTTTTGCAAGAAACATTTTCTGTTGCACCAGAGTCCAGGACCCAAACTGATTTGTTCCTTTGTTTGCAGGAGTTAATTACTGAGAGTTTTCCTCTTCCCCTCCTGTTCAGCTGTGACTGGGCAATGTCACAGCTGCTGGGCAACTTTCTTCTAAGTTCACAGTCTTTCTTTAAATGCCTCCAGGAACTGCAGTAGTGGCAACGTTTGGCAATGTTCAAAGTTCCTGTTGTTTGTTTGTTTTTACTACTCTCTTGGCTGGCAATCTGCTTAGTCTCTGCTGCTCGGGTGAAAACACCTGTTGCTGCTCTCTCTGCTTTTCGTCTCACCTCCTCAGTCAGCGTCCCACCAGATAATGGGTCGTCAGGTCAGCTGCAGGCAATGTTTCCAAGGATGTCACAAGATTATCATACAAAGGAGGAAGGCTGCTTAATATCAAGTAACTCCTTTGTTCCTCAGTAAACAGGCATTCCAACTCCTCAAGCTCTTGGAAAATGTCCTGTAATGTTTGTAAATGACTTTTCATGTCTCCTCCCTCTTGCAAGACAGTTTTATACAGTCTCCTAGACAAATGAACTTTAGAACTTGCAGAGGTCCTGATGTGCACAGCACGTAACTTTTCCCAGCACTCGGCAGCTGAGGTAATTCCTCTGATTATACACAACTGGTCATCAGACACGCTCAGTCCTATCATTGCCAGTGCCTTATCATTCTTCTGTTTCTGTGCTTTTGTGGGCTGAGCAGGTGGATTTTTAACAATTCCCCACAAGCCTGCTTTCTTTAAACAAAGTTCAATGCGATAAGCCCACGATAAATAACCTTCTTCTTTTAACTCTGGAACTGGAATGCTCACCGGCACCTCTGTTGATTCTGCCATCCTCTCGGAGCCTCTCTCTCGCCTGCCACAGGCAACTCCTTCCCAGCTCAGACGCTCAGCAGCTCAAACCTCTTTGTCACTCATGGCTGTGGCGCAGGTCAGCAGCTAGGCCCATAACCACTGTTGTGGTATTTTAGCAGAGTTTTATTTACAAAAGAATAACTTGGTAAAATAACAACAGAACATAAACAGCTTTCTTCAGCATTCCATCTTCAGTCACAGAGTCCTTCAGCAGAGACGTGTAGCAGCATGGATCATCATCAGGAGGTTGGGATGAAGTGATCAAGTGTTACCCTCACTTGCTAACCACTATATACACAGTAAATTACATATTACAGTCAGCTGCTCCCTGACTGGCTTACTACAGCTACAAACACTTAAGCAACTTACATCAATTGTTAGTTACTATACTGTTATGCCCTAACAGGCAACTCATAATGTAGTCCAGTCCAGGCATTTTAGATACAGGTGAAGTCACAAACCTGCTTCCCATACAGGCCTTGAGGGTTTGGTCAAAGCAAAGCAAAGCAACGCAAAGTGTTCTGCTTATATACCTCCCCATATTACTTCAAGTAGTTTCTGGGTAGTTTACAATTTAATTACAGTATGCGGCTACACATTCCCTCCCCCCCCCCTCCAGCAAGCTGGGCACTCGTTTTACCAACCTCAGAAGGATGGAAGGCTGAGTCAACCTTGAGCCTGCTACCTGGGATTGAATCCCAGGTCGTGAGCACAGTTTTACCTGCAGTGCAGTCATTTAACCACTGCGCCACGAGGCCAATTAGTATGAACTCCAGTCCTGAGTTTAAATATTGCTTTAAAGCCATTTGGTAAACAATTTGCCTTGGCTCCTTTGGGGGAGAAAAGTGGGAAATAAATAAATAAATAAATAAATAAATAAATAAATAAATAAATAAATAAATAAATAAACTTGGCAATGCTTTGACTCATTTCTGTTCTATTTGCACAGCACACTTTTGCCTTAAAAAAGATAAAGTAAGAGATGCATCACTAAATTAAGTTCCTCCTAGCAGTGGTCCTGGCACAATAACCATCTTTCATATCCTAGCACCCTCACCCTGGGGGTACAGTGTGCATGCAGAATGGGTACACCACAACATGGAAGATGGTCTGGTAATTCTTGAATGCTGTTTCTTGGGCCTTGTCACACCCTTCCTCACTTTCCCCACCTTTCATGTACCCTAAAATCCACAAAGGCCCACATGTAAGACACCAGTGTTTGCAAATGGCTCTGAGTTGTGTTGTGAGTCCTGACAGATAACCCCAAGTTGAGTCACAACAGCAACTCACATTTGCAAGTCCCCATTATACCTGCACCCAGCTATGGAGAGATTTTATCGTTCTTGGTCCCCCTCCTCCTCTCTTGTTGGACAATAAGAGTGGGGCAAGGAAAGAACCCTACAGAGAAGAAGAGAGATGGGTCTTCGCTTCTCAGTTTGATGGCAAGTCAAGCGCTGTAGAAATCCGTGGAGCAGAGTTGAATCCATCTCTTAGGAACGGAGGGAGTTTAATGGACCTCCACCTCTGTACTCAATTGTGATGATGTTTGGGATTCAGTAGGTTGGAAAGAGGGAAATGTAGGGTGCTGCATCTAGGTACAAAGAATGAATTTCACAGACAGAGGATGGGAGATACCTTGCTGGAAAATGATACCTGTAAAAGGGATCTGGGAGTCTGGATGGACCACAAACTGAACATGAGTCAGCAATGTGATGTGGCGGCCAAGAAAGCCAACACGATTCTTGGTTGCATCAAAACAAAAGCATAGTGTCTAGATCAGTGGTTCTCAACCTGTGGGTTCCCTTATGTTCCTGGACTATAATTCCCAAAAAACCCTTCCAGCACAGGGAGTGGTGGAGGCTTTTGGGAGTTATAGACCAGGAACATTTGGGGACCCACAGGTTGAGAACCACTGGTCTAGATCAAGGGAAGTGATAGTACCACTCCATTCTGCTCTGGTCAGACCCCACCTGGAGTCCTGTGTCCAGTTCTGTGTGCCTCAATTTAAAAAGGATGTTGACAATCTTGAACGGGTCCAGAGGAGGGCGACCGGGATGATTGAGGGTCTGGAGGAAATGTCTTACTTACAAGGAGAGGCTTAGGGAGCTGGGAATGTTTAGCCTTCCAAAAAGAACGCTGAGAAGGGATACGATAGCTATATTTAAATATTTGAAAGGATGTCATATTGAAGAGGGGACTGTTTTGTTTTCCATTGCTTCAGAGACTAGGACTTGGGGCAATGGCTTCAAAGTACAGGAAAAGAGATTCCATTTAAACATTTAGGAAGAACTTCCTGACGGTTGGAGCTGTTTGGCAGTGGAATATGCTGCCGCCTGCCACGGAGGGTGGTGGAGTCTCCTTCTTTGGAGGTTTTTAAGCAGAGGCTGGATGGATGGCCATATGTCGGGAGTCCTGTGATGGGGGTTCCTGCATGGCAGGAGGTTGGACTGGATGGCCCTTGAGGTTTCTACCAACTCTATGATTCTATTCTATTCTATTCTATTCTATTCTATTCTATTCTATTCTATTCTATTCTATTCTAAAGAGGGTCAGCTATGTCTTGGTAAGGATTTCTAGCCTTCTTTACTCACGTCTGTCCTCGTAGCATCAATGAGCAGTATAGATGTCTTCTCTTATTTAAATTTAGTACTAAATTAGGTACTTAGTAAATGGTAGCACGAATCTCTTTTCAATAAACTGCCAGCTGAATCCATTTGTTTCCAATCTAGTAAAGAAAGTCGTTTGGAGCTGTGCAACCATGTCCCCAATCCCAATTTAGATGAATCGTGGAAACAATGCAAGAGAAAGAAATTATGGAAAGAGAGTGGCTTAGCGGCCCCTTTAGTAATTAGAGTGAACCCCCATATAACAAATGTTTGTATAACATAAAATCTCTACAACATTAAAAAAAGGAAATAGGGGGAAACAGAATTCCCTATGGGGAGAATCTGTACAACATAAAAATGGTCGCGATTAGGGATTACTCTGTTTTCAATGCATTCCTATGGGAAATGTGTATAAAGGAAAATTTGCTTAACATAATTTCATTTGGAATGCATTAATTCCTTTATGCAAGGTACCACTGTAATTTGGACCAATGTGGGAAAGCAAGAAAAAATCAGAAGGTACAACGGTTGTTTCCCCCCCCTTCTTCACAGATATTTCATGGGAATTGGATAAGGCAATAGTCTTGTTGTTCTTGGCTAGTGACACCCCTTCCCAATATGTGAGAAGGAAGCATGTACACTTTTCAACAATAGCATTATCGCACTAAGCAAAAAATAAAACATTAAAATCCACCAGAATTAAAAAGGTTAATGACAATTCAAAGTTACAGCCAAGAAAAGGGACAAAATTTCCTAGTGGTAGTCATTCTGCCTATTTTACTTGTGAACTATATCCTGTGTTTCTTAAATCTTATATTTTAAAACAAGATTCCAGCTGTTTTCCAAAGTCGTAACTGGCGTGTTATTGGCCTCCTTTTTTTTAAGCCTGCTATCTTTGGGGACTTAAATAATGGTAGATCAGCTTCATCACCACCTTAGAACTGCTGGGATAGAACAGACCCAGAAGATCATCCAGTCTAGCCCCTGTCCAAATTCTGGCTCTGTAGTCAATTACCTAAAATACCAAGCTATCTAGGGCTGGTATCTCACCTGGGGGAAGATCCGGATATTGTGAAAGTCCAGCTTTTCTTTCTTTCACATGACTGAAGATGTGGGATCTCCATTCCCACATAGAAGGAATTTTTTAAAGCGCTGACCAGCCCCAGGGCCAGCAGGTGGCGCTAGGGAAAACATTAAGAAAATTATAACACAGCGCTGACAGCCCAAAGGCCAGGTGGTCAGAGTTGGGGGGCGGGGCGGCGGAAGGGTAAATTAATTTTTTTTTAAAAGCACCGACCAGCCCCAGGACGAGCTCGTGGGTGCTAGGGAAAAAAAGCAGAAAACTGGATCATAGGCAACCTCCCACAGACTTTTGGCTCACATTTTTTACCAGAGCAAAAAATTCCCACCTTCTCCAGTAGGTCTTGGAAAATTCGCTAAAGGAGGCATAACCAGTTTTTTAAAGCCCAGTGGCCATGGGGACAAGATTTTTGGAAACTCTTTATCTTGAAATTTAATCAGCATTTTAAAGGGTGTGTGATAGAGCTCTAGATCCCTTGGCTATTAACAGCTGGGGCCCGTGATAACATTTGAACTTTCCTCTTTTCCACATTTTATAACGAAAGGTTGCAAAAGACTCAAGAGCTTGTTTTTGTTGTGATAGTTCAGTAAAGCTCAATAAAGGCATTGTCCTCTGCCAGGCGGTCGTCCATACAGAACATCTTCGCACGGAGCTCTACTGTTTGCAGTCGGAAGCACAGCCTTCAGAGTACAATGCAGGAGCTTCCAGCTTAAGCACAGTGTTTATTGTGTGGATGTCACAGTTCTATATAAAAAGCCTTGATCTAGGTCACCAAAGGAATAATGTGATGCAGAGGCTATTTTTTTTCTCCAGCAGTTTGTTTTTGTTCAGATAAACACTTATTTGAGTTGAGGCTTAGCTGCTACCTGAGAAATTATTTCTGCACAGTTGTCAACCTTCACTCTACAGTCTGAAAAACATCAAAGTTCAAAGTTCCCACCAGCAACAAACACCAGTGATCAGTTCGCACAATAGAACAGCTAACAACACCCATCAACCAAAGAGAAGGATCGCACCCTCCACCTGCAGTGAAATGCCGTAATTGCTCCAGATCTCACAATACAATGACTAACACCTATTCTTTTGAATAGGACAAGTTTCCTCTTTCCCACAACTTTAAAAACCCACAATCTCACTCATTCCATACCTCAGAGCACTGAGAGAACTCCTACCGGTAGTTCCCTGAGCTCCTTGCCTTCTGAAGATGCCGACCACAGAAACTGGAAAAAGGTCAGGAAGAAAAACTTCCAGAACATGGGCAAGCAGTCTGAAAAACTCACAACAGCTATAATAATAATATTTGCTAACAAATCAGTAATAAAAACAAACAGTTCTGGGTAGAGGGCATCCCTGTCTAGTAACTCAGTCTAGAGATGTTTGTTTTGTTAAATAATAGGATGTTCACTATCTATGCACAACTATTTCCTGATTCACTAATCCAGTGGCTGAAAAGTCTGAGTGAAATGCCCCAGTAATACCTACTGATATGCATGCCCAGGTTTTATTTCATGGAACTGGAGACCATGCAACATAGAGTGAACAATGCTTCAACGATTTTCAGCATCTGCAGAGGTGGTTGGAACTGCATCCTGTGGATCAGGCAGCCTACTATAGAGGACCATCATTCTCTAATACAGCTGCAATATTCAATTTTGGAATGTAATTGAGTTATCCTACCTTTAAACAATTCACCAAATCCTAATTCCTTTATCAGCATTTTAAATGTTGGCTATCCCACACAATCAACATCTTTGAAAAATACCCAGTGCAATTATTCCTGCTTCCAATTTTTGTTTGCCTACATCATCTATTACCTTGCCCTTCTAGTCAAATCTGCCTCCCTACTAGTGCAAGATTTTTTTTTAAAAAATCCCATCCTCAGTTTCTTTCCCCTCATTAATTTCAATTAATTTAGCTCGTGTGAACTAATGATTAGTTCTCATTAGTTCTCATTAGTTCTCACAGTGCAAAAATAATTACGTGCAAGGATTTGAAGCAAGTCAGCTGGATAATCCTGATCAGTCATTTCCAACCTTGGGTAACTCTGGTGTTTTTGGACTGTAACTCCCAGAAACCATAGCTAGAAGCTTTCCCAGCTGGTGGCGAAGGTTTCTGGGAACTGCAGTCCAAGAACATCTGGGTCACCCAAGGTTGGGAACCACTGTTATAACAATCCCGTAAGGACAGTGAGTATTTGTCCCCCAAATTACTAAAAAAAAACTTCTGGCTGTTTTGCTTGGGATTAATTCCCATATTTAAAAGTCTGTGTTACTCCCTGCCACAGGATGTGGTGATGGTATCTGGCCTGGATGCTTTCAAAAGGGGATTGGACAAATTCCTGGAGGAAAAGTCCATCCCAGGTTAAAAACCATGATGGAGATGTGTCATCTCCAGGCTTAAAACCAGAGTGCTTCAAGGGCCAGATGCAGGGGGGTGGTATCGGGAGACAAATATCTAATCTCGTGCGCTCCCAGAGGCATCTGGTGGGGCCACTGTGAGATACAAGAAGCTGGACTAGATAGGCCTTTGGCCTCATCCAGAATGGCTCTTCTTATGTTCTAAACAAAATACAGCAATTCTTATATATTTACCGTATTTATCGGCATATAACACGCACAGGCGTATAACACGCACCCTCATTTTAAGAGGGAAATTTTAGGAAAAAAATTTTTTTTGGCGCCCACCTGCCCGGATCCCTATCTAACCCTCCCCCTAACCCACCTCCCACCCACGGAGTCCCTGAGGCAACCTGGCAGTTCCATCCGTGCAGCCGAGGATCGGGGCCTTGTCTGGCTAGGCGGGCGTCGGCGGCGTCGGCGGCGGACTGCCCGCACCGGGAACAAAGGCCGCCGCCGCCGCTGGTCTGCGGCGAGATTTTCGGCTGCTCCGGACGCGCGCTGTTTGTCCGCTCCAGCCGGCACCCCCCCCACACTCATCGGAGGCTCCTTTGCCTTACCGGGGGAGGGCTCCCGGCTCCGTCCGTGCAGCCGAGGATCGGGGCCTTGTCTGGCAAGGCGGGTGGCGGCGGCGGCGGCGGCGGCCTGCCCGTGACCGGCAGTAGCAGCGGCGGAGGCTTGCGGCCTAGCTGCGCTCTGGCCGGTCTTTTCTTTATTTGACAGGCC
This sequence comes from Phrynocephalus guinanensis, assembly GCA_037367245.1. Classification (NCBI taxonomy): domain Eukaryota; kingdom Metazoa; phylum Chordata; class Lepidosauria; order Squamata; family Agamidae; genus Phrynocephalus; species Phrynocephalus guinanensis. The sequence continues at coordinate 123,560,165 of CM074737.1, read as the reverse complement.
GCCGATCAGCTGGGCTCCCCGATCGGAGCCCTGATAAGGGCTCAGGCAGCGGGAGAGCTCGGCGGCGGCGGCGGCGCAACCAGGATGGGACTTCTTTGACGGCCCGTGTTCATCCGGGCCGTCTGGTCTGGCTAGGGATCTCGCGCCGGGGGGGTAGATTTAGGGGGCGGGTTAGTTAGGGTCCCGGGGGGCGGGCTCCCTGCTCCCGGGGGGGAGATAGTTAGGCTTTAGGGAGGGGGGTTAGGGCGTGTGTGGGATCCTTGTTTCTTTGGCCTGCCCCGTCAGCTCGCAGTGTGCGAGCACTGGCTATGGGACGGCAGTCGTTGTTTTTGCCAAGCACACTGGTCGCCTCATATTATATCGGCGTATAACACGCATACATAATTTGCCCCCTATTTTCAGGGGGGGGGAAAGTGCGTGTTATACGCCAATAAATACGGTATTTATTTTAGCACACCAAGGCCAATGTATAACCCTTTCCCCCCTCTCTTAGATAGAAATGTTTCTGACATCATTCTGCAAGCATGAAAGAACAGGAGCTTTATATATCTGAATAAGGCAGCTGCCACCTTGTATAACACTATGATCATGATAAATATGGTCCGGGCGAGATCTCATTTATACAAAACTACACAAGCAGCACTGCTCTCGGTCTCGTTCCTGGCAAGATCAGGCAAGAGATTCAATTCAGCCCAAATGTTCCGTTTATAAATGTGGGACATTATGCTTTTGTATTTAGTATTCAGAAAACCAGGAAATGGCCCAGGTTGCTGAATAATATTGGGCTTACGTTATCAGCCGGAAGAAGGATGCTAGGTTTCGCATAGCAAAGGGCAGTCTGAATGTTGACAACCTCAATGGCAACAGTCAAGATGGTCCACAAGGTACCCTCTTGTGCGCCTTCTTCACAAAGTGAAACAAAGGAAGGGAAAATTCTAGAAGGCAACTCCTTTTTTTCATCGGTTAACCACTTCACACCCCAAAACAAAGCATTGGTCAGGAATGTTCATAGAATCATAGAATCATAGAGTTGGAAGGGACCTCAAGGGCCATCCAGTCCAAACCCCTGCCACGCAGGAACCCCCATCACAGTATTTCCAACAGATGGCCATCCAGCCTTTGCTTTAAAACCTCCAAAGAAGGAGACTCCACCACCCTCATTTCTGGAAGCATATTCCATGAAGTTCTTCCTAATGTTCAAATGGGATCTCTTTTCCTGTAGTTGGAGACCATTGCCCCGAGTCCTAGTCTCTGAAGCCATGGAAAATAAACCAGTCCCTTCTTCAATGTGACATCCTTTCAGATATTTCAACATAGCTATCATATCCCCCCCCAGCCTTCTTTTTGAAAGGATAAACATTCCCAGCTCCCTAAGCCGCTCCTCGTAAGACATTTCTTCTCAGACCCTCAATCATCTTCAATCATGTTTTTCAAAAAGTATTGGAAATGAGAAGAAAAGGGTACCTGTAGACCAGGGATCCCCAAACCCCAGTTGATGGCCTCTTAGGGCGTTTATACACGACCCCTAAACTCCGCCGCAAATGGCTGCAAGCTCCGGAGCTTAAAAATGTTTCCCCACCAGCTCTGGAGTTTGCAGACAATTAAGTGCGACCCCGCCCACCTAAGCGTGACCCAGCACACTTTTCTTGTACCTGCTTTTGGGAGGTGAAAAATATTTGATGCGGATGTGCTGGGCTCTCCTCACTTCTTTTTCTTTTTGTTTTTTTGCCTCCCGCCCCTTTAAGAGGAACCAGGAAGTGACCGGGGCTCCCCCCCCCCGCAGCTTTCACCAGCACCGGGAGGTAAGGCTTTATTCTTTTGTCCCTTTTTTTCCTCCCCCCCCTCACGCAGCCAGCAGCCAGGAAGTATGGAGGGGTGGAGACGCACGAAGAGCGACAAACCCCTAAGATCTCTGGTCTGAATTTAAGGGGCCAGCGGATCTTAGGGGTCATGTAAAAGCGCCCTTAGTAACTGGGCCTCAAGGTTTCCTATAAGGTGCTGCAGAGCCAAGTGGGAACATGGACTTCTCCTTCCCTCTGCGTGGGACTCCAATGAAGAAAGACTGGAAAAAGTGGTACATTTGTAGCCTTCAGAAAAGAAGGCTGAGGGGAGATAGGATAGCACTTTTCAATACACTTTTCATAGAGAGGAGGGTCAGGAACTGTTCTCAATCATCCCAGGGTGTAGGACATTTAATAATGGGCTGATGTTACAAGACTCAGCTTTCGGATTCAAATAGATTCTCTATTTAATTTTTTTCCCTGTGCCTGCCGCTTCCTGTTGAGGGTTTCCCTCTTTTGCCCTTATTGCTGTCTTTCCATTGATGTTTTATTACTGTTTTATCTGATTTTTAAAAAACCTGTAAACTGCCCAGAGTCCCTCCGGAAAATGGTGTGGTATAGAAGTGCAATAAATAAATAAATATAAATAAATAAGATCAGGAAAAACTGCCTAACTGTTAGAGCAGTACAGCAACAGAACCAATGACCTCAGTAGGTGGTGAGTGCTCCATCACTGGAGGCATGCAAGAGAAATCTGGACAACCATCTGGCAGATGTCCCTTGAGTTGTATTCCTGAATGGAGCCGACGGTTGGACATGATGGCCTTGTAAGCCCCTTCCAAGTTCATTATTCTATTATTCTATGCTCTGACCACCGGGTTTCATGTAACTTGAGATGATTACTACATGCCCTACACCAGTGGTTCTCAACCTTCTTAATGCCGTGACCCTTTAATACAGTTCCTCATGTTGTGGATGTTGTGGTGACCCCTTGCCCTGCTTGGAAGAGGCCACAACCCCGCTTTGGCAGGCCAATGCCACAGGTGCCATAAAGAACTTCCCTCTATACAGGCACACTCAGCCAATCGCAGCCTCCAGTGCAATTGACTGACATCCCCTCCAACCTATCAAGCTGTAACTCACTCCCCCCCTTCTTTCCCCTCCTCCTCCTCCAGACCCAAGCCGTTTGTGCCTTTTTCTTCACTGGCTCATGGCGACCCCTGTGAAAGGATCGTTTGATCCCAAAGGGGTCCCGACCCCCAGGTTGGGAAACACTGCCCTACACTGTGGGATGATGGAGAACAGATCCTGCTCCTCCTCTGCATGATAGGCTTTCAAGTGTATGAAATTAAATTGTAAGCTGTTCAAAGTGTGATTTAAGTTCTATGGAGTGGAAAAAATGCAGCCTTCTTTGCCTTGCTTTGCTTTGAGTACTCTGAGGACTTGAGACAAATCCTACACACACAATGAGCTTTACAAAGGTATGGATTCTTTATAAATATATACATATGAAACAACGCAACAACAACAGTAGCGACTGAAACATGGCCAAAGTGAATGCGAGAAAAGCATCCCTTGAGTTCCATCCATACTAGATCCTGAGTTACCTGCGGGGAAGGATGAAGCAGTGCGATTGTCTCTTTGAAGCAAAATGGGCCGGGAACAAAGCCCCAGGTTATCTTTGATGGTTACTTCATGTCCACTCTCCTCCCGGGAGGAAGTTTGTTGCATGTTGATGTCGGTTGCAGTCACGTGGTCTTCTTGCGGTTCTGTCCCTGTTCCCGTGTACTCACGGGCGTGAGGGATGATACCAGCATGACTGTTACTGAACGTCCTCATTCCATGATGAGATGTGAAATTCCATGCCTTTGTTCTCCATTTTTTTTCGGCCCGACCTTTCGTTTTTTGATGTTTCGATTCTCTGAAGCCTTGCCTTCAATGCATTACGGAGATAAGTTTGAGGCATTTGTCTTTTAATCTCTCTGCACTGCGTTGCTGACTCCATAGGGAATGTACTGGCGAATGGCAGTTCGCACTCCTGCCACTAGATGGAGAATGGCACATTGCATGAGGAGACTGACCTCACGGGCTCTCGTATCGGAACGAGAAGCGAGATAAGGAGATTCCTGAGGCCAGGGAGGGGAATTTCTCATCCCACTAAAATCACAGTTCAGGGGGTGTGATTGGGATGAACTCCCTTCGTCTTGCAATGGCCGTGCGGTTAGATTTTTTCATACCCAGCGGGACCGCGAACAGCAATGAGATGGACGTTTATCTCCCAAGGCAGAAAATCCACTGCACAAAGGGAGACTGGTCCAGGTGACCAGTCCTTAACGCCCTAAACCAAAGCGTTAAAGGCCTGTTCTAACCTCCTGGGAAGTAGTGTGGTTGCTTTCTGCACTTTCCAGCACTCCTTTTCAATTTTTTGTTGAATCACAGCCTTTTGCTAAGATTTCAACCTCTTTCTGCCTGAACTAAGTAGTCCACAGGAGCTACACAGGCACCCCCATTTAAAGCAAGTACTAAGTCATGGCAACTTTTTCGTTGTGAACCGCCCGGAATTCCTCCGGGAAGACGGGCGGTATATAAGTTTAATAAATATATAAATAAATAAATAAACAATGAGTGAATGACCTCCCAGAGGGCCTCCAATTAGCAGCCTGGATCAGGTCTTGCAACCCCAAACCCAAAGCTTCCTGTATTGAATCATTTCTTCTTGTTTTAAGATCTTCCTCTTTTATCGCCTTTTCCCCTCGCATTAAAAGTCCTTCACGATCAGTCTGGTCTTCTTGCCAGAATGTCTGAATTATCTTTTGCTTCACTGCAGTCATTTCAGTGCGCAGAGAGACTTGCGGCTTGATTTGAGAGTCTACTTATTTGTCTTCAGGAAGAATGCAAAAAAGGCAGACCCCGGAATAAAGAGAAGCCTGGATGGATGACGGAAGAAGCACTTAAAACCGTGAAGGACAGGCGAGAAGCAAAAGTAAGAAGTGTCAGAAGTAGAATCAGAATCCTGCATTTTTTTCAGTGACTGAAGCTAAGAGACCTATTAGGGTGTTCAGTACAAAGAAATGGAAGATGTACCTAAAAAACCAGAAACACAAGAGATTTATTTATTTATATATTTTTGCATTTCTAGACCACACCGATTTTCCCAAAGGAACTCTGGGCAGTTTACATGAAAGCAAGTAAACAAACAAGAATTAAAACCAATAAATGAATTAATAACAGACCAATAACAAACAAGAAACCCAACAAGAGGCTAAAAGAGCTTAAGGTGATGGGAAATACAGCAGGAAACAGGGGGAAACAACACAACATTAACGGTCACCATATGCATTTTTAAAAAGCCAAGTTTTAATGCTCTTTTGGGTCTCAGATTGGCAAAGATCCAGGAAAGCAAATCTCTCTTCAGGAAGAGCCAAGAAAGCAAAGGGAAAAATAAACCTAGATTAGGAATGTTGGGAAATTATGGGGCACATAACCCAAGAACTATGAAAATCACATTCTAAACTGGAGCTCTTTCTACACTACAGCTAGCATTTGGAGAACATCCCACCCTCACATAAATGATTGATCACCTCAACTTAAAGCTGTTGTATTTACATTGCTCTTTTGATCTTGCTGAGGTTTCCTGGAGCTTGAGTCATTCCTCGCCAACCTTTCATCTCTGGGGGAGGTATATTTAAAGAATTAGGCCTTGAAGCATCTAGGTGGGTGTGCAAACCGTTGGCTCCAGTGGGAACAGGAAGGCATGAATAATTTCCTGAGGCAGATAGGGATGTTTCCTGCTTGGATAAGTACTTCTTGAGTCTGTCACCAGAATGGCAGTGGCTAACTGGCTATGTTGGCTGGGGGATTCTGGAATCTGTAGTCCTGAAAAGTCTCCACCCCACCCCCTCCGCCCACTCTGTTGCTTGGTTTCATGACTGTGTGAAACACTGTCAGTGTTCATTATGAAGACCAACATCCTAATGTTGGTCACATCTAGCGTAGAGCCCCCCCCCCCCGCCCCGCCCCGCCCCGTCTCTTTCACAACCTCTCTGCTCTGCTCTGGTTTCTGTCTCTTGAGGAATTTATTTCCCAGCCTTAAACATATAAATAGAGCCTGTCCTGAGCCATAAAACTATACAGCTCTGGCCCAAACTTCTCACCTTTTAATCTTCTCACCATTTCTACTAATTAACTGTCCCTCCTCTTCTTTCCGCCACCTCCTCCCTCCCCTCCCCTATTCCCCCTTCGCAAAATCTATATACTATAGCCAATGAATATCTGGTATGAAATGTATATTCCGTCTCATATTATATTTCACACCTCATTCTACTGCTATATGTCTGAAGTGGATGTGTAGTCCATGAAACGTTACATTAAAATATGAAAGTTAGCCTTTAAATTACCACGTTTTGTTTTTCTTTGATTTTTGCCTGATTCAGTTCTGAAATAATAAGTCAACATGTATGCAAATCTCACTCTGGCAATGAGTGTACTGTACTCTAGTTGGAACTTGCAAGAGCATCATAGAATCATGAAGTTGGAAGGGACTGATAAGTTCCAGCCCCTTGCTCCATAAATTAAAATTTAAAAAAAGAACCTTTTTCCTGATACTCAGCTGAAACCTAACTTCCTGTAATTTGAGCCTATTGTTATATATCCTGCACTTGGGGATGAATGAGGACAGATCCTGCCCCTCCTCTGTATGACAATCTTTCAAGCATTGGAAAAGTGGAAGTTGAGTCGTGGCTGCTGGACTTCTTTTTCTTGAGAGACGGAAACGTTTCACTGCTCATAAAAACAGCTTCATCTGTCGGAATGAAGTCAGACTGATGAAGCTGTTTGGATGAGCAGTGAAATGTTTCTGTCTCTCAAGAAAAAGAAGTCCAGCAGCCATGGCTGAAATTCCAGATAAACTTGCTTGGATGACTGAGAGTCTTCACAGACACATTGGAAAAGTGCTATCACATCTCCCCTTCAGTCTTCTTTTCTCAAGGGTAAACATGCGCCATTCTTTCAGTCTTTCCTCACAGGGCTTGGTTTCCAGCCCCCCCATCATCCTTGTTGCCCTCCTCTGAACTAGTTTTAATTTGTCAGCTAATGAATGTCGAGACAGAAATTTCTACCCTTCCTGAGGTATGATGTCTGTTACACCAAACATTGTCACCATAATTGGGGTGAGGAGCCTTAATTTAATATCAATTAACATTGATATTAAAAACAATAGTAATGAGGACTTTAATAAAATATTGTTCACATGTATATTTGGCCCTGGCTGTCACTCGTCTTAATAATGACCTTTTGGGTATAATACTGCCTTCAAAATATTTCTCCAAAAGGACTTTCTTTTTAAAAATTGTGAAGACTGAGGCAAGAGGAGGAGGAGGAGGAGGAGGAGGAGGAGAGGGAATGAAATAGGGAACCAGCTTTCAAAAGCTCTTGATGATTATGACCTTCGCTTAAAGCCTTATGGGGAAAAATATGTGTTTTTGGAAAAAGGAATGGGTAGAGAGACTAGACGGTGAAAGGCTGTCAGAGCCACAACTGAAAAGTCCTGGAAAGCACCTTTTTGAACTAATCAATGTCTTGCTGAGAAGAATCAATTTATCTGTCAGAAAAGCAGCAGGATAATTGCAGGAAAGGTCCACAGGAGAAGGTACTTCATTTGGCCGATTGCAAGTTTGAATTGGGGGAGGCTCATGCATCTGGAACTCGTGTCAGGAGTGCCTGGCAAAATCAGCTTGTTCCATCTAGACCCAATTGCCGGTCTTAAGTTGCCATTTTATTAACACCCTGTATAGTGCTCCCTTGTATAAAGGAGTTAATTCGTTCCAAACGAAATTCTGTTAAGCAAAATTTCTTTTATACAAATTTCCCATAGGAATGCACTGAAAATGGAGTACACCTTAATCGTGGCCATTTTTTATGTTGTACAGATTCACCCCATAGGCAATTCTGTTAAGCAAATGTCCCCTATCTCCGGAATGTTTTATGTTGTACAGATTTTATGTTATACAAACCGTTTGTTATATGAGGGTCCACTGTACTTGATGGGACTGTTACTTGTTTTGCACAGCTTTACCTGTAGTAATCCTTGAATTATCTACTTGGCTCTGGTGCCATGAGAATGCACTGCTGCCCAAATCCTCTCTCTTTTTCAGCTTGATTGCCGGATCTCCTTGTTCCGTTGAGTTATTCTTGTCTGGACTTAATGGAAACAGGTCCCAGAGCATTTCCAGGCTAAGCAAGGTAAATATATCAGTTTTTTCTGGAATCCCCAAAGAAATGAATTGCTTCTTTGACAGTCTCTACATTTCTCCACAGCCTCCTGCCTTAGGGAAGGAACTGGACAGGAACAAAAGGGAGCTGGGAATGTTTAGCCGTACAAAAAGAAGACTGAGAGGGGATATGAAAGCTATGTTTAAATATCTGAAAGGATGTCACATTGAAGAGGGAACAGGTTTGTTTTCCATGGCTTCAGACACTAGGACTCGCAGCAGTGGTTTCAAACTACAGGAAAAGAGATTCCATTTGAACATTCGGAAGAATTTCTTGACAGTTAGAGTTGTCCGGCAGTGGAATATGCTGCCATGAAGGGTAGTGGAGTCTCCTTCTTTGGAGGTTTTTTAAGGAGAGGCTGGATGGCCATCTGTCAGAAATACTGTGATGGGGGTTCCTGCCTGGCAAGGGGTTGGACTAGATGGTCCTTGAGGTCTTTTCCAACTTCATAATTCTATGATTCTATGATTCTATGTTACACCCAAGGGCTGAGGAATGTGTAAGCAAGAAGGAAGAAGGGCCTTTCTGAATGTGTGTGTGTGTGTGTGTGTGTGTGTGTGTGTGTGTGTGTGTGTGTGCGTGCGCGCGCACGCGTGTGCACTGTTAGGGACAGAGAAGCAGCTGTCTGAGGTCTGGGATTGAAGCTGCAACCACATTAGTCTTCCAACCTTCTGGAAATTGCTCACCTTAACCTCTATTTACCACCACCCAGAGTGGCCTCCCTGCCTGATATAAAAATTCAATAAATAAATAAATAAATAAATTCCAACTACAGTGGACCCTCCTATAACAAACGGTTTGTATAACATAAAATCTGTACAACATAAAAAAATTCCGGAAATAGGGGAAATTTGCTTAACAGAATCGTCTATGGGGAGAATCCGTACAACATAAAAATGGTCGCGATTAGGGATCACTCTGTTTTCAATGCATTCCTATGGGAGATTTGTATAAAGGAAAATTTGCTTAACATAATTTCATTTGGAACGAATTAAATCCTTTATACAAGGTACCACTGTAGTCCTACACAGTGACAAGCAATTACTTTCCAGGCCACCCCAGTGGCCATGCTGGCTACAAGTCCAAAAAAGTAACTTTTACAAGTTCTGGTTACCACTAACAAGAGCCACAAGCAGGTTGGTGACCTTTATTTGTACTGTGGAACAAACCCACCAAGATATCATATCCTGCTTTGGTCTCTGACAACATCTTTTGTTTTTCTTATGGTGAAAACAGGCTAACAGGATGGATCCATTTGACCTGATGAAGCTGGATGCTCTGTCTTTGGTTCCTGTATTTATCTGGCCAAGGCATGGGGGATTGTGCCTCTCCAAGCTGCCCTTATTTGCCCCATCTAGGTTGAATGTTTCATCTCCCCTGGGTCTTCTGTTCAGAATTTTGAGCTGCTGGTTTTCTTCCTCTAGTAGCAGAGTCCAGTTTCTCATGACCTGGAGGTCACCTCAAGACCTCCTTTTTTCCAGGTTCCTTCCAGCAGAGGCAGGTTGTCCTGACCTTCTTCATCCGAGGAATAAATGTCAGGTAGGAGACGATGGGAAAGGACACTAGAGATATTTTGTATACATCTGCAGTAAAAATGGGCACGAAACAGAAATATAGCATTTCATAGAATCATAGCGTTGGAAGAGACCTCAAGGGCTGTCTAGTCCAACCACCTGCCATGCAGGAACCCCCATCACTGTACTCCCGACAGGTGGCCATCCAGCCTCTACTTAAAAATCTCCAAAGAAGGAGACTCCACCACCCTTTGTGGCAGCATATTCAACTGCTGAACAGCTCTAACCATCATGAAGTTTTTCCTAATGTTCAAATTTCTTTTCCTGTAGTTTGAAACCATTGTCCCGAGTCCTAGTCTCTGAAGCCACGGAAAACAAACCTGTTTTTTTTAAATGTTTTTCTTGCTTTCATCCCTGCCCATCAGCTGTTGAGCTTATCCCTCTGATCTCTCCATGCAACAGACCCTTTTAAGGAGGGTCTTTGATTTAGGGGATTGGGATCCCTGTTAAATAAAAAAAGAGGAAAGATCCCCATTAATTATAGCTTCATGAATCATTTCGTGTCATTTCAGTCTTCATTTTGTTTCATTTTGTTTTTATAAAGGATTTTCATCATGAAATGAAATGAAACAAAATGATTCATGAGGCTATAAATAATGGGGAGCTTTCCTTTTTTTAATTTAACAAGGAGTCCACTGCCTTAAATCAAATACGCTCCTTAAACCTTCCAATCAATTTGCTTTCAAAGAACCCTCTGTAAACAATCAGGAAACCTAATGGCTAGCTGTTGAATGGAGAGATCAGAGAGATAAGCTCAACTGCTAATTGGTGGGGAGGAAAGAAAGGAAAACATTTAAAAAAACCCCTCCACAATCCTACTTAATCAGGAAAGGAAAACATTCAGTTTAAGAAATCAACTTGCAGACACATGCACAGTGCAGGGAAGGGAAGGGAAAGTGGTCCTAAAACTGCCATGTCCACACCCCAGAGACAGAGAGCATCAGCAGAGCTCAGCTCCTGACTAGCTGCAGGCAGATCAAGATCGGTGATAAGCTAGCTCAACAGCTGAGGCACAGGGAGGGAAGGAAGGAAAACAAATCAATCAGTTTGAAAAAACACACACCCTGTTCTCAAGACTGCTGGATCAAGAGGCTTCTCACTGCTAGGACAAATCCTTTCATTTCCGAAACAAAAAATGGTGTTTGATTTCATTTTTTGATGACACACTATTTTGTTTCATTTTGTAACGTTTCGTAAACTTACAAAACAACAAAAGAGTTTGTCATTTTTTGTAAGGTGCCCGTCTCTAATCTGTAGAGTTTAAAGTAACGGCATGGGTCACAGAGCCCATCCTGATGGCAATATAGGAGAACCACAGCGGTAGCACTGAATAAACCATAGAACAAACTCACACAACCAGAATGGTTGTATCTCCTTGGCAGGAAACGGTAAATTCTCTTGCCTTGGATGGGGGAAGAAATGGAAGTAGGCAGGGCTGATGATCTCCAAGTGGGAAATAGCTCTGCTTTTAGGTCAGAAGTGTAATTAATGCTCATTCACTTTGAAAACTTCAGTCACTTTTCTGCACAGGCTCCTTTAATGGCTCCTTATATATTGACCTATTCAGGAGAGAAGCTGAGCAAGCGAGAGCACGGCAGTTCATTTATAGGATGGCTTTTTGGTTGCATTTGGAAATCCAGCCATTTTAAAAACTTCAATGGTTACTTCATGTCCTTTTTCGTTCCGAGATTATGTTCGTTTCGTGATAACGTTCGTGGGCACGTGGTCTTGTCCTGGTTCTGTCCATGTTTCTGTTTACCCACAGGCGTGATTGATGGTATCATGACAACTGTTACTTCACATCCTTGTTTCGTGACAATTACTGAATTTTCCTGGCTTTGTTTACCCTTTTTTTGGCCTGGGCTTCTGTTTTTTGATATTTTGAATCTCCGCAACTTTGCCTTTCATGCGTTAAGTGGCATAACTCCCAGTTTCATGCCTTCTTCCCTCTCTGCGATGCATTGTTTACACCATTGGGATTGTACTGGAGAATGCAACATCGCGCTCCTGCCACTAAATGGAGAATGCATGCATTGCGTGACAAGCGTTACTTCATAGGCACTTGTCTCGAAACAAGAACCGAGACAAGACAATTCCTGAGGCCAGGGAGAGGTTTGTCTCATCACGCTCTGTTCCCGGTTCAAGGGGCGTGGTTGGGAAGAACTCCCACCACCACGCAATGGACGTGGATTAACCTTTTTTCGTACCGGTCCCAAGTGGGACAGCAAACCGCGATGGGAGGGACATGAAGTAACCACCTCCATTGCTTTCCCATCTGGAGGTAGTTTTGCCTGGCACAGAGGTCTTGTGCTTCAGCTCTTGTTCCGCTCTCTTGCTGGCTTCTTCTGAGAAAAGACCCTTTAGATTGGGGAAAAAGAGTGGCCCATGTCCCCGTGCTGCACCCTCCTCTTTTTAAGTGCTTTAGATTGGCAGTTCATGCCGGCTCATTTTTTTGGCCAACAAGTTTGGTACCTCAAAGCCCTGCCTCCGTTAGCAGGCACCCACTCAGCAGCAGTACTTGGAAAAGATGGAGCACTGAAGCCAGGGCCCTGCCTCCAAGTGAGTGCTGATTGAAAATAAAACAGCCAACATTATAATGCCATTTTACAAAACAATAGTAAGGCCGCACCTGAAGTATTGTGTACAAGTCTGGTCACCGCATCTCAAAAAAGACATAGTGGAACTGGAAAAGGTGCAGAGGAGAGCACAGAAAATGATTACTGGGATGGGTCACCTCCCTTAGGAGGAAAGGCTAAATAATTTGGGGCTCTTTAGTCTGGGGAAAAAGGCGCCTGAGGGGGGGGCATGATTGAGACGTACAAAATAATGCAGGGCATGAGTAAAGTGGATAGAGGGACGCTCTTCCTCACAAAATACTGGAACTAGGGGACGTCCACTCAAATTGAGGGTTGGGAGAGTGAAAACAGAGAAAAGAAAATATTTTTTTACCCAGTGTTTTGTTAGTCTGTGGAACTCCCTGCCACAGGAGGTGGTGATGGCATCTGGCCTGGATGCCTTCAAAAGGGGATTGGACAGATTCCTGGAGGAAAAGTCCATCACAGGTTACAAACCATGATGGAGATGTGTAATCTCCAGGCTTAAAACCGGGGTACTTCAAGGGCCAGATGCAGGGGTGTTGGTGTCAGGAGACAGATATCTAGTCTCATGTCCTCCCAGAGGCATTTGGTGGGGCCACTGTGAGATACAGGAAGCTGGGCTAGATGGGCCTTTGGCCTGATCCAGCATAGCTCTTCTTAAGTTTTTATATTCTAATGAGTGTTTGATGGAGGAGACAAAGCTTTGAAGCACCAAACACCTGTTTGGCTATTCAACAAACCATCGCTGACCATTGAACTCATGGTTTGCTGCTCTCTGTAATTAGAAACCGATTCAGCGATGACAGATGTGGCATTTTAAGTACAATACGTGGGGCTTGGAAGTGCATTTTCTTTGTGAATTTTTTTAAATGGTAGTAATAACAGAGCTTGGGAAAGTTACCTTTTTGGATTACAATTTCCAGCTTCCCTATCCTAGACTCGTCCATCTCTCGGCTGTCCTTTCTGAGTCTTCTGTGAATTTCAATACAAAAAGTTTACTTCTCCAAGTTCTTGGTGTTCAAGCCGAATAGAGAAGCTGAAGGGTGGCTGAGACAGTAAATGAACTGGAAATCACGGCCCTCTAAGAAATGCTTGAGAGGGCTGGAGATGTTCCGTCTGGAAATGAGAAGACCGAGAATGTGGTATGACAGCCATATTAAAAAATCTGAAGTGCTGTAATATGGGACGTTGTCGCAAGCTTGGTCTCACTCTCCGGTGTTCCAGAAGGCAGGACATAAAATAATAGATCATCATGAGAAAGGAGAAGAAAGCTATTAGAGGTTCACTTATCAAGATGTTGTAACTGTGGAATTCACAGCAGGCGGTGGAATTTGACAGCCCTTAGTGGCCCTTCTAGCTCTATAGTTTTACAGTTCCATGAGTCTAAGACATCTTTCATACTTGGGTACTATCCTCTCCTAGACATAGAATCTCATGAGCCTTGAAGAAAAAGGAGCTCATTTTAATTCTACAATTCAGTTTTCTACAGTAAAAATCAGGGTTTCCCCCCCAACATCTCTTGCTATTTCCATCTCATTTACTGAAATAAATAAATAAATAAAGGAAGGAAGGGAGGGAGGGAGGAAGGGAGGAAGAAAGGAAGGAAGGAAGGAAGGAAGGAAGAAAGAAAGAAAGAAAGAAAGAAAGAAAGAAAGAAAGAAAGAAAGAAAGAAAGATCTAGGTGATTATTTCATAGGATCATAGAATCATTTAGTTACTTCTTGGCTGGTTGAAATAGAAAGTTTATCCTGCTGATCTTTTTGTTTTATTTTTCTCACTGGATCAGAGCACCTGCACACATATTATAAACAGATCAATTTGGAGGTCGCCGCCCCCGGCTTTTTTCATCACAAAAACAAAACAAGCAAAACATAACACACGTCATCTGAAAACAGGTTCATTCGGCTTGCCTATTTGCATATATCAGATAAAATTGCTAAGGGACTTAAACATTCCTGCCCCACAGTAGAGCACTAGCAGCTTTTGATAACTACCAGCTTGCTGCTGGATTCTTGATGCCGCATTCATGATGCCGATATACCCCCACCTACCCACCCAACCTCCCAAAACAGTATAAGGCTACAAACATTTCAGTAAGAACTAATCCATGGACATATATATTGGAGACTTTTAGCAACTGACTGGCTGCTACAAAAACAGCACCATGCTCTGTAATTAACATGTCATGAATCTATTTTTTAAAATTTAGTCATATTTTAATGCAGAAAAACCAATGAAGAGACCGATGGTCATTTAGGATTAATTTTCACGACTGCAGATACCATAATTCTTCATTCTTGGCGTTTTGCCTACATTCCATCCATCTTACAATTGCCTGACTGGGATGTACCTGGGAGAAAGATCTAAGCTAAACTCTTGGAGACTGAGCAAGGCCAAGCTCTGATTACTTTTCCTGTTCCAAAAGCTCCCAGGTAGCACTGGGTCACAAAATGGAAGCTCAGGTGGAGACAGAACTAGTTGAGTTTCAAAGTCTTCTAATTTAGGTCTTTCTCCCACGTGCATAATCGTCTGGAGTGCAATCTGAAAATCTTATCACCAGTTCACCACATTTTGACTGTAAGTTAATCAGGGACAACTTTCCCACTTCTCAGTCCCTTTCATTGCAATCCTGACTCAAAGGTGCATGCCACGGCTGTGTGTCAGGATGATGCACGAGTCTCTTCTGCTCTCAGAAGTGCCTTTATTGTTGGCTGAACCTTCTCCTGTCTGCTGACAGAGGAGCCTGCTAGCAGAAATGCTTTCCTTAGCAAGACTTCTTCTTCTTCTTCTTCTTCTTCTTCTTCTTCTTCTTCTTCTTCTTCTTCTTCTTCTTCTTCTTCTTCTTCTTCTTCTTCTTCTTCTTCTTCTTTGCATTTGTGGAGGTGGATTCCTCTATTCTTGCTTTGGCCTTCCACTTGGCACAGTCAGGGGCTAGGTCCTGGTGAACCTGGGACAACTTCATGTCGTTGTCAAGGGTGTTCATCCAGTACTGTTTAGGTAGTCCTTTTGGTCAGGGTCCGCTGACCTCCAGGGTGAGACCCTTTTGGGCAAGAGTTTCCACATCGGCATGCAAAATGTATCCATACTAGAGATGGGCACGACTAGGGAAAATGACGTTTTCGAGTTGTCGTGTGTCGGAGGCAGTCCGTTTCGGCTCGTTTCCGTTTTTCGTGAAATTTCGCAAAAATTAGTCGGTTCGTTTTTTTGTTTTTTCGTTGTCGTTAGTACTGGTTTGGGGAGGGGGTAGCGGGCTCCTGGAGGGAGCTGCAGGAGTCAGCCAGAGCCACAAGTGACGGACTGGCAGACTCTTTGCACCCGCTGTGTCTCACGTACTTGCATGTAGTGCAATGCAAGTAGATCTGGCTTAGGGTTAAGACGGGTTAGCGCAAGGGCTAGGGTTAGGCTAGTTACGGGTGAGGTTAGGGTGAGTATTGGGGTGCACCTCTGGGTGCCTCTCTGACCCACTTAGAAGGACAGTGTACTGGCGTATGGGTTAGGCTTAGGCTTAGGGTTCGGGTTTGGGCTACGATTAGTGGGCTGTTTATGCCCGATTGGCACATCCCAGAAGTCTCTGTGGTCAACCTGGCCAAGTGGCCATGCGATTGGTGGAAAATTTGCATGGTCCACTCCCATGGGCGAGCCCATCATTGCGAATGTGCAGGTGTAAAAAAATAAAATAAAATAAAATAAAATAAAATAAAATAAAATAAAATCAACGGAGACTTTTTTTTGCAAGAAAAACCCACTGCTGCTACTGTAAAAATTCAAGCATTTAAAATAGCTAATTTTCGCATGTTTCTGTGGTGCTTTGGTGGGGTTTTGGGCAACGATTTCAAAAAAAATATTGCGGTCGCCATTTTGGATCCCCCGCACTGCATGGCAAATGGATGCGCCCTCCCAGCCTGGTACCAGCAGCGCAGCAGTAGCAATAGCCAAGGAGAGGGGGGCGGGGAAAACCCCCCCCCAAATAAAACACCCTTCTGGCCTGGTAGGTGCCCTCAGACAGTTTTTGCCTACTTTTAGGGCAGGGAATCGTTTTTTTTTTAACTTTTAAAAACTTTTTTTCTGTGCCGCTTGGCATTGCGCGATCACCGCGATGCAAGTAACAAGCACGACAAATCAGACCAAATTGTTCGTTCGTCGGTTTGAGCTCGAATTCTGGCGGAGTAATTCCCGTTACCGTTTCTGTAGAGTAACGGATACGAGTAACGGAAACGGAAACGGGAATACCGCTAAGTCGTGCCCATCTCTAATCCATACCCAACATAGTTGGGCTTCACACAGTTGGGCTTGCCAAGACTTACTAACAAAAGCAAATGGACAAGTGGTAGGGTGAGAGATGAATAAAAATATGCTAGACCCGGCCATGTTGTTAGTCTAAAAACAGGTCAATTCCAGTAACTCCTAGCTACTTTCCAGTACCTTTTGCCTAGGAAGGGCTTGGATCCAGCACACCATCAACTGGTCTACAACCAGGCTTTGGCCAGGTTGATCAATGTCAATGTTCCAGCAAATATGAGCCTGAAGAAGTTGAAACTCCAAAGCTTGATGGGATAGAGGACCTGCATATTCTTAGATAATTTAGACCTAAGGATGGGCACCTTACGAAAAATGACACACTGTTTCATAATTTTGTAAGCTTACAAAACCTTATGAAACGAAATGAAACAGCAGACAGTGTGTTGTCAAGAAACAAAATGAAACACCGTTTCTTGTTTTGGAAATGAAACGATTCATCCTAGCATCTTGATCCAGCCGTCTTTAGAACAGGTATATTTTTAAACTGATTGATTAGTTTCCCTTTCTTCCCGCACCTCTGCTGTTGAGATAGCTTATCTCTAATCTTGATCTGCCTGAAGCTAGCCAGCCCAGAAGCTGAGCTGTTCCATTTGCAGGGTGTGTATGCAAATTGATTTGAACCAATTGTTTTCCTTTCCTTTTTAAGCAGGACTGTGGAGGTTATTTTGAAAAATATTTTCTTTCCTTCCCTCACCGTGCCGCAGAACAGCTGTTGAGTTTATCTCCCTGAGCTCTCCGTGCAGCCGTTAGCTATTAGGTTTCTAGTTTGTTTACAGAGGGTTCTTTGCTTGAAAGCAAATTGGTTGGAAGTTTGAGGGTCCTTGATATAGGGCAGTGGGCTTCCTATTAAATAAAAAAAGGAAAGCTCCCCATTATTTGAAGTGCTTTATTTCATTTCGTTTCCTGATGAATATTCTTTTTAAAAATATGTTATTTACGAAATGAAATGAAACAAAATGAAGACTAAAACTAAACGAAACAAACCACTATATTTCCATTTCATGCCCATCTCTACATAGACCCAGGAGACCACCTCCCAGCCTTCAGGCATGAAAAAGGTTGAAAACATTGAGTCTCCTTCAAGGCGCAAACTGCAGTGCTTGGTTTCAGAGGCAGTTTTGTCAAGCATAGTGGTCTCCTTAAGAGGAAGCTCCCCCCCCCCCCGAGGCAGACATATGGGCCAAACCCTTGCAACTGAGATCTTCTCAGGGGCTGCAACATAATGTGGTTCCACGGGCTCTGCAAGCTGTAGGAAGCAGCCTGTTCCTCAACCTCTGCCTTGTGCCTCAGTCCTTTGTTCTGCATTGCCTGGACCTTGTTTGGCCATTTGGACTGGTGGTGGAGGTGGAGGAAGGCCACGTGGTTCTTGTGGTGGCTTGTGCTGTACCTAGTGTGCATGCTTCATGCTCAACTGGGAATGCTGAGAGGACACTGAGATGGACCCAGGTGGTGGAGAGCTAGATTTCTACCAAGGCTTTGAGCATTCAGATATCTTTTTCCCCCAAATAACAATGTGTGGTGCCTGAGTGACAAGCAGGTGTGTTATACCCTACTGCTTTGAAGAATATAACTAATATCACCCTAAATCAGCCACATATATATGATGTCATAGTACTGCTTGCAATTTCTCCTAGTCTGCAACTGAAAAAGGCTGGTTCCCATCTGTGACGTGGATTATCTTTTATGTTGATCACAGAACTTGCCAACCTTTGTTATGTCCATCCCCCCACCCCACCCCCAGACGTGGCTTCAGTCAGGTCTTCTTCGCAGATATAGGGTTATTTATTTATTTATTTATTTATTTATTTATTTATTTATTTATTGAATTTTCTATACCGCCCATCTGGCAGCGAGGTCACTCTGGGCGGTTTACAACAATTAAGGAATACAGTACACTGCATATAAACTAAATAATTCATGCAACAAAATAAACATAAAATACAGTAATATAATAAAAATAAAAATAAAATTAAGATAAAGTAAAACAAATAGTGGATAAGTGTTGTTATTGGTGGACAAATGTTAAAATCATGTTTTAATGGATAAACACTGAATTTTACATTATATTTGAGGGAATGCCTGCTTAAATAGCCAGATTTTTAACAGATTTTTTAAAGGCAGCCAAGGAGGGAGCCAGGCAGATGTCTGGAGGAAGGTTATTCCACAGGTGAGGGCCAATGGCGGAAAAGGCCCTATTTTTATTGATTAAGCATTATGATGCTCCATTAACAGGTGAGTGGTGTTGACACCTCACAGTGAACAGGGGCATGGCACCCAAGATGTGTCCCAGCAGGGTTTGTGACTCATCAGGAGCAAGGTGCTAAGTCGTTTCGCCTTCCCCTAAAGAACTCTTATCTGTTCTGTTCAATTTATTTTGACGGACTGCCTTTCACATGCTGAATCTCAAAAATAACTTAAAAGATAAATGCAAGGCTTCCTGCCAAACCGTATTAGAACGATATTGCTTTTTGGAAGGAGAGACATCTTGATGCCTGCATGTTTCAGCCGTCTCGGGTCAGACGCTTGCCGTGTGCTTTGCCTGTTTCGTTCTTCCCTTGCATACCTTGCACTTTAATTATGCAACTATATGAGAGAAAGAAAATGAAATGAAAAGGGGGAAGGAAGAGGGTGGGATTAGGAACTAATCTTGCAGCAGTTGGAATAAAATATGTCTTTGTATTTTGCTGGCCCAGAGATGGGAAGGCTTCGGTTTAGCTTGGCTTTAGATTTCTTTTGTTTTGCCCATTTCATTAGCAAGAGACCAGAACAGAATTTGGCTCAATTTATTTATGTATTTAATTTCTTGCTTGTATATCCCCATGGTTACCAATGGACACTTTGTGCTTTGTATGAATTACGGAGCCCTGCCTGACAGGTGTTTTGAAGTCAGTATCTGACAGAACAGCTCCTCCCAAAAAGAACTGCCAGGATCACTCGTTCAAGCCAGGTGAACTATCTGCAGGTACTGACCCCGAGGGAGGCCCAGATAGTAACAACAAGGAAACAAGCCTTCTCGATGGTCGCACCCCACCTGTGGAACCAGGTTCCACAAGAAATTCACCTGGCACCTTCACTACAAGCCTTCAAGAAATTACTGAAAACCTGGCTTTATAGATTGGCCTTCCCTCATCATTCTGTTCCAACCTCCTTATATAATTAGGATGCTGTTATTTCTCCTTGTCTTATGATACTTTTCTATTAGTTCTTTATTTTTTCCATCTGTTCTTATTTTGAATTGTTAAATGATTTTGATTTATCCTATTTGTGCGCAGGGCCGGCGCATCCATTAAGGCGAACTAGGCAGTCGCCTAGGGCGCCAAAATGGACAGGGGCGCCGGCCACCACCGGCCCCCCGCCCGTTGCCGCCTGCCCGCCGTCCCCCTGCTGCCCTGCTGCCACTGCCGCTGCCCTGCTCTTGCCGCCGCCCGCCACCTCGCCGCCGCCGCCCGCCCCCGGTCCCCCGCCGCCGCCCGCCGCCCGCCCGCCCCTGCCCCCCTGCCTCACCGCCGCCGCCCGGCACCCCCCGCTGCCGCCGCCCCACCCCTGCTGCCGCCCGCCTCGCTGCCGCCGCCCCGCCCTGCCCGCCCCCCACCCGCCCGCCACCCGCCTCGCTGCCGCCTCCCAGCACCCCTGCCCCCGCCCCTGCCCCCTCCCACCGCTGCCGCTGCCCACCCCCCACCCCTCGCCTAGGGCGCAAAAATCCCTAGCGCCGGCCCTGTTTGTGCATATTGGCTTATTTGTTCTTTTTATTATGATGATTTGATTATTTACCTTCTGTTGGCCTGATTGATTAGATTTTTAATTAATATTTTAAGTTTTTAAATCTGTTTTTGTATTTTGCTTATGTATGTAAACCGCCCAGAGTAGCTTTTTTTTGCTAGATGGTTGTGTTCTATAAATCAAATCAAATCAAATAAATAAATAAGTCCCCTCCCCCCAAAATGGTCTGAGCCGCTTCTCGGGCTTCTCATGCCACTGCAGCCCTTCTTCAGCAGTGCTGCACCAATTCTCTACTGTAGCCCGGCTGGATCTTTCCTCAGGCAAGCCACTCATGGGCTGTGTGGGGGGACTCTTCCTCCTGCCTCCGTCCAAAGCCATTGGTTGCTTGAGGAGACGGGAAAGAACCAACCGAGTGCAGTAGGGACTGGTGTAGTCCTGCTTCCAGAGAAGGATTCCATGGGCATGGTGAGCCCAATAAGCAGGCCAGGCAGTTGGGAAGATGGGACTTTAAAACCCGTGTCAGGTGGTGCTTCGTAGGGGACATGAACCACCCTTCTCTCTCTCTGTGGTTATTAGCAGTGGAAACTAGGGATGGGCATGAAATGAAAATATTATGTTTCGTTTCGTTTTGTTTCTTCCACCCCACATTTTTTTTTCATTTCATTTCATGCAAATGTTTTCCAAAAAATTGTATAAAATGAACCACCAACAAAGTGGTTCATGTGGGGGAGCTGGAAAGTGGCGAAGGCACAAAACATTTTTTAAAAAGCCCTTGGCTATTTTAAAACACGTTTTTTCCCTCCCCAAGTCCCGCCTATCAGCTGCTCGGTGCTAGGGTGGGGGAGGAAACCTCCCCCCCCTAGCGCCGATCAGCTGGTGTGGCTTGGGGGAGGGAAAAAAGTGTTTTTAAAAAGCCTGGTGCTTTTTTAAAAAAAAAACTTTTTCCCTCCCCTAAGTGGCTTACAGATGGAATGAAATGGTTTGTTTCAACAAAAACAAAACAAAACACACACACACACAAAAACAACAACAACACTGTTTTGTTTCGTCTGTAACAAGATACTGCTTCCTCATTTCGTTATCTAACGACACGGTGAAACAGCATTTCATTTTTCGTTTTTTGCCCATCCCTAGTGGAAACACAGTGATCCTTATCTAGGTGCGGGAAGTGGACATTTTAACACCAATGACCATAACCATTGGTATTTTTTCCCATTGTTACAGTGGTCCCCCACCTTTTTGCGGTTCATATACGGTATATCACCCAGAAAGCCCATCGGAGGCCCGTTTGGGGCAGTGCCAGGCCTCAGGTAAGTGTAGGAAGCCACAGATCAGCCCCCCATTCCCAACCCGACCCAGCATCTGTGTATTGTAGATTTTCCATTATCACGGGTCGTGTCAAGTCCCTATCCTCCATGATAGGTGGGGGATTATTGTATTTGATTATTAT
The DNA here is from genome assembly GCA_037367245.1 of Phrynocephalus guinanensis. Taxonomy (NCBI): domain Eukaryota; kingdom Metazoa; phylum Chordata; class Lepidosauria; order Squamata; family Agamidae; genus Phrynocephalus; species Phrynocephalus guinanensis. The sequence goes on along the minus strand of CM074737.1, from coordinate 123,538,474 downwards.
CTTTTTAAATCCAATCTTTCCTCTAAGGCTGGCATGTCCAAACTTTGGCCCTCCAGATGTTTTGGAGCACAACTCCCACAGTCCTTTGTCCTTGGCAATCTAAGCTTAGAATTCTGGGAGTTGTGGTCCAAAACATCAAGGGGACCGAAGTTTGGACATGCATGCTCTAAGGGCACGGCTACATGGGAACGCTGAACTGGAATGGATACAGCTTTGCTTCCATTTCATTTGCAGCCTGTGTTACATTTCCAACCACGTGCCGGGGGCCTCTCCCTCAAGACATTCACCCGTCCCATCCACACCTTTCCTATCAGGAAGGTCCAAGTGGCCACCTGGAGGGTGGCCTGGAAATTTGTTTCCTCGAAGCCAGACCTTCTCTGTGATGGCTGCCGCACTCCAAAACTTCCTCCCACCAGAGGCATGACTTGCCCCATCCCTGTTGGGTTTTTAGCAGCCAACTGAAGATCTGGTTAGTTTCTTAAGCCTTTTAATAGTTTGGGAAATACTTTTAATCATGCAATTTGACGTCTCCCTTTTGCTGTCTGCCTGCCATTAACTTTTCTTTTACTTATATGGTTCCTTTGTTAGGTCTGGAACCTCTTTCTTGATTGTTGGTTTATTTTTGTATTCGTCATCATTGTTTATGACTGTGTTGCCTATTTGTTAGCTGGCCTGAGTAGTAGCACAGCTGCTGGTTCGGTGGGATATCAATGTGAATGAAAGAACAAATGAATACAGAAGCAAAACAGCAAATAAACCATTGGACGCACAAGGGCTTGGGACTGGTTCATAAGTTCCCCATTTTGATTGTCCATGGTGTGACCTGCATTTAAGCATCAAATCAAAGCAAAGTTCTCTGCTTATATGCTACCACATCGCGCTTAAAACACACTCTCCGGGAGGTTTGCAATGTAGTTATAGAGGATGCACGTTGCTCCCCAACCCCCAGCAAGCTGGGCACTCATTTTACCAACCTCAGAAGGATGGAAGGCTGACTCACCCCTTGAGCTGGCTACCTGGGATTGAACCTTGGGTCATGAGCACAGTTTTGGCTGCAGTACAGTAGTTTGACCACTGCACCACGAGGCATCATTTAAATCACTTTAGATTTTATTGTTCATACAAGGGTGATGCCAGAGCATTGACAGTTGCAATGCAGATTCAATTTGCTGGTCTTTCGGTGGGCCTCGCACTGGCCACGCAGTTCAAGCTGGTTCCCATGCCACCCCGAAAGAGGGGGAGATTTTTCTTTTTGAATGGATCTCCACATAGTTTAGAATCCCATTCTTCTGATGCCTGACATCTGAACAATTGCTGGTTATCTGTTTTCTAATGGGTCCCCCCCTCCAGTCCGGGTTTCAATTACTTTAATTTTTCTGTCAGTAATTCCTTTGGTGGCCCTGGTGGTTAGAGGACTAATAAACAAATATTTCAGATAAACAAACTAATTAATGAATACAGTGGTCCCCCGCCCGTTTGCAGTTCATATACTGCGGTACCGCTATATTGCAGGACCTCAGTATATGAAAAAAGGCCCCATGGGGTAAGGGGGGAAGGCCTGTTTCAGGCCTCCCATACTTACCCCAGGACTGGTGCTACCCCAAACGGGCCTGCGAGGGCCTTCCTGGGCCTTCTGGAGGCCCCAAAAGGGCCTCCCTGCGAACCGGAAGTGACTTCTGGTAAACTGGAATTGACTTCCGGATCACCAAAAATCATTTCTGAGGCCTCTGAGGGCCTTTCTAGGCCTGTCAGAGGCCTCAGAAATGATTTTAGGCAATTCAGAAGTCACTTCTGTTTTGCAGGAAGGCCCTTTTGGTGCCTCCAAAAAGGTGCTTGCAGGCCCGTTCAGGCTGGGGGTAAATACAAGAGCCCCTAGCTAGGACCCCCAGGCCCGTCCCGACCTGCATCCGCATATCACGGATTTTCAATTATTGTGGGTTGGGTTGGGTCCCTAATTCCCGCAATAGGCTGGGGATCACTGTACTTCAAAACACATTAAGCAATACTTGAGTAAAAAAGAGCCCTGTGCCACAGTGGTTAAACTTCTGTACAGCAGCCAAAAAACTGTACTTACACAACTTGAGGTTCAATCCCAGGTAGCAGGCTCAGGGTTCACTCAGCCTTCCATCTTAGTAAAATGCGTACCCAGCTCACTAGGAGGGGGGACAATGTGTAGCTTGCATAATTAAATTGTAAACCACTGAGAGAGTGCTTCTAGCGCTATGGGGCAGTATATAAAGCAGCACACTTTGCTTTGCTTTTTGTGCTGCAGCTGTGACACCACTCACACATGGAAGGCTGGAGAAACAGGGCCACAAGGCCACCATCTGTCTTCCAATCCTCTGTGGGGGCTCGGAGAAGCAGCACATCCCTTTTTAAAGCCCTTCCAGACACAGAGGCAAGTCTGCCTCTGTGACTGGAAGAGATTTTAAAAGGGGCATGCCGCTTCTCCTTCCCCCCACAGGGGCTCTGGAGAAGTCACACACCCCTTTTTAGATCCCTTCCAGTCCCGGGCCATCTCCATTGAAATGCATTGGCTCAATGCATTTCAATGGAGATTGCAGGGGAGTGCTGGCCCCAAGCCAGTGCCAAGCAGCTGATTGGGGCTGGCTGGGGGAGGAGTGGCGGTGGATCAGATCATACACGGCCCTTGCACAGGCTGCTGGAAGGCTTTTAAAAAGGTCTTCCAGCAGCCCGGGGAAGCAGCAGTGGTGCGCCGCCCCTCCAACCTGCACCCGCATATTGCGGATTTTCAGTCATCATGGGTCGGGTGGGTCCCTAACCCCCGCAATAGGTGGGGGTAGACATGGGCACGACTAGGCGAAATTCTCGTTTCCGTTTTCGGTTCTCGTTATCGTTACGTAACGGGTAACGGTAACGAGACTTACTCCGCTCCAGCTCAAACCCGAACCGAAAAAGAAAAATTGGGTCTGATTTTTCGTTGTCGTTCATGGCATTGTGGCGATCGCACGATGCCAAGCAGCACAGAAAAAAAGTTTTAAAAATAAAAAACCCCGATTCCCGGCCATAAAAGCAGGCGAAAATATGCCTGCCTCAGTGAGAGCACCTACCGAGGGGTGGTTTCTGGGGGGGTCCCCGGCCTTCCCCCCCTCTCCTGTCCTGGGCTGCTTGCACCAGGCTGGGGGGGAGTCATCCTCGTCGTCTCCATTTGCCATGCGGTGGGGGGGATCCAAAATGGCGACCACAATTTTTCTTTAGAAATCATGGTCCAAAAACCCACCAAAGCACCACAGAAACATGTGAAAATTAGGTATTTTAAATGCCTGAATTTTTATAGTAGCAGCAGTGGTTTTTTTTATAGCAATAAAACGTCGTATTGATTTTATTTTATTTTATTTTATTTTTATTTTTATTTTTTTACACCTGCACCCACGCAATGATGGGCTGGCCATGGGATGGGATCATGCAAATTTTTGGACCCATTCCACCAATCGCATGGCCAGGTTTTGCTGAGACTTCTGGATGTGCCAGAGAGGGCATAAAAAGCCCATCAACCCTAACCCCAACCCTAACCCTAACCCTAACCTGAACCGTTACCCTAAGCCTAGCCCTACCCTAAGCCTATCCCTATCCCTAACCCTAACCCTAACCCTAACCCTAACCCTAACCCTAACCTGAACCATTACCCTAAGCCTAGCCCTTACCCTAACCCCAACCCTAACCCAGATTCATACGCAAGTACAATTCCCTTCTTAGTGGGTCAGAGTGATGCACCCAGAGAGGTGCCTTCAACTCCAGAGACCCACTCCCTCCCTCCCTAAGCGTAACCTGTACGGCAGTACGCCAGTATGCTTTCCTTCTTAGTGAGTCAGAGAAGCGCCGACGAGGTTCTTCTGACACACTAACCCCCAAATGTTCTTAGTGAGACAGAGAAGTGCCGACGAGGTTTCCTGTCACACTAACAACCCCAACATAATTATAACGGCGGCTACACGTTACGCTCCCTAAACCACTGTACAAACGACAGATGACAAACGGAAACGACAAATTTTTGAAAAACGGAAACGACCCGAAACAGGCCCGTCCCGACAAACGACAACTCGAAACATAATTTTTTCTTTTCGTGCCCATCTCTAGGTGGGGGGTTACTGTAATGCATATTTGGGGCAAAAAAAGAAAATCCAAACTTTATCAATTCATGGGCTCTCAGCTCTCAGGAAAGAGATCTTGGTGTGTTGGTGGACAGCTCAATGAAGGTGTCTACCCAGTGTGTGGCCGTGGTGAAGAAGGCCAATTCCATGCTAAGGATTATCACAAAGGGGATTGAAAATAAAACAACCAACATTATAATGCACAAAACGATAGTAAGGCCGCATGTAGAGTACTGTGTACAATTCTGGTAACCACATCTCAAAAAAGATATAGTGGAACTGGAAAAGGTGCAGAAGAGAGTGACTAAAATGTCTACTGGGCTGGAGGACCTCCCTTATGAGGAAAGGCTAAAACATTTGGGACTCTTTAGTTTGGAAAAAAAGGCGCCTGAGGGGTGATATGATTGAGACATATAAAATAATGCAGGGCATGAGTCAAGTGGATAGAAGGACACTCTTCTCCCTCCCTCTCACAAAATACCAGAACTAGGGGACATCCACTCCAATTGAGGGTTGGGAGAGTGAAAACAGAGAGAAGAAAATATTTTTTCACCCAGCGCGTTGTTAGTCTATGGAACTCCCTGCCACAGGATGTGGTGATGGCATCTGTCCTGGATTCCTCCAAAAGAGGATTTGACAGATTCCTGGAGGAGAAGTCCATCACAGGTTACAAACCATGATGGAGATGTATACTCACTAGGCACTTCAAGGTCCAGATGCTGGGGAGTGGTATCAGGAGACAGATATCTAGTCTTGTGCGCTCCCAGTCACAATTGGTGGGGCCACTGTGAGATACAGGAAGCTGGACTAGATGGGCCTTTGGTCTGGTCCAGCATGGCTCTTACGAGTATGTTCTTATGGACAAAAGATGTTGTGCAAAACCCTTGGCTCTGCATGATAAGAGCATCCCTTTCCAACAGAGAAGCTAAGAGGCCTTTAGACAGCAAGGGGGCTTTAAACAGAAAGCTGCCTGCACATGGATCACAAAAAATACAGATGACCCACATAATGCTATGTCATCTATTCACAGATGCATCAAAGAATACTTAACTGCAGATTTTCTTTCATTTTGTATAGAAAAGCACAAGCTTACAAATGTATTTTTTTAAAAAATGTTTACCTCACAAATTGGTAGGAAGGACATTATTTTTTTTCTTTTTGCATTGCCTTGGTACTGAAATCAAAGTGAACATGGAGAATGTTTGCATTCTTGCATATATTTTCAGTTGGTGGTCTAATGGGGAAGGATTCAGCCATGCGGCAGTATTTGTTTATTTTGGATTAAGCGAGGAGGACTAAGTGCCTTTTTTAAAAGTTCAGACAGCCAAATGGCATCCACATTGTAATATGTAGAATGTTGAACTGGCAATGAAATGGTAGACAGAAAATTCTCTGATTCATCCACTGAGTGGAAATTTAAAGCTGGGATGAAATTGGCAGGTTTTACTAAATGCAAAGCCTTTCTCTCTGCAATTAGATTTTTAAAAAATGAAAAAAAAAAGGTGAGCGTTTGTTTCCTGAGGAAGAAAAGAATAACCAACTTACTTAAAAGTTTAAAAAAATAGACTCATTTTTGTTTCTTTATAGCCAACAAACAAAACTTAGGACGGCCATATGTAATCCAAGTCCTTTATGAAATGTGAATTATATGGGAGGTGGGGGGCAGAACAAGGTGATATGAATGATTAAAACTACAAAAGATCAACTATGAAAAATAATGGGCTATAATAGTTGAAGATGTATTTCCCCCCTTTTCCCATTGTCTCTGTCTACTGTTAATGTGTAAGGCTCCATAATTAATGCACAGAATAAGGTGCCTAGCAAATACAAGCCAAATTATTAATTATTGAATTGTTTTGTCCCTGGTTTTTAGCATCTACAAACAGGGGTTTTCGTTTCCTTTCGTAGTTTAAATGACTTCACTGGGGGGGGGACAATTGAAAATTAACTGTTTTTCAGACTCTTTGCAGTAGTACTAGTGCAATATTCTAACCATTAAATCACATAGCTTCTGTAGCTACAGGATAGAACTGCAGCTTAGATAGTAATTGACAAGTGCTACAAATCCAGCCTTGAAAGCAATTCTGCAATTGAGGGTCTACATGGACCACCAGAAGAGAAGAAGGAAAATGGAAGCAGCTTAAAATCCATCTGGTACTGAAAACATGCATTTTTAGTAGAGATGGGCACGAAACGCCAAGAGGGCGTTTCGTTTCGTTTTTCGTGCCCTGCCCTGTTTCTTTTTGTTTAATACAAAATGAATTTTGTATAGAAAAAAATTCGTTTAGTATTCATTTGTTTCGGAGCCAGCGGCATGCTGGCTGGGAGAGCATCCCGCGGCTGAGGAGGAGAGCCCTCCCAGGGCTAGGTGCCCCCGGAGCCGGCGGCAAGCCTGCCTGGAGAGTGGTCCCGTGGCCACGGGGAGCCCTCCCTGGGCCAGAGGCCGCCGGAGCCAGTGGCAAGTCTGCCTGGAGAGTGGTCCTGAGGCTGCGGGGAGCCCTCCCAGGGCCGGGCGCCGCAAGCAGCAAGCGGGGGCCGTAAGCTGCTTGTTGCTATCTTTGGGAGCCTGGAAACAAGTTTAAATAGCACACTCTCCCCACCACCACATATCCACACGGGGTGGAGGGAAGAGCGAGCTCATTAAACTCATTTCCAGGCTCCCAAAGGTAGCAGCAAGCAGCTTAAAATCCATCTGGTACTGAAAACATGCGCTCTCTCCCCACCACCACATGGGGTGGGGGGAACTAAAACGTGTTCTCTCCCCCACTTTCCCCCCTGCTGGAGCCAGCGCCCAGTAGCCGCTGGGTGCTAGCTTTGGGAGGGGAGAAGATTTAAAAAGCCCGCTCTCTTCTCCAACCTGATGGGGTGGGGGAAGAGCGGGCTTTTTAAATCTCCCCCCCCAGCCTGCACTCAACAGCTGTTGGGCGCTAGCTTCAAACCAGCACCAATCAGCTGCTAGGCGCTTGCTTCCCTGCTGGGTGGTGGTGGAAGGAAATCTTTCCCATAGAAATGCATTGTTAATGAAAAACGAAGTGGAACAAAGCAGAAAGTTCAGCTCCATTTTGTTTTGTTTTTCTGCGATGGGTCAGTTCATTATTCGTTTCATTCCCTAACAAAATGAATCATGAATCATGAAATGAATAATAAATTCATTTTTTTTTATAAATTTTTATTGGATTTTTAAGGGGGGGACAAAGGGAAGGAGTAAAGGTAAGAGGAAAAAGAAAAAGAAAGGGGGGGAATACAGTTTTTAAGACTTACATTGAGTATATCAAGCAAAATAGAAATAGTAATTAGACATATTGCTAAAATTGCCAGATGTTATCACAATACTAATAAATTTGTTACTTCTTGCCATCTTTCCCAAAAAATCTCGTCGTAGTCTCCCTTTAGATAACCAGAGAGTTTATCAATTTCGATGCATTCTCTTATCTTTCCATGAAGATCCTTCTCTGTTGGCGTGATTGGTTGTTTCCAGAGTTTCGCGTACAGAATTCTTGCAGCAACAATTACATGATGAAGTACATATCTCTGATCATAGGAAATATTTATATCTACTATATTTAACAGAAATAGTTCTGGTCTAAACTCTATTTTAATTTTCAAAGATCTTTCTAAGAAAAGTTTTACCATGTTCCAATACGCCTTAGCTTCTTTACAAGTCCACCACATATGATAAAAGGTTCCACAGTCATAATTACATTTCCAACATTTAGGTGAACAATTGTACATCTTGGATAAACGATGAGGCGCGAAATGCCATCTATAAAACATCTTATAACAATTTTTCCTTGAACGAAATAGATTTAAAGATTTTAACTGTGTTCCACAGAGAGTCCCATTTATTTAAATGAATAGTATAACCTAAGTTTTCTGCCCATCTTATCATACAGTCTTTAACCAGTGTATCAATCATTTTTTCATTTAACAATATGCTATAGAATTTACTAAGAAGCTTGGAGTCACCAGAGGAAAGTATTTTATCAAATGGGGTATCAGTAGTCATAAAACCACCCTCTTTGGAAAGCTCTTTGAAGTGTGAATGTATTTGTTGATATTTTCACCAATCCAGATTATAACCCTCTGATACTAATTTCCCTAGTGGTTTCAATGAGAAGTCATCATTCAGAAGGTGTCTGTAAGTTATAACATTTGAGATTCCACTTGCCTGGGAGCTGTAAATTGCTCCCAGTGGGGATAGCCACATAGGTGCTTTGAAATAAAATTGTTTTTTGATCATTAACCATATTTTAACTAAGGCATTCCTTATCCAGTGCTTTTTAAAGAGGGTAGGTAAATTTCCCCTATGCCACAAATAGTGATGCCAGCCCTTATCAAGACCATAACTCTCAAGCTGCGATATTCTTTTATTTGTCATCAAGATCCAATCCTTAATCCAAGTCAAGGCGGCAGCCTTGTAATATAGTACCAAATTAGGAAGGGCAAAACCACCAAATTTGGTTCTATCCTGCAAATAAATATTTTTAATCCTTGCTTTTTTCTTTTGCCATATAAATATACGTATACTTTTTTCCAGATCTGAAATAATCTTAAAGTTTGGCAATATAGGCAGAGATTGAAACAAAAAAAGCAGTTTAGGTAAGACATTCATTTTGACTGCAACGATTCTGCCCATTAAGGATAGCTGAAGTCTTGACCAAGTTTCGAGGTCAGTTTTGATTGTTTTTATAACATTGACATAATTGTCTTTGAATAAAGAGTTACATCGGTTAGATATAGTAATACCCAAGTATTTTACCCTATTTGAATGTTGAAAACCAGATTGATTTACCAGTTTTTGAATCATGAATGGAGTCATATTTTTAGTTAGAACCAATGTTTTTTCTCTGTTCACCTTTAATCCAGAGATTTTAGAATATGCCTCCAGAGTCTTTAGAAGTTCTCCGGAGGATGTCTGAGGGTTCTCCATGATAACCATCAGGTCATCTGCAAAGGCTTGTACCTTGTAAACTTCTCCCTTGTTTTGTAGGCCTTGAATGTCAGGGTTTTCCCTTATAACATGAAGAAGAACTTCCAGAGTAGTTATAAACAAAAGAGGGGAAAGGGGACATCCTTGCCTAGTACCTTTGTGTATATTTACTTTGTCTGTAAGGTGACCATTGACTACAATCCTGGTATTTTGAGTAGAATAGATTTGGTCAATAGCTCGCAACATTCTATGGCCACACTGAAGGTAATCTAATTGAGTTTTAAGTAAAGACCAGGATACATTATCGAAGGCTTTCTCAGCATCGATGAATGCAAAAGCTACTTGCTTCTCAGGGTGAGATTCGTAATATTCCAACACATTGAGAAAAGTTCTAATATTGGATTGGAGATTCCTTTTCGGAAGGAAACCAGTCTGGTCGCGTGGTATCAGAGAAGGTAAAATCATCCGCCATCTATTAGCCAGAATGGTTGCAAAAATTTTGTAATCCACATTTAGGAGGGCAATTGGCCTGTAATTCTGTATCAAATCTTTGGATTTCCCTTCTTTGGGAATCAGTGTCGTATGTGATGATTTCCAGGAATCTGGTATATCTTCGCCTTCAAATATAGATGTAAAAAGATTTTTCATATTTCCAGAGATTGTCTCCGAATTTTTTTTTATAAAATATGGATGGTATTTGGTCAGGTCCAGGCACTTTATTCAATTTTTGATGATTAATAGCTTCTGTTATTTCCATCATTGTGATAGGAGCATTCGTCTGGGCTCTCTGTTCTTCAGTAAGTTTTGGAAAGTTGGCTTGTTCAAGATATTGGAAGATAGCATCTTTGTCAATCATCTCCGGCTTGAATAATCTTTGGTAATATTCCTCTATGATTTTTTGGATTAGTAGTTGCTCTGTCTGATTTTCCCCAGTTTTGTCTTTGAGTGAAAATATGAATTTTTGTGATTGTACCTTTTTTAACCTATACGCTAACCATCTACCTGGTTTGTTAGCATTTTCCACAAAATTCAGTTTGGCCAGCTTAATTTTGTGAGCTATGTCTGCAGTCAGGATCAGGTTGAGTTCATGCCTACAAGAGGCCAAGTCTTTGTTCAGCTTATCATTACGGGGGTCTTGTGTTAAGTCCATTTCAAGTTTTTTCATCATATTAAGAATTGATTCATATTTCTTTTTCCTCTCTTTATTCCGTTTTGCCATATGTTGGATAACAAATCCTCTGAAGTATGGTTTAAAGGCGTCCCATACCGTTTTGAGTGGTGTACCCTTATTTAGATTAGTTTCGAAATACAAGTTCAGATCTCTAGCAGCCTCTGAGATGAATTCTTTATCGGTCCAAAGTGTAGAGTTAATTTTCCAGTGCCTGGGCATACCTGAAGATTTCAATGTCCATAAAATAGCATTGTGGTCAGATAACATTCGGGGTAAGGTTTCTATAATAATAATAAATTCATTTTGTGCCCATCTCTAATTTTTAGTATTAAATGTTACAGGTGCAACCTATTAGGGGAATTCCAACTAGAGATGGGCAGAAGCTGAAAACTGAACCAGGATGGGAAATCTCTAGTTTATTGGTTTGGGTTCATTCAGGTTTATCCGAACAAGAGAACATGAACAAACCATTGGACTTTTCAAATGATTTCTCAACTTCATGGTTTGTTTTCCAAGTCCCCTTCACACTATCCTGTTGCCTCCCTACCTTTTGCTGCTGTTGACTCCTCTGAAAGCACTAGACCAGGCATGCCCAAAATCCAGCCCTCCAGATGTTTTGGGCTACAACTCCCACAGTCCTTTGCCATTGGAAATACAGGCTTGGAATTCTGGGAGTTGTGGTCTAAAACATCTGGAGGGCTGAAGTTTGGACATGCCTACACTAGGCTTTTTGTTGTCCCCCCCACCACCAAGGGAGCAGGGTGGGAGGTGGTCAAGCTTCCTCTAAAATGATAATGCTAAAATTCTTAGAAGACAGCCACTAAAAATTGTCACACTAATTTTTTTAAAAAATTCTGAACAAACTGACCATGATTTATGCTCCATTTGGGAAGGTCTCAGAGGTTTGTGGTCCATGGTTCATGGACTGCGATGGACCATAAACCAAGACGAACTGCCATTTTGCTGGCTTGTACCCATGTCTAATTCCAGCCCCTGAAGGCACTCAGAAACAGCAACATGGCAATTTTTGCTAGGGAAGATATTTTGTTTTGCAGCGACCCAGGAAATTGGATTAGGGGGCCTTGGTTGAAATAACAAAACTTTGGAGACCACAGGGCCACTACCACAGTTGGTTCTAAAATCCAGAGGCTTTTTGAATTTTGTCTTTTAAAAATCTTTTTGCTGAGCTAGAATTAAAGAAGGACGTGGCAAGTTGGCGCTACCATAGGGAAGGTGGATTAGGAGCTTACAAAATGGCATGTGCAGATGATTTTCCTGTGTTTACTGGAAAAGGGGTATGAACAACATAAGGCTTTTGTTCCCAGAAAAAGCAAATCTACCCTCATTCCTGATGCATTTCAGCAGGTCAAGATAACCAGCCAGTGGAAAAATTCGGAGATTTATTCTGTGGTGGTGTCACAAGGTTGATGTTAAGCTTTTTGAAGGCAGGTTCCATGTCTTTCCAAAGTTTGCCTTCTCTTCCACCACGGAGAAAAGCCGTGGGTCTCCCCCCGCCGCCCCAATTTGGCCTTGATAATTAATTCATTTCATGCCCCACAGGCCACACAATCTCTCTGGGCGGCGGCTAGCAACAATCAACAAACATCTCAATATCACAAAATTAAACGCAACGCACAAAGAGCATAACAGTTGAGCAGTTACCATTCTGAAAAACACATGAGATAAATCACATGAAAGTCAAGCATTACATATTAAAAACGAGATGGCAGGCTAAATAGTTTCAGCTGAGAATCTGTAGTGGCACTGGGAATGCCAGCCATTAAAGCCGTGAAATGTAAAATCTCATGGTTGCCTTAATTGCCAGGAAAGCTTGCCATCAGCTTTTCGTTCTTTCTCCTGTGTTGTGTTCCTTGATTTTGGTGGAATGTGTAACAACCCAGAGATGCTGAGTGCAGAGCAGTAAACTGCAAAATGAATTAAACAAATATCATTCCTTTTGCAAAGAAAATGGCTCAGAATCGGATTTGGATTTGAAATTACATTATAAACATACTTGTTAGCATTTGTTTTAGGGAGGAGGCGTGTGTGGGCAGCAGCGGTGCCATCAGATTGCGCAAGGCTGCTAGGGAGCAATTTTCTTAATTCTTTCAAAAATGTCTTCTCATTATCTGTTGGTTTTGCTAGATTGCTAGGTATCTCAAGGATTTCAGCTCCGTCGAATTCAGGGTGCTTTTTATTGTGCGTTCCCACAAGGTAAAGGATCTTGAGGAAATAAAGAGCAAAGCAAACAAAGTTGGCTGCTTATATACTGCCCCATAACACTTAAAGTGGTAATCATATGGCTGGCATGTAAATTGAATTTCTGAATGAAAGCACTCTCTGGGTGGTTTGCAGTTCAAATATGCAGGCTACGTGTTGCCTGCCCAGCGAGTTGGGGTCCTATGGAAGTAGTATGAGTCAGTAGTAGTATAGGCCTATTGGGGTTCAAACTTGGGTTGTGAGCATATTCTGCACCACAGTACTGCGTCATGAGGCAGCTTGTTGCAATAATCTTGAACAGCTAGTGATAGCTGAGTGCTAGGGTAACAGGATCAGAGCTAACAGGATGAACAGCTCTGATGCTGAGGTATGGGGAAAGGCCTTTGATCTCAAAGACACACACACACACACACACACACACACACACAGAGAGAGAGAGAGAGAGAGAGAGAGAGAGAGAGAGAGAGAGAGAGAGAGAGAGAGAGAGAGAGAGAGAGAGAGAGAGAGAGAGAAACAAGACTTCTCGGTCCTGCCGAGCCAAGCCAGCCAGCCTCCTCTATTATGAAAGGCCTTGTTTTATTAATTGCCTGGACATCACTAATTAACAGAAAGCATTACAACACTTTGTTGCACAGTTAGAAATTAACTAAATATGGCTATGAAAGGCGTTACTCAAGAAAGCTACGTTAATATGCATGTTTACGTATACTGGAATAACTCTAATTGGTGAGCCTTAGCATAATTGGTAGAAACCCAGGTGGTATGATAACAGATAGTAAATAATTCCCAAACAGCTTCACTAATTAGCAAACGTGCTGGGAAAGTGATAACGAGACCACCTTTTGGCTAACTTTCATGAGAACATGAGATAAGGAGAGATGGAGGGTGGTTGCTGCAGACCGACTTCTGCTGTACTCACAGATAGAGATGGGCATGACTCAAAAAAATGGTGTTTCATTTGTCGTTTGTCGTTTAGGGGGTCTGTTTCGGTTCATTTTCGTTTTTCGTGAATTTTTTGCAAAAAAAATCATTTTCGTTTCGTTACGTAACGAAACTAAAAAACAAAAACAAAAACAAAAAATTGCTGTTTCGCTAGCATTCATTATAGTTCAATGTATTTGCCGCACGACAAAATTTCTGTTGTTTCGGTTCGTTTCGTTTCATTTTGGAGACAAAATTCATTTTTCGTTTTATGTAACGAAACGAAAAATGAAAACGAAAACGAAAAATTGCTCGTTTCGTGCCCATCTCTACTCACAGAGACTGTTGCCTCTTGTGAAGCCGGAATCAAAGATGGCTTTGGTCACGTCAAGCCCATAAGCCTTCACTCCAATGTCTCCCTATCCCAACAGCAGCTGTTAAACATGTTCCAACCGCCTTTTTTATGTGTTCTCTTTATAGTTGTGAGACAAATATTTTTCTCATAATATACTGTAGGACCCACGTATCAGCTAGACCAATGCCTGCACTTTCACTTTTCCCTGATCTGAAAATATTTTAAAAATTATAAGGAAAAAATGCCCACAAAGTACATATTTCCATGATGTAATTATCAGGACTGGCCACTGGAGGGAGCCATAGACCATAGTATATATAGGGTTCTCTGTTATCCATGGCTTTCGGCAGCGGAGAAACGTTGAAATCTATGCCTGGTGGAGATGGCAGAAGTTCAGACATGGTGAAAGATGTTCTTCACCAGGAAGTGACTTTTAAACTCCTTAGTTAGATGATGTTCTTAAAATCCATGGCTAGGTGATGTTGTAGCCAGGGCAGGAGTCTTGTTAGAGGCAAGACAGGGAGTTGTAAAAGGCTGTTTCTTAAGTCACACCTCCATTCTTCAAACAAAGAACTTTTTGCCCTGAGAGAAAAATACTGTACATCTACAACAGGTACTGTATGTTTCAACATGCAAAAGACTGAGGGGCTTTGCCCTGTTGAAATTTTAATGCCTTCTTTGGATGTGTGTGTGTGTGTGTGTGTGTGTGTGTGTGTGTGTGTGTGTGTAGGGAACCATTCACAACCGGTTTTATTGAAAGACATTCAGATAAAAGTTCCTGGCAACTGGGACTGTGGAACAGATTTGGATAAATACCAAATTGCTAACTCAATTCTGATTTTGGCTGCTGCATGTGAGGTACAGATCGAGACAAGATGGCCAGATGCAGCACTAGATAGAGGCAAAGCAAATCTGCCCATCAAATGGAACAGAAATCAACGTAGACAGGACATAAATGCCGTAATCTTTTTCCGAAAAGCGAAATCTGAAGTGACCTTGCATGTAGCCCTTTGAAGTTAACTCTCTGAAATCTGGCAGGTCTACTCCTGTCTTTAAGGGTTGTCGGATCTCCAGAACTCAAAGTGTTCTGCTTATATACTGCCCCATACCACTTCAAGTAATCTCTGGGCAGTTTATAATTTAATTATGCAGGCTACACATTGCCTCCCACTCCCAGCAAGCTGGGTACTCATTTTACTGACCTCAGAAGGATGGAAGGCTGAGTCCAAAATGAGCCGGCTACCGGGGATTGAACCCCAGGTCATGAGCACAGTTTTAGCTGCAGGACAGGCATTTAACCACTGCACCACAAGGCTCCTAGTGCTCGTGTGTATCAAGGCAAAGACAGGAAATCATCTGGTTTTCCAAACCAAGCCAACGGGATTTGTAAATTGATTCAGATCTAAGCAGAAGAGAGGACACTTCCACATATTTTTATTTTCTTTTGTTTTTTTCTTCTGTAAGTTAGAAATGCTTGCTTAGTTTGGTATTTCTTTTTATTTTGTTTCTCCAAAAGGCACAAAAAGAAAAGCAATTGGTAGATAGAACTGTAGCCAAGAAGCCCAGAGATGATCAGGCTGATTTATGATCCCCAAAAAGAAGAGAATTAGAAAAGAATCACTCCTAGTTCAGGGCTGTTGCTGTCAGTTCACTCCTTTGGGATCAACTGCAAGTGTGTGATAAATTGCCAACAGCCTCCGGTTCTGGAAACCTGCAAGCTGTTTGCTAGTGGGATGTGAACACAGAGGCAGAGAGGGCAGAGGCAGAATGTGGCACTCAGTTGGAAGGCATATCTGGACATCCATATCTGGACATCCATCAGATGTTTGTGTCCACTCCCTAAATGAACAGGTCCAACAGGTAAAGAAGGAAAAGCACAATTTTAGAAGGAAAAGCAAAAGAAAAGCAAGGCAATGAGATGAATATATCTAACCTATTATTTTTATTTATTTATTTATTTATTTATTTATTTATTTATTTATTTATTTATTTATTGCATTTATACCCCGCCCATCTTCCCGTAGGATCTCTGGGCGGCTTACGGTAATGAATAGGAACAACACAATAAAATCAGACATCAAAATAGAACAAAGACAAGCTTTTCTAACCGGCATTAGCGCCCTGACGGTACATACAGTTCCCAAGGGGGGACTATCCTAGGATACAGGATATGAGCGGCGGGGGAAAAAAAAAACCTACAACAGGTCGCCAAAGGCCTCCCGAAACAGCAGAGTCTTTAAAGCTTTACGGAAGGCCTGCAGGGACTCTGCAGAGCGCACTTCACTTGGGAGAGTGTTCCAGAGAGAGGGGGCCACCACTGAGAAAGCCCGGTTACGTGTAGATGTCCTACGGGCTTCACGGGGAGTGGCGACCCGAAGCGAGTGCGGTCGCAACTGCCAAACTGGTCACCCTTCCTTCCTTCCTTCCTTCCTTCCTTCCTTCCTTCCTTCCTTCCTTCCTTCCTTCCTTCCTTTGTTCATTCATTCATTCTTTCATTCATTCGTTCATTCATTTGTTCCTTCCTTCCTTTAGGAACTAGCTTTAAACCTTCAGTGGGAGGTTACAGATGCGATCATCAATTAACATTTCCGAGCACTGTGTCACACCAACCAATGATACGTCACAGTATGCAACAGGTTCATACCAGTGAAGACTCAACGACCAGTGCAGAGCATATGATTTTTCATGCAGAAAATGCAAGCATCAGTGTCTGGGCATCTCCAGGTTGAGTTGAGAAAGACCTTTAACCCAACATCCTAGAGATCTGTTGCTACTGAATGCAGAAAAACCGAGACAGACAGGCTGATGATGTCATTTAGGCTGGAGAATTAGCTGTCTCTTTGGCTGATACATCTCATCATGGTTTGCGGTCCCACTTGGGACCAGTACGAAGCAATCTAATCACACGTCCATTGCGGGACGAGGGGAGTTCGTCCCGACCACGCCCCCTGAACTGCGATTTAAGCGGGATGAGAGATCCCCCTCCCTGGCCTCAGGAATCTACTCATCACGCATCTCGTTCCGAGATGAGTGGCCATGAGGTAAGGCTCATCTCGCAACCTGCCATTCTCCATCTAGTGGCAGGAGTGTGAACTGCCATTCACCAGTACATTCCCTATGGAGTCAGCAACGCAGTGCAGAGAGATTAAAAGACAAATGCCTCAAACTTAGCCCTGTAACGCATTGAAGGCAAGGCATCAGAGAATTGAAACATCGAAAAACGGAAGGTCGGGGCCAGAAAAAAATGGAGAACAAAGGCATGGAATTTCACATCTCATCATGGAATGAGGATGTGTGGTAATAGTCATGCCGGTATCAGCCATCATGCCTGAGCGTACACGGGAACAGGGACAGAACCGGAAGAAGACCACGTGACTGTGACCGACATCAGCACGCAACGAACTTCCTCCTGGGATGAGAATGGACGTGAAGTAACCGTCTTTGTTTGCCCAGAGAATGTATCCACATGTGTACAAGTGCTCAGGCCGGTGTCTCCTTGCTTCCTGTCTTGCTCTCCCACCTGCCCCCTTTCCTCTTAAGTTTTCCGCTACCACCAATGGGGAGAGGAAGACTTGGAAAGAGAACAAAAGGAGCAAGTGATTAACTGTTGCATTGTCTGTCTTTCTATATCTGCGACAGAAGATCTGGCCAGAATGACTGGATAAGGCTTGCTCCACCAGAGGTGAGCACTGCCAGTGGAGCATCTTTGCCCTCACCGGCGGTGAAGTAATGTGAGGCTGTCAGAGTTTTGTGCTATTTAATCAGCCAGCGGAAGCAATACTTATTGAATCAATAGTTAGGCAGAGACAGAGTTTTCTTAAAACCAAAACAGCTATATTACATATGAACAAAAACATATCACAGCATCACAGAACTTATACAAAGTTCAACAGCATAACAAAATTCAGTACATATGACAGAATATATGGCAGAGAAACAAAGTGGGTGCCTTACTCACAGAAGGCCCAATGTACAATGATCTACAGAACATTTTTATACATGTTTCTGTCCAATCATGAATGACATTACCTCATAGCTATTGCAACCCCTTGCATCAGCCAAAATCATGTTCATTCTTAACATCTGTCCTCCTTTAGAAAAAACTATATATTGAGTCACTGTGACTTTGCACTTTTATAGACTCCATCTTTAAAACAATTAAATACATATCAGATATATATAGAACATCCTGTCTAATACGTGTATTTCACTAACTAATATCTGACAGAGACCTACCAAGAGGCTCGTGTTTTCGGATGGGGGGGAGAGCCCTGTTTACAACAGGGCTCCTCCCGGGCCAAAGCATATTTCTGAGGGGAGCATTCCCCACCCACCCACTGCTGTTATCAGTGCTAGTGTGAGTCTAACTGGTCGCCTTATGGGGCCAGATAGGAATTTTTTACCCATTCCCGAAATTGGCATGTGGTGAATGGGGATTTTTCGCCTATCCCATACTGGCACCTAGTGGGGGGCATGTTAGGAGTTATTAACATTGGTCACACTGGCAGGCAGTGTGGAGATTAATAGCGTGTAGTGAGTCAGAAAGGGTAATATTGCGTTCTAGCCCATCCAATCCCGGGACGCTGCGGATCTGGAGATTTCAGCATCGGGGAGAGGATGCATTGGAAAATTTCTGCCCTGGGTCATGAGCTGCCACTAGTGGGGCTCGTGGACCCAGGGAGGGTGCAGAACCCTGGCAGCCATGCCTTATTGATTGCACCACCAGGGGGCAGTGACTTGCCAAAAACTTGCTAGTCAGAGGGGTCCCGGGAGACCCCGGGGTTCTGACCGTTCTTCTGCACTACGTCAGGCCCCTTCTTAGAGTTATAACTGAAGTTAGAATCAGAATCAGAATACTTTTATTGGCCAAGTGTGGTTGGACACACCCAGAATTTGTTTTGGTAAAATATGCTCTCCATATATAAAAGGAAATATAAGTTAATTAACTTAATTACTTAACTTAATTAACTTAATTACTTGAATTAAGTTAATAAAGTGTAGCCCGAGTTAAACCCATCCTGGTGTCTCACCTCTTTATTTCACGGTGGGAAGGCAATGGTTTATACCCCAGATACACAGACAAGTTATCTCCCCTCCTTCATTGCTTGAAAAAAGTGGGTGTGATCAGGCTCTCTGCAGTCAAATTTGTAAGGGAAAAAACCAATTTCAATCCCTGTTTCTGTAGCAAAATAAAGAAATGCCAAGGTAGAAGGCGATTAAGATCTGAAGCTCCAGTAAAATCCTAACCCTACCCGCAAACTCTAATCACTGAGGGAGGGCTCAAATTAATTTCTTCAGGCTCCTTGCCTTTCCTAAATTGATGGCACGGTGGGGTGCCCCCTCTCCCACGTCACAGCCCTTCCTTTTCTCCAATTTGTACTTCCTGTCCAATCGTAAGGGAACAAATACCTGCACGAACCTGAGATCAAATCAGTTTACATCCCCTCCCACCCAGAGTGATTCGGCCCCAATCCAGGCAGCAAATATTTAGATGCCGCATCAAGACAGAAACACACGAGGCCAGAATTTTTTAATTTGGTGTCTCCAGCTGGACAGCAACTACCTGTCACTGTATGGATGATGGCTTTACAGTCTGACGTTTTTCTGTAGATGCCTGAGATGCTATTTTGATGGTTTTTCTGCAGCCCTGGCTGAAGGATCACCTTGCCTCTCAGGAGATTAATTCTCTCCTCATTGTCCTCTTGATTAGCACAGTCTCAGCAAAAAGTGCTAAGTGTGGCAGCAGGGTTTATGATCTGGTGACGTGGTTGTGTCTGTGATGAGAAAGTCAGAAGCAGAAATATGGCTGGGGGGATGGGAACTAGTCGAGTCACCTTACTAAATTATAGTGTGCCTCATCAATGCTTGATTAGGTATGCTCATCTCTAGTGCATTTCATGGGGACTGTGGAATAGGACCCCCCCCCTCTCTCGGCTCCCAGACATTGGAACTCCCTCCCATGGGAAGCCAGGATGGCCCCATCATTGCTGTCCTTCCATAAGCAGGCAAAGACCTTTCTCTTCAGGCAGGATTTCTCTGAGTGACTGGCACCTTGAGTGGGTTTTTTAAATGGATTATTGTACCCACTGAATGTTTTTTTTAGTGTTGCTAATGTTTTTTTATATAGCATTTGTTCGATCCTTTCTAGTATTTGTATACTCACTATTGTTAGCTTTATTATTATTATTATTATTATTATTATTATTATTATTATTATTATTATTATTATTATTATTATTATTATTATTATTATTATTATAGATGGGCACAAATTTAAAAAAGGCATTCGTTTGTCTTTTGTTGTTTGGAGGGTCCGTTTCGGTTCGTTTCCATTTTTCGTGAATTTTTGCAAAAAAATCATTTTCGTGTTTGTTCGTTTTGTTACCATTTCGTTACCATTTATTCAAATTTTTTGTGATTTTTTTTTAGGATTTTAAGCAATTCACTCATATTGCAGTAATGGAAACGAAACGCACGACAAAATCTCCGGTGTTTCTGTTCGTTTAGCTTCATTTTAGAGACAAAATTCGTCTGTCGTTTCATTACGTAACAAAACGAAAAAACAAAAATGGAAACGAAAAATTGTTTTGTGCCCATCTCTTATTATTATTATTATTATTATTATTATTATTATTATTATTATTATTATTATTATTATTATTATTATTATAAGGACCCCACCTTGGGTCCTGTCCCAAGGCGAAAGGTAGGGTAAAAATAATCTAAAATAAAGTACTCTAAAATAAAATAAAAATTATCTTTTAATGATGTATGATGCTTCGGGTCCTTTAAAGAAGAAAGGTGGGGTAATTAAAAAGAATAGTCTAGAATAGATGACAGCCTGCTTGGTCATTTCCCAGAATGATATCTGCAATGTTTTCTATGTGGGGCTTCCCTTGGACCTGACCTAGTGACTGCATCGGGTCCAGAATGGAACAGCCAGGCTGGTGGTTGATGTAAGCAAGTTCAGTCATATCACTCCAGTTCTGGTTCACCTTCATTGGCTACCCCTTGCATCCTGCATCATGTTCAAGGTTTTGACACTCACATATAAAGCCCTTCATGGTTTGAACCCACACTACTTGTCAAAAATGACTTTTGCCAATGTCAACCGCCTGCTCCATTAGGTCATTACAGGGGAGGCTTCTTTGTGAGGCCACCCCAAAGAACCATCTATAAGTCATCCCCAAGAGCAGGTATGTCCAAACTTCAACCCTCCTGATGTTTTGGACCACAACTCCCATAATTCTAAGCTTAGAATGCCAATGGCAAAGGACTGTGAGAGTTGCGGTCCAAAACATCTGGACATACCTGCCAAAGAGGTAGGCCCTTCTTCACAGTGGCTTGAAACTTGTGGAACCAACCTCTGGAGAAGGAGATTTGCTTGGACATTTAGGAGGCAGCTAAGACATGGATTTTCAAGGAGGCCCTCCATACTGACTCTAGTTGACTGGCGGTTTGTCCTACACTTCTCTTCCTTATTGTTTTAGTGCTGACCACTGTTTTACTGGCTAGCTGGTTTTGAACTGGTTTGTGACAGGTATTCGTTAGTGAAATATATGTATCAGACAGGATGTTCTATATGTATTTGATATGTATTTAAGTAATTATTTAATGGAGTGCAGGTGTAAAGAATGGACATAATGAGCTTTGGCTGGTGCAAAAGGTTGCAATTAGGGCTGGGCACAAAATAAAAAATGAAATGCTGTTTCATCATTTCATTATGTAATGCAACGAAACAAAATGAAACAAAATGATGAAGCAGCATTTCATTACAGACAAAATGAAATGGTCTTTTTTTTGTTTTGTTTTGTTAAAATGAACCATTTTGTTTCCTCTGTAAAATGCTGCCATGGGTAAAAACAACAACTATACACTGAGTCACTGTGATTTTGCACTTCTTACAGACTCCATTTTTGGTCGGCGGGAGATTAAAAAAAAAAAAAGCACCAACCCAGCCCGCAGGTCATCTGGTTGGTGGGAGATTAAAATAAATAAATAAATAAACAATGCAAAACAAAACAAATGAAATACAAAATGATTTTTTTAGAAATATGGGAGGGGGAGAAATGATAAACGAAACAAAACACCATTTTGGCATTTCGTGCCCATCCCTACTTGCAATAGCTATGATGTAACATAATTTGTGATTGGATAGACGTCTATAAAGATGCTCTGTAAATCACTGTTCATTAGGACTTTCGTAGTAAAGGCACCCACTTTGTTTCTCTGTTATATATTTTGCCTATGTACTATTATGCTGTTATGCTGTTGAATTTTGTATCCATGAACTAATGTGATTTTTCCCATCTATGCTTTGTTGAAATTTATTTGTACATTTGTAATATAGCTGTTTGGTTTTAAGAAAAAACTCTGTCTCTGGCTCTAACAATTTATTCATCGAGTATTGCTTCTGCTGGCTGACTAAATAGCTCATATTCTGACATTTTGAACACTTTTATTTTTATTTTCTGGTTTGTGTTGTTTCCTATTGTAAATTGCCCACAGTAGTGACTCGCGACGCAGTGGTTAAATGCCTGTACTGCAGGTAAAACTGTGCTCACAACCTGGGGGTTCAATCCCAGGTAGCAGGCTCATGGCTGACTCAGCCTTCCATCCTTCCGAGTTCGGTAAAATTAGTACCCAGCTTGCTGGGGGGGGGAATGTTTAGCCTGCATACTGTAATTAAAAACTGTACACCACCCAGAGACTACTTGAAGGGGTTGTTGTTGTTCAGTCGTTCAGTCGTGCCCGACTCTTCGTGACCCCATGGACCAGAGCTCGCCAGGCCTTCCTATCCTCCACTGCCTCCCGCAGTTTTGTCAAATTCATATTGGTTGCATCGATGACACCGTCCAACAATCTCATTCTCTGCCATCCTCTTTTCCTTTTGCCTTCAACCTTTCCCAACATCAGGGACTTTTCCAAGGACTCCTCTCTCCTCATGAGGTGGCCAAAGTACTGGAGCCTCAGCTTCTAAATCTGTCCTTCCAGTGAACATTCGGGGTTGATTTCTTTCAGGATGGATAGGTTTGATCTCCTTGCAGTCCAGGGGACTCTCAAGACTCTCCTCCAGCACCACAGCTCAAAAGCATCAATTCTGCAGCGATCAGCCTTCTTTACTTGAAGGGGTATGGGGTAGTATATAATGCTTTTTGCTTTTAGTGACTCAACATTAACAGGAGTTAGTTAGTTAGTTAGTTAGTTAGTTAGTTAGTTAGTTAGTTAGTTAGTTAGTTAGATAGATAGATAGATAGATAGATAGATAGATAGATAGATAGATAGATAGATAGATAGATAGATAGATAGATAGATAGATAGATAGATAGATAATCTCACAGACCATGAAATATCTCTCTCAAAATATTTATTCTTCTTAGGAGAAAATGTCTACTCCAAATGTCTTCTTATTTGTACTACACTGACAAGAGTAACAGTCAGTAACAAAACCACATGCCTTTGCCTTGTTGATCTTACACTCTAAAACCTGATGGCAAAGGGAAAACAGAAGGGGAAAATGGAGGTATAAATCTTTGTTTGATGTGTCCTGGCAGAGGACAGTGAGGAGAAAAATTGAAAATATTTTCCCCACTGAGTCAGATACTGGAGTTTTTGTGCCTTTCTAAAAAGCATTGGTGCATTTTTGCAAATCTTCACACACGGACACATATATAATATAAGGAAGTTGGGTGTTTCTTCTTGACAATCAGCTTTTGTGCAGAGAACCCTGTGTCACAGATATGAAGCCTTGTGTTTTGCATGGAATGCAAGTTTTTATGTGAAAAAAAAAAACTTAAAGCTTAGCTCCACCAATGCACATAAATGCATGGAGCTTGTTGTGGTTGGCAAAAAATACAAAGAGAGCAATGCGTTCAGAGCCCAGGAGGTCAAATCCAGAACTCGCTTTAACTCATGCAAATTCAAGACTCCTACCTATTGGTAGCAATTCCCAGGGCTGTCAACTAAGATGGAGCATCTGGCATTTTGTGCCACAGGGCACAAAAATTTAGAGGGCTCTGAAATCTAGACATTAATCTCTGGTGAGTTACAAGAAAATAAATGGCAACACCCTCTGGCCCTATTTACATTCTTATTTTTTATAAAGGCATAAACATTCTCTTTCTTTTGAAGAAAGGACTTTTTATCCTCCAATTTCATGGAGGGTCCAGATCTGAACCTCATGGTGGAGTGGATGTCACATTGAAGAAAGGTCTAGTTTATTTTCCATGGCTTCAGAGACTAGGAAGTGGGGCAATGGTCCCAAACTCCAGGAAAAGAGGTTCAGTTTAAACATTAGGAAGAATTTCATGACAGCTGGAGCTGT
Organism: Phrynocephalus guinanensis; assembly: GCA_037367245.1. Lineage (NCBI taxonomy): Eukaryota > Metazoa > Chordata > Lepidosauria > Squamata > Agamidae > Phrynocephalus > Phrynocephalus guinanensis. The sequence continues at coordinate 123,514,441 of CM074737.1, read as the reverse complement.
TCGGCAGTGGAATAAGCTGCCACAAAGGAGGGTGGTTGTTGTGGCGTGGGGTTTAGTGATTTCAGCAGTGATTTCATCTCTTAGACATAGCAGGCTGGAGACAGCTTCTAATGTAACAGCTTTTTATTCAGGGAGAGACAAGACTGGGGACTGGGGAGAGGGAGCTACTTTTATAGGAGCCAGGACTGGCTAGGAAAATATACATTTTGGAGGGAACAATTACAACCAATCACAAAGCTGCCTTTTGGCAGAGACCAATAGGATTGAGGATCCAAATGCAGCAACTTGAATAAACCAATAGGCCTGTTCCCTTTGGAACAGGAAGGCAGTTACTTCAACAAAAGCAAGTACAGATAATAGGAATACAGATCAATACACAACAGTGGTGGAGTCTCCTTCTTTGGGGGTTTCTAAGCAAAGGTTGGATGGGCATCTGTTGGGAGTACTGTGATGGGGGGTTGGACTAGATGGCCCTTGAGGTCTCTTCCAACTCTATGATTCTATGAAATTCTATGAAATCTGTGGATGGCAGGGAGTACTGCTTGTCTCAGGTGCTAGAACAGTGTTGCCGAACCTTTTAGTGACAGAGTGTCCAAACTATGATTCAAAACCCAATAATTTCCCTACAAAGTGCCAATACAGCCATTTAACCTGAATATAGGTGGCTGCAAAGGGGCAATGTTGGGTGGCCACAAAAAAGTGCTCCAAGTACCACATTTGGCAGCCATGCCATAGGTTCGGTAACACTGTGCTAGAATGACTGTTCCTTCATTTTACTTTGGCCTTCTCACCCAGTACCCATTCCACACAACTATCAATACCAAGTTCCTTCTGCCCTTGTTATGTGGTAAGAGTCTTTGTATGGTTATGATCCATAATGACTTCCTCTCTCTGTGGAAGGCAACAAGGATGATCAGGAGGTTGGGAACCAAGTCCTGTGAGAGAAGACTGAAAGAACTAGGCATGCTCAGCCTTGAGAAAAGAAGACTGAGGGCTGACATGATTGGCAGCACTCTTCAAATCCTTGAAATAGGAGGGGCAGGGTCTGTTTTCCGTCATCCCAGAGTGCAGGACATGGGCTCAAGCTAACGGAATCCAGATTTTGGCTGAATGTCAAGAAAAACTTCTTAACTGTTAGAGCAGCACTGCGATGGAACCGATGACCTCAAGAGTTGGTGATAGCTCCAGTGTTGAAGGCATTCAAGAGGAAATTGGACAACCATCCGTCTGGTCTGTTTTTATTTAGTTTCTTCCCTTGAGCAGAGGGTTGGACTCAAAGGTCTTAGAGACCCCTTCTAACTTCCTTACTTTGTCATTCTACGAACACTGCCCCACACGCCTGCTGAACAGAACACTAACTGTTTTGCAGAAATTTCTGTGGGGTCGTAGCCATGGTAAGATGTTGCTACAAACCCTGTCTTGAAGACAATTTTATTTGGCATCAGCTTTCATGAACTCTGCTTCGCTTCTCTAGAAGTTTCTGGATGCCACCAAGGCACAATGCCCAATAAAAAGACAATCGTCTCTGAAATACCACAAGATTGTTAGTTTGGGTAGCTTTGGGGCCCTCACGGATCCTTCTGAATGATCTCAAGAAAAAGAGATCAGGTTAGACTCCTTGTCAATTATTCATTATTAAATGATTACCTTTGGGACCAATGCAGGACTTGCTCGTGAATGAGTGAGAGGAAGTGAATTAGGCTCCCTATTTTCAAAATAGGTGACTCTGAAATTACAGATTAATTGGTTAGATTAATTGGTATCGATCTGTGGAACATTCCAGACAGAAATACAGATGAAATACTAGCCTAAAGGGAGGAAAGAACTTTCCTTTCCCTTTAGGGGGTGAGGCTCCTCTCTGCTTGAACCACAGGCAGTTCCTGGTAAAGAGCCTGCGTTTAAAAAACGAATGAATCCACTCTCTCCATGTGTAGCCCGCATTCCTTGGAACAACACAATGCTTTTTTCGCCTCTTTCCCATCCAAGCTCAAGCTGCTTGCGTAACAGAAGAGAATGACTCACCACAAGCCTGCCTTTCGAATAGTCTGTCTAGTGACCAAGGTACGGTTTGGGAGAATGCATAAGGAGCAGTATGGCGTAAGGGCAATGCCTACCCCAGGCAGAATAATTGTTTGCCGCAGAGTACAACGAGCGAAGACCTGTTCAGTTCAGCTCACCGAATCCAGCGGACCTGACATAAAATGAACATTTAACGAGATACCATCAAATGTCAACACTTGGAGGAGTTGCAGCAGCACAGGTCAGCTTTGTAAATAGACTGGGCGAATTAAGCGACACTTCCGACACCTCCCAGGTTTGCTACATATGTTTTCCAGGAACAGCTCTCAGTATTGATTGTGACAGCTGATGTGCAGAGATATGCAGTACAGACATTTCTCTCAAGGTCTATGCCTGGCAGAGCTGAGGAACCTTTTAAAAAAAGAGACAATGGCTCCCACAATCATGGCTACTACTAGCCATGTTGGCTGTCCTGCCCATACTGGCTGGGGGATTCTGGGTGAAATCCTGTTGTAGCATTATGCAAAAGGGGTAATTTGGGGGAGCAAATTGCAACTCAGCATGCAACAAAAATGTCTAATGAGATTTTTTAAATCACATAAGTTTGCTTACAAAAAGTTCTTTTTTTGCATAAATGTTCAACATAAATGCATAAATGTTCAACTCTCCTCCTCGCATTACAATTTCTGCAAAAGAACTGGAAGTTGTCCATGACTTTGTGTATCTTGGCTCAACTATACACTCTCACTAGAGTCTGAGCTGAATAGACGTATAGGTAAAGCAGCTACTATGTTTTCCAGACTAACAAAGAGAGTATGGCTCAATAAGAAGCTGACATAACATACAAAGATACAGGTCTATAAAGCTTGTGTACTGAGCACACATCTGTATTGCAGCGAGTCTTGGACCATCCATGCCCGACAGAAAAGAAAGCTTAATACCTTCCATATGCACTGTGTTAGGTGAATATTCAACATTACCTGGCACGACAAAGTTCCAAATAGCATAGTCCTGAATCGAGCTGGAATCCCTAGCATGTACACTTTATTGAAACAGCGACGCCTACACTGGCTTGGACACGTTGTGATAATGGATGACGGCCGGATCCTAAAAGATCTTCTATATGGAGAACTAGTGCAGGGAAAGCGCCCCAGAGGGAGACCAGAGCTGCGGTATAAGGATATCTGTAAGAGGGACCTGAAGGCCTTGGGAATTGACCTCAACAGATGGGAAACCCTGACCTGTGCTCGCACTGTCTGGAGGCAAGAGATACAGCATGGTCTACATAAATTTGAAGAGGCATTGATCCAACAGGCAGAGGAAAAGAGGCAGGCACGGAAAGAACGAAACTCGAGGACCGGGCAAGAAACAGAATACATCTGCCCCCAGTGTGGTAGAGACTGCCATTCCCGAATTGGTCTATTTAGTCACACTAGGTGTTGTTCTTAGGATCTCTACTCCAGGCATGATACCATAGTCTTTCGAGACTGAAGGATGCCAATGATGATGAAATGTTCAACAGGATTTCATCCACTTTCTGAAAAATAATAATTTCCCCGAAGGTCTGTCTTTAGGATGATCTTAACAGTAAATGGGAGGTTCTAAAGTTCTGCTGTTGTTAATACAGCACCCACCACTCACTACAGAAATAATGAAAAAAAGAAAAGAAACAACAACAAAAAGTGCTGTGCTGAATGTTTTTGGTTAAATACCAGATTCTGTACTGATTTAGAGCTTTTCATGTTAAATCCTATATATTTGTGTTGCAGCGATGAATCCACATAGGGAGTCCACAAATTGCATAAAATTCAATTGATATTTTATTTTAGATTTCTGAAGCTTCCACATGCGGAGCTGATTCTGTTATATACTGGACACTCATCCGGGTTCAGGAAGATGTCTTGAATTTTTGTCTGACTTTGAATTCAATGGGACACTTGTACTTTGCAATTCTATCAGCAATGTCTGTATTGGTGCTGTTGCCAGATTCTGGGGTGCACATATGATAGCATTTTGTCATTGTTGCCGTTTCTCACATTGTCTGTTATGCAAATGTGAATGAGAAGAGAATTGTTTTGCGAAATTGTATTTGCAAGTAAACAAATTGCCCCATAGAGTTTCCAAGTGTTATACTGCAATCCCTGCCTTTGAGCTCCCAATAGTTATTGGGGTCCTGCAGCTGGTGAATTGTGGGGGAGCAATATCAGTTTTATACATTTTCACTAAGCATGGCTCCCATTGATCGGAGAATGCCTGTATGTGAATCCAGCCCCTTTTGAATCTCAACTTGACCTCTATCTGTACACATCAAAACAGACCACAGCAAGAGAATACGTAGCTTCAGGTCACACTGGATCTGCTGCATATATTTGCATGACATGAATAACAGATGAACTGATGGCATTTGTCTGAACAGGCTCTTGTCAGTTGTCCAGATGCTTCCTGCTCTGTCGTAGAAATTGCTACTTCCATCTATTGCCAGAAACTGGGTTTGTCAGTAGAGGAAGAAGAGACCTCTGCCTGCTTGCTACGGGACACTCCAGCCTACACAACGTTCTCTGACTTGAAACCTGTCATAATATGTAGAATTGACAAAATGTATGTAATGTATATTTAACAGAGTGAAAAGAGACTTGTAAAATGGAGTCAGTCAAAAATGCAGTGTCATGATGTTAGCCACAAGTGCAAGGAATTAGAAATCACCAGCAGGTTAAGTGATTTAGCACAGGTGGAATAGTGAATGACATCATGGTGTATCAGAATGTGATTGGTTAGAATCATGTCTGAAGAGGTCTAAATGTGTATATAAGAACTAGCTTGTATAATGTTAAATTGGGACTGTTTATGGTGAGAAAACAGTACCCCACGCTCTGTTGATTTGTATATGTGATATTGCTTGGTGTTATGCTGTTGTATATTTGCTGTATATATTCAATATAAGAGTTTTATTCTAAGTCATGTTTCTTTGTCTCTCCATTTCTGGGTTCTGATAATACTTATAACAATTAACTACACTTTATCTACATGCTACTGCTGCTAAGCTCACATTTATCCTCTGCTATACACATGTGTGTGTTATTATTTTTCATAATCCCTTAATTATATTGTTGATAAAACCAAACACATGCACTCAAAACTGGGCAGATAAAAGCTTTCTGTTTTGTTTGATTTTTGATTTCTGTGCACTGGACGTGCAATAAAGACATTCCATTTTCCTTTGTGCAGAAGAACCAAAGTGGTTGAAGCAACTGCAAGGCTGGATCAAGCCACTCCAAGCATATTCCTTGGCCTCAGCCAATTCTCATCAAGATGTGGTAGGAAAGTGCCTTCTTCCATTTGAAAGAGAAGAACAAAGGGAGCTTAGAGTGCATTTTGTGCGGCTTTTATTGCATTTCTTTCCCATTCTCTCTCGAGAAAAGCAAAGAATCATGGGTAAAATCCCTCTGGATAGCATTTTCCAAGATGGAACCTTCAAAACGGTGATCTTGGGCTGTCCAGCCTCCAATATTGCCTCCCTACCTGTGAAAAGGTCAAGCGAAGTGCTGAGCGATTCCTTCTTAGAAGGTGTCTCCCCAATGTGTGGCAGCGGTGAAGAAGACCAATTCCATGCTAGGGATCATCAAAAAGGGGATTGAAAATAAAACAGCCAACATTATAATGAACATAAGAACATAAGGGGAGTAGTATCAGGAGACAGATATCTAGTCTCATGCGCTCCCAAACACATCTGGTGGGGCCGCTGCGAGATACAGGAAGCTGGACTAGATGGGCCTTTGGCCTGATCCAGCATGGCTCTTCTTATGTTCTTATGTTCTTATCTTCTTAAGTATTCAAGGACATATTATAATAGGCAGGTTGGCTGCTCAGATCCCCGGTGGCTTGCAAATGAACTTGCTTTGTTTTCTGCTGGCCATTTGGATTTAAACAATAGCCTAGTCCTGGTTTTGATTTTCAAAACCCTCCACGGCCTGGGACCAGAGTACCTGTCGGAGCGTATCTCCCAGAGGTTATCTGGGGTCAGGCCCACTAGAATGGCGCAGGTGCGCTCACTGAGGGTGGCCAAACCCAGGGAGGCGTAACCGCGCCTTCTATGTGGTGGGCCCCACCTTGTGGAACCACCTCCCAAGTGAGCTGCGCCTTGCACAGTCCCTGCCTGCCTTTAAGAAGGCTTTGAAAACCTTACTCTTTACAGAGGCGTATGGCGACCCTTCTATTTTTTTTCTTTTTCCGGCCTGCGCCGCCCATTTCGGAGGGTTTCTCCCTCCTTTACTAGCCTTCTTGTTTATTTTACTTGCCGTTGATGTTGGTTTTATCCTTTTGTCAACCGCCCAGAGTTCCGTCTGGAAGATGGGTTGTATAAAAATATAATAAATAAATAAATAAATAAATAAATAAATAAATAAATAAATAAATAAATAAATAGTCTGCTTTCTTTTCGCATGTATTTCCTTGTTCTATGGACATCTTAACAGTGGTGCCTCCTTGGATCCGCAGTCTTAGCACTAGGTGCTCGATGGCATGGCCGGCCCTACCATTAGGCAGAATGAGGCAACCAGATGAGGTGGCAGATGGTGGCGAGAAGCAGTCATAGCTCTTCAGCTGCTTCTTGCACACACACTGCCCTTTCTCCTCTCGTGGAGAACAGAGCTTGCTGGTCCAAACAATTAGTCCTGCACCTCCTAAGCCACCCTGTTCCTTTCAGATGAGGTGGGGGAGCCTATTTCAAGGGCATATCTGGGGCGGTGGTGGAAGGGTGCATTTGCCCCAGAGCACGTAGCAATCTGGGGGCACCTGGAGAGGGAGCAGGAGGAGGAAGCCATGCACCCTCCCACCAGCAGTCCTTCTCTCTCCCCCCCCCCCCCCCGGCTAAGGCTTGGCAACGGGACCCCATCCACCACCTCCACTGCTGCGAACCAGGCAAGTGATGAAGCAGGCAGGTAGACAGGCAGGCGTGCATGGCCATGGCACCCTCCTCCTCCTCCTCCTCGGCTTGCTCCCGGTCCACCTCAGGAGAGGTATAAGGTGCGTGCACGCTCACAGACACACAAATGCCCACATACCCCCACCACACATGCACACATGCCCCATGCCCGCAGGGATGCCCCCCCCCACTGGGTGAGTGCGATGCAGTTGGGGGCACGTGGGACACAAAAACGGACTTTGTCTCTAGGTGCTCCAAACCCTTGCTACGCACCTAGCCTATTGTTTAAAGTTTCAAATGCCTGTCCAGGTCTCTTTTGAACAAGGGTGAGAAGGAAGCTCCATGTTCTCCTGTGCCCGTAGGCAGCAAAACGTCTTGAGATCCTTGAGGCTGAAAGTTTCATTTATCCAAGCGTTGTGTACAATAAGGTAATGAGAACATAAGTACCTAAGAAGAGCCATGCTGGATCAGGCCAAAGACCCATCTAGTCCAGCTTCTTGTATCTCAAAGTGGCCCCACCAGATGCATCTGGGAGCACACGAGACTAGATATCTGTCTCCTGATGCCACTCCCCTGCATCTGGTCCTTGAGGTACCCCGGTTTTAAGCTTGGAGATGATACATCTCCCTCATGGTTTGTAACCTGTGATGGACTGTTCCTCCAGGAATCTGTCTAATCCCCTTTTGAAGGCATCCAGGCCAGATGCCATCACCACATCCTGTGGCAGGGAGTTCCACAGACTAACAACGCACTGGGTGAAAACAATATTTTCTTTTGTCTGTTCTTACTCTCCCAGCCCTCAATTTGAGTGGATGTCCCCTAGTTCTGGTATTTTGTGAAAGGGAGGAGAGCTTCCCTCTATCCACTTGACTCATGCCCTGCATCATTTTGTACGTTTCAGTCATATCCCCCCTCAGGCACCTTTTTTCCAGACTAAAGAGGCCCAAATGTTTTAGCCTTCCCTCATAAGGGAGATGCCCCAGCCCAGTAATCATTTTAGTCGCTCTCTTCTGCACCTAGGAGAGATCCTGGGAGGGATCTTAGTCTGGTACACTGCCCGTCAACGGTCTGCAGCAGACTGACTAAAATAACCTCAGAGGAGCCTTTCTTGTTTCCCTGTACATTTCTGTTTAAAAGCTAACCACTGTTCTAAATCATCCTTGAACCTTTTCAGCTCACATATGCAAATGCTACAGAAATTACCATCCTCTTTGGGTAATGATAATGGCAGCAAGAAGCCGCCATGAAAGTTGACGATCGGATGACGCAGAGGTGCGAAGAACAATACAAGGATGAGCACATTTATCATGGCTTGACAAATTGTGCTCCAGGAGTATTTTTAGAGAGGCACTTGCGGATTCAAATGACACCTTCATTGTCACTGGAGACGCAGTCAACAATGTCCGGAATGCAAACACTACTGTATTGCGAGCTAAAAATTTAGAAAGTCTTTACATGTAAAGCAGCAAGGTCTTTGATGCAAGTCATGCAGATGGTCTAAAATGAGTGTTAAAACAAGCATAAGATAAAGAAATATTACAAGGCAACAAGACAAAAACGTGTGGCACGTTAAAGAGTAATTATTATATTTTAATGTAATCTTTTGTAGACACATTCACTTCCTCAGATGTGGACACAGAATGAGATGTTGAATGAAATATCAGTTTTAACTAGTAACATATTCTAAATATGTTAAAACAAGCAGTCTTAGAAATGTGGAATGTTAGAGTTTTGTGCCATCAAATCACTTCTGGTTCAGGAGGACCCTAAGAGCTCATTCAGACAGTGTGAGATACTCAAGAAGTATATGGAAGTTGTGTCAAGGCAACTGGACTTCTTTTTCTTTTTCTTGGGAGATAGAAATGTTTCACTGCTCATCCAAACAGCGTCACCAGTCTAAATGAAGCTAGTCTGAATGAAGCTAGTCCATCTTATAGTTAGCAGTAGAGATGGGCACGAAACAGAAAAATGGCGTTTCGGTTTTTCGTTTGTCATTGAGAGGTCTGTTTCAGTTCGTTTCCGTTTGTCGGGAATTTTTTGAAAAATTTCGTTACCGTTTTTCGTTTGTCATTTCTACCCGCTTTTTGCGCGATTTTTAAAACATTTCCGTGCGCAGGCATCCTCCAACGCCCCAGACCAGAGGGAAAACACTAAAAAAATGGATGCTGGCAGAGACACAGTATAGACTAGGTATGCAGGGAGGCTGCAAAGGCAGTGGCGGGCGTTGCCCAGGGTGCAAGGCAGCCGCAGAGTGACTGCACTGCGGGGCAGGGGAGGGTACTCACCGAGAGGTATGCAGCATGCACGCACACAGGGAGGCTGCAGGACTGAAGGTAGAGTCGCAGAGACAGCAATCCCACCCTAACTCCCACCAGAGACTGCAAGGAGGACGGGGGCTGCCAGAGCTTTTTATGCCCTCTGTGGCTGCCAGACCTGCCCGCCCAGTCTGCAACCTGGGCATGCTATTGGTTGAACATGATCCCACATCACATGGCTTGCCTCCATTTTGTGGCTGGTGGCGACATCCATTTTAAAGGGAAAAGAAAAATACATCGTGATGGGAGAAGACAAAAACAAATGTTTTAAGGACCCCAACCCCCCTGGTAGGTATTCTCAGACAATATAAATAATTATCGCTGCGTTTTTACGGATGTCCAGGGCGTTTTTTAACATTTAAAACAGCTCATTTCATTGCGCGTCGCCATTAACGGAAACGAAACGTAACGACCACAATTTTCGCGGTTCTGTTCGTTTCGTTTCATTTTCATCAAAATTTTTGTTTGTCGTTTTGTTACGTAACGGAAACGACAAATGGTAACGGAAACGAAAAAATGTTCGTTCCATGCCCATCGCTAGTCAGCAGACTATAAGATGGAGGACTCGCACTAGCTTCATTCAGACTGATGAAGCTGGTTGAATGAGCAGTGAAATGTTTCTGTCTCTCAAGAAAAAGAAGAAGTCTAGTTGCCATGACACAACTTCCAGTAAACTCACCTTCTTTACTCAAGAAGTAAAGTACTGTAGTTTACTACTGCTGTGCCTGCTTTGGGAATTTCCATGGTCTAATGGCAATCGGAACCAAGTTTTTGTCTAACATTGCATCTACACATCGGCTCTCAAATACTATAGTCCACGATCCAAAATGAAAGTGTGCGGTCTGTCAAGCATTTGCAGGAATTGCAATTGGAAACACAACCACCATGCAATAAAAACCAGAACAGAGATGACTTGCATCAGCTTCCTTTGGATGAGGAATTTTATGTACCACAACAGCTTACAATTGACCTTTAAAATGCACATTGCATGGCCCTACCAGTGGTGGCGAACCTTCGGCATTCCAGATATTTTGGACAACAACTCCCATAATTCCAACCTATATTGCCAATAAGAGGCCTATGGGAGATGTGGTCCAAAACATCTGGAGTGCCAAAGGTTTGCCGCCACAGCTATGCATTCTTGAAATTGCATAAGGGTCACGAAGAGTTGATCATGACTGGAACACACACACCCCCACCACCACCACCACAACAACAGTTTGAATAAAAAAGAAGTGTCTGAAATGCAGCTTTTGTTCCAGGATAATAGGAATATCTTGGATTGAGTCTATGACCAACAATGAAGTTCTAAAGTGAATGAATAAAGACCAAGAAAATATGCAGAGATTTGGCCATCATCATCATCATCATCATCATCATCATTATTATTATTATTATTATTATTATTATTATTATTATTATTATTATTATTATTATTATTATTATTTAACCACACAGCTATCTACGCTGGATTTTATATTTCCAATCACTAGTCGAATGCTTCCCAAGCGTTTAGGACTCAGTGATGTATTGGCGAATTATGCGAGCAGATCATGGACATGGGGTCACGATGGTCACTATTATTATTATTATTATTATTATTATTATTATTATTATTATTATTATTATTATTATTATTATTATTATTATTATTATTATCATCATCACCACACAGCAGACAAGATAACTATGCTGGATTTTGTATTACAGATCACTAGTCGAACGCTTCCCAAGCTTTTAGGGCTATGTGATGTATCGGTGAATTATGCAAGCAGATCCCAGTAAGGTGGCTTTCTGCAGCTGACTGATGGTGTGATGGTGACTTTGTCAACTCCAATTTCTTCTAAATACTTGCTTAGCTCTTTAGACACTGCACCCAGTGTGCCGATTACCACTGGGATCACCTGTACCGGTTTATACCAGAGTCTCTGAAGTTCAGTTTTCAGATCCTGATATCGGGTAATTTTTTCAAGTTGTTACTTGGTGACTCTACTATCACCTGGTATAGCAGCATCAATAATCCACACTTTTTTCTTCTCCACAATAACAATATCTGGGGTATTATGCTCCAAGACCCTGTCTGTCTATATTCAGAAGTCCCAAAGTAATTTTGCATGCTCTTTTTCAGTCACTTTTTCAGGCTTATGATCCCACCAGTTCTTTCCTACGGGCAGATGATAGTTCTGACACAAATTCCAGTGGACCATTTGAGCCACTACATTATGATGCTGTTTGTAATCAGTCTCAGCAATTCTCTTGCAACAGCTCGATATATGGTCAATATCTGCCTCTTTACAGAGTCTACATGTGAGGTACTCAGCTATTATTTAGAGACCTTATTGTGAAATGTATTTCAGGAAGCCCATTCCCATGTTCCACGAACTCCTCAGCTGATTGGCCAGCGCCAGGGAGAGGGAAAGATGATGCATCAGAGGCTGCTTCCTGGTTGGAATTTCACCCAGTACAAACTAAAGTAGTGGTCATTTTTGTTCTAGAGGATGGGACTGGGTTCTGAGTGCCAGCTGTGCTGTCATGTTTCATTTCAGAACCAGTTCCCTTCCAAAACGAAACACCCATCTCTAGATCCCACTAACCAGCCCAAGTCATCAATCTAGGTCAGTGGTGGTGAACCTTCAGCGCTCCAGGTGTTTTGGACCTCAACTTCCACAATCTTTTGTCATTGTCAACACTGGCTTGGAATTCTGGGAGTTGTGGTCCAAAACATCTGGAGTGCCAAAGGTTCACCATCACTGATCTATCTCCTGGGTTTTGGGCCTGCTCAAGTGTCCTGACATTTTCCATCACGTTACAGCAATCCAGCAGGGGTTGTAACAGTGTGAACATCAACATGAGCCATCTAGAACAGATATGTACCTACTTTCATTCCTGTTTTTGGTGACACGTGCCCACTTTGTTGGTGCTGTGTCCACTCCATGGTCCTCCATCTCTATCAAAGATAGAGCTTTTTTGGATCAACTCCAACAACCACAGTGTCTAGGGAGAGCCTGGGAATCATCATCCAAAATCTCAACTCGTCCAAATTCTGTATCTGCCTGTGTAGTGAGAAGCCAATGCTGTGTTGGCTAGAGCAACACGATCTGTCCCAGATGAAATGGCAGAAAATCAATGGCAAGAAAAGAGGCACAACCAGCCAGTGAAGGGAAGGAACCCAGAGTGAGGGGCAAAGAGGAGCCCAGTTCATTTTTTCCTGTCTCGGACGAGAGATGTCCCCAACAAAGTTCATTTCTGAGCTATCACCTTCTCTAATTATTATTTTTAAACATAGTTTCTATGCTTTCCTGCAGACAAACTTTCTCTGTTTTGATAGCATCCAAGGGATTGTATAAAATAAGGGAGAAAAACCAGGATCCAGGGGCAGTTGGTGCCCAATGTGGCTGCAGGGGCAGAAGGCACACATTCTGGTGGTGGGGAGAGGCAAGAGGCAGAAGCAGAAGCATAGACAAATGTATGTATGTATGTATGTATGTATGTATGTATGTATGTATGTATGTATGTATGTATGTATGTATGTATGTATGTATGTGTGATATTTTTATACCACCCTATAGTGAGCGTGGTGGCTCAGTGGACTAAGGCTCCGGAAACTGTTGGCTGCAAAGTCAGCAGCTCAGCGGTTCAAATCCCGGATGCCACGCAGCGGAGCGAGCTCCCGCTGATAATCCCAGCTCCTGCCAACCTAGCAGTTCGAAAGCATGTAAATGCAAGTAGATAACCAGGTATTGTCGTAAAAAGTGGGAAGGTAAAACAGTGTTTCCTTGCAGCCATGCCGGCCACATGGCGAAGGAGTTGCACAACACTGGCTCTTCAGCTTGGATACGGAGATGAGCACCACCCCTGTAGTCAGACACAACTAGCACACGTGTTTGGGGGGAACCTTTAGCTTTTTTATAGTGAACAAGCACTCTTGGGATGGTGTGGAAACCACCAGGATATCATATTGCAAACAACAACAATCAAGCCAGCAATTAAACCTAACAATCAGTATAGTAATAAAGAGACAAGTTGCATAATATATTCTTCTTCTTTTTTCCTAACATTTTCCCAGAGGTGCGCGTTCTGCTTTTCAGATCTTGAAATGCTACTTAGCCTGATCGACTGCATATTCAGGGCACCGGCCAATGATCTGCATGTCCCTCTTGACAGTGTCCTCCCCCCTTTGTTTTCGTTGCCATGTTTGGTTGACCGTTAGTGTTAAGCTGTTTTGGTAATGGTGGAAGGTGCTACTTTGAGGACATGTCCATACCACCTGAGCTGCCTTTCTCTCATCTTCTCTGTTATTGATTCCACACCTAGTTTCTGTTGGGTAGCATAATTTGTGATTTGGTCAAATAGAGAGATACCCAATATCCAACAGAGCATACACATTTCTATGGCATGGAGATAGCTCTCTACTCCATGTTGCTTCCAAGCACATAAGAACATAAGAACATAAGAAGAGCCCTGTTGGATCAGGCCAAAGGCCCATCTAGTCCAGCTTCCTGTATCTCACAGAGGCCCCACCAAATGCATCTGGGAGCGCATGAGACTAGATATCTGTCTCCTGATATCACTCCCCTGCATCTGGTCCTGGAAGTACCCCGGTTTTAAGCCTAGAGATTACACATCTCCCTCATGGTTTGTAACCTCTGATGGACTTTTCCACCAGGAATCTGTCCAATCCTCTTTTGAAGGCATCCAGGCCAGATGCCATCACCACATCCTGTGGCAGGGAGTTCCACAGACTAACAATGCGCTGGGTGAAAAGAATATTTTCTTTTGTCTGTTCTTACTCTCCCAGCCCTGAATTTGAGTGGATGTCCCCTAGTATTGGTATTTTGTGAGAGGGAGAAGAGTGTCCCTCTATCCACTTGAGTCATGCCCTGCTTAATTTTGTACGTCTCAATCATATTCCCCCCTCAGGTGCCTTTTTTCCAGACTAAAGAGCCCCAAATGATTTAGCCTTTCCTCATAAAGGAGGTTCCCCAGTCCAGTAATCATTTTAGTCAACTCTCTTCTGCACCTTTTCCAGTTCCACTATGTCTTTTTTGAGATGTGATGACCAGAATTGTACACAATACTCCAGGTGCGGCCTCACTAGCGCCTTGTGTCATACAGTGCAACAGGGCAGACAGTCGTCTTGTAAATCTTAGATCTGAGGTGGACTGGCATTTGTCTGTTGCGAAGCACATCGGTGAGTTTTCGCCAATGCAACCACGCTGAGTTCAGCCTTGCTTGCACGTCACCATTGATGCCACCATCACCTTAGGAATGGGAGTCAAGATACTGGAAGACATCCTCCTTCTTTAGGTGCCCCCCACCATTTATTTGGAGCATTCCACTGGTGGCAATAGTCTCTGGTTCTCAGTTTTCTTGATGTTTAGGTGGAGTCCAAAGTGGAGACTGTCATTCCGTGTCTGAACTTTCCACTGCAATTTATTCTAGTGGTAGTAGCAAGCTTGACATCATCAGCAAAGAGCATGGTCCAGGGAGCATTCTGCTGCAGGTTTTCAGCAATGGTATCCATGACTAAGGGCGTTTATACACGACCCCTAAACTCCGGGGCAAATGGCTCCCAGCTCCGGAGCTTAAAAATGTTTACCCACCAGCTCCGGAGTTTACAGGAAATTAGGTGCGATCACGCCCCCTTTAGCGCGTCCCAGTGCACCTTTCAAGTACCTGCTCTTCCGTCCTGAAAATTCCTTGATGCGGTGTAAAGATAGTGAGTGTGGGGCTCTCCTCACTTCTGTTTGTTGTTGTTTTGGCTCCTGCCCCTTTAAGAGCTACTTTACAGACACAGGAATCTTGCCAGCAAGAGCGAGAGCCAGAACGAGAGCCAGAACGGAGGTGAGGCAGGATCTTTTCTTCCTTTTTTTTCTCCCTCCCCTCATGCAGCCAGCAGCCAGGAAGTGCGGAGGGGTGGGGAAGCAGGAAGAGCGACAAGCCCCTAAGATCTCTGGTCCGAATTTAAGTGGCCAGCAGATCTTAGGGGTCGTGTAAAAAGGCCCTAATATAAACAGGAGTGGCAACAGTGCAGAGCCTTGGTGCACTCCAACCATCACCAGAAAACTGTTAGAGAGGCCAGGTGAACATCCCATGTGGCTGGTGGCGTTCTTGTCCAGGGTAGCACTTTGCCCCAGTCAGTAAGTGATTCTGATGTCCTGCTGATGT
This sequence comes from Phrynocephalus guinanensis, assembly GCA_037367245.1. Classification (NCBI taxonomy): domain Eukaryota; kingdom Metazoa; phylum Chordata; class Lepidosauria; order Squamata; family Agamidae; genus Phrynocephalus; species Phrynocephalus guinanensis. The sequence goes on along the minus strand of CM074737.1, from coordinate 123,499,018 downwards.
CCTGTGGTTGCAAAGGGCATACCAGGCTAAATGATGTCTCCAAATCTAGGAATGCCATGTGCAATAGTCTTATTTTGTGTTGCTTCATGAGCTTTGACAAAACCACATTGAATGCACTGGTCCAGAATTTTTTCAAAGATCTTCTTAGTGTGGGACAGGAGGTGGATTGGCTGACAGCTGGCATAGACGGCAGGGCTATCCTTGTTCTTGATGTGGGCACTGTTTCTCTTGTTGACTAATCAGTCACTACATGACCACTATTCATTATGGCATTGAAGAACTATGTCAACAGTGGTATCCCATGTCTTGGAGTTCCTGTAGTTTCCAGAAATCTGCAGGCAGATTGTCAAGTCCAGGGGCCTTCATATTCTTCACAAAGTCTAATGTATTGGTTCTCAACCTGTGGGTCCCCAGATGTTCCTGGACTGCAACTCCCCGAAGCCTCCACTGCTGTGCTGGAAAGGATTTCTGAGAGTTTCAGTTCAGGAACATCTGGGGACCCACAGATTGAGAACCACTGGTCTAATGCATCAGTGACTGCTGTGGTAATAATGGCAGAATTGGTCCATAGGTTGGCATGCCTTCAGGGATTGATGGGTGTGGAAATTCAATGTTGTTGGTTTCAACTGAATCATCCTCATGTCAACTGAGGTCAGGTGGCACAATATCCTCTCTGCTGAAAAATGTTTGAATTATATTTTGGTACTATAATTGTTCTATCGCATTTCCCCATCTTTGCACTATATTTTTGGTACTACTAGTTCATGGTTTCTTCCACAGCCTGCTCAGTGACTTGTTTTTGAACTGAGATTAGAGCTTCTCCATCAGCTGGAGAAATAACATAATTATTTGAGTCCCTGTCCTGTTTCATTTGTATCTCCAGGACAAATTCTCCCACACAGAGAATGGACATGATGGTCTAACAAAAGATTACTTCAGGGTTAAAAATGGAAAACAGTGTGTCATTAAAATGAATGTGATGAGGAGGACCCTAAGTCAGTTAATGGAAAGAGGATGGGGAAAGGCAATGAAAAACAATGGTCTTCCCAGCAGTTCAACATCCTAGCATTTAAGCCCTGAGAAATCTTCTGGATGAAGTGTCTGAAAGTAGTTCCAAAGGTAGGAAAACAGGATGAAGCAGAAGAGGGGAAAGCTCACCTTTTCTCTTCAAGAAGAGATAAGAGCCAAATCTCTGACAGTGTCAAAGAAGGTAAAACTAGGAATGAAAATCAAGAGAAAGACAGAAAGACCTGCTTGCTCTCCAGGAGGACTTTTTCTTCCACTGACATCACAACCCATTCCAGGTTCCAAGAAATGGAGGCAATGACACAGTTTATTTTCTTGGGCTCCTTGATCACTGCAGATGGCGACTGCAGCAATGAAATAAAAAGATGCCTGCTTCTTGGGAGGAAAGCAATGGCAAACCTAGATAGCATCCTAAAGAGCAGAGACATCACTTTGCCAACTAAGGTCAGGATAGTCAAAGCTATGATTTTTCCAGTAGTGATGTATGGAATTGAGAGCTGGACTATAAAGAAGGCTGATCACCGCATAATCGATGCTTTTGAGCTGTGGTGCTGGAGGAGAGTCTTGATAGTCCCCTGGACTGCAAGGAGATCAAACCTATCCATCCTGAAAGAAATCAACCCCGAATGTTCACTGGAAGGACAGATTTTGAAGCTGAGGCTCCAGTACTTTGGCCACTTGAGGAGAGAGGAGTCCTCAGAAAAGTCCCTGATGTTGGGAAAGATGGAAGGCAAAAGGAAAAGAGGACAGCAGAGAATGAGATAGTTGGATGGTGTCATCGATGCAACCAACATGGATTTGACCAAACTCCAGGAGGCAGTAGAAGATAGGAAGGCCTAGCGAGCTCTGGTCCATGGGGTCACAAAGAGTCGGACATTTATTTATTTATTTATTTATTTATTTATTTATTTATTTATTTATTTATTAAGTCTATATACCGCCCGTCTTCCTGAAGGAACTCCGGGTGGTTTACAACAGGAGAAAAATGTAACAATATCAAACAATTAAATAAAACAATTTAAAAACAGGAGACAGTCAAAAACAAAACAATTGGTAAATAACAGATGGCGGGGGGGGAACCATTTTTAGTCACCAAACGCCTCTCAGAAGAGGAAAGTTTTTAATGCCTTCCGAAAGGCTGGCAGGGACTCTGCTAGGCGCACTTCACTGGGGAGGTGGTTCCACAGAGTAGGGCCAGCCACAGAGAAGGCTCGTGTATGGGTGGAGGTTTTTCGAGCCTCCCTGGGTGTGGCCACCCGCAGCATGTGTGCCCGCAACAACCTAGTTGGTTGGGCCGATGTTGACCGTTGGTCGATCCGCTCTGCCCCAAACTCCCCACAATCATCCACAGTGTCAAAGATGGAAAGGAGATGGGGGGGGGCAGATGGAAGCTCCACAACCCCTAATCCTGTGCGGCACGGCGGCCAGCAAAAAGCCACGGAAGGAGCAGATAGCAGACTGACTGAAAGACTGAACAACAACAAAAAATTCATCTTTGTTCCTTCTTTTGAAGTCCCCAGCCTCAAGGTAGCTCTAGTTTAGTGCATGGCATATCCCCACTGGCACCATCCAAGAACAGCAACGCTGGATGGGATCCTATGGCTGACAGAGTCCAGCCCTTGCAAGGAGGCACAGAGGGGAACTGAACTCCCAACCTCTGGCTCTGCAGCCAGAGACCTAAGCCATTGAGCTATCTATTGCAGCAGGATCAGCTTTCTATCATATTACGGGCTGAGGACACCCTAGGTCAGTGGTGGTGAACCTTTGGCATTCCAGATGTTTTGGACCAGAACTCCCAGAATTCCAAGCCTAGATTGCTAATGGCAAAGGACTATGGGAGTTGTGGTCCAAAACATCTGCATTGCCAAAGGTTCGCCACCACTGCCCTAGGTCCTATCGATGTACAAGAAACCTCCTGGGCTTGGGAGTTACCAATGTCCAAAAAGGTAAAAGAATGATATCTCTCTTGCCCATATGGGTACCTTGTTCAGGCCCAAACAAGCTTTGTAAGAGATCCTTGCAGACAGTTTTCCAGGCAGTCAAAGCTTCCTCCTGACAATGAGTGCAAGGCCTGTGTTATCAACCACATTGTTACCATCTTTTGTGGAATGTTTTCCCTTTTGAGCCCTCCTCCATTCCCAACAGGCCCTTGTGATCTCGAGGATTGACTACTGCAATGCCCTCTACATGGGGTTGCCCTTGACCCTTGTCCGGAGGCTCCAGCGGGTGCAGAATGTGGCAGCCAGACTGGTGGTGGGTGCCCGTAGATTTGACCACATCACCCCAGTCTTGGCTCGCCTGCATTAGCTACCCGTTGTCCTCCGGATACGGTTCAAGGTCCTGGTTTTGATTTTCAAAACCCTCCACGGCCTGGGACCAGAGTACCTGTCGGAGCGTATCTCCTAGAGATCAACTGGCATCAGGCCCACTAGAATGGTGCAGGCGCACTCACTTAGGGTGGCCACACCCAGGGAGGCGCAGAAATCGCTTACGCGTAACCGCGCCTTCTCTGTGGTGGGCCCCACTTTGTGGAATCACCTCCCTAGTGAGCTGCGCCTTGCACAGTCCCTGCCCGCCTTTAAAAAGGCTCTGAAAACCTTCCTTTTTAAAGAGGCATTTGGCGACCTTATTATTTAATTATTTTTCTTTTTTCTTTTTTTTCCCTTCTCCTTAGCCGCCCACCTCATCTCTTGTGGAGGTTCCCTCCCTCCTTTTTTCCTTTTTTTCTTTTTTTTTTAGTGCTCCTTGTTCTCTGTTTGCTTTTATATATTGTTGTTTTATTTTAATTGTAAACCACCCAGAGTTCCATCTGGAAGATGAGCGGTCTATAAATACAACAAATAAATAAATAATAAATAAATAACATCTGAACCCTTTCCTAGGAAGACTTGACTAGCAGCAGGAGAATATGGTGGTTACTTCACGTCCTTCTTTGTTCTGTGACTAGTTTTGTACCGTGACAGTGTTGGTCGCAATCACATGGCTTTGTCCGTTTCAGTGTTCCCATGGTCACAATAACTCGTCTCATGACAAGTGTTATGTCACGGTCTTGTACCGTGACAAACACTGAATTTGTCTAGCTTCCCTTTTCCTTTTTTTTGGTGGTGGTGATGGTGGTGGGGTTTTAAAATTCTTTTTCAATATTTCACTTCTGAAAAGTCAAAAAACAAAACAAAAACCCAGACAAAGTTTTCTGGGAGAAACAAATGTTTTGTTGCGTGACAGTCGTTACTACATGGTGTCTTGTCTCGGAACAGAAAGCGGGAACAAAAAGTGACAAGGGGGAACTCTACCCCAGCACCAGGTACATTATTATCATGCTTATTAGCACCCATTCCGGGGGGCGTGGTTGAGACAAATTTCAGTAGTTGCGCGACGGACGTGAAGTAACATTTTTGTATCACTCCTAAGCGTAACACTAACAGAGACAAAACAGACATGAAGTAACTGCTTAAGAGGGTTGTGGGTTGTCATTTTTAGGAGTGGGGGTCACATTACGCACAACTGCACACCGTAAGGCTTTAGCACAAATTGCACGTTGATGCAAATGATTTGAGAAGGACGCCAACAAACTGGAGAAAGTGCAGAGCAGGGCAGCAAGGATGATCCTAGGACTGGGAACCAAAGCCCTATTTGGAAAAGTGGAAAGAACTGGATGGGTTTAGTTTTGAGAAAAGAAGATTCAGGGAGGATAGGATAGCACTTTCAAACAAATGAAAGCTAATCCAACCCTCTGCTTAAGCCGAGGATATCCAAAGTCCAGCTCGGGGTCCAAATGCGGCCCATTTTAAAATTTTGAGTGGCCCACAGACTCTTCGCCCTGTTGGCACAGCCAGTCACTCTTCCCTGGTGGCCGGCCCCTCCCCATGCAGGCTAGAGACATCAGCTTGCAGTTTTATGGTTTGCCTACCCTCCCAGCCTCCATCCGTCCTCCAGCCACCTGCCCTGCCTTCGCACCTCTGGCACCATTGAAGCAGTGCCCTCCCCACCTCCTTGCAAGGGAGGGCAGCATATGTGAGCATCAGTACACCTGAGTGCAAGCGGGACGATTTCCGGGCCATGCAACAGCCGCTGGGCCCTTGGGTGCCTCAAAACCAGAGCATTTGTGGCTGTTGCAGTTGTGTGTGGGCTTACACCCTTTCTCCCCCCTTCAGGCTGAATGGTCGGCCCCTACACATTTTCACCTCACCAAATCTGGCCCTCCTTGCAAAAAGTTTGGACACCCCTGGCTTAAGCCAAAGCAGATGTGACAGATGGTTGCTCGATATTCTCTTGAATGCCTCAAGTGTTGGAGCGCTCACCACTTCTGGAGGGCATTAGTTCCATTGTCCTATTGCTCTAACAGTTAGGACGTTCTTCCTGACATTTTGAATCCTTCACTACAGGTCCCGCCTTCTGGAACATGGAGAACACATTGTTCTCCTCATCTGGATGACTACCTTTAAAGAATTTGAAACTGGCTAACCCCAGTCAAACCTTTCACAAGGCTAAGGACGCCTCGTTCTTTCAATCTCTCCTTCAGAGGGCTTGAAGGCCAGTCCCCTGACCGCCCCTGCTGCCCTCCTCTGAACCTGCTGACTGTTCCAGCACTGCAGCTGAAACTCTCCAGAGATTTAAGCCAAGTTAGGATTTCAGTGGGGGTGGCAGGGAGGAGAGGTGAATGCATTTCCAACAGTCATCCTGCCCCTCTTGAGAGTGAAGAGACCAGACAGAGCTGGCTTCTTGGAACCCAGAGGCACCCAGGCAGTGCAGGAGAGACATGCTGAGGAAGCAGGTGTGTGTTGTGTAGATTCTGCCTGGCTGACCCATGGGAAACGACATCTCCCCCCCCAAGGAAAGCCACACCACTAACTTTTGCTGTGCCCTGCAAATAAATAAATAAATAAATAAATAAATAAAAGGCCCACAGGTGATGTCATGCCCGTCTCTCCGCTGAGCCCAAATCCGCCTGGGGGATGGGAACGAAGTGATCCAAAGCATCTTTGCTCCCACTGCGTTCACACGTCCGCCGCACACGCTGGCCGCTCGAGTCCCCCTTACAGGGTTAATGGGCAGCGCGCGGAGCTAGAAGCGGAGCGGCCAGCCAGACAGTCGGGTCTGCAGGAAAGCAGCTGCCTGCTTCGGATTCGCTTCTCTTGAGGTGCCTTGCAGACGTGTCTATATACTGTATTTATATTTCCTGGGCGGTCTTCCCTCCTCCCACTCAGGTTAGGAGCGCGCGCGCGCGCATGTGATGTGGACCGGTGTGCCTGTGTGCCGGCGTGCGCCTTGCCTCGGCGTCCCCCCACCCTCAACCCGCCTCAACACCCTTTCTGCCCCTTCAAGTTGGTATTTTCCTCCGCATCACATCTAGATCTTCGCTTGAAGCATCTGCTGCTGCTGCTGCTGCCACCGCCGCCGTTCAGCGCCAGGGCGAAAGAAGCGTCAGCCCGGCACAGGGACCGGGGCTATAGCTTGCCGCGTTGCTTTGTCTCGGTCGGTCTCGGGTCTGGAGACGTCATGCGTGGACGCCAGCAGTGCTGAAAAAAGCCCACCGAAGGAGGGGGGGGCACAGAAGCCTCCCTTTCTCCCCAGCCAAGCGGACGCAGAGGTAAGGAGCCGCCTGGCTCGCTCTTGGAAGTTGATCGCCCGCCCCTTGGTTCTTGGGAGGAGACGCGCCCAGATGCGGTTCTCCTGGGGGTGGGGTGGAAATGCATGGCTCTCCCCAAGGTAGAAAGGCTATTAATCGCCCCTGCCAGCCCGCAGCCCCCAGCCCCTGCCACACACCCGCCGCCGGGCACGGAAAGGTAGCCCACTTGCCAGCATTGCTAGGTGCATGGAAGGCTTGAGGAGAGCTCTCTGCAGCAGTCAGCCAAGAGGCTAAATCTTCTTGGCCAGCAAGGGGGGGCGGGCGGGGGCGGCGGCGGTTCTTGCTGATGAACAGGTTTGGCATGGTTGCTAACCACAGGGGGGGCTGGGGGGCACGCGCGATTTGCAACCCCATCCCTAGTGCAAAGGGGTGTGTGCGCCATGGCTGAATAATTCTACTGTCTGGCTGCAGGGAAGAGGTCCCCGCCTGTACCTTTCCGCAGGCAAGAGAGAGAGATTATGATCTCATTCACAGGCACATATATGCCTTTCTCCCAAACTTTGGCCCCTGCTTGCGATGGGGCCAGGAAAAAACCAAACCAACCAACCCTGGGTTATCCTTATTTACTCTGTATCCTCCCCACCCCCTCTTGCTATTCCAGAGGCTTTTTTTTTTTGTTACCTCCGCCTTGGTGCATCCAGGATGGATCCGTTCTTTCACACCCAAGCGGGGGACCTCCTTTACATGAGGAGACTGGTCAACGACTCTTCCCTGTGGAACCTGAGCCTGGGCGACTGGTTCCATAACGGGACCACCGACGGCTTCCTGCCCATGGGAATCAAGGTCACCATTGTGATCGTCTACTCCATCGTCTGCATTGTGGGGCTCATTGGCAACTGCTCGGTCATGTACGTGATCATCAGGTGAGTGCCTGTGAAGGGATGCTGTCTAACTCCTCAGACCCGGGAATGTATCTCATAGAAACCAAGGAGGCATTAAGGGGTAGAAGGCTTCTCAACCATCAAGCCTGGATGTGAGATGATGCTCTCGCTCATGGAGCAGGACATGGCCAGAGGTGCATCGAGAAATGGCAACAAGGAAAAGAGTGCCTCTGAGCATGCACCACATTCCTTCCTCTAGCTCTTTAGCAATTGCAGTCCCCTGGGAGGTTGCTGGAGAAGGGATATTCCAGGATCCTAGTGACAAGGAATGTAACCATGGAAAGAAACACAATAAGCCTGTCTGACGCTCATCACTTTATAGACTGTTGTTTTCCCTACATAAACTACTAAAGTGGCCCATATTATTATTCTCATGTTCAGAGCCTGAGAAGGTTGCTTTTTTATTTTTTATTTTTTGGGGGGCCATATTGGCTTGCCTAAGGCCTTCTAACAAGCTCAGTGATTGCAGTGAAATTTGAAATGAAAAACTCAGAAGTAAGTTCCCGTGGGTTTTATAGGACTCGCTATCCAGATGAGTAGTGAATAAGCTGCCTATGTAGCAGTTCACTCACCTTGTAAGGGCAATCTCTAGAACCAAGGGAATCTTGAGTGCCAGTATCTTATGGGATGGCCATCATTTAATTGGCATGCACATATATATACACACACACCTTATATATACCTTTTAATTATACCATTCTTTTTTCTTTTTTCTTTAATTGTCCTTGATTGTTATTGTTAACCACCTGGAGTTCCTTTGGAAGATGGGCAGTATATAAATAAATAAATAAATAAATAAATAAATAAATAAATAGATGCAAAGGACTGGCACCACATCAGATGGTGTCTCCCTCTCAGAAAGGTCTGTTGGAGACCCAGTGTATTGCAAAGGCACGCATCCAGCACTTTCTAGATCCTTTGGACTACAACTCCCATCATCTTCAACCATTTGTCCCAGAAGAAGATGGGAGTTGTGGCACCTGGAAGAGGCCGGCTTGCTCGCTTAGATGAATTGTGAGTGCCGAACCCTCACACTAGTGCTAAATCACAAAATATTACAAAATGGGGAAACCATGGATTTGCTGGTGGGTGTTGTTTTAATGCTATATCGTTTCTCTGCTACATTTATCATTTATACCACGATATCAATGTACACTGATTGCTCTAGGATGGATCAGTCCGATGTGTTAAATTGTTCTCCACGCTTAGATCCTAGGGCCGCCAAAATGGCACTAGCCATGTCTGTGAAGCAAAGATCATCAGTCTTTGAGGAACCCCAAAGCTTGGCTGAACTGTAAAGAATTGTGAGGTGGGAAAGCTCAGGTGAACCTCAGGTTGGATATCTGGAAGTTGAGTCATGGCTACTGGACTTCTTTTTGAGAGATAGAAACGTTTCGCTGCTCATCCAAACAGCTTCATCATGAAGCTGTTTGGATGAGCAGTGAAACATTTCTATCTCTCAAAAAGAAGTCCAGTAGCCATGACTCAACTTCCAGATTAAACTCACCTGGATGATTGAGAATCTTCACAGACTCAGGTTGGATACTTAGGCTCAGTGAACCTAAATCAGGCATATGTCTGTGAAGATTCTCAGTCATCCAGGTGAGTTTATCTGGAAGCTGAGTCATGGCTACTGGACTTCTTTTTGAGAGATAGAGACGTTTCGCTGCTCATCCAAACAGCTCAAATCAGGCATGTCCAAACTCCGTCCCTCCAGATGTTTTGGACCACAACTCCCACAGTCCTTTGGCATTGGCAAGCTAAGCTTAGAATTCTGGGAGTTGTGGTCCAAAACATCTGGAGGGACGGAGTTTGGACATGCCTGACCTAAATTGTTGAGTGCTGGTGGGGGGAAGGTTGAAGGTGGATTTAGAGGAGGGGGAACAGAAAGCTACGAGGGAGTAGGACAGGATGTTGTCTCCTGGGAGATGGCATATGGCTAGATGATTGGCACCATGAGTCACACTCCATAGGTTGACATATTATTCCAGAGGTACATTTGCTTGATTTTTCCAATTGCATGTTTTTGGCCATAACGTACAGATCTGTGGATAAATAGGTCAGTTGCAGATATCTCTTTTATTGTTTTTCCAGTGCACTTGGCCCAGGCTTTCTATGCCCCCTGAGTTCTGCTTTCACTAAGAACAATTTTGAAACTAAAATCAAACCCTGGAGGATGCCCTATTTTCGCCCCCTTTTCATCTTCCCTACTCCCAACCCACCACCGCTTATTTTTAAGATGTTTATAAAAACACTGCAAAGACGAGCTCTTGGTAAGATCTGCATCAACATTATATTTATGACCTGTTCTACTTACGTCACTCTTGTGCATTGCTGAAGCTTCGCGCAAAGCAGCTAATCAAAGGACCTACGGACATGGGTTGCGTTCTATCAAGATGATTGTGTGCCTCATGAATGTACAAGGTGTGTTTGTGTTCAGTGGTGGCAAAGGGAGACACACATGATCTGGAGGAGCAAAAATACCCCAGTTCCTTTTCTGGAGCTGATCAGGAGCTCTGTCAAGGCATTCTAAGGCAGGCATGTGCAAACATCATCTGCCCTGATATTTTGGACCACATCTACCAGAATTCTAAGCTTAGATTGCGAATGACAAAAAGACTCTGGGAGTTGTGGTCAAAAACATCTGGAGGGCTGAAGTTTGGACATGCCTGTTCTAAGGGATTATTTACATTATGTCATTATAGCAGATGGACTCAACGTTGACTGCCGTGGTTGCATCCTATGGAACGATGGGTAGTTTGAAGGTTCTTAAGATTCTGTGATGGAGAACTGTAGTGTTGCCTCTGAAATACAGCACAAAATTTGAGCCGTTCCTCCATACTATGAACTGCTCGATAGCCCAACGGATTAGGTTTCGGGTTGTAGAGCCAGAGGCTTGGAGTTTGAATCTCCACTGTGCCTCTTTGACAGGAGCTGGACTTGATGATCCATGGAAACCTTCCAGCTCTGCTGTTCCACAATTCCAGTATTCATATTCTTCTCCTAGTATTATTATTAAGATCTCCGAATTCCATTAGGTGGTATTGCAGCAGTTAAAATGGACTCAAACTGCTACAACTGTTTAATACCACATTCCACCTTCTAACGGCATGGGGAATAGCTGTGTACGGAGTGAATACATGCTAGACCCACTCCAGCCGTAATCATTTTGTGTTTTGCTTGGTTTTCTGAGAAGTATTCTAAGAAATACTTGAAAACGTTGTACAGTACTAATTTCATGCGTAGTTCGTGCCGTCTAAAATACACAGCCAGAATCCAATCCAGTGGCTCATGCAGTTGCATTTTTTTTCGGGGGGGGGGACGTAGAAGTCTCTCTTTTGTGCAAGTGGTTTTTGTGTTTGTGGATGGTCAGGGAAAGGAGCTGGGGGAGGGGGTCACTGCCATGCCTAAGTAAGATCTGTAAATATCTGCAGTGGGACTGCATTGTGAGGTTTGTGGAACTGTATTGAGTGTTGTGCTACTGCTTGGGCAGCAGAAGTTCCCAAGCAGAAGTGTATGCTACATGAACACCGAATAAGACCTTGGCATCGGAGTGGGAACAAAGGCTCTGGATGTGGTGGGGAACTATCGGGAACAAAATGAATAAGGATCACATTTCTTTTTCAGCGGTTGCCAACCTTGGGTTCCCAGACGTTCTTGGACTGCAACTCCCAGAAGACTTCACCACTGGCAGTGCTGGCCAGGATGTCTGGAAGTTGTAGTCCAAGAACATCTGGACATCCAAGACTGGGAATCATTTCTCTAGATAAAAGATGCATTGCTTTCAACAGATGCAACATAAAATTTACAAGGTAATTTTAATGTGGATGGCCATCCATAATAAGACTGATGCTTGGACCCCTAGTCATTAGGTTCAGAGAACATAATGATTATTTATAGGAAGGAGACCACCTCACCTTCTGGTATCTGCAGCTGGTAAGATGTGAATCTACTAGAGGTGGGTGCTTCATGCTTTCTATGAAGCAGGAAACACTGCTGGCCAGCTCTTTCCCAATTCCCCTTCCCCCTAGCTGCCTGGTCTACCACCGGGCTCTGTGCACCACTGGGATGCTTCTTCGTCATCTATGTGCCAATCAATGTTGGAACCCAGCCGGCCCTTCCCTGCCTTCTCAGGCAGCTAACCACAATGAGTGGTTGCCTGCCTGGGAAGGTTGGGAAGGGCAGGGCAGGATCCAGTGTGGGTTGATGTGCCAACAATGAAGGAAGACACCAGAAACACGTGGAGCCCAGTGAGTGGACCAAGTTGACTGTGGGGAGAGGGCAAGGGCATTAGGAACAGCTGTCTACAAAGTACCCTCCTTACAATCTAGCCACACTGAGTGTGCAGAGTGGCTCCAGATAGTTCACCCCAAGTAGAAGGAAACACAAAGCAGCCTGGAACCAATGTGGCCATCATGAACCAATGTGTTCCTTCGTCCACTCTACATATACCAATCCCACACGAACCAAGTATCATCAATAGGACAGAAAAGCCCCAGGTTCCAAATTGCTAGTTATAACTCTGGAAATGATCTGCTGCTAGGACGACGAAGGCCACCTTCTGAAGAAGAAGCTCCTTTTTCTTCCTCCTGCTGTTGGACATTATCTGGATTGTGGTGTGTGTGCATGTGTGTCAGTGTCTCCATATATTAGGCTATAATTCATGGCTTGTCTGACCTTCTTAGGCAAGGACAGAGCAATGCAACTTTTTGGCAAAGATGGCAACGGATGTCTTGGTGGTTTTAAAAAGACTTTTGTCTGGTAGGAAAAATATTTTGTATGCAATTGCCTAGTCTTTCTTGGTATACGTTTGTGGAAGTTGCTCAATTTGTGCTGTTCCACAAATTGTGCAAATTGACTCAAATTAGATTTAACCAGGTGCTTGATGCACAAGATGGATTGTGGGCATCTTTGCTGACATTTGACCAATCCTTCTCTAATTGCTGCATTTGCCTCTCAAAAGTAAAAGGCACTAGAGATTTTTCTTTTAAAATGCACACAACTTAGAGTACACAGAACTGTAAATGGGGGATTTTTTTTCTTTTCTGAACTGGTGTCAAGAACCTTATAGCGCTTTCAGGTTTGTTGTCATCAAAGTGTTTCACTGCATCAAGAAAGTCAAATTTGAGGAGAGAAAAGCATCTGATGGTTATTTTCTCTATCTTTAGTGTACATGAAAGGGAGAATGAAATCCCCACTTATTGCTGGCATTTAACTACAGAACCAAGGGGGCGTGGTAGCTCAGCAGACTAAGGCTCCAAAAAATGTCTGCTGCAAAGTCGGCAGCGTGGCTGTTCAAATCCCAGGTGCCACACAGCGGAGCGAGCTCTCGCTGATAACCCCAGCTCCTGCCAACCTAGCAGTTCGAAAGCATGCAAAATGCAAGTAGATAAATAGGTACCGCCATAAAAACAGGAAGGTAAAACAGTGTTTCTGTGCAGCCATGCCGGCCACATGGCCATGGACTTGCACAACACTGGCTCTTCGGCTTGAATACAGAGATGAGCACCGTCCCTAGAGTCAGACATGAGTAGCACACATGTGTGGGGGGAAACTTTTACCTTTACCTTTACCCTTAACTGCAGAACGACGTCCCTCAGGCAGAAAATAGCTCAGTATCTCTGCATCACAAAGAAGGTAGGCTGCATTCAGCCACACTCTTTTAGGTGCTGCAATGGTTTGAGGTCACAGCAAAGATCACAGCCTAGGACAATTACTTTGTGGGTATCAGCACTGGGCTCTGTGACATCTGTGCCACTGCCAGGGTGGTGGCAGCAGAAGCAGCAGCAGCAGCAGTAGAAGGCTTTTGGTTTATATATATGGAGAAGAAACTGAAAAGGGATCTATCTATCTATCTATCTATCTATCTATCTATCTATCTATCTATCTATCTATCTATCTATCTATCTATCTATCTATCTATCTATCTATCTATCTATATCCCTTTTCAGTTATATATATATATTGGCTCTGCCAACAATAAAATAGTGGATATTAGGGTATTAGTGGATATATATATATACATCAGAAGCAGCCAATTTCAATAGCATTATCTTAGCCATTTGCACACATGTAAGTCCTGCATAGGATGGTCCCCCCCCCCGTCACAGAAAATTTGTTCTGTATCCAAGTAGATCTATTTTATTTGATTATCCTTTGATCTTCTTACTTCACTCCAAATCTATTTATTAAGTGACTTCTACATGGCCCGCCCAGGGTCTTGTCCTGGTAGGAGACACTCTTCAGCTTTCATCCATTCAGCCAGGTGTGTTGTTTTGGTTCTGCATAGCTTTAGCCATAGTTTAATAATTAGAGCTTCAGATGGGTGTAGACAACTTTTCCAGGACTTGAGTTGTCCTCTAAAATGGTTATTGTCCAAGAAAATGGACAGGCTTGGTGCTGCATTACCTTATTGTGTTCATTTTGTGTTAGGACCTGTTGACATATTTCTGTTAACACAGAGATAATAGACTATTTCATTGTGAGTCAGATTCTGGCAGCCAGTAATAATGGCTCATGAGCGATTAAGAGCTACATCCACTGGTTTGGCTCCGGTTATTAACTGTACAACTTTTTTTTGTCATTCCCACATATGTTTTATTTTAGTCCATAGGCCAAGGACAGAAGGAGTCTTGCATTTGGAAGGCCACTGATAAAGTATTTTTACATGGTTAGATGATTCTTAACATATGGGAAGATGAAGGAACTCTTTCAAAACTGTCCTTTCTCTTCTCTTTATTTTCCTTTCTTACATAAAGTCAAGCTACAATAACCAGATACACAGGACTCTTTTGGTTATAAGATATATACTTTAAGGACAATGTATGTAATGAGAGATGGAAACATCCATAGCTCATAAAGAGATGTAGGTTGAAGCTTTGGGTCACAACACATCATCGTTCCACTGCTCAACAAAAAGTTACTTCCACATATTATTTATTTATTTATTTATTTATTTATTTATTTATTTATTTATTTATTTATTCATTTATTTATATGCCACCACTACCCAAAGGTCTCAGGGTGGCTTACAATTAAAATGAACCTTTTAAAACAATTAAAACATTAAAATGTTTTAAAACACATATCTGCCTTGTTCTTGTGCCAGAGGAGAAAAAGCTCATGGGGATTAATGAAATTTTCAACAGGCTGTTTGGACTGTCATGTCAAATAATAAGAGCAAGATATTTAGCGAGATACCATTACATCCCTATTATCCTGACTAATAAAGCACTCTCAGGCCGCTATCTCACCTGGGGGAAGATCCAGATATTGTGAAGATCCAGCTTTTCTTTTTTCTTGGTCGCGTGACTGAAGATGTGGGTTCTCCGTTCCCACTACAAGGAATAAGAAAGCACCGCCCAGCCCTAGCAGGTGGTCAGCGGGGGAAGCAGAAAATGGATCATATGCGAGCTCCCATGGACTTCTGGCTCGTATTTTTTACCAAAGCAAAAAATTCCCCAACTTCTTTGGTAGGTCTTGGAAAACTCGCTAAAGGGGCATAACCGTTTTTTTAAAGCCCGGTGGCCATGGGGACAAGATTTTTGGAAATGCTTTATCTTGAAATTTAATCAGCATTTTAAAGGACGTGTGATAGAGCCCTCAAAGGCTGGGGTGACTGAAGTCAAGGACTAGACCATCTCTTGTCTTTTCTCATACTATTGCAAAATGGAAATTCATTGCGATATCAGTGCTGACAGTTTAACGGTGTCTTCCATTGCAAGATGGCAGAATATGTTGCAGAGGACTGACCCCCCCACACATGGTTTGTGCACCTCTGCTTCTGTAGTGCCTTCTTGCAACTGTTATCCAAATAGATAATGCCGAGGGCTCCATGCCGCCACATGGAAGGGCTGCATTTTTAAAAAGCAAAGGACAACAAAGCAAGAGGCAGTCTTTATGTGGTTGTGGGCATACGTTATTTCTTTATCTCATTTATTTTTTAAGCCTGTGGGGTTTTGGGGTGTTTTTTTTTTTTTTTTGCAAGGGATGTAAAAATTTAGAAGTTAAAAAAAAGCAGAGTGGTGGTGGATTCTATCATGTATTCTTTCTAATCTGGAAACATGACCAGATAATTTGAGATTACAAAAACTGGAGAGAAATGTAGACTGATGAAAAAAAGAGAGATGTTTGCAGTCCCATTCATTAACAAAATGAATTTGGGCATGTTCTTTTTGTTTTTGTTTTAAATAAACCAAATAACTGTCTCCCACATCTGGTCTGGCCAAATGCAATCGACACCGTTGTTCCCAACGTACAGTGCCAGGCATGTCACTGTCAAAGACGGTTACTTCACATCCACTCTCATCCCGGGAGGAAGTTCGTTGCATGTTGATGTTGGTCGCAGTCACGTGGTCTTCTTGCGGGTCTGTCCCTGTTCCCATGTATGCACGGCCATAATTGATGATACCAGCATGACTGTTTCTGCATGTCCTCGTTCCATTATGAGATGTGAAACTCCATGCCTTTGTTCTCCGTTTTTTTCCCAACCCGACCTTCCGTTTTTTGATGTTTTGATTCTCCGAAGCCTTACCTTCAATGCGTTATGGAGCTAAGTTTGAGGCATTTGTCTTTTAATCTCTCTGCGCTGCGTTGCTGACTCCATAGGGAAAGTACTGGTGAATAGCACTTTGCACTCCTGCCACTAGATGGAGAATGGCATGTTGCGTGATGAGCCTTACCTCACGGGCACTCGTATCAGAACGAGAAGCAAGATGAGGAGATTCCTGAGGCCATGGAGGGGAATCTCTCATCCCGCTTAGATCACAGTTCAGGGTGTGTGGTTGGGACAAACTCCCTTCATCCCACAATGGACGTGCAGTTAGATTTCTTCGTACCGGTCTACAGCGGGACCGCGAACAGCAATGCGATGGACATGAAGTATCAGTCAAAGAAAGGAGGAAGTCAGGGGAAAAGAAAATCCAGAGAAGTACCAAACCTCTGTGATCACTCCAAGCACTAGTGATGAATATGTAGAGAGATTAAAGCCAGACTTCTACAAGGTGTGTATTCAAAGTCACTTGCCCACGTAGGTGAATAGATCTGCTTTCCCCCTTCCATGTTGATTTCAAAAAAACACATCTCAAGGGCCTCATTTCTCACAGATGAAGCCATGTGTATATTTTGGAAAATCTTCCCACAAATTGAAAATAAAACAAAAACAAAACAGTGTGTCCAAAACTCACCAAGCCATTTGCAACTTAATGCTGAGATTTTGGCAATACAGTAGTTTAAAATCATGCTTGAAATTGCTCAGGTCAGTTTGGAGCAACAAAAAACTAAATCAAAAGAGGAGCTAAAAAGAAGAGCGTCAGTCCAACAGTAAAAATCCATTTAAGGCTATGGATGAAATCCTACTGGTATTTTTATGACTTGTCTTGACTAATTGTGGTTAATTAGTTCAGGTCTTGGATTTATAAAACCAGAGGAAGCTCTGTACTCTCACTTTTTCAGTTACCTACAATTACTCACTGCAAGTTACATAAAACCTATTTGAAGGTGAACGGTATTCTAGTCAATGTATTAAAGACCCGAGTAACTGATACAATTAATTGTTAGAACTGTACTTTGAGCAGATCAGAGTGAGAAGAATCTGGAAAAAAAAACCCACATTTAGATATTTGAAAACTGAGTACAGTATTCTGCTTTTTTATTGATAAAGTTGCTTGATAATCAAGAGAACAGCAAAGAATTCTGAAAAAGAACAGCATTCAGGGTTTTTTTTTCTTAAAAAAAAAAACCCAACTCCCTAGGATTGTGATACTGTGAATTCCACTACCCAAGGCATTTCATTGGCTTAAAAAATGCAATTGGTCAAGGCAGTCTGTAGAAGAACTAAGACTAGGTGAAAAGTATTCTCTCCTTCTGGTTTAGGCCATTTGCCATTTTCCTTTCCAGAAAAGGAAAAACATTTCTATGTGTTAAAACAGTGAACAAGACCAATTAACAAGGGATGGATTGAACCCATCCAGAACTCCAATATTCGTCAGGGTCATAAAGGTTGAACTCCCTTGAGCTGAGAGCCGTGTGCATTAGAGATGGGCACGAAACAAAAAAGACACACTGTTTTGTCATGTCATAAGGTTACAAAACGTTTCATAACATAACGAAACAGCAGACTGCGTTTCGTTACAAAACGAAACACAAGTTTGAAATGAAATGATTCATTCTCACTTGTTGCCCCCACCTCCCAGGTGGTTTTTTTTTGACAGGTTGGGCTGTGGGGAGGGGGGTCACCCTCCCTCCCTCCCAACAGCCCAACCTGTCAAAAACACCAGCTGGGTGTTGAGGGTGGCAAGGAAGAAGGCAGCAGGCAGTGGTAAATTCAAACCTGTTCCATTTGAATTTACCACTGCCTGCTCTATTCTCCCTTGTCATCCCCGCCTCCCAGCTAGTTTTTTGGGGGGGGGGCAGGTCAGGCTGTGTCACCCCTACTCCCCACAGCCTGACCTATCCAAAAAACCCAGCTGGGTGGAGGCAGCTTGCAAACCATTTTCGTTACTCATTTCGAATCTATTAAAATTCGTTTA
This sequence comes from Phrynocephalus guinanensis, assembly GCA_037367245.1. Classification (NCBI taxonomy): domain Eukaryota; kingdom Metazoa; phylum Chordata; class Lepidosauria; order Squamata; family Agamidae; genus Phrynocephalus; species Phrynocephalus guinanensis. The sequence goes on along the minus strand of CM074737.1, from coordinate 123,480,953 downwards.
GTAACAAAACAAAATGAAGTGCCATGAGTAAGGAAATGATATGAAACACTATTTTTCTGTTTTGTGCCCATCTCTAGTGTGTTATGTAACAGTCATTGTCATCAGGCTTCTCTTCTCATTGTCTTAGCCCTTGTGGGTAAGTGGTGCCCCTCTGTGTGTGTTGTTCTTTCCTGAGCCATATCTCCAATGCTCTTCTACACCCCTCTTGCTATGAACCTAAATGGTTTCTTCTGCTGGGAGCATGGGAGAAGTGCCTCAGATATTCCACTGTGAGGAACTTTTGAGGTTTCTTGAGTATATTCACCAAAATGCATAACTTAGCCTGCTGGCCCACGACCACTAAAAACTGCTTCAAACTGCTTGAAGATGTGGTTAATAAAATTGTGTCCCCCATGACCAGTGGACTTTAAAGGGGAAAAATGTGACCATGCCCAGTGAGTTTTGCAAGTACCTGGTCTCGAGGTGGTACAAAGCTTGTCTCAGTTCTGATGCAGATTTTTAATCAGCACTTGAGTCCACCGGAACTCGGAAAATCTGCATCAAAATCTTTTCATTCCACTGTGTTGCGGTTCCCATTTGTGGGAACACAATATATGTGGTTCATTAAACTGCGCTTGTGTGGACGCAGGAACAGCATTTTCAACCACGTGACCGTTCTGGGGGGAAAATCTGCATTTTACTTTGATCTGGATTTTCTGCCCGTGGGATAGCAGCCTTAGATGTTTTTTGGGGCAGGTGGGGGGAGGATGGTAAAACGTACATACATATGAGAGAGAGGGAGGGAGGGAGGAAAAAGGAGAGATTACTTCAGAATAACAGCTCCAATGAAGGTGCATAGTGCTGAAGCAACTATTCCCATTGCCTCCTTTAGCTTTCCATTTTATTCTTTTATTTGAAAGCCGTAATAAAAGCAGTCACTCAGTTGATTGATGTTCCTTGCTGAGGCCGAGTCCAGAATGATCCCCTGCCGACATGCTCTGTAACTGTGTAATTGTGTCTCTTTCAACTCGTATAGTCAGTTGACTCACTAATGCACCAGTCCTGGGTAGAAGGGAATACTTCCATGGAGGAATTCTCATTCCCCTTCCCAATAGTTGAACTACATGATACAATTAGCACAACCCTGGATGCAGAGCACCCAGGAGAGATATGAGTTATTTATGCTACCATATAGTTAGTTTCCTCATCTCATCACAATGGCCAGTGTCTCATTAGGAGTTTATTGGAAATAGCGTCAAGTTTCCTTTTTGCTGGTAGCCCCACCCCCTTGCTCAACCAATCACACAACTGGTTGTGCAAATGTTCTCACAACCAATGTGAGACAAAGTACATAAAAATGATTGTACCAGAAAGGTGTGTGTGTGTGTTTTCTAGATTTGAATACATTTAATATTTGTCCCTTCAGATTCATTGGGTCTGGAGAACTCGACAAATTTTTATTTATTTATTTATTTTCATGCTTGTTAACCGCCCAATTTTCCCATGGGAACTTTGGGCGGTGTACAACACGTTGCAAAAAACAACTGCCCAAACATACAAACCCTAGACAAAACTAAACAAAGTACAAATAATGAAAAAAAGATAATAATAATAATAATAGAAATATAATATAGAGAGTATTAAGAATAATAAAAATAAAAATGGACATAACACAGCAAACAGCCAAATGACAAGACCAGGATCCAGCAGAAGGGGGTTGGTGCTAGCAGTCATGCAGACGAAATAAAAACCACAATGTACTCAGAGGTCACCCAAAGCATTCTCTGAAGATCTAGGTCTTGAATGCCCTTCTAAAGTCCGGCAGCGAGTCCGGCAGCTTAATCTCCATTGGCAGTTTGTTCCAATATGCTGGGGCAGCCACCAAGAAGGCCCGTTTCAAGGTAGACACCCTTCGGGCCTCTCTAGGTGTGGCCACCCTGAGCTGCATTAATCTGTATCAGTTTAAGACCTCTAACAGTTTTACCTGCCACCAGGAGCAAGTCTTTTTGTACAGCCAATGGCTCTCTCTCTCTCTCTCTCTCTCTCTCTCTCTCTCTCTCTCTCTCTCTCTCTCTCTCTCTGTGTGTGTGTGTGTGTGTGTGTGTGTGTGTGTGTGTGTGTGCGTGCGTCTGTCTGTCTCCAGAACTTCCCTGCTTATCACAGGGGTTACGTTTCCAAGCTGAAAAATCCACGTTATGTGGGTCGGATTGGGACCAGGGGTCCTGTTTGAGGGACCTAGAAGTGGCTTCCGGAGGGCCTGTAACAGGCCCGGGAAACTTCCCAGAGGCCCGTTCAGGGCAGCGCCAGGCCTGGGGTAAGTGCAGGAGGCCTGAAACAGGCCCACAAAGCTTGCCCCTGGGGCTTTTGCCTTCATATACTGCAGTCCCGTGATATACCGGGACCGCAGTATGTTAACTGCTATATGACGGGGGAGTACTGTATACACACAGTGCAGGACTGTGCTTGGGAAAATCCAATTCTCCTTCACTTTCTGAAGTTTGCAAAGATGCTCAATGCGGAAGGAAAACCAGAGAGAGGTTGCCGTGAGACCTGCACCACTGCCAGTGTGTCTTCAGCATTGCCAGTTAAAGGATCTGCATCTGTAGAGACAGGAGATAATCTTTGCTCTGAGACTGCTCGGTGGCCCTTTCGCTGCGAACTGTCACCCCGAGGGAGGCCCGTAAAGCGAGCACTCGCGGACGGGCCTTCTCGGTGGTGGCACCATCTATCTGGAATAAACTCCCCGGCGAATTACGGCAGGCTCCCTCGCTGGCGGCGTTCAAGAAGAACCTTAAGACCTTTCTCTTTCGGGATGCCTATGGCGATGTTTAGGGGCTCCGTCTGTCTTTTTTCTTTTTTTCTTTTTTTTAACCCGCCTATCTATGCTCGGAAATTGCTGTCTTAGCTACTTCGCTGTTTTTATTTGTTCTCATTTTAATGCTGTGAACCGCCCTGAGTCCCCTTTGTGGGAATAGGGCGGTATACAAGTGTGAATAATAAATAAATAAATAAATAAATAAATAAATAAATAAATAAATAAATAAATAAATAAATTTGGATAAATGTAGACTCTTATTTATTTATTATTTATTTTTGTATTTGTTAACAGCCTGATTTTCCCGAAGGAACTCAGGGCGGTGTACAACATGTTGCAAGAACAACTAGCTCAAAACATATGACATCGAACATGAACATTTCAATTACAATAATTAAAAATTTATTTATTTATTTATTTATTTATTTATTTATTTATTTATTTATTTATGAATTTATATACTGCCCGTCTTCCGGAGGAACTCTGGGCAGTTTACAACATTAAAAGGCAAAATAATAATACAAAAAAAAGGTTAAGTATATGAAATAAAATAGCAATACTAATGTAATAATAATTATTATTAGTGTAATGTAATAATTAATGTAACAATAATCTTGGAAGATGTTGTGGTTGATGGGCCACGTACAGGGTTTGGAGAAGTTACTCCAAGTGGGCTCCAGCTCCAAGAATCCCCCAGGTAGCTTGGGCAATGGCCATTGTCAATTCTGACCAGGAGATTTTGAGAGCGGCAATCTTTCGAAATGTTGCTTCTCCAGGCCTCCTTTAAGCCCGTTCCTCTTCTTTTGCTAATTATTCATTGACTCCTGGGAAGGAAAGCACAAGGAAGGCAGCCACAGAAAGGCAAAAAGGAATGAATTTAATATTCTTTCAGTAAGTGATTGCTCAATACGAGGTTCAGTAATAGAATGGTGGGGGGGTGGGGGATTGGTTTCACAATCCGCCCAATGCAGAAATTACATTAAATTAAATTAAGCACAAGAGTTGAATCCATAGCAAATATTTGATGAGAAGCTTCCTGAAACATACCAAGCTTCTCCCGTCTCTTTCATTCTCCTCTGTCTTTCACCTCCCCCACCCCTCCACCCCCGCCCGTGCCCCATTACACTTTGTGAGACAGGCATCTAAAGCAAATGAGACACAAATGCAATTAGCATTGAGCGGACACGGACATCTTTATACAGACTAATCAGAAACTATTCCTTAGTGCGGCATGCTGGCAGAACACTGCCGAAGTAGATCAGACGAGTAGCTGCCCGGGTCCCACCTCAGTGAGGAAGTAAACAACTTTTATGTAAGAGAGCTGAATGTTTGCATTGCATCCTCTGGGGTTGGCAATGTTTGTTCTTTGCAGTCAAAGTAACCAAATGGTAGGACATGAACAGGAGATGGAAAAGTAAGGACACAAGCTGCCTGAGTGCAATCTTTAATCACTGTGATGGTTGCGGCACCTTAAAGATGGGGGGGGGGGCAGAATTGTGGGGGTTCCATACCCCAATAGGCTCTGAACCCCAACCTGACAGCAAGGAAGCAGCCTAAGCCCTGGACAAACATGTCCAGAGAGCAGCAGGGAACTCAGTGTGTGGTTAAGCTGACCTGGAGCTGGCATAGCTCAGGAGGCCAGGGGAGACAATGGCAATCTCAGATATCAGATAATCAGGCATATTTGGTCTGTGACCAGCCCAATGCTCCTTCCTCTCTCCCTTATCAATGAGTCCTCACTAGCCAGCATTTCCTCCTAGATAAGGGTGCATACTCCCCCCACCAGTGGAATTCATATGTGACCAAAGACCATCCTTCTTCTGCCTTCCTCTGTCCTGTGGTCAATGATTATCCACCCCTCCCACGTGTGTGATGCTTTGTTTATCACTGCTAATAAAGAGTCTCAGCCGGGCTAGCGAGAGAGGCGGCACGAGCTGATGGCATTCTGTCCACCCGGACCAATGTGTAGTCTTATCTTTCCTACACAGAATATTTAAGTAATGTTTCGTCAATTAAGAGGGGTGAGATAATGAAGAACGGAATCATAGAATCATAGAGTCACAGAATAACCGAGTTGGAAGGGGCAGACAATCTTTGACTGGGAATTCTGCCTTGAGCAAGGGATTAGACCCTGTAGCCTTGTAGGCCCTTCCAACTTCATGAATCTATGAACAAGACAATATAAGGTCCCCTTGCTCAGGGCAGGACTCCATCTAGATCAATTTAGATCTGACAGATAGTTGTCCAGTTTCCTCTTGAATGCCTCCAGTGTTGGAGCACTTGCCACATCCCAAGGTAATTAGTTCCATTGTCATACTGCTCTAACAGTTGAGATGTTTTCCCTTATATTCAGCCAAAATATGGCTTCCTATAATTTGAGAATACTGCTCCAGAATGCAAAAACCTCTAAAAACGGTGAAAGTCTTTCTCTTTGCCTTACATGAAATCACTGGTAGAGTGGCTGCAAGTGTGTTTGTGTGTGTGGGGGGTGGGTGGGTGGGTGGGTGTGCGTGCGCTGAAGTAAGTCCAGTCTGAGTCTTCTCTAGCACTTCAGGGGTTGGAGTGTCTAGGGAAGATCTCATGCTTTATCGTGTGCAGTGTGTGCTGAGTGTCCTTTGCCTTCTTCTCATTCTGCTGTATTTCTCTTATTTCCTCAAATTCAATCTGCTGACCCTACATTCAGGATGTTCCTCTGCCCTCCACTGATTTGCACTCGAAAATTAAGATGGTTGGGATCTTTTAATTTTTTTTTTCATTGGCCTGTATCTTCTTGCAGATCCCATCGGAGAGAATAGATGGGTGCCAATGGCAGAAGCAGATGAATTGTGCCCAATTATGTGAAGTTATTATACACTAAAAAAGAAGAAGGAAAAAAATGATTCTTTAATCGGCAACAGTTTGCTGATGGTGGTGATGTCACTGCCATCACACCACTGAGATTCCAGAAGAGATATAAAGTAAAGGTAAAGGATCAACACACACGTGTGTGCTAGCTGTGCCCAACTCTAGGGACGATACTCATCTCCATATGCAAGTCGAAGAGCCAGTGTTTTGCAAATCCATGGCCACGTGGCTGGCATGGCTGCAAGGAAACACTGTGTTACCTTCCTGCTTTTTACAGTGGTACCTATTTATCTACTTGCATTCACATGCTTTCAAACTGCTAAGTTGGCAGGAGCTGGGGTTATCAGCGGGAGCTCATGCCACTGCGTGGCACCCAGGATTCGAACCACTGAGCTGCCAACTTTGTAGCCAACAGTTTTCAGTGCTCTAGACTGCTGAGCCACCATGCCCCTCCCAAATCAATTTTATTTATTTATTTATTTATTTATTTATTTATTTATTTATTTATTTTTAAATTTATATAGCGCTCCATCTAGCAAAATTTATATACCGCTCCATCATCAGGCAAAGCAATAGGGAGGCATGGCAGGTCCATTTCATTCTTGGTTGCTTTAAAGATCAGCATTAAAAACATTCAGGGGTATGATGACACATAGTGATAAATGAGAATATCCTAGATTAGCTTCCTGACATCCAGTAAAGGCCAGGCAACATGTTCCTCACAGAATGCTGACAACAACAACAACAACAACAACAACAACAACAACAACAACAACAACAACAACAACAACAACAACAACAACAACAACAACCTAGAGAGATAGTGCCCTAGATGGAATTAGCCAAGATGTCTCTTAAAGGACTTAAGGTGGGGCAGACCTGTCAAGTGTCATGTTTCAGGTGGGATATTCACGGATCAATTACGCTTTCCTGCCATCTTCCCATAAAATTACTTTCCCCTGAAATGTCCCGCATTTCCGGGGGTGGGTAGCCGATGCTGCTGGGCAGCCATGCATCCGGCTTCCAGGTGGCCCACCAGAGAGCATTTCTCCCTGCACAAGCCCTAACCCTCACCCCACCAGCTGTCCAGATTGGTATATATTGGAACATAAGACCGAGGTTATGTTCTTCGGGGCTACCCCATCCAGCTACGGTGGCCCGTTTCCCACCTTGGAGGGCGTTTCCCTCAGGCCATCGGACTCAGTCCGGAATCTGGGAATAGTCCTGGACCCGGCGCTCACCATGGAGGCCCAGGTGTCCGCCGTGTCCAGGGCTGCCTTTTTCCACCTTCGAAGAATTGTCCAGATTTGTCCGTACCTGGATGGGGACTCCCTTAGAACAGTGGTCCAGGCGTTGGTGATCTCGAGACTGGACTATTGCAACGCGCTCTACATGGGGTTGCCCTTGACTCTCATTCGGCGCCTGCAGTGGGTCCAAAATGCGGCGGCCAGACTGGTGGCGGGTGTGCGTCGATTCGAGCACATCACCCCAGTTCTGGCCCGCCTGCATTGGTTACCTGTTGCAGCCCGAATCAGATTCAAGGTCCTGGTTTTGGTTTACAAAACCCTCCATGGCCTAGGACCTGGCTACCTGACAGAGCGGATCGACCAGCGGTCAACTTCGGCCCATCCAACCAGGTCGTTCCCGAGCCTTCTCTGTGGCTGGCCCGACGCTGTGGAACCACCTACGAGCAGAAGTGCGCCTAGCAGAGTCCCTGCCTGCCTTCTGGAAGGCTCTCAAAACCATTCTCTTCCGGGAGGCGTTTGGATGATTTTTTTTCCTTCTCGCCATTGCCGTTTTCTGTACCTGCTGTTTTATCTGTTTAATTTTATTATTTTGTGAGATTTGCTGTTTCTTAGTTGTTGTAAACCGCCCGGAGTTCCTCACTAGGAAGACGGGCGGTATATAAGTCCCACAATAAATAAATAAATATATATCCCCTAGGCCACAGCGAGCTTTTTAAGCCACTGAAAGGGATTCTGGGAACCCTATATGCAAATAGGGCCCCACCCCCTAGCCGAAGGGCCCAGCTGCCAGTGCCCTGCCTCCCTGGAGCTTCCAGCAGCCGCGCCTCTCTTGTCCCATCTCAGGCAGCCGTGGGGAACACTTGACAGCTATGAGGTGGGGTGACCCCAAACACTAGGCCCTCTATTAAGCGGGTTGGGGGCAGGGCACCTATATACCTTCATGATCAGAAACAGCATGCCCTTCAATATCTCATGAGGGAATGAAAGCAGGAGCAAACTGGCCCCCAATTTTTTCTGGCATGGCCTATGCCAGTGCCCTGCTCAACTTAGGCTGAGTTGGGCCACTGAGTCAGTAACACTACGTAAAATCTTCTAAGTTGGAGTCGAGGGTGGAATTTTCTGTGTTTTCTACGTGCAAAACATGTCCTCTCCCACTGAGCTCAGCCATACCCCTCCCTTGGCCCAGCAGATGACTCATGCGATTCTTTGTGTTTTAGAGAGAGGATGGAGTTAGTTTAGGATTCAGCCGAGCTCCTTTTTCCAGCCTGCAATTATTTCTCGACTTGTTTTCTGCAGTATAGTGGTCAGAGTAGAGGTCGCGTGGCAAACAGCAACTGCAGAAACAGAACCCAACTCAACACATTATTGATAGTATCTATAGTCTTCGACCGTGTATAATTGATCGTAATTAAATAAGTTGTTCTCAGGCTGGAGGCTCAACCAGTGACCCATCAGGTAGTGACTCATGTTCTGGCAAACACAGAGAAGATTTTCACATTCGTGAGAGCGCTATCAGACCAAATTGGTCAACAGCGGGAAATCATCCGTTGGAGCTCCTGGCGGTGGAGCCAGAGGTTGGAAGTTCAAAACCCACTGTACCTTGTAGGATGAGAGCCTTGCTACATGCTATGTCGTTCTAGAAAAAGAAACTAGTAAACCAAATCTGAGTACCCAATACTTAGAAAACCTGAAAAGATCTTGCATCGTTGGTGAAGAGTCATCAAGTCGTTCTGTACTTGCTCTGTGGGGATGTGTGCAGGTTTCATGGGACGTCCCGGCTTTTTGCTCAGAGGCAATTTGTACAAACTGGGGGGGGGAACCTTTGGGGAGGGAGGAAAAAGCTCCCAGTACAGTGGCACCTTGTATAAAGTAATTAATTCATTCCAAATGAAATTCTGTTAAGCAAATTTTCCTTTTATACAAATTTCCCATAGGAATGCATTGAAAAGAGAGTAAGCCCTAATCGCGACCATTTTTATGTTGTACGGATTCGCCCTCATAGACAATCCTGTTAAGCAAATGTCCCCTATCTCCGGAATTTTTTTTTATGTTGTACAGATTTTATATTGTACAAACTGTTTTTATACGAGGGTCCACTGTATTGTGTTTTTACATTGGAAACAAGGAATCTTAGTGAAGTCTTAGCTGGCCATCTCAATGGGTTGGCATAAATTGACTGCTACTGCACTTTAGATTTGAAGAACCTTTTCCTTAAAGACAAATCGCCTTAAAAATCACTGTCCACTTTTCAAATCACTTTTTCTGAAGAGCCCCCTTGGCCACGCCCTCTTTTGGCTGCTGTGTCAGTTTTTCTTGCGACGAGCACTGGGGGTGGTGTGTTTTTAAATCAGTTCCTGCACCCCCTTTTAAAGAGATATGGTCGTATTTGCAGACATACTACGCCGCCTTTTTTAGTTTCCCCCCTGTTTCTGCCGTTTCCCTGTCGTAGTTTAAAGCGGTTCAGCCAAGTGCGAACAGGGAAGCCGATTGCTAAGCAACCGCTGAAGTGCGGACTGCCCAACTGCAGTAGCAACCACGTGACCACGAGAGGAAATAAGACGATGCAAAATAAAAATCGGCTGCTCAAGGAAGTGCGGTAGCGGCTAGACTGTCTCATCAAGAGCAAGTAATTTAGCAAACTTTTATCCCACCCCTAGAGGGGAACTGCTGGATTCCTCAGAGGTTTAGAGCCAGAGGCTGGGAGGTTGATTCTCCCTGGGGCCTCCGTGATCAAGTCTGGACTCAATGATCCCTGGGGTCCCGTCCAGCACTGCTGTTCTAAGGCTGGTTGTTCTAGAAGCTGGTTGTAAAATACTGGAGAGCATATGATTGAGACGTACAAAATAAAGCAGGGCATGAGTCAAGTGGCTGGAGGGCTGCTCTTCTCCCTCTCACAAAATACCAGAACTTGGGAGACATCCACTCAAACTGAGGGTTGGGAGAGTAAGAACAGACAAAAGAAAATATTTTTCACCCAGCGCGTTAGTCTGTGGAACTCCCTGCCACAGGATGGGGTGATGGCATCTGGACTGGATGCCTTCAAAAGGGGATTGGACAGATTCCTGGAGGAAAAGTCCATCACAGGTTACAAACCATGATGGAGATGTGTAATCTCCAGGCTTAAAACTGGGGCACTTCAAGGACCAGATGCAGGGGAGTGGTATCAGGAGAAAGATACTTAGTCTCGTGAGCTCCCAGAGGCATCTGGTGGGGCCACTGTGAGATACAGGAAGCTGGACTAGATGGGCCTTTGGCCTGATCCAGCATGGCTCTTCTTATGTTCTTATGTTCTTATATTTGATCCCTGGGGGTCCCATCCAGCATTGCTGTTCTAAGGTTATTATTATTAAAGGAGCTGGTTGTAAAATATTGGAGAAAACATGTAACACCCTTTCCCTCGCCCAATGCAGATTCCCAGATAATACTACAGTGCTTTGGGAATATTTTGTACCTCAAAACTACTTACAAATGTGGACCAAATGATACCTTTAGGCTAGTCTTTCGTCATTGGAAAGAACCCAGCCTGAACACTTGGAAAGGGAACCCTAGCAGTCAAAATTGGGGACACTAGACTAGATAGAACAATTGTCTGACCCATTCTAAGGCAGTTTCTGCTATTTCTGTGTTCTGATTATGGCCTGTGTTTTCAATGGCTCCTATCACCCATCTGGTAGGAGCCACTGAAGCTTCCTGACTGTTAGATCAGTATGACAACGGAACCAATTATCTTGGGGGCTGGTGAGTGATCCAGTGCTGAACTTACTCCTCTTTCATGACTGGCAATGAAGAAAGTCTTGTTCTAACATCAGGCAAAGTAATAGGGAGGCATGGCAGGTCCATTTAGTTCTTGGATGCTTTACAGATCAGCATTAAAATATTCAGGGGCATGATGACATATAATGATAAATCAGAAAATCCTAGATTAGCTTCCTGACATCCGGTCCAAGTAATGCAAAAATGCCATCTATTTAGATCAAGGTCAAGCAACATGTTCCTCGCAGAATGCTGAGTCCAGAACAGTTTAGAAGCAGGTGAGCTGATATTAATCACTGGGTGTCAGTGAAGCGCAAGAAAGAATTTGCAAATCACAAACACTAACAGAGTGAGTGACTGGATGAATGATGGTTAAGTGAGGACATTTTTGATGTGGGCCTACAGGAGTTTGCTGTTTAGAGAATTCAGGAGGATGCAGACATTAGCTACACTGATTGGGAATATCTCAATGCCACCAGCTCAAAAAGGAACTTTTCCAAAACTACTTACAAAAGTGGAACAGGTGATACCTTTAGGCTACAAGAAAATTCACAAAAACTTTGCTAATATTTCGAGGGCGAAACCCCCTTCCTCGGAGTAGTACCAATAGGTTATAACATGGCAAAAGATGGATTTGCCAGGAGTTATTTCTTAGATGTAACGTCCTTGGCAAGATGGAAAAACAGGCAGGCAGTTTTCTTAGTTGAGGCTCGGAGCTTGGATGCTGTTAGGCTGCATCCGAAATGAAGGGAGGGAGATGTTTTTTATTGCCCCAGCCCTTCCAAACACATGTCACTCACGGCTCTCACGTACAAACATCCAGACCTCTCCACAATGTGGCTTAGTGACACCAATCGCCCCTGCCTTGCCAGCAAATTCTGTCCCAATCTCCAAATGAAATGCATGGGCTTTCTACACCAACCCCCCTCCCCCTTTGCTGGCAAGGCAGGGGCCATCGGCCTTGATGAGCCACATTGAGGAGAGGTGTGAATGTGTGTAAGTGAGCCATGACATGTCTTTGGAAGGACTGGGGCAATAAAAAGACCTCCCTCCCTTCATTTCCGATGCAGCCTAAGAACATCCAAGCGTGGACCGGTCAGCTCCCCCCCCCCCCCCGAGGCCCCTACCTGCAGCCAGGAGGACTGGACCAGGAAGAGGACAACTCCAGGACCCAGGTAGGAGACACCAGCAAACGAAACGAAGCAAACTGAAATGGAAATTTCCATTTCATTTCGTTTCATTTCTCTTAGAGGGGGCAGTTTGTTATTCGTTTTGTTACATAACGAAATGGATAATGAATAACGAAATGAACCAAAAGTTTATTTTGTGCCCTTTTCTAGTTGTAAAATGTCCAAAGTAGCCCTAGGACTAGATGGGTGGTATAAAAGTCAAACAAACAAACAAACAAACAAACAAACAAATCATCATCATCATCATCATCATCATCATCATCATCAACAACAACAACAACAACAACAACAACAACAACAACAACAACAACAACAACAACAACAACAACAACAACTAGTATGCAATAGCACACATGATAGGAACCATCTTACGCACTCATATTCACGGTCAATGCCAAATACCGGAAACTTGTGAAGGTAGAAAGAGGGTGAGGAGGATAAGAGATGATGGTGAGCATGTAAGAGCTTGTTGAACGGCACTCTTGATTTATTAATGTGTGGGTTCATATGAATGATCAACTGTAGGAGCCCTTTATCTGTTGCAACAATATCCATTGCTTCATTTATCCATGCTTGGGAAATATATATATATATATATTAAAAATGCTATCAACATCTATTTCTAAAGATGAAGTTACCAGAACTGGCCACCAGAGGGAGATAGAGGACATGTTATGGATCCTTTCCTGTTCTCTAGAGAAATACATTTCTATGATGTAATAACCAGAATGAGCTAATAGGAAGCTATGTATAAAATGGTGTTTGCTATAATCTGCATTTTTTCAACACCTGAGGGTGGGCTTGGAACAAATCCCCCGTACTTCATTTTTCAATTTGAAAACTTAGAATTGCAAATTCATTCTCTCTCTCTCTCTCTTGTTCACACACACACACACTCACACACACACACACAGAGGTACGTAGGTAGGTATATATACATATATATATATATGATATTGTTTGACATTCTTAAGACATTTGATTGGCCAGGAACCAAAGCAACATCCTGTAAATGCTTGAAATGTCAAGCTAATTTCAGCAATCAGAGAGTCAGCTATCAAATAAAGGTTAAGGCTGCACATTTCAAATATAAATCTTTCCCTAAACATCAAAAGACGAATTATATTATTACAGTGTCATTAACATTTAGCGTGGAATTTTGATTGCACAGCTACATAAAGCTCAGTCACAAATGTACATATATTATCTCTGAACTCCCATTTAAATTGGTATATACTTTATCTCATATAAAAACACTGTAATAGCAAAAGCTTTCTAAAATTAACCAGAACGGGGTGGGAAAGATTTAAGTTTTTTTTTTCGGGGGGGGGGGGAATTTGCACCCCCCCCCCCAAAATAATCTAAAACAAAAATCTTCTTCAGCAGGTTATGGTTCCTATATCTAATTAGTGCCCCCTTATGTATTCATTGTTAAAACAGCAACATCATGTTTTATTAGTGATAGATAGCAATTAATAATGATATGGTGCTATTAATACTAGTTTGAAAAGCAGTAATACTCACAGTTGTAAAAGAGGTAAGCCAGCACTGATGCGTGGCACTTCACAGTTCCCCCTTCTCTGCTGGGTGATCTTTCAGAAGTACCCTGTTTCCCTGAAAATAAGACCTCCCCAAAATATAAGCCCTAGCAGGATTTCTATGCATTTGTTAAATATAAGCCCTACCCTGATAATAAGACCTAGTGATGGGCGTGGCTATGGTTGTGTGCAGGGCTGACATTCAAGCATATTATACTTAATAAAAGTAAGACATCTCCTGAAAATAAGCCCTAGTGTGTCTTCTTGAGAAAAAAATAAATATAAGACAGTGTCTTATTTTTGGGGAAACACGGTAGCACCCAGAGGAGGTGGGACAGGGAAGCAGAGCCACTGCCTCTAAGTGGGCGCCCACTGGAGAAGGCAGAGCTTTGAAGTGCCAAGCACTTGTTCCAGCAATAAACGAACCAGTGGTTCGTGCCCATCTCTAGAAATAAGTAATACCTCCTCAGATACTCAGCATCTGAATATGCTTAAACATTGTCAAGTAACCAAGCTGATCACGTGACAACATTCTAAAGTTAAATAAGAAAGTGTTGGTGTCTGGCAATTTAATAGCTCTCACATCTGAAGCCTGTCAAAACAATCAGAAATTTTGACAAGCCCCAAATACTCCATGCTGCAGATCTGGGAGATGAAATGAAACATTGAAAACGTGAATGCGGATTTGAATGCCAACATTTCATTTGCTGCAGGCTGGGAGGAACCAAACAGGCCACAAATGATGTTTGTGACTATTCATTTCAGTGGCAGGTGAGATCATTCGTGCCTGAAAAATGAGAAAGCAACCTGAGCATTTTTGCGTTTGTAGGTTTAGTCTCAAGGGCAAGCTACACCGAACAGTCAATGGGTCATTCGAATGAGGTTTTCTGTAAGTAGTGAAAGACGCTGCTTGTCCTAGCACAGTACAAGATTTTCGCAACTCTGGCATCTTGAAAATTAGCTTTTGTCCACATTAGAGATGGGCACGACTTGAAAAATTTTTTTTTCGAGTTGTCGTTAGTCGGGCCGGTTCCGTTTCGGCTCGTTTCCGTTTTTCGCGAAAATTTGCAAAAATTAGTCGGTTAGTTTTTTTGTTTTTTCATTGTCGTTAGTACTGGTTTGGGGAGGGGGTAGCGGGCTCCTGGAGGGAGCTGCAGGAGTCAGCCAGAGCCACAAGTGACGGACTGGCAGACTCTTTGCACCCGCTGTGTCTCACGTACTTGCATGTAGTGCAATGCAAGTAGATCTGGCTTAGGGTTAAGACGGGTTAGCGGAACGGCTAGGGTTAGGCTAGTTACGGGTGAGGTTAGGGTGAGTATTGGGGTGCACCTCTGGGTGCCTCTCTGACCCACTTAGAAGGACAGTGTACTGGCGTATGGGTTAGGCTTAGGGTTCGGGTTTGGGCTACGATTAGTGGGCTGTTTATGCCCGATTGGCACATCCCAGAAGTCTCTGTGGTCAACCTGGCCAAGTGGCCATGCGATTGGTGGAAAATTTGCATGGTCTACTCCCATGGGCGAGCCCATCATTGCAAATGTGCAGGTGTAAAAAAAAATAAAATAAAATAAAATCAACGGAGACTTTTTTTTGCAAGAAAAAACCCACTGCTGCTACTGTAAAAATTCAAGCATTTAAAATAGCCAATTTTCGCATCTTTCTGTGGTGCTTTGGTGGGGTTTTGGGCAACGATTTCAAAAAAAAATATTGCGGTCGCCATTTTGGATCCCCCCCACCGCATGGCAAATGGATGCGCCCTCCCAGCCTGGTACAGTCAGCAAAACCTGGCCATGCGATTGGTGGAATGGCTCCAAAACTTTGCATGGTCCACTCCCATGGGCGAGCCCATCATTGCGAATGCGCAGGTGTAAAAAAATAAAAATAAAATAAAATAAAATAAAATCAACGGAGACTTTTTTTGCAAGAAAAACCCACTGCTGCTACTGTAAAAATTCAAGCATTTAAAATAGCTAATTTTCGCATGTTTCTGTGGTGCTTTGGTGGGGTTTTGGGCAACGATTTCAAAAAAAATATTGCGGTCGCCATTTTGGATCCCCCGCACTGCATGGCAAATGGATGCGCCCTCCCAGCCTGGTACCAGCAGCGCAGCAGTAGCAATAGCCAAGGAGAGGGGGCGAGGAAACCCCCCTCCCCCAAATAAAACACCCTTCTGGCCTGGTAGGTGCCCTCAGACAGTTTTCGCCTACTTTTAGGGCCGGGAACCGGGTTTTTTTTTAACTTTTAAAAACTTTTTTTCTGTGCCGCTTGGCATTGCGCGATGCAAGTAACGAGCATGACAAATCAGACCAAATTGTTCGTTCGTCGGTTCGAGCTCGAAGTCTGGGGCAGTGATTCCCGTTACCGTTTCCGTAGAGTAACGGAAACGAGTAATGGAAATGGAAACGGGAATACCGCTAAGTCGTGCCCATCTCTAGTCCACATATTTAATATTGTGTCTGTTTTATCTTATTTCTTTAGTAGTCTTCACATTCAACACAATTGACAATTCAAACTAATTATCATACATGGTTTTCTATCATGCAGATTTGAAGGCACATTTTCCTAAGCAACACATTTCAGTGCATGATTTTTCTGCTAAAATTGATGTGATGTGCATCAGTTCATTGTATTTATTTATTTATTTATTTATTTATTTATTTATTTATTTATTTATTTGTAATATTTACCCCAATTTTCTCCTTGGAAAAGGACCCAAGGTGGCTTACAATAATGAGAGACAATATACAACCCAGAACATTCAAAACCTATTCAAGTTAAGAACAAGGAATTAGAAGGGGCATCTTACAACATTAAAAGGTAACACTAAAGATTTTTCTCCAAGGAGAAAGGCGGGGTAAAAATACACTAAAATTAATTAATTAATTAATTACTTAATTAAAATGGCCAAGAACACGCCAAAAAAATCCATTATGAGTGATGGAAACTAACATGGAAAACAGCAATAACAATAATTTATTATCATTGTGTGTATATACACAGGATACACAGACAACGAAATTCAGACACACAGAGACCAGATTCAAAACACACACACACACACACACACACACACACACACACACACACACACACAATCCCTGAACACTCTCACAAACATTTTTTAAAAAAACCTCAACACAGAGACATAAAAAATCCCCGAACACTCCCCCTCCATCCCCCAACCCCCCCCCCCCCAAACCACAAGCATCTACACAATAGGCTGGGTAGTACTGTCCAAGTGCTCATTGCTGGTGGTCCTTAAGTTCATTATTAAGTGCAATTATAGCTCTGGGATAAAAACTGTTCAGAAGACGTGTGGTCTGAGTTTTAATTGTTCTGTATCTCCTGCCAGAAGGCAACAGTTCGAAGAAATTATGAGCAGGATGAGAAGAGTCTCTCAGAATGTTGTGTGACTTCCGCAAACAGCGAGATGTAAAGATGTCATCCAGGGTTGGCAGCTGGAGCCCAGTAATATTCTGGGCAATTTTAATTATTCTCTGTAGAGCTTTTTTGTCTGCTACAGAACTGCTTCCATACCATGAAAACATATCATAGGTTAGGACACTCTCAGTGGTGCTGTGATAGTAGGACAGAACTAGTTGCTGAGATAAATTCATCTTCCTGAGCATTCTCAGGAAATACAGCCTCTTCTGTGCCTTCTTCACAACCATGTTGGTGTTGGTAGTCCACGAGAGGTCCTCTGAGATGTAAGTGCCCAGATATGTAAAGCTACCAACCCTCTCCACCTCCTCACCATTTATGTACAGTGGTAGATGTACACCTCCCTTCCTCCTAAAATCAGTTATAGGTTCTTTAGGGTTTTTTGGTGTTAAATATAAGATTGTTTTCTTTATATAACTGTGTCAACCCTTGTACTTCTTTCCTATAAGCAGACTCATCGTTCTCACTAATGAGCCCCACCACCGTTGTATCGTCTGCAAATTTGATGATTGTGTTGGTGTTATACAGTGGGGTGCAGTCATGTGTGTACAAGGAGTAGAGGAAGGGGCTTAGCACACAACCCTGAAAACACTGGTGGCTTTCTGCCAGATGTGCGGTATATTAATTGAATAAATAATAATTATTATTATGAGATCAGTCAATGCAATCATGCAGGATAATCCACCTAAAAGTCACGTAACAGGTAGTCCATCATTCATGGAAAGCTTGCTTGAAGAGGAAGGTCTGCCTGTTTCTGGAAAGACAGCAGAGATGGGGCAGTCCTGGACTCTGCATTTTCTGTTGCTACGGATGCTACCAAAGGCTGCTACCTCACCTGGGTTTTGATCCTGATCATCTGAAAGTCCGGCTTTTCCTCTTCGTCCCATCACGTGATTGAATAAGTGGGACAGGAGTTCCCACGTCCAAAGCTGTTTTTTAATTTTAAAGTGCAGTTCAGCCCCCCCCCGGCCAGCAGGTGGCGCTAGCATTTGAAAAAAAACTGGACCACTTGGCTGGGGGAAATTAAAGCTTAGGGCACCACATGGAGCTTCCTGTTTCTCTTAAGGTGAAAATAAATTTTAAAAAAACCAGCGCCGATTGGCCCCAGGAATAGCCGGTCGGTGCTATGAGTTAAAAAGAAGAAGAAGAAACCCGGATCATCTGCGTGGTCCCACAACGTCTGCCTTCTTAAAAGGTGGATTTTTAAAGCAAGGCAAAAAATTCCCTACCTCTTGGGTGAGTCACAGAAACCTCGCTTAAAGGGGCATTACCGGGTTTTCCTTATTCTATTTTTTCAAAAAGCTCGGTGGCCGTGGGGACAGCATTTTTAGACACGGTTTATCTAGTAATTTAAACTGCTTTTAAAGGGATGTGGGACCGAGCCCTAAATTTAGATGGCTTTAAAAATGAATTACTCATATCTGGGAGAGGAGAAAGATGTTCCTCCTAATGATGCCCCTTAAAGCTACATCTCTACCTCCAGAATCTAAGGTAGTATAGTGGAAATATCAGGTTTTGGTTAACATTCATCTCATGTCTTACTCTAAATCCTCTCAGAAGCATCTTTTCCTATGGAAGGCATATTGCGCCATGGTGACTCATGGGCTGATTATCTTCCATTTTGGCTATGCAATATGGCGTTATTGTGTGGGCTTGCCCTTGAAAAGTGTTCCAGAGCTGCCGCTCGTGTAAAATGTGACAGCGAGGCTATTGCCGGATGCCTGTTTCAGAGAACATCTTGTGATCCAGATGTTCAGAAAGGGTTTAATTTGGAAGCGTGGCCAGCAAGAGCATTCTAGCCAGACATTCTGCCCAGTTCTGACGTTGCGAAGAGTGACTGTCTGAAGTCAGTCTTCCACACACTGCCTTGAGAAGTCTCTCCATGGGTCAGGAATCCTGAAAAATCAGGGTTCATGATCACATGTAGATGTTTAGCAGATGGTCTCCTCTTTGTCACATTTTAATTCATCTGAAGATCCCAGCAGTCATGAGATTGGAGTCTATCTCTGCTCACGCCTGTGAAGATTCTCAGTCGTCCAGGTGAGCTTATCTGGAAGCTGAGTCATGGCAACCGGACTTCTTTTCTTGAGCGACTGAAACATTTCACTGTGTCAAAGTATTCTGCAATTTGTTCTGCCAGCGGAAGCAAATACTTGTTGAACAATTACATACACAGGATCGGAATCAGACAAAGTCAGAGTTTACTTAAAACAAAACAGCTATATTCTGTATATACACAGATAAGTTACATGGAGACAAATCAACAACATAACATCATTTCTTCATATATGGCATACATAATCAATACATAGCATAGAGCAGTGATGGCGAACCTATGGCATGGGTGCCAAAGGTGGCATTCAGAGCCCTTTCTGTGGGCACCCGATATCGCCCCCTTCACAGGCGTCTGTATTCAGGTTAAATTGTTGTTTTGGCACTTTGCAAAAAATTATCGTGGGTTTTGAATTCTCAGCTTGGGCACTCGGGCTCTAAAAGGTTTGCCATCACTGGCATAGAGAGACAAAGAATGGGTGCCTTACTCACAAAGGCCCATTGAACACTGATTACAGAGCACTTATATACAGGTAACACATTGCATTGTGGCTATTGCAGTACCTTGCATCAGCCAAACCCATTTAAGCCCATTGCCCCCCCCCCCACGGCGGAATAACCACGCGAGACAGGGTCTTGGGTTCAAACTCCGGGCCACTTTATTAACATGTTAAACAGAACACAACTTTAACCCGGGGCCTGCTGCAGTGCGGGTGGAATTGTTCTTTGGGTCTCCCCGGACCCCGCTTTTCCTGGCAGTCTATTTGGGAGAGTCGCTAGCCCCTAGCCCGCCCTGCCCGTAGACAGGGCGGCCTCGGTTAGCTGGTCCCCTTTCCCCAGCCGGACTGTCCAGACGCGTCCATTGTGCCTAGCAGTCCAGCGGGCCCTCCAGGTACATCCATCCCCCCCGGCTTTGTGATCTCCGATCTGCAACGCCGTGAGAGCGGACGGTCCCTTCGGGAAATCGAGACCCGACTCCCTACTGCCTCTCCCTACCCGCACTACCGCCCCCAAGTGGCCAAATCCAAACCTTATTGGGGATACCCACCCCGCCGCAGCAGTATGGGATAGGCGAAAAACCCCCAGATGCTGTTTGCCAATTACGCATCCAGGTCAAAAATTCCTATCCGGCCCCAAAGCGACCAGACAAGCTCATACTACTGCATAAAGGGGCGGGTGGGCGGGCAACGACGGTCGACGGAACAAGAGGGCTGGAGCCACGTGGCGAGCCCTTCTAAGGGCTCTGGTCTCCGCCCTCTGCGAGACCGTGAAGGTCTCGCGAGGTTTCCGCCCCGGGGGGAGTAATGGTGCTCCGTCTGGCGCAGTCGCGCCGCAGAGCCGTGCTTTGCCCCCCCACGGCGGAATAACCACGCGAGACAGGGTCTTGGGTTCAAACTCCGGGCCACTTTATTAACATGTTAAACAGAACACAACTTTAACCCGGGGCCTGCTGCAGTGCGGGTGGAATTGTTCTTTGGGTCTCCCCGGACCCCGCTTTTCCTGGCAGTCTATTTGGGCGAGTCGCTAGCCCCTAGCCCGCCCTGCCCGTAGACAGGGCGGCCTCGGTTAGCTGGTCCCCTTTCCCCAGCCGGACTGTCCAGACGCGTCCATTGTGCCTAGCAGTCCAGCGGGCCCTCCAGGTACATCCATCCCCCCCGGCTTTGTGATCTCCAATCTGCAACGCCATTAGAGCGGACGGTCCTTTCGGGAAATCGAGACCCGACTCCCTACTGCCTCTCCCTACCCGCACTACCGCCATGGTAGGGGCCTGGCCTTGCCACGGCACCTACCCACCCCACCAACGAGCCACCACCTCCTGCAGGCCCCTCTTCAGGTCCGTCAGAAACAGCTCCATTCCCTGGTCCGAAAGATGCACCCCATCATCCCGGTATAACTCAGGGTGAGCGGCCACAATCCTCGGGTGACCCACCACTGAACCCAAACCCTGAACCAATGCACGGCACACATCCCTATTAACCCCCCTGCACACCGTATTCATCACCTGCGGGGGGCACTGAGCTCTCCACTGCCTCCGTGGTACTATATTGGACCACACCAACTCCACCTGGGGAAAGGCCTCCTTCCATGCAGTCAGATCCCTGACGATATCCTGGGCCAACAGCTTCCCCGGTTGATCGCCCACATCGTTACCCCTCAAGTGAACCACCAGGACGTCGGGGGGGGCAGCCTCTAACTTCCATCCTCGCCGTTCGGTCGAACTGGCACCAACGCATGCCCCTGACTCCCTTCCATTCAAGAACGGCCCTTCCCCCCATCCCCAAATTGACTCCCCAGGCCGTCCTGGCCGCGTACTTCCCTGCCCAATAAACGTAACTATGTCCCAAAATGAGCACGCGGCACCTGGCACGTCCCGGCCCGGGTCCTGTAAGAAAACAAACCAAACAGTTAACAGTGGGGGAGGGGGCGTACGTACGTAGCAAAACGTGCCGACGCCCACCGTCCCAGGGACTTTATTTCCTGCGGCCCATAACCTAAGGCCGCCGCTGTGGAGGCTGCCCCGATTCTGAAGGAATGCGTCCCAAACTTCATACCTTCGAGGCCCTGCGCTTCCAACGCCCGCTGCGTCATCCTCCAGAATTGGAATTTTGTCAAGGGTTCACCCTCCGCGTGGCGGAACAAAGGGCCCTCCGCCTTTCCCCGGAGGGCCACGTATTCCTCCATTGCCCTGACGGGGCAAACCTCCACCCTGGAGCAAGCCCCCAGTTCCACCCTCTGCCCTTGCCCCCGTTGGTCCATCTTTGAGCGGCGCAGCAGGAACGCCACCTTACCTTGCCCCAATTGGCAATCAGCCCATTGCAGGGCCCGCCTGGATCCGTCACGCCGGCCCGCCGCGACCAGCTCGCTGATCCGGAAGGCCCCAAAGAAGGCCGTCAGCGTCACGGCCCTCATCAGGGCGGCCTCGTAACCGTCCCTACACAGCTTCCCCCATTGCTCCCCCATTTGGGACAAGATGTCTGGCGTCAGGGGGAAACGGCCGTCCGCCTTCCTACCCCCAGCCCTGGCCCAACCTTCCAACATTTTCCGAACCCGGAAATCCCGAGTCGTGTCCTCACACCCTAGGGCTTTGGCGTGGAATGCCAGCGCGGCCAACCGCCCCTGCATTGTCCCCGGCGCCAGTCCCTTCCTGCGCAAGTATACAAGGTACTGCCGGATGTGGTCTACAGGGGCGGGCCAGTAGGCCGGCAACTCCATCAGGTCCCGGAATTTACCAAAATCCTTGGTTGCGGCTTCGTATCCTCGCCTCGTCCGTGGCGCCAACGCGAGCTCCAGGGCCCCGTCCGCCTCCTCCCGCCAATCTGCCATACTTCGTCTGGCAGCCGCTCGGGCAGCTCGCTCGCACCCGGGGCCAGCTCCCTGAAGCGCTCGAGCTGCTGGCGGGAAAGAGCGTCCGCTATCGAATTATCCAGCCCTGGAACATGGCGCGCGCGCACCACGATGTTATGCTGAAGTGCGCGCAACGTCAGGGACCGGACCAACTCCATTACCCGCTCTGACCTGGATGTTAGGTTATTGATGGTGTACACGACGGCCATGTTGTCGCACCAGAAGCGAACCGTGGAATTGGCCCAGTCCCCCGCCCACAACCACAGGGCACCCACTATCGGGAACAGCTCCAGAAACGTGAGGTCCCGCGTAATCCCGGCGGCCGCCCACTCAGGAGGCCAGGTACCGTGGCACCACTTACCTTTCCAGTAGATGCCATAGCCCTGGGAACCCGCCGCGTCGGTCTGTACCTGGAAATCTGCCCCCAACCTCAGTTCCTCCCTCCAGAAAGACACCCCGTTGTACCCTTGCAGGAATTCCAGCCACACCCTGATGTCATCCCTCATGCCCCCCATCACCTTGGTTCTGTGCGCCGGCTTCCTCAGGCCTCGCATTGCGCTGCAGAAACGCCTGGTAAACGGCCGGCCAGGCGCGATCACCCGGCAGGCAAAGTTCAAATGGCCTACCAATTCCTGGAGCTCCCTCAAGGTGGCACTCTTGCGCCGCAGTAGAGCCACCAACCTAACCCTGAGATCCGCCAGCTTATCCGCTGGCTGTCTACAGGATTGGTCCCAGGTGTCCAGCTCCACCCCAAGGAAGGTAAGGCAGGTTGCTGGGCCCTCGGTTTTATCTGCTGCCAGGGGGAGGCCCAACTCATCAGCCAGGGCCTGGAAGGAACTGAGCAGAAACTTGCATGCCCCCGAGTCTCGCCGGCCGCAGAAAATGTAATCGTCAAGGTAATGGGCAATGCTGCCCATTCCTGTAACGTGGCGCAACTGCCACTCAACAAAAGAACTGAACCGTTCGAAAACCGCGCAGGAGATCGAGCACCCGAACGGCAGCGCCCTGTCTAGGTAGAACTTCTCCTGAAACCGGAAACCTACCAAGTCAAAGTCGTCTGGGTGAACTGGTAGAAGCCGGAATGCCGACTGGATGTCGCATTTGGCCATTTCGGCTCCCACCCCGCAAGACCGAACCATGGCTACGGCTGCATCGAAGGAAGTATACCTAACTGAGCAGAGGTCCTGGGGGATCCCATCATTGACCGACGCCCCTTCCGGGAACGACAAGTGATGGATCAGCCGGTACTCGCCCGGTGCCTTCTTTGGTACCAACCCCAGGGGGGACACCCTAAAATTGGGCAGCGGGGGGTCGTCGAACGGCCCCAGGACCCTCCCCTTGGCAACCTCCTTCTGGATCTTCTCCGCTGCTATCATTTCCATGCCCTTCAACGACTTCAAATTGGGCGCCAAAAACGCTTGGCGCACCCCTTCAAACTGAATACGAAAACCAACTGCAAACCCCTCTGCCAGGAATCTAGCTCCTTCCCTATCAGGGTAACTGGACAACCACCCTTCCAAGACTCTACGGTTGATTGGGCTGGGGCCCTTTTGGCGGATTAGGCCCTCCTCCTCTAGGGGAACTCCGTTGCTGCCCCCCGTTTCCCTGTCTGCCGAAACCCCCTTTTGCCCGGGGGCAATTAACTGCGGGATGCTGTGCCCCGCAGACCGAGCATTCGTGTCTAAATCGGCACTGTGCCCGGCTGCAGGCGCCCTGTCCGTTGAAGTCCCAACAAACCAGCCGGGGTTGAACCTGCTGGCCCACCCCCTGGCGGGCGCCTGCTGCCTGAGCCGGGCGCCGGATGATATGCCCGCTGTCAAAACGGTCCCCCAGGGCCGGGCGCACGGGAGTCATGTACTGCAACCACAGCGGGGGGTATGGCTCGTCCCACCTCAGGTGGGGCTGCGTGGCCGCCTTCATGTGGAAGCGCTCATCGTACGTCAACCAGGCGTACCCCGGGAAATCCACGAAGGCCCGGTATATCATGTCCTGATACTTGATGAGTGACTGCGCCCTCCATGGGTGTGCATGCAGTACCATGGACATATATATGCTATAGGCCGGCAGCCAATTGGCCCAATTCCGTTCTGGCTTGCGCTTCAGTCGGCGCTCCTTATCCTTGGCATCCTCCCTCTCCAGCTCTTTGGGCTCCAACTCCCTATTAAGAAGGCTAAAGAGGTCTATGTAGTCCCCCCGCCATATCCGCTCCTTTGTGCCTTGGGCCAGATGGTCCCCCAAGGGTGACGCGTAATCGGCGTGGGGTAGAGCTGTATAGGGAACTCCAGCATAAACCGGCCCCGTTGCCCATCCGTGAGGGCCCCACTGGGGGTTGCCCGCCCCCGGGAGCCCGCAGGGCTGTTGAGCAGGGTTCCACAGCCCCAAGCCTCCTGGTCCCATCGCCCCTTGCTGCGACTGGGGCATCAGCCACGCCGTGCCCTGCGTTATCGATTGTGCTGACCCAATACAGGGACCCGCAGGACTGTGTGCCGTACTCACCTGTTGGGCCTGTGCCCCAGGACCACCTGCTGCCACACTGGAGGGCCCCAATCCCGTCATTGGCCCCCCTGCCCAACCCCCGCTGGGGGCCTGGGGGGTGCCCCCGGGCGGGCCATGTGCCCCACCCTGCCTGTGGGGAGGCTCCCCAGGTGGCCCCCAGGGCCAGGCCTCCTGTAGTGTGGTGTCCGGTGCGCACGCCAACTCACTGTTAGTTGAAGGCACTGTCGCCATCTCGCTCCTGGGGGTAGGGGGTGGGGCGCCAAGGGCCGCCGCCGCTGCCGGACCGTCAGCCTCTTCCGTGGTCCGTTCCTGGCTCACTCCTGGTGTTGCCCCAGCCATGGCCGGGCCCGAGGCTGGCGGCGTCCAGGCCGGGCGGCCCACCTGTGTCGGGCCTGGCTGTGGGCTGCTCTGCAGCGTGGAAACAAAACAAGCCGTTAACCTACGCACCAACTGTCGCCTCCTTGCCCGCCTCCTGGCCTTGGATGGCCTATCCATGTGCCTGCCAGTTGACGTCCCTTCCCCGGCCTGCTGAACTCCACTAGGGCCCCCTTCCAATTCCTCCATGCAAGCCTCCAGTTGGGCCCACTCCAGTTGCGCCTTCCCCGCCGAATCCTCTGCCGCCGCCTCCGCTCCGGCTTGCCGCGCCGCGGATCCCCTCCGCGCCGCCGCCGCTGTCCCCTTCCGCCGTCCGCCGCCGCCGCTCGTTGGGCTCGGGGCCCGCCGCCGCGCCGCCACACCAAAGAAAATGGCGGCCGCACGCAGCGGAGCTCCGGGTGTCCTGCTCCAACGACGGTCGACGGAACAAGAGGGCTGGAGCCACGTGGCGAGCCCTTCTAAGGGCTCTGGTCTCCGCCCTCTGCGAGACCGTGAAGGTCTTGTGAGGTTTCCGCCCCGGGGGGAGCAATGGCGCTCCGCCTGGCGCAGTCGCGCCGCGGAGCCGTGCTTTCTCTTCACTTGCAGTCTCATAGAAAAACCTTTAGACTGAATCACTGTGACTTTGCACATTTGCAGACTCCCTTTTAGAAATCAATTAAATGCATACAGACCATTTATTTATACACCTGTCTAATACATAGTTCCACTAAATAATATCTAACACACTGCTCATCCAAACAGCTTCGTCAGACTGTAGCTACAGTTGCTATGACTCAACTTCTAGATCTCTGCTCATTTTTAAAATGTTAACCTTTTCTGAACACCTGAATAGAACTCATCTATCCATCTGGACTGGAACCAATGAAATAACTTTTTTGAGAGTTAGAACTTGCTTTTCGTTGATTTCCAGGCTAAATCCAAGAGGCTGTTTTAGACCTATAAACTTCCGAATAGTTGGGGGCTTCCAACAAGTGATGAAAATTGTTATTCCACATCATTATTTGAAAAACTGGTTTTAAGCTGTTGTGGGATTTTTTTGTTTATTAAACTTCTAAACCACCTATCTGACAGATAGTCATTCTGGGTGATGTAAAGCAGTAAAACATTATAAATTGTGGTTTGGAAAGTAATCTTTTAACTAAACAACTAAGTACATTTGGTTTTCCACTTTGGGAAACCTGGTGCTGGCCTAGGGGGGGGGGGGAACAAACATCCCTGCTTGTCTGCTTTCAAATGCAAGGCAATGGTCTGGAATACGGATGGGCACCATATGAAAAACGACACGCTGTTTGGTTGTTTCGTTAGCTAATGAAACGAAACAAAATGAAACAAAACAGGGAAGCAATGTTTCATTACAAATGAAACTAAACACTAATTCATTCTAGAGGAAATGGCAGTGGAGCTTTCTCAAGCTCGTCCCTGAAAGCCCCCCTGAATTTGGAAAGATTTGGCCGCGAGGGAGCTGAATTACGAAGCTCCAAAGGGGGTTCCCCTGGGGGGGGGGAACCTTCCAATTGGAATCAGAAGCTGATTGGACCAGTGATAGTGCTGCTGCCATTTCCCATATGATTCCAATTAGAAGATTTTTTTCCTAGGGGCACCCTCTTTGGAGCTTCATAACTCCGCCCCTTTATCACAAAAGTTTTCAAATTTCAGGGGGTTCCCTAAAATCGCTTTCGAAAGGTACTCCTGCTACTTTGGTGCCCCAAGGTAAGTAAATTTGAGTGCATTTTTAAAAAAATATGCACTCAAAATTATTTTTAAAAATATGCAAGCAAAATTTACTTACCTTAGGGCTCCAAAGTTGCAGGAGGCCTGGGTTCAAATCCCTGTTCACCCATGGAAACTTGCATCATAACCAGAAGGGGGAAATTGGAGGGGGTGTGATTTGTGCTTAAAAGGATCTTCCATTTAGTGTGATCTATTTTATCTCTCACTTGAGCAGTCCTATTCACACTGAACGACTTTTTTTTTTGCCACTACAAGGGTCTTTGGATCACCCTAATTTACTCTGCTTTTAATTATACTCTCTTTCTCACCCATTTCTCTGCCTTTCCCCCCCAACTTTGATTCAGCAGATCACAGTGCCTTTTTGTGTGTGTGAATTGAAGAAAGTGATATAGCGCAACAGCAAAGTTTCTGCCAAGTATGGTACACATTATTATATCTGATCTATCTAGAATACCCTTGCATCAATGGGAAAATATACATTTTTAAAATTAAAATGGTAGAGTACAGTAAAATAGAGGAGGGAATACTCTGTCATCACTGTCAATGTTGCAGCCCCTCCCCCCACCCACGGCAGAGAAGGGTTGTTAAGCCTTTGTTTTATAACACCTCTGAATGTGAATTATGTTGGACTTAGAAGTTTGTATTAGCAAACACAAGCAAGAGTACACACAATGTAGACAAAAGGAAAAATCTGCACACTTCTAGTTTTGATTGTTTTCAAATTCTGCATTTCAATTTTGATTTTAATGGATCTGAAACTTTTGCCCAGCCAAATTTAAAAACCGTCAATGCAGATTTGTCCTTGGGACTATAAGACGTAGAATTCCCCAGCCTGCAAAAAAGAGGATTTTTTAAATGGTTGGTCTTTTTATTGTTGCCAATGCTATTTGATTTCTATCCCAGCCTTCCTCATTGGAGTTTAAGGCAGCCACATGCAAAATAATGTGCTGAAAACTAAAAAATCCCAAATGAAATCAGAAATGATAAATACCTGATGAAGTACAAGAATGCCGTATTGTACTAAGGATCAAACACACGCAACTCTTAAGTTTTGGCTCCACCTTCTTGTGTCTTCCTCTCTCTGCCCAGGTTCACTAAGATGAAGACAGCAACCAACATTTACATCTTTAATCTGGCTCTGGCTGATACCTTGTGCCTGATAACCTTACCTTTCCAAGGCACGGATACCTTCCTGGGTTCCTGGCCCTTTGGGAATGCCCTGTGTAAGATTGCCATCTCCATTGATTACTACAACATGTTCACCAGCACTTTTACTCTCACCATGATGAGCGTTGACCGGTATATCGCCATCTGCCACCCCATCAAGGCTCTCGACATCCGTACTCCTCACAAAGCTAAGCTCGTCAACGTTTGCATCTGGGTCTTGGCCTCTGTCTTTGGCATCCCCGTGATGGTGATGGGATCCACCGAGAATGAAAATGATGGTGAGTGATATAATTAAATTACTGAATCAACATAGAATCATAGAAATGTAGAGTTAGAAGGAACTCCGAGGGTTACCGAATCCAATTCCATGGAGAGGCACAACAACCAAAGCTAAAACACCCCTGCCAAGTAACCATCCAACCTCTGTTGAAAAGCTTCCAGGAAAGAAGACTTCATCGTCCAATGAGGTCGCCAGGTCCATTGTCAAACAGCTATCGTGAGATTCCTCCTAATGTTCGGTCAAAATCTCCTACCTTTTCAATAAAGTTAGGTTCTAATCTCTGCACTTACCGGGGGTGTGTGTCACGAGTTAGCCCCTCATGACATCCTCTAATGTATTTGAAGATGGTTGTCATTAAAGATGACGATGAATCCAAAAATGGCGATTCATGTTAATTCATCATTCATCAAGATTAACAAATCGTGAATTACAAATCTATGATTTTTTTCAACAAATTGATTCATTGATTTTTTTTTAATTCTCAAACTGTATAAAATTCCACCCGAGGAACACAGAGATACCAAATTTGTAAGGAAGCTTCCCCCAACTCCTTTCTACAAGCTCTGTAAGTGTGGTGAGATTTGGGTTCCAGGTGTCTGAGTTGTGCACCCCCCAAAATACTCCCGGGCACCTAGAGTCACTGAGATTGCAGAGACATCTCTCTCAACTCTTCTCTACAATTTTTCCAAGTTTGGTGAAGTTTGGGTTTCAGAGTTATGCACCCACAAAGCAGCCCCATCAGGAAAATGATGTTTAGAAACAGCTTGGGGAAAAACCCAATGCTCACCAAATTTGGAGGGATTGTAAGGGATTGTAGTCTATCTGGATTTTCAAAAGGCTTTTGACACAGTCCCTCACCAGAGGCTGCTGAGAAAATTGCACAGTCAGGGGATAGGAGGGCAGGTCCTCTTATGTATTGAGAACTGGTTGAGATCCAGGAAACAAAGAGTAGGTGTCAATGGGAAATTTTCACAATGTAGAGAGGTGAAAAGCGGTGTGCCCCAGGGATCTGTCCTGGGACCGGTGCTTTTCAATCTGTTCATAAATGACCTGGAGACAGGGATAAGCAGTGAGGTGGCCAAGTTTGCAGATGACACAAAACTTTTCCGTGTGGTAAAAACCAGAGAAGATTGTGAAGAGCTCCAGAAGGATCTCACCAAACTGGGGGAATGGGCTACGAAATGGCAAATGCGTTTTAATGTTGCCAAATGTAAAGTAATGCATATTGGGGCAAAAAATCAAAACTTTATCTATCAACTCATGGGCTCTGAGTTATCCGTGACAGATCAGGAAAGAGATCTTGGTGTGTTGGTGGACAGCTCCATGAAGGTGTCTCCCCAATGTGTGGCAGCGGTGAAAAAGGCCAATTCAATGCTAGGGATTATCAAAAAGGGGATTGAAAATAAAACAGCCAACATTATAATGCCATTATACAAAACAATAGTAAGCCCGCACCTGGAATATTGTGTACAATTCTGGTCACCGCATCTCAAGAAAGACATAGTGGAACTGGAAAAGGTGCAGAAGAGAGTGACTAAAATGATTACTGGGCTGGGGCACCTCCCTTATGAGGAAAGGCTAAAACATTTGGGGCTCTTTAGTCTGGAAAAAAGGCTCCTGAGGGGGGAATATGATTGAGACGTACAAAATAATGCAGGGCATGAGTAAAGTGGATAGAGGGAAGCTCTTCTCTCTCTCCCAAAATACCAGAACTAGGGGACATACACTCAAATTGAGGGCTGGGAGAGTAAGAACAGACAGAAGAAAATATTTTTTCACCCAGCGCATTGTTAGTTTATGGAACTCCCTGCCACAGGATGTGGTGATGGCTTCTGGCCTGGATGCCTTCAAAAGGGGATTGGACAGATTCCTGGAGGAAAAGTCCATCACAGGTTACAAACCATGATGGAGATGTGTAATCTCCAGGCTTAAAACCAGGGTACTTCAAGGCTTCAAGGGCCAGATGCAGGGGAGTGGTATGAGGAGACAGAGATCTAGTCTCATGCGCTCCCAAACGCATCTGGTGGGGCCACTGTGAGATACAGGAAGCTGGACTAGATGGGCCTTTGGCCTGATCCAGCATGGCTCTTCTTATGTTCTTATGAAGCTTCTCTGCAGGTTTGGAGTCTCTAGGTATGGGGGGAACTTTCCTAGTGGGGACCTTTTTGGGGCTGTATAGTATAACTATGACATCAGAAGTCCAATCTTCGCCAGACTTGGAGGGGAGACTCAAGGGTGTCTCTAGGTACCTTGGGGGCGAGCAAGTTGATGAATTAAAACATTGCTAAAAATTCATCAATTTTTATTCATTGGGGTTATTCATTTGTGCAAATACAAATTGACAAGCTAGCGATTTTTGAACACATTTTGCAATTGAATTTTATATTTGTGCCCATCTCTTGTTGTCATCTTTCACCTTTCAGCCTTCAAATCTCTACATTCAAAATCCCAAGCTCCTTTGTCCACTCTTCATAAGTCTTAGTTTCTAGAACCACTAACGTTCTGGTTGCTCACTTCTGGATGAGTTCCAGATTCTCAATATATTTTGTTATATATAACAGGGATGGGCAGGAAATGAAAAACGAAATGCTGTTTTGCCATTTTGTGATGTAACTAAAAGAAACGAAATGAAACAAAATGGGGAAGGAGCATTTCGTTATAAACAAAATGAAATGAAACAAACAAGGAAGGAGCATTTAGTTATAGAAATTGCATTGAAACAAACCGTTTCATTCCATCATTTTCAGAGACCTCCTGCCAAGCTGTCGATGGCTGGACCCCTTTAAACCTGGCCCAGTTGGTATCAGAGGGTCTCCCTGTTGCCAACTGGGCCAGGTTTAAAGGGGTCCAGCCATTGACAGCATGGCAGGAGCCCTCTGAAAATGGTCAGGTAGACTGTTCTGGATGATTGTGCTGACACCAGGATCCCCAGGTGCTGACTGGGCAGGTTTAAACGGGTACCGCCATTGACAGTTTGGCAGAAACCTGCTGAAAATGCTCGGGAGGGCAGCGTGATCACTGGAACTGCCCTCCCGACCATTTTCAGAGGGCTCCTGCCAAGCTGTCAATGGCTAGACCCCTTTAAACCTGGCCCAGTCAGCACCAGGGGGACCACCGGTGCTGACTGGGCAAGTTTTCAAGGCACCCAGACGATAACAGCTCAACAGTAGCCCTTTAAAATGGCTCCAGGGCACTAAATTTGGTGCCTCTAGGACCCAGGGGAGCCATTTCATTTTGTTTCATCTCGTTTTGTACACATTTTTGTAAAAAAATTCATAAGAAACTCAACAAAACGAAACGGGGTTGAGCACGAAACAAAACAAAATGAAACTTTATTTTTCCATTTCGTGCCCATCCCTAATATATAATAATAATCTTACAATTGGAGAACTGAATGGGACCCTGTGGACCATCGAGTCCAGTCTGAAGGAGCCATAGTGAGGAATCAAACTAACAACCTCTGGCTCTGCGGCCAGATACCTAAAGAACTGGACTATATGCAACTCCTTTCTCCCTCCTTCCCTTGATTCTTCTCTTTCTCTTACACAAGAACATAGGAAGAGCCCTGCTGGATCAGGCCAAAGGCCCATCTAGTCCAGCTTCCTGTATCTCACAGTGGCCCCACCAGACACATCTGGGAGCACAGGAGACTAGATCTCTGTCTCCTGATACCCTCCCCTGCATCTGGCCCTTGAAGTACCCTGGTTTTAAGCCTGGAGATTACACATGATACCCGATGCCTCTGGGAGCACAAGAGACAACTAGATATCTGTCTTCTGATGCCACTCCCCTGCATCTGGCCACTCAAAACAGGGCCTTCTATGTGGTTGGAACTCACTCCCACCTGAGGTATACTCGGTCCCGTCATAAGAACATAAGAACATAAGAAGAGCCATGCTGGATCAGGCCAAAGGCCCATCTAGTCCAGCTTCCTGGATCTCACAGTGGCCCCACCAGATGCGTCTGGGAGCGCATGAAATTAGATATCTGTCTCCTGATCCCACTGCCCTGCTTCTGGCCCTTGAAGTACCCTTCTTGTTTTGCCACTCCCCCATTAATCTTTCCAGCTCTCATACATTATTAAATACAGTTATGTAAAAATTATTGTTTTTAAAATATCTCCAGTGGTTTTCTGGGGGGATGTGTTTTAAAACCATAAGAATCTGTCAAGAAGACCGCCATCTTACAGTTGCTTCACAGACTGCAAAACCATGCAGGTAAGATTTTAACGACTTTCAATGGGTTGGGTGTATTTTCACAAATGGGGGGAATAAGACCTATGTAACAAAGGAGCTCCACTCAGGGATCAGCCCATCCCCACATCCCTCTTAGGGCCTTTTCACATGACCCCTAAGATCAGCTGGCCACTTAAATTCGGACCAGAGATCTTAGGGGTTTGTCGCTCTTCCTGTGTCCCCACCCCCTCTGTACTTCCTGGCTGCTGGCTGCGTGAGGGGAGGGAGAAAAAGAGAAAGAAAAGCATGCCGCTCACCTCGTTCTGCCACTTGTCTCTGTAAAAGTAGCTCTTAAAGGGGCGGGAGCCAAAAAACAACAAACAGAAGCAAGGAGAGCCCCACACTCACTATCGTTACACCGGATCAAATAATTTTCACCTCCAAAGAGCAGGTACCTGAAAGCTGCGCTGGGACGCGCTAAAGTGGGCGTGGTCACACTTAATTTCCTGTTAACTCCGGAGCTGGTCTATAAATATTTTTAAGCTCCGGAGCTGGGAGCCATTTGCCCCGGAGTTTAGGGGTCGTGTATAAACGCCCTTAAGCTCTCAGAGAGGGACAGTATGGCCACATTGTAAAGGCCAACATCAGTCAACTGCTACTGGAAAAGTTTTGCTGAAAAACAGGTAGGCTGAGAGTTAGTTTGGGCCTTTT
Source organism: Phrynocephalus guinanensis (assembly GCA_037367245.1). Taxonomy (NCBI): domain Eukaryota; kingdom Metazoa; phylum Chordata; class Lepidosauria; order Squamata; family Agamidae; genus Phrynocephalus; species Phrynocephalus guinanensis. The sequence goes on along the minus strand of CM074737.1, from coordinate 123,447,817 downwards.
AAAAAAACACAAACCAAAACCTTTACCCCCATTTCAAAATGAAGAATATCCACTCAATCTAGCCTTATCCCATGTCCTTTCTCAACCGTTGTGTTTTGATTTTGTTTTTTAAAAAAGAAGAATCAACCTTGCACCCTCCATGAGGCTGTGGTCACACTTGCAATAAGAACTGCATTTAGGTGTCATTTAAATTGATTTAGATTTTATCTCTCATACAACTCAAGGGTAAAATCAATTAATATGGGTAGCAAAGTGACGTATTTTTTCAGCTGGCTGACAGGGGCTTTTAAAAATAACTCACTTCTAAAACTGATTCAAGCCAGGTGATTTCAGCAGCGTAGATGCCAAAAACGTTTAAAGCATCAGAAATAAACTAATTCCCATACAGTGTATGTGAACGTGCACCAGTTTAAATGCTACAAAACCTGAACCTGATTTTTTAAAATATCTGAACAGAAATAGATTCAAATTACCAGGGTGACTACAGCCTGAAAGAGCTAGGAAACCATTTTTTTAAAGGTCTAGAAGGAAAAGGCTGAATATAGAGTTGTATTAAGGAGTTGATAGTGGGGTGGCTAAATTTTTTGTAAATAAGCAAGCAAGTAAACAAACAAGCAAGCAAGCAGGCAAACAAACAACTTCCAGAATCCCCGGGCTTGGGGATTTTGGGATTTCTAGTCCAGCAAATGTAATCCCTCCTTAAAACATTGGGAAAGAATGTGGTGGCTGTAAGGAAATAAGGATGATGGGACATAGTGTGACTCTCTAAGCTGTGATATTAACTGTGTTTTCTTTTCTGCATTGGAGTTTGTTATCTAAGGTATGTGAAATATAGTCATAACAATGCTCTTAGAGCAAAGAGTAGTCAGCTACCATTGGACAGTTACAAGCACGTGACATCTGGAAGCTTCGCAGGAGAAGATGGAGAGAAGAAAGAGAAGCCATGGTTTTGCTGAAGATTGCTTTGAGGAATGATGCTTGTAACTGTCCATGTCCAATGGCAGCTGACTAATCTATGCTCTAAGAGCATTGCTATGACTATATTTCGCATACCTTAGATAACAGACTCTAATGCAGAAAAGAAAGTCCAGTTAATACATAAGAACATAAGAACATAAGAAGAGCCATGCTGGATCAGGCCAAAGGCCCATCTAGTCCAGCTTCGTGTATCTCACAGTGGCCCCACCAGATGCGTTTGGGAGCGCATGAGACTAGATATCTGTCTCCTGATACCACTCCCCTGCATCTGGCCCTTGAAGTACCCTGGTTTTAAGCCTCACACCTTAGAGAATCACACGATGTCCCATCATCCTTATTTCCTTACAGTGACATGGGCATCTTCCCACCAGCTTGCCTTGCTATGGATCGTTGGGCTCTTTTGCTGGGGGGGGGGGGGTCATGGCAATCGGATCCCGATGCTAAGGCTTAGAATTTGGGAATTGCACTACGCATGCAGCACCGCGTGCAGCTCTGCAGTGTAAGATGAGCCACAGACCTGCAGCGTCGACCCATTTGAACACTCTGGGAGCCTGACCGAGAAGCACACTAGCACACAAGCATGGTCATCTGGATAGGTGGCAGCCGCAGCTGCCAATTCCTGGCACAACTAGGGGTAAGGTAAATCGGAGAGCCAAAAGAACTGGAGTATCCAAAAGAACCACGAGTCAACAGAGACAAAGTCTCAGGATGCTAAGCAAAAAGTTCCTTTATTGTAACAAAACCCCACGCGTTTCGGCTTAGGAAGTCTTCTTCAGGGACTATGTTTAAGTGCATTAAAACAAAGGGACAACTAATGAATATTATTATTCTTATACAGCAAATACTGTAAAATAAATAGTATATGTTGTGGTAGGGGGCTTATAGAGATTAAAAATATATTGGATGAATGGTAATGTTACTTTTTACAAACCCTGTACGCCTATTGCTAAGATATTCACAGTTTAAAATATAAGTAAGGTATTATATTCTAAGTACATACATAGGATATATATATTTCTTTATAAAGGTCCAGTAGGCCGGTTACTAAGATGTTTGTAATTTGAATTTTCTCTTTTGACTCGTGGTACAACCAGGAGTGACAAAACAGACCCACAAACAAGAACAAACAAAAACTCAAATGTTGGTATTTGCTTTGTAAGGCTTGAGGGGCCCATGCTTTCTTTTTCTGACTGCTTGCCAAGTGTGAAATAGTGCAGACTAATCTTGAGCTTACATGTGTTTTTTTTTCCTGAGACTTTAATGCCACTCTGGGTAGATAAGTGAGACTCCCAAAACAATCCATGGAATTAAGGAGAAAAGGGAAAACCCTCCAATGTGCTTAAGTTGTAACATCCAAGGCATCGTGTAGGGCTGTGGATTAGGCCTCGTGACAGTCGTCACAGCTAACATTAATTCCTCAAGCGGCAAGCCTCTATCTGTCTGCTCGGGAGCAAGACCCATTGGGTACAATAGGGCTCTCCTGTAAATGTCCCCAGACTTCAGCTAAACCCATTCCAGTTAGAGGTAGCCCCCCCCCAAATCAATTGGACTTATGTAAGTGTGGGTTGAGACTTTCACAGTATATTAAAGAAAAAAAGTCATAAAGGAGCTTCCCCTATGCACACTTTTGTGGCCACTCATCAGTTTATGAGAAACAGCCTCTTAAAATAGGGCAGTTTTAGTTAAATATTACACATAAATTTTGTTATCTTTCATTTCTTTCACCTTTGTGTCACCTTTCTTTTACCCATTGTCTCTCACATGACTTGATTAAGTTTCTTTCACAAGAGCTGCAGTCGGCAGCCAATCAGAATGTCCTGGAGGGGAAGGGTGGGAATTTTGAAGTGATCAAAGGTTTGGATTGGTTGGAACCCAGTGAGAGCACTTTCTTTGTATCACTCCATTAGTTCCTTGCGGGTGTGAGAACCAGCTCCTTCCTGCTGCCCTTCATCTTGTGCTGCCTTACTGTCTGCTGGTGCTTCTAGATAATTTTCTTTTGCCCTTGATTTTGGGGGGGATGATTATTTTTTTGGGGGGTGGTGGTGGTTTTCCATACCATCCTTCCAGATTATTCACTAGAGAAAGAAGACCTCTAGTGTCATGGTATCAGGAGGAAGTAAATTTCCCCACATTGTAGTCATTTTGGGTGGGGGGTGGTATTTTGTTTTTATCTTTTACCTTTATTTGATTTCTTTCTTTTTTTTTGTTTTTGAGGGGGGCTGTGTGTGTGTGTGTGTGTGTGTGTGTGTGTGTGTGTGTGTGTGATTTTACTATCATTTCTCTCTGTATGTCAATAGGAGCTTTCCCTGTTTGAATGATTTTTTTTAAAAAAAGAACTTTGGTTAATTTGTTCTATATTCATTCTGTTTTTAAAGGTTTTGTTTTAAAATACCAACATAGATTTAGGTCCTCCTTTATAGCCAATGTATCAGAAATAATTTATACGGTTTGCATTTGGGTTATGCTGTGGGCCAGTCTGAGCTCCCTTGGGATAAGAGAATGGGTGTTAACAATATCCCAGCTGCATGAAGTCCATCAGCGTTTGCATCTGGACAGACCCTTTCCTTCCTTCTTGCCTTTTGCAGAAATCGACTGTCTCATCAGGCTCCCTGAACCCGTGGAATACTGGGACCCCATCTTTGGCATCTGTATCTTCCTCTTCTCCTTTATGATTCCTGTCATGGTCATCACGATTTGCTACAGCCTCATGATTAGGCGCCTGAAGAACGTCCGTGTCCTGTCTGGATCCAAGGAGAAAGACAGGAACCTCCGACGTATCGCTCGGCTCGTCCTCATCGTGGTGGCCGTCTTCATCGTCTGCTGGACCCCCGTTCATATCTTCGTCCTGGTTCGGTGTCTTGGGGCCAAGGCTGATAATGACGTGAAGTTGGCCATCTTATACTTCTGCACTGCACTGGGCTACGCCAACAGCTGCCTTAATCCGGTCCTCTACGCTTTCCTAGACGAGAACTTCAAGGCGTGCTTCAAGAAGTTCTGCTTCCCTTCCGCCTTCCGCAAGGAGCTGCAAATGTCCAACAGGATGTGCAGCATTGCGAAGGATGTGGCTTATGCCTGCAAGAACTCAGACGGGACTAACAACCCGGCATGACTAGGCGTGGACATCCCGATGGTGCCTGTGAGCCAGCAGAGCCCGACGACGCCCACGTCCGAGCTAACACAGATAACGGCTCTTTAAGGTACACAAAAGTTGTGTTTCTTTTTTGACCCAGGCTTGGGGACTCACAGAGTTAGGAGGAGAATCATGTTAGAGTATTCTTCCCACAGGATAAGAAAGCGAAGTTATTGTACATTGGAGGGAAACTCCTCTTTATCTTTCAAGACTGATTAAGGTGGATTCTTGCATCTCCGAAGGCCACCCGTGGACTAGGCTTCTGAACGTGCCACAGAAACACAAAGACTTTGAAACGGGAGGTTGAAATGAGGCTCAAACTGGATGTTGTGGGTCTCGTTGGGAAACAAAAACGGAAAGAAAAACATGTATTGCTTTCTACGGTGTATTTTGGTGGCTCCTCAAAACAGTATAAAGAAAGGATTGCATGATGATTCCTGGTGAGCTTCTAAGTCCAGTGACCTCAGCGCAGAATCACAGAACGGCATTAAGAGAGAATCTAATGCCTCAGACTATTTATGGGGAAGAAGTTGACCACACAATGCTAGACCTTTTTGCCTCTGAATTCTGGCAGGTGTGTGCATGTCTAAGAAGGGTCCCTTTCCACCTTTTTTTTGGACACTTTGAAGGGTGCCATTTTTGGTGGAGGGATCCTCTGGAGCCCAATCAAGACCTGGTGGTGAGTTTGAGGAATTTACATCTTCTGCACTGAAATAAAGAAACACACCGCAAGCTTATTGCTTTTCCTCATTCCACCTCGAAATGTTCTGAGGGAGCAACCATACAGACACCACACGGACAAATGTGAACAACTTTGACGAATGCATTTGGGAAGGGATTATTTTTTTTTACGCAATGCAGTAACAGCAGCTGTGAACGAACAGGCAGGAATAAAATCCAAGCGTAGATTCTTGGACAAAAACAATACAAAATCAAAAAACTGACGTTGGTTAAAGCAATGACTTAAGGAGGAATGAAAACATGAAGAGGTTGGCTCATCCTACTTTTTGCTCTCTTGATGGTCAACAATGACAGCTGTTGCACTTAACTATATAGGGGATCTAAGGGGCATGGATGGGGCGGGAGTGAAAATATACTGTATATTTATTTTATATTGCTATGTGGAGGCTAGTAAGGGTTCTTCCCAGAAATGTGAGACAAACCATTTTGTCAGTTAAACCAAACTGAATGTCTTAAAGTGGCAAGAATAAATGTATTTCAAGCTCACATTACACAGGGCCAACTGATGTGAAATGGTGATTCTGGGTGGATTGTGTTGATTCGTGTAAGAACTCAAGATATTTGTGAACCTGGCAGGTAGAGCACACCAGATTCCATCTAGCCCAGATGATTGTGGCAGTGGTACTTCCCTCCATTGTTTAATACATACTTGACATCCAGTGATAGACCAGTCTAGTATATGGGTGTTCTATGCAGCTAAAACGCTGCAGCTTTGTGTTATAAAAGAACACTTTTCGCAAATTCATTTTTTAAGGCTATGAGATGAGAGCAGGGAAGGATATTTGTTTTCACCCAGGATCCTCTGGGGGGGAAAGTCTGGCCTCCTATTCAACAGTCTATCACAAAAATCCTCCACACATATGTATACGCATAAATCTGCACACCTACACACACATTATGCCTCACACACCTGCAATTGGGTGAGCTTACAAAGGATCGGGAATGCCTCACACTGGATTACTTATATCATATTTAGGATTTTTTTAAAAAAAATCACTGCTATTTTTTTAAAAAAATAAAATGATTCTTAAATCATTTTTTTTAAAAAAAAACCCAAATGATTCAATAGAGCAGTCACACTGGATAAACAGGCCTTGTGATGTCATCATTTACATTGTTCCCCTTGGCTTAAGGGACCTGTTGAGGCCACAGTATTGATCACCTGGATGTATTTATTTTTTATTTTATTTATTATTTACAGCATATCTCACCTATCTTGCCAATAGCCACTCTGGACGACTTATACGTTTAAGAAGCCTCCAGGGTTTGACCCTACGGGTGTCTCGTGGCCTCCTTGGCAGTACCTTGGAGAGTTCTTGTGTGAAGCAATGCCCCTACAGAAGGAGCAGAGAAGTGGTGGTGATGGTTACAATTGGAATTTGGTGGTGTCCGGTAGTTGCCCCAAATCACCTCTATATCTTGATTGGCAATTAGCTCACAGAGCCCAACAGGGGCAGAGTGCTGGCTGAATTGCCAGCAGGATAGCGTGGTTTAATTTGCCCTGTTCCTCGGGTCAAGACTCAGAGCTTAAGGTTGTGATCCTTCTTGGTTGTTACGTCTCTATTCACCGCCAGCCACCCAACCGCCACAGCTGAATTCCTGGTTTCCCCATTCCGAACCAACCTGTTTCCTCCATTTAGTTCCGTCCACCCTTGGATGTGAAAAAACATGGGTCAAAGAGGGAGGAGAGCAGAGGGAACGAGATTTGAAAAGGAAAATTTGAAGGCGGGGGGGGGGAGAAGTAAGCACCCTCCTCTCACTTCTCTGCTCAAAAGATGCTTCTCTTTGCGGATTTTCGTGGAAAATATGTCTGTGAAGATTCTCAGTCATCCAGGTTGGAAGTTGAGTCATAGCAACTGGGCTTCTTTTTTGAGAGAGAGATTGAAACGTTTCGCTACTCATCCAAGGAGCTTCATCAATCTGAGGAAAGTTAGTGGTGAGTCCTCCATTTTATAGTTCATCTTGATTTCATATTTCTCTGGTCTGAAAAGGTTCATAAGTTGGACAAAGGCCTGAATAGGCTTGTAGGCTTGTTAGGTGGACAATAGCCTGAATAGGTTCATTAGACAGAGAAGATTGGTGGTTTGGGACAGGGGTCAGGAAAGCTATTCATGTGTGTATTGAAAACCCCTCTCTCAACAGAGTTGAGGGGCTCAGGCACAACCTATCTACTACTTGTCAAGCTATACTTTCATCAATCTCCAGACGAATCAGAAACACTTCACACTTCCACCAGCAAGGCCATAGCTAACAACTCATACTTAATGGGTGTTGGGAAAGGTTGTATAGGTGGAACTTTCACACACCCTAGGCCTTTGTCCACTTAATGAGCCTATTCAGATCATGGTCCACCTATGAACCTATTCAGGCGATTGCCCACCTAACGAGCCTATTCAGGCCTTTGTTCAACTCATGAGCCTATTCAGGCCAGGGGGATGTGAAATCAAGGTGTATTATGAAATGGAAGACTCGCCACTAACTTTCCTCAGGCTGACGATGCTGCTTGAAGGACTCACAAAATGTCTCAATCTCTCAAGAAAAGAAGTCCAGTTGCCACAACTCAACTTCCAGATTCCTTGAGAAATCTTCATTAAACGTATCAGCATGTAATGTACAACTAGGCCTTACAGAGTGCCTGGGGGGTGGGGGGTGGGGGTGGAATACCATTTTTCCTTCTTGTGCCTGAGAAAAGTGCTTTTTAATAAAGAGAAAAGAGACTGGACTTTGAAATGACAAGAACAACAAAGCTACAGTACTCAGTCCCCGCTGTGGGAATTGAGACGCCCTCTCGAACCCTTGATTTGTACAGACTCCTTGCTGAAATATTTCTTGTTCTCGGCTTGATGAAATGATGTATTTTTCCCCCCTATGTACTGGCCTGCTGGATGTCGGAATGCTGCCTGTCTGCTGTATGCCTGTAGGCTGCTGTGTTTCTCGATGTTTTGTAAAGTTTTACTCTCTGGGAGCAGGGCTTCGGAAAGAATGGCCGCACCGCAGGTGTCACTGCTTGCTGTTCCTATGAAATATGATGGGGCTGAAAAATAGAAGTTGTGTTGTTGTTGTGTTGTTGTTTTTTACCACCACCCTTGGTTTGAGAATGACTGGAAACTAATGGCTGGTAAATAACCAAAGCCGATCGTTTGTATTAATTAGTAAGGCAAAAGGTAGATGTAACAAGCATGTTGCATCATATGCTTATTCCTAATGCGTTTCACAGACACAGAGTACAGTAGACCCTGAATTTGTTTAAGTAGACTTTCTTCTGCTTGCTCTTACCAGATATGAAGTGGCACATTGAGTGTCTAGTTGCTTCTTCTTTGGTGTTTTTTCAAGGAGAGGGGAGAAGATCGAGTATTGCTTTGGTAGAGTGGACACCCCATTGCTTTGAAGGAGCCAATTCCCAGCTTGCGTACCTTCAGGCTGTAGATAATGATGAGTTGTAAGCCAGCAGGGCATCCTAGTCCACGTTTCCTCTGCAAGCATCTGTCCAGTGAGTTGGATGGGAACAAATTAAGTTACTTGAAATCGGTGAGTCAAGTGGATCATGGCTTCAGCTCCAAAGTGTTCCATCCAACATTGTCTGCTGTCACTTTTTCTTTTTGTCTCCTCTCTCCGTTGACCTGTACTCTTCGGCTTCTACTCTGGAGGTTGATCTATCACCGGAACAAGATGGTTCATAGATGACCGAGTGAGATGAATGGAGAATCATTTCTTCTCCATTCCATGGAATGAAACCTTCATCATAGAATCATAGAATCATTGTAGGGTTGGAAGGGACCTTTGAGGTCTTCAAGTCCAACCCCATGCCCAAGGTGGGGGACCTCATACCAATCCAGACAGATGGCTGCCCAATCTTTTCTAGAAATTCTCCAGCAATGGGTCACCCACAATATTGGGAGGCAAGCTGTTCCACTGTTTAATGGCTCTTGCCGTAATGGCTCTTCTCCTTATCTCCAGGTTGGCTCTCCCTCTAATGAATTTCCGCCCATTGGGTATTGTCATACCCTCCGGTGCAATTGAAAATAAATCAATGCCCTCTTCCCTGTGGCAACCCTTCAGGTATTGGAAGGCTGCTATCATGTCTCCCTCAGTCTGTCAGTGAAACATTAACACCAGCATTTTACCACTGATTCAAATGTAGCGGGAGCAACTGAAGTGTCAGTCCTTTACTTGCTTACTTGAGAGTAAATCAAATCCAAAGTCTTGTCACCTTTCTACCAGGAAACTCGAGGAATGATGATAACGAGGGCTCATCAATTTTACAACAGAAGAACACTCTTCTGGATTTAAATCTTTGCTTGTATCATAGTGTGGTAGAAGAAAAAGGAAACAGAATTTTTTTTTCTCATCTCAAAGTCAGTGAGAAATGTTCTGACGGTCTCAGTGAGAAGTCTTGTATTCAGAAGACTTATTTCCATACAAAATTGCACACTTGAGCCATAGCGTGCCATTAGAAAAGTTGCTGCTTTGCATCATGGGCCTTTAAGAATTAGCAAAATTGGATAGATTATGGGTGTGCATTTTGGAGCAATCATCATTTCCTTTGTGCAAAGATTGTGCACAAGGTGCAAAGACCTCTAAGAAGGAAAGAGCAACTTTCCTCACAGTTGTGTTCTTGTTTTGGAAATAGCACAAAGTTTGAAAGTTCCTTATGATGGTTGCCTCCTCATGTCAAGCCAGGCAGAACCAACAACAAAAATGGGGACTTGGGCAGGTGTGTTTCAAAACGGCACACTCACCATCTACTTACAATCTAAAATGATGAAACTGAGGCTGTGTTGCATTAGACACATCCTGAGAAGGTAGGCTTCTCTGCCAAAGACTGTAATGTTGGGAAAGGTAGAAGGCAGCAGGAAAAATAGACAACCAAATTTGAGTTAGGTTGACTCTCTAAAGCAGTGGTTTTCAACCTGTGGGTCCAAGATGTTCCTGGACTGCAACTCCCAGAAGCCTCCACCACTCTCTGTGCTGGAAGGGGTTTCTGGGAGTTGCAGTCCATGAATATCTTGGGACCCACAGGTTGAGAACCACTGCTCTAAAGGAAGCCCATGACCTTGAGTTTATAAGAGCTGAGCAGCACACTTCAAGGCAGGACATTCTGGAGAGCTCTCATCTCATAGGGTTGCCATAAACTGGAGGTGATTTACTGCATGTAACACAGATCTCTTGGGCTATCACTATTTTTTATATGACAACTTGCTCCAGATGACCAAGTGAGTCCAATAATTTAGCAACAATACCCTTTTAAGCCACAATGACTGACTATATCTCAACTGTTCTTCATCAGTACCTGGGGAGAAAGGACCTTGATACTGACAATATAAGGAGGCTGGAAAATTTACTTTTTCAGCCATGATGCCCAAATTTCTGGTTCAAAACTGACTGTGGAATCCTGGGGTTGAAATATGCCCAATTTCCATGCTTTGCCCAGGAGCTAACATCATTTCAAATGGAAATCTCCAAACCCACTGAACATTTACATCGAAATTTCTCTTTACTGCTGGGATCTTATTAAGTACTGACTTGTTTAATGTTTTGCTGCTTTGAACATGGAATGTGACCAATGGTCACAAAATGTCTGGTCCTTAGCAATGTTCTAAATTCTGCCATGCCAAGAATTATTGCTCTGAGATGCCTCTGAGTCAGTGAGATTTCCAAGTTTCCTATAAAAAATGGAACAGTTTTTATTTTCCCTATCACCCTGTTTTTTTAATCCATCATACTGAAACTGTCCCATTTCTGTGAATTTCCCAAATAATCCTGCCCTGGAAAGGTGTCCTATTGCATAGGAATTAAAAGAACGCTTTGCAGCTTGGTAATTTCTTTCCGGAAAATATTACTGTGAAACTAATAATAACCTTTATAATAATAATAACCTCTATTGTCATTGTACAATCATTGTCCAATGAAATTGGCTGAGTCTCCTTCCCTCCCCCCAACACCATCCCACTAAAAAGCCATTCAATCTGATTTCACACTGTGTGCTTGCTGCACAACTCGCCAGCCCCACGAGTCTATCACAAGTTATCATGTCCCGTTTAACAGTCGAACAGCCCACAGATAAAAAACTGTTTTTTAGCCTGTTGGTACGGCTTGCTATACTTCTGGAGAGTAAAGAAGTGCTGACCGGGGTGTGAGTCATCCCTGATGATTTTTGTTGCTCTCCTAAGACAGGAGTCCCTGGTAGAGATGGGCACGAAATGAACAATTTTTCGTTTCCGTTTTCCTTTTTGTTTCGTTACGCAATGAAATGACAAATGAATTTTATCTCTAAAATGAAACGAAACGAACAGAAACACCAGAAATTTTGTTGTCCGTTTCGTTTTCGTTACAGCAATACATTGAACTGCTTTGAATGCTAAAAAATCACAAAAATTGAAATAAATGGTAACGAAACGGTAATGAAACGAATGAAAACGAAAATGATTTTTTTGCAAAAATTCACAAAAAACGGAAACAAATCGAAATGGACCCCCTAAATGACAAACAACAAACGAAACACCTTTTTTTTTATTCGTGCCCATCTCTAGTCCCTGGCGATATCATCCAGTGGACTCAGGGGACAACCCATGATGTTTTGTGCTGGGTTCACTACCCTCTGTAAAGTCTTTCTGTCCGCGGCTGTCAAACCAGCATACCAACCAACCACCAACAAATCCTGCAAAATTTTGTTTGAGATTTCTGCAGGGGATTTTTTTTTAAAAAAAATCCTCACTCTGAGAAATCTCACTGCAGTGAGAGAGGGGAGATTTTCTTTTTCTTGGTTTCTTTCAGAAGGGAAGAAGCCGTGAAATTCATATCTCTGTTTTGAATTATCTGTCAGAAGCAGACAGGATAAAATGCCTGTAGAATTACCCAGTTATCTACTTGAGAAGTTTTAGAGTCTTTATGTGTTTTCAAGAGACTCTGGGGTGAGCAGATTCAGTGCTGCACTGTCCTTTGTTCTGTTAAAAACACACTTTTCAAAAGTAAAAATAACAGCCTCTAATGATCTTTCGCGCAGACAGAGCTAAGGCTCAGAATCATAATCCACCCACCATTAGCCTGCTGAGTGGATTACTGCCGATAATATTACTTATTACTTAAAACTACTTGTTATCTATAGGATTCTTTTGCCAATCAGACACCTGACCCCTAGCCTAGCACTCTCTTAAGCACCACGTAACACAATGCAATCGCTGTGCCTTGATGGAATTAGCATTCTCATTTTTGTTATGAGCTTTGAGGCTGGGAGGAAAAAGCCGCCTGGACTACAATACAGGAAGGAAACAGCGCCTAGAGCCACAGTGGTTAAACTGTAGTACTGCAGTCAAGACTCTGCACAAAACCTGTGTTCATTCCCCATGGGCTCGGGTAGCTGGCTCAAGGTTGTTCCAGGCTTCTGTCCTTCTGAGATCAATAAATTAAATATCCAATTTGTTGCAGAGGGCAATGTGTAGCCTAAATAATTACACTGCAAATGGCTAAGAGCATGCTTTAAGCCAGTGGTTCCCAACCGTCCTAATGCCGCGACCCTTTAATATAGTTCCTCATGTGGTGGTGACCCCCTTGCCCTGCTTGGAAGAGACCACAAGCCCCCTTTGGCTGGCCACTGCCGCAAGGGTCATAGAGAACCTCCCTCTACAGGCACTCTCAGCCAATCGCAGCCTCGGGTGCCATTGACTGACATCCCCTCCAACCTATCAAGCTGTAACCTATCACTATTTCTCCCCTTCTGCTCCCCTTCTTCCAGACCCAAGCTGTTTGTGCCTTTTTCTTCACTGGTGATGGCGACCTCTGTGAAATGGTCATTTGACCCCCACAAAGGGGTCCTGACCCCCAGGTTGAGAATCACTGCTTTAAGCACTTTGAGGCGGTATATAAGCAACATGTTTTGCTTTTTAGAGACAGCAATATGGGCCTTTTTACACGACCCCTAAGATCCGCTGGCCACTTAAATTCGGACCAGAGATCTTAGGGGTTCGTTGCTCTTCCTGGTTGCTGGCTGCGTGAGGGAAGGGAGAAAAAGAGAAATAAAAGCATGCTGCTCACCTTGTTCTGCCTCTCATCTCTGTAAAAGTAGCTCTTAAAGGGGCGGGAGCCAAAAAGCAGCAAACAGAAGCGAGGAGAGCCCTGCACTCACTATCGTTGCACCGCATCAAAGATTTTTCACCTCCAAAGGGAAGGTACAAGAAAAGTGTGCTGGGTCGCGCTAAAGTGGGCGGGGTCACACTTAATTGTCTGCAAACTCCAGAGCTGGTGGAAAAACATTTTTAAGCTCCGGAGCTTGCAGCCATTTGCAGCGGAGCTTAGGGGTCGTGTATAAACGCCCTATGTCTGAGGCCACTGTTTGTACTTCCCAGGGCTGCTGATCAATAGCAGGGCTTCATGCCTTCATCTTCTTGGAAACAGCAACACTATAAAGGCAAGATGAAACAAGAATGTAATTAGAGATTGTAGGCATGGTGCCAAGAAAGAAACCTACAGCCATCCGAAGATTAATTTTAATGCTACTGCTGCAACAATACTGTAAAAAAAAACCTTCCTAAATCAATGATATATATATATATAAAAGAACGTATTTTGGAAAGAACCCTAAAATGTGGGGTGGAAAAGCAGGTTGTCCAACAGTGCTAATTTTTTATGACTTAGGGCAGATCCGGAGTTTTCGGTGATGCAGAAACACTAAAAAAGAAAAAAAGAAAAAAGCAGCAACAGGCTCAAATAGCTTTTAGGAACCGCGTAGAATTCCTCGGTTGCAAAAAGCAACTCAAACAATGGAAGAAGATGCCGTAGAATCTCCTGGCTGAATCTGTTAGGAACTGAGGTTCTTGCATTTTACTGCCAGCACTGTTTTCAATAACTTTGAGATTCCAGACTGCAATAAGGAAACAAACATCTGTTTCATTTCTGAAATTTCTGGATCGAGCAGCCTCCAAAATGGGAATGTGCACAGTTCAGCTATAGCTAAATAGTTTCAGAGTTCATTAATTGGAATGGATAACTGAAGGACAGGTTGTTAACAGTGTCTCATTAAAACCCATGCAATATAAAAGAGTTCACCATGAACTGAATGAGTCCAAAAAGATTTTTTTTTTGGCCTGGTCTGGTCTAACAATGCATACAATTGCACTCTTTCCGTCCCACATCTTATCCAAAGGGTCCAGGTCACAGCACTGACAATTAGGTAATGAACAAATTGAAATGATGCACAGAATTTAACAATCCAGTAGGTGAGAATGAATTGGTAGGCCACAGGACAGACGAGTGCTTTTCAACTGTATGGTCCCCAGATGTTCATGGCCTAAAACTCCAGTAAGCTTCTGCCACTAGTTATGCTGAAGGCCAGAAGTTCTGAGAGTTGTACTCCCAAAAACATCTATGGGGACGCACTGTGGTGAACCGATGGACAAGATCTACTGAAATAAGTGTTTTAATCTCGTTTCAAGCTGACACGATCTATTGGTTCTGTACTACATTAGATAAAAAATAGGCTTTTTATTTGATTATAAATAACCCAGTTCTCCAAATCCAAAAAACTCCACCATGAACTTCACTAGGTGCTTCTCTCTAACCCTTGTCTGAAGCTAAGCTACCTCCAAGTATTCTTCTGAAAACAAATAACACCATAAGTCCTGCTCTGACCTCCTCGAAGACAGAATGGTCCTTTGGTCAATGGAACACATGCTTTTTGAATCATAGAAACGTAGAGTTGGAAGAGACCTCAAGGACCATCTAGTCTAACCTCCTGCCATGCAGCAACCCCCATCACAGTCCTCCTGACAGATGGCCATCCAGCCTCTGCTTTAAAACCTCCAAAGAAGGAGACGCCACCACCCTCTGGGGCAGCTTATTCCACTGCTGAACAGCTCTAACCATCATGAAGTTCCTCCTAATGTTCAAATCGAATCTCTTTTCTTGTAGTTTGAGACCATTGTCCCGCATCCTAGTCGCTGAAGCCATGGAAAACAAACCAGTCCCTTCTTCAATGTGACATCATTTCAGATATTTAAATATACCTATCATACCCCTTTCAGCCATCTTTTTGTAAGGCTAAACGTTCCCAGCTCTCTAATGCACTGATGAAAAAGAAGGATGGGAGGCATTTGAAGAGGGTGTATGGGGTGATAATGCTTCAACAGTTAGGTATATCAGTCTTTTAGTAGCTATCACTGTTTGCCACTTAGCAGCAAATGTGAAAAGATATGGATCCTGAGTCCTGGGTTGTTGTTTTTGTTTTCCTTTTATTTTTAGAGAAGCAAAAAGAAGTTAAACCATGAACAAGTTAAAAATACAGCTTTATTGCTCTGTGCCTGTGGAACAATGTGGCCCATGATTGGATGGCAGGTTGTAATGCAATCTTCTTAATCATCTGCTGAAGTGTGTGTAATGTTGGTGTGATATGATTGAGCTTTATGACTCTTGCCGTGCAAATCACCATTTTTTTTAAACCTAGGTAGCTCCTTGTGCATTAGGAAAAATAAAAATGAAACTCTGCACTGGGAAACTTGTGGCATTATTATTATAATCATGCAATTGCTTAATTGTGTTATTATGCAGCATTTTTATCCATTACACAGGTAACACTTTTATTAATGGGAGTGCTTTAGGTTCTTTGTAGTCACTATGCTTTGGGATAACTGGAAACACTTGCCCCTCTCCCCCCACTGGAACACATGGCAATAAATGCTCTGCTTCCCCTCACCGAGGCTGGGGCCAGCTCTACCATTAGGGCAAGGAGGGGGAACATCAAATGTCCTCAGATATCTTTCCATCTGGACAGACTTTGAACAGGACCATGAAAGGTCTCAGAGCTAAAAAAAAAAAAAATTAAGTCGTAAGGCCGGCGGTCCTACCAGCATTTTCTGCATAGTTTCCCGGCAGCGAACTGCGCTAACTGCAAAGAGAAGTAAATTCTGGTCCCGGCTGACCACGCCCCTGGAACAGCAGTTTCAGCGAAGTTTCCTAAACCACCACCAGGGGCTGGATTTAGAAACTTTGCTTGAAAATGCTTACTTATTTGCTTCTGTAACCATTACAGGACCCCGAAAATACTCAGTAAAATCTGTTGTTCCCCTTTTTCGGCAGCTTCCCGAAGTTAAACACCACAGAGGCTTGGAAAGTAGAGCCGGAAAGAAGGGGAAAATGTGAAGTAGACAGGTAGAGACGGAACCAGAATAGGAAAATATGACACAGAAGAGAGGACACTGATTGCACATTAAAAACCACGTGACCACCCCCCAAAAACCAAAACACATGAAATTTATATACACAGAAAACTCCACGGCCTAAGCGTTTGGCTTCAGTCTGACACTCATCAGAACTCAGAAGGACAGGATAAAATTATGGGCAAACACTACAAAAATTCGTAAAAACCACCAGAACTTTAATCAACATGACCTTAGACATCACAAATCACTATTTACTTGCAATAATTCTCTCCCGCCCCATATCAAAGCCGCATCTGTCTGTCTGTCTGTCTGTCTGTCTGTCTGTCTGTCTGTCTGTCTGTCTGTCTGTCTGTCTGTCTGTCTGCCTGTCTAAGCAGAGCATGATCCCCTCTCTTCAGAGACTGGAATGGATTATTTGGTTTTCAGTGCATTCCTATGGGAAACTGTGCCATGATGAATATTCCCTAAAACAGATAGTGAGTGAGTGAGTGAGTGAGTGAGTGAGTGAGTGAGTGAGTGAGTGAGAGAGAGAGAGAGAGAGAGAGAGAGAGAGAGAGAGAGAGAGAGAGAGAGAGAGAGAGAGAGAGAGTCCTCAAGCCTATCATCCTTCAGGTCTGGACATCTGGCTTCCCTCCTTGAGACCTAAGCTTGATAACTTGAAACTGAGGCAAATTTATTAATCCCAACAGCAGAACAAGGCATTTACCCCAAAAGACAGCATAACCTGTCCTTGGCCAGCAGAACCTCATATCATCGAAAGCTGAAAGCATGAAAATGCCACCAAATGCAGGAAGTGGAGGGAGCATTAGTCATCCTTATAATCCTGTTTCCTGTTTATAGCTCCCACTGTCCCTGAGCTTCTATGTGATCATCTGTTTGAAACCAATTTAATCGCAATGCAGCTCCAGCAATTCTCTGTGTTTCTGTCCCTTTATGGGAAAATATGAGGTTTTTTTTATTAACATAACAAAGTGCAGTTATTTTGATGTGCTTATTTTTTCAAGAAAATCTTCCAGTAAATCTAAGAAAAGACCAGTGAGTTATACAACCTTCAATTCTTCAAGTATCCTCCAGTTTACGAGTGTGGGATACTGTGGTTCTGTATCCATAATTAAAAAAAACAAGGACATGGCCTAATATTGAATCAGAATCAGAATCAGAATTAGAATCCTTTTATTGGCCAAGTGTGGTTGGAAATACCTGGAATTTGTTTTGGTTAAAAAATGCTCTCCATATACAAGAAGGAAATATAAAAATCATATACTAACAATAAAAACACAGTACAACACAATATAACCTATTATTTAAAAAATAAGAAAAGAAAAAAATTAATTGTTCAACTGTTTGATAGCACTTGGAAAGAAACTATCTTTGTATCTAGTTGTCCTAGTATGCAATGCCCTAAAACGTCATCATGAGGGTAGCAGTTGAAACAGATTATATCCAGGATATGTGGAATCTGTATACAGTGGTACCTTGCATAAAGGAATTAATTCGTTCCAAGTGAAATTCTGTTAAGCAAATGTTCCTTTATACAAATTTCCCGTAGGAATGCATTGAAAACGGAGTAATCCCTAATCGTGACCATTTTTATGTTGTACGGATATGCCCCGCAGGCGATTCTGTTAAGCAAATTTCCCCTATCTCCGGAATTTTTTATGTTGTACAGATTTTATGTTATACAAACCATTTGTTATACGAAGGTTCATTGTATATCTTCATTGCCCTCTTTTTTAGCTTGTGTGGTATACAATTCCACAAGAGATGGCAAATTAGTAGCAATAATTTTTTCCGCAGTTCCAATTATCCGTTGAAGTCTATATCTATCCTGCTTAGTCACAGAACTAAACCAGACACTTATAGAGGAACACATGATAGATTCGATAACACCTCTATAAAATTGAATCAACGGTTCTTTTTCCTGGGCACTGCTGTGCTCAGGTTGCGAACAGGAAAAAGGAGACCAAGCTTTTCATAGCAAAGGGGCAGCCTGAATGTTGACAATGCTAAATGGCAGCAATCAAGATGGTCTACAGCAGGTCTGCCCAACAGATAGACCGCGGGCTACTGGTAGCCCGTGAAGGGTTCAAAAGTAGCCCGCCGGCCATCAATAAAAATAAAAAGTGAGGGGATAAGTTCTCCACCCCTCTCTCCCCCATCCCAAGGACCACCACTGCCCCAGCAAAGTTCTGAGTCTGCCAGCCCATCTCAACCAAGCGGGGCAGTTCAAGGGCCATGGCGCATTGAAAACTGTTCCCTCCAGAACAGATTAATTGGTTTTCAATGCATTCCTATGGGAAACCGCTGCTCTACTTACAAAAGTTTTTAGTTATGAGCACGTGCTCGGAACAGATAAAATCCGTAAGTAGAGGTTTTAGTGTAGTAGCCCTCAGGTACTTTGGGCCGGAAAAAGTAGACCTTGGCCTGTTCAAAGTTGAACAGCCCTAGTCTACAGGATACGCTCTTGTGCTCACTGCCATTCATAAAATGACAGCACAGAAGGGAAAGTCCTAGAAGGTTACTCCTTTCGATATCTGTCAACCACACTTTACCCAAACACAAAGCAGCTGTCAGGGCTGTTGTTCAACAAGTGTGAATGAAAGTGAGCAGAAGATGGTGTCCTGCAGACCATCTCAATTGCTGCTATTGGTGCTGTCAACATTCAGGCTGACCTTTGCAATGTAAGGCTTGCCATGCTTTTTCCTGATGGCCCAAATGTCCTCTTGGCACAGAGGAAGAGCAAACTGTCCCCTACATCATTGCTAAATTTTGATACTAATCAGAGATCCAGTTTCAAAGTTGTATATAATTTTGATTTCATTTCTGCTGGCCATTATTGTTTCACAAGAGTGCAGCCATAGATATTGTGGAAGTTTCAGAGAGGGTAGCTGTGTTAGTCTTTTCAAGAATTTTATGCAAAAATCAAACAAAAACAAAAACAAAAACAAAACAAAACAAAAGACACAAAACATGCAGCACCTTAAAGACTAACTTTCATATTTTAATGTAACATTTTATGGACACATCCACTTCTTCAGATATATAGCAGAAGAATGAGGTGATGGGATATGTATTTCATACCAGATATTTATTGGCGGCAGTATATAGAGTTGGGGAGTGGGTGGATAATCAACTTTCCCTCCTCTTCTTCCCCCTTCTCCTCTGCCCCCAATAAAATAAAATCCAGAACTGATTTAAAGACAATAAACATAAAACTAAAGATGAGCCAGTGGAATTTGAGGGTGAGCCTTATCATTGGTGGTGGTGGTGGGGTAATTTCCCCTGGCATACTCCTTTGGGGCAAAGATGGGGCCCAAGAAGGCACAGGAGAAGAGCAAAGGCAGGGCTCCTCAGCTGACACCTCCTGGCTTGTCCTCCTCTGATGAGACCAAGTGGCCGGTGTGAGAACAAGTGAAGAGTACAATCAAGGAAGGGAGTTTGGGGGAGATGAACTGGTGGCTTCCAACCCTGCTGATGCCAGGATCCTGGCAAGAAAATCGAAGGCTAGGAAGAAAGCCAGCTTGTGTGCGATGGCTGATGACCTACTAACCCGTTTTGCAGCCTGGAGGGCAACTGCAGGTGTGGCTAAGCATCAGTCACAGGCTGAATCTCAGAGAGCTGGAAGAGGAGCTCCAGGCGAAGAAATGTTGAGACAGGAATGGTCAGCGCAGACTATCATGGTGGGGGACACTGAGGACCTGATCCCTGGAAGGCACCTTGAGCTGAGTAGTAGAGATGGGCACGACTCAAAAAATGGTGTTTCGTTTGTCGTTTGGTCGTTTAGGGGTCCGTTTCGGTTTGTTTTCGTTCTCGTGACATTTTTTGCAAAAAAAATTCATTTTCGTTTCGTTAGGTAATGAAACTAAAAAACAAAAATGAAAACAAAAAATTGCTGTTTCGTTAGCATTCTTTTTAGTTCAATGCATCTGCTGCAACGAAAATGAAAAACACGGCAAATTTGGTCTTTTCGTTTTCATTTTCATTTTGTTTTTTAAAAAATTCATTTCGTTTTCGTTGCATAACAAAACAAAAAAATGAAAACAAAAACGAAAAATCGCTCGTTTCGTGCCCATCTCTACTGAGTAGCAGTACTGCTGTAAGTGGGTCAGCGCCCAGGCTGGAAGGTGAGTTTGTGTTTGCACCAGACACCAACACCACCATATGGTCAGAAGAAGCCCCCTAATAACCCACCCCCAGCTGCAAAAGGGACCTAGTCCCATCAAAACATCAGTTCTGGAAAGGTGGCTGATAGCCTACCCTAACCAGGAGGTTACACAGTATATGTTAGAAGGTTTTAAGTTCATTTTTAGGATCCCAATTTTAGGGGAGAGGCTCGCATTTGTGCCATGGAATTTATGTTCATTGAAGTGGAAAGAGGCCCTGGTTAGACAGAAAATTAATAAGGAAGTTCAGGAGGTTTGGGGCCTGATGCCTCTTTAGTTTTTCAAGGAAAGTGGGGTATGTGCTGTTGTGAAGTATGGGTTGAAATTAATGATTAACAGAAAGAAAAAAAACTTCAACCTTAACAACAGAGATTACAGTGAATAGCCTTCTCCCATGAGGAAAGATAAAAAGAACTAAAATAATGAAATAACATAGACCCACTCAATTCTGTAGAAAAATAGAATATTTGTATTGTTTGACTATATATATATATATATATATATATATATATATATATATATATATATATATATATATATATATATATATATATATATGCATGTTAGGGTGGATTCGGGTTTCTTCCCGTGTAGAAATCTGGTTGTTTTGGCGACGTTTCGACGAGGTCTCACTCGTCATCTTCAGGCTGGTGTTCTGGCTTCTTTCTTCTTGAAGCAAAGCGTGATCTCAGTTGAAGTCCTTCTATAAATACTGCTGGGGGGTGTGGTTTGCTTGCTCTGTTGCTGATTGTAGGTTCGTTTGTTCTTTTGTGATCTGCTGTGTGGCTGAGGCGATCGTTAAGGGCTTAACTGCTGGTGGGTTAGATGGCTGT
Organism: Phrynocephalus guinanensis; assembly: GCA_037367245.1. Taxonomy (NCBI): domain Eukaryota; kingdom Metazoa; phylum Chordata; class Lepidosauria; order Squamata; family Agamidae; genus Phrynocephalus; species Phrynocephalus guinanensis. Next base: position 123,426,822 of record CM074737.1, on the reverse strand, counting down.
TTAGAGACATCCTGTGTGGGTGAGGTGCTGGATGTGTGTCTATTAGCCTTTTGTTTCTTAACGACCTTGGTGATGGGCGTTCTGGCAGCATCCTGGGCTTTGGTGGAGTGGGGTCCTGTGTCTTGTGAATTCATTTTGGTCTGGCTGCGTGTCTGTGGTCTCCCAATGTTTTTTTTGGCGTGTGTAAGTGTGCTCCATGTGGTGGCTGGAGTGGGGAGTAGCGGTAGATGGTGCAGTCGTGGTTTTGTTATTGGATGGTGGTTTCGTTTCATCTGTGGGAAGGGTCTGGGTTTGTGTTTGGTGTGGATGGAAGGTGGTGGCATCTTGTGTCCTTTTGGACCTGGTGTCAGTCTTTGTGACAGAGGCTCGTCTGTTGACCAGGGCCAGTTTCCAGATGTCAGGCAAGCGGGAGGTGTCATCACGTTTATTCATGTTGTTTGGGTGTTTCTCTATTTCAATGGCTTCCCTGATTATTCGACTGTTGAAGTGTTCAGTTTTGGAGATGAGTTTGGTTCTTTTAAAATCAATTTCATGACCTGTTGTTTTTATGTGCTGGAAGAGAGAGGAAGATTTTTCTTCTTTTTTGACTGCGTTCTTGTGTTCTGCGATGCGTGCGCTTATTCTCCTGTTTGTCTGTCCGATGTATGTGGCTGGGCAGACTTTGCATGGTATTTCGTAGACTCCTTGGTTTTCTAGCTCAATCTTGTCTTTGGGGTTTCTTAAAATGTTGGCTATTTTTTGTTCGGTGCAAAAGGCTGTCTTGATATTGTGTTTGTGGAGAATTTTGCTGATTTTGTCTGTGGTGCCTTTGATGTAAGGGAGGAGGGCAGTGCCGTTGTTCTCTTCTGTTTCTTGGTTCTTGGGGGGTGTTTCTTTTTGGATTAGTTTGGTGATGGTGTTTTTTTGGAATCCGTTCGCAATTAAAGCATTCGAGAGAGTGTGTAATTCAGTTTTTAGGTGGTCTTTGTCAGCGAGGCGTTTGGTTCTGGAGATGAGGGTTTTTGCTATGGAGTTGATCTGTGCAGGGTGGTGGTGTGATTGTGCATTTAAGTAGCGGTTTGTATGTGTTTTTTTCCGGTAGATGGTATGTCCTAAGGAGCCGTCGGGTTTTTTGTAGATTAGGACGTCCAGGAAGGGAAGTTGATTGTTGGCTTCTATTTCCATAGTGAATTGTATTTTGGGGTGTAGGCTGTTGAGATGTGTGAGGAAGTTGTTCAGTTTGTCTTTCCCGTGTGGCCAGATAACAAAGGTGTCGTCAACATATCTGAGCCAGAGTTTGGGTTTATGTTCGGACTTCTGTAACGCATTGGTTTCAAAGTGTTCCATATATAGGTTTGCGATGACCGGTGAGAGGGGTGATCCCATGGGTGCTCCTTCTATCTGTTTGTATCTTTGTCCATTGTGGATGAAGTATGTGTTGGTTAGGCAGTGGTTGGTCAGATCTAGGATGTGCTTGGGGGGTTTGTATTTGTTGTGGATAGCTGTCAAGGCTTCTTGAATGGGCACTTGTGTGAAGAGCGAAACAACGTCGAAGCTCACGAGTAGGTCATTGGGTTGTAGGTCTTGTTTCTTTATAATTTCTATGAAGTGGAACGAGTTTTGTACGTATGAAGAGATGGATTCTGCATAGGGCTGGAGTTGTTTGGCAAGAAATTTGGCGAGGTTTTGTAGGGGTGAGCCTATGGAGCTGACTATGGGTCTGAGAGGTGTTCCTTCTTTGTGAATCTTGGGGAGGCCGTAGAGCTTACATACCTTTGAACACAGACCCCACCACCTACCTGGAAAAAACCACCAAAGCCAAAATAAAAGCCTCACCCTTAAGTGAAGAAATCAAGCCAAGCATCATCCCCAGAGAGAAATCTTCCAGATGCCCCAAGCTCTACGGCCTCCCCAAGATTCACAAAGAAGGAACACCTCTCAGACCCATAGTCAGCTCCATAGGCTCACCCCTACAAAACCTCGCCAAATTTCTTGCCAAACAACTCCAGCCCTATGCAGAATCCATCTCTTCATACGTACAAAACTCGTTCCACTTCATAGAAATTATAAAGAAACAAGACCTACAACCCAATGACCTACTCGTGAGCTTCGACGTTGTTTCGCTCTTCACACAAGTGCCCATTCAAGAAGCCTTGACAGCTATCCACAACAAATACAACCCCCCCAAGCACATCCTAGATCTGACCAACCACTGCCTAACCAACACATACTTCATCCACAATGGACAAAGATACAAACAGATAGAAGGAGCACCCATGGGATCACCCCTCTCACCGGTCATCGCAAACCTATATATGGAACACTTTGAAACCAATGCGTTACAGAAGTCCGAACATAAACCCAAACTCTGGCTCAGATATGTTGACGACACCTTTGTTATCTGGCCACACGGGAAAGACAAACTGAACAACTTCCTCACACATCTCAACAGCCTACACCCCAAAATACAATTCACTATGGAAATAGAAGCCAACAATCAACTTCCCTTCCTGGACGTCCTAATCTACAAAAAACCCGACGGCTCCTTAGGACATACCATCTACCGGAAAAAAACACATACAAACCGCTACTTAAATGCACAATCACACCACCACCCTGCACAGATCAACTCCATAGCAAAAACCCTCATCTCCAGAACCAAACGCCTCGCTGACAAAGACCACCTAAAAACTGAATTACACACTCTCTCGAATGCTTTAATTGCGAACGGATTCCAAAAAAACACCATCACCAAACTAATCCAAAAAGAAACACCCCCCAAGAACCAAGAAACAGAAGAGAACAACGGCACTGCCCTCCTCCCTTACATCAAAGGCACCACAGACAAAATCAGCAAAATTCTCCACAAACACAATATCAAGACAGCCTTTTGCACCGAACAAAAAATAGCCAACATTTTAAGAAACCCCAAAGACAAGATTGAGCTAGAAAACCAAGGAGTCTACAAAATACCATGCAAAGTCTGCCCAGCCACATACATCGGACAGACAAACAGGAGAATAAGCGCACGCATCGCAGAACACAAGAACGCAGTCAAAAAAGAAGAAAAATCTTCCTCTCTCTTCCAGCACATAAAAACAACAGGTCATGAAATTGATTTTAAAAGAACCAAACTCATCTCCAAAACTGAACACTTCAACAGTCGAATAATCAGGGAAGCCATTGAAATAGAGAAACACCCAAACAACATGAATAAACGTGATGACACCTCCCGCTTGCCTGACATCTGGAAACTGGCCCTGGTCAACAGACGAGCCTCTGTCACAAAGACTGACACCAGGTCCAAAAGGACACAAGATGCCACCACCTTCCATCCACACCAAACACAAACCCAGACCCTTCCCACAGATGAAACGAAACCACCATCCAATAACAAAACCACGACTGCACCATCTACCGCTACTCCCCACTCCAGCCACCACATGGAGCACACTTACACACGCCAAAAAAAACATTGGGAGACCACAGACACGCAGCCAGACCAAAATGAATTCACAAGACACAGGACCCCACTCCACCAAAGCCCAGGATGCTGCCAGAACGCCCATCACCAAGGTCGTTAAGAAACAAAAGGCTAATAGACACACATCCAGCACCTCACCCACACAGGATGTCTCTAAACAGCCATCTAACCCACCAGCAGTTAAGCCCTTAACGATCGCCTCAGCCACACAGCAGATCACAAAAGAACAAACGAACCTACAATCAGCAACAGAGCAAGCAAACCACACCCCCCAGCAGTATTTATAGAAGGACTTCAACTGAGATCACGCTTTGCTTCAAGAAGAAAGAAGCCAGAACACCAGCCTGAAGATGACGAGTGAGACCTCGTCGAAACGTCGCCAAAACAACCAGATTTCTACACGGGAAGAAACCCGAATCCACCCTAACATGCATATATATACCCGTGAAAATCTACGAAAACAAATATATATATATATATATATATATATATATATATATATATATATATATATATATATATAAACACAAAAAATACAATGCGTGATACTCAGCTCTATATAAACAACTTAATACAGTTCTATACCTGCTTATACTCAGCAATCCCTTTCACAACACAATGAAAGAACCCAGAACTGTAACTTAAACGTCAAATGTGTACTACTAGTAAAGTATAGCCCTCAACTTTAACAAATAAGTATACAGCATATAGAGTAGGCAGAATAATACACAAGCAAACAGCTCAAACAGAGCTAGCAAGTTGGAATGACTGAATCTAAGCAGATTCAGCAAAGTGTAACACCAGAGCCTTTCCTTAAATGCACTTCTGGCTGCTTGATTGCATTACACCTGCCTGATGCAGCACAGAACCTCCATTTGATTGCTTCACCTGTATTACCACACCCTAAACACTCTTGTATGTGCCTTCTAGCAAGAACAGGTAAGCCAGCCTCATTCAAAATATTTAATTTATATTTGTTTTAAATTTTATAAAAACTCAACATGTGCTGGAGGGAGTTTTTGAGCGCAGCCAGGCTGGCGACGATGGGTCGTCTCCTGGAGGTGATGGTGGTGCACCTTGGTGGAAATGACCTTGAGAAAATGCTGGGAAAGGCTTTGGTCCTTCGATTATACAGGAGCTGTCTTCATTTCATGAGCAATTCATGATTATCTGGCAGAGCGTATCTCCCTGCGATCAGAGCTGATCTGACCCACCCGATCCTCCATGGCTCTCTCGCTCCGGGTGGCCACCCCTAGAGAGGCCTGTAGGGTAACAACGTGTAAACGGGCCTTCCCAGTGACTGGCCCGGTTCTCTGGAATAAACTACCAAGCGAGATACGCCAGGCTCCTTCTTTATCATCCTTTAAAAAAAGCTGTTAAAACCTGGCTGTTTAGGGATGCCTTCAGCAATCGCTAGGGTTTGTTTTAGGTGTTTTTTTGTACCTATCATTAGTCTTATGCCTCTTGCCAATTACTTTTATGTTTTTTTACTCTCTTCTAATTGTTGTTGGGTATTTTGCCTTCTTTTATTATTATTGTCTTTTTAATTTCTATTATTATATTGCGGATTTCCTGTGGTTTTTATGTGAACTGCCCAGAGTTCCCTCTGGGAAATTGGCACAGTATATAAATATAAAAATAAATACATAAATAAATCACTCAAATTAAAATAGTTTGGTCCACAATGGTGCCGAGATTGGTTTGGAGGGTAGATTGTGACCCACACAGCTTAAACAGGGCTAGGGCATGGGTAAACCGAGAGGTTTACCAGGCAGTGTGTGCTGGGGGCAGAGTAGTCATTTATTTATTTATTTATTATGGGACTTATATACCGCCCGTCTTCCTGGGGGGGACTCCGGGCGGTTTACAACAAAATAAGGAAAACAAATTACATGAACTAATAAACTAAACAAATTGGTCATTCTGATATTAGCCTTCATTGGTCATTCTGATATTAGCCTCTGCTGGCCCGAGCTATTTTGAGATGATGGGGTACACCTGTCATAGTTGGGTTTGGAGTTACTCTTAGTGGACCTGCACTGGGGACTGCTGGCCGAAGTTATTGGCGGGGGGGGGCAAGGAACACAGCTAGGCTGACTTTCTTTCTGTGGCAGGTAGTGTGTGTGTGGGGGGGGCAAAATGTTGGTGAGTGCTCACTACATGCTGTTCCAGCATATCCAACCTTATGATGCTGTGGATCGGGAGATCCAGTGTCATGGGAAGGATGTGGTGGGAAACCCTTCCAGATCAAGAGCCATTTAGATTTATTTGGTAGTTTGGACACCTGTGTGTGTGTGTTTTGAGTAGAGATGGGCACAAAATGAAAAAAAAATCATTTCATTATTTGTTATTTGGTTTGTTACATAATGAAACGAATAACAAACCTAGGGGCAAATTTAACACAAAACAAAACGAAACGAGAAAAATTGGTTCGGTTTGGTTTGATTTGTTAATGGGGGCAGAGATGTCTCCTACTTGGTGCTGGTCCGGAGGTCCTTTCATGCCAAGCTGCACAGAGGGAGTATGCACCTTGTTGGTGCCATCGAGGGATGTGGCGGGCTCGAGCCTCAGCCCAGCCCTGGGAGGAGAGGTAAGAAGCAAAAGCAAAGTGTTCTGCTTATATACCGCCCCATACCACTACAAGTCGTCTCTGGGCGGTTTACAATTTTAATTACAGTGTGCAGGCTACACATTGCCCCCCCCAGCAAGCTGGGTACTCATTTTACCGACCTCAGAAGGATGGAAGGCTGAGTGAACCTTGAGCCTGCTACCAGGGATTGAACTCAGGTCGTGAGCACAGTTTTACCTGCAGTACAGGCATTTAACCACTGCGCCACGAGGCTCTTCAAAGCAGGCTGCGTTTAGGCAGCCAGAGCAGCGCAGCTTCAAAGCCGTCCCCCCCTTGCGCCTCCCTCCTGTGGCCCGTTATTGTGGGGCAAATCGGGAGGGGAGATAAGGAGACCACGCTAAGGTGGCCCCCCAGGGGCCGCGCAGTGGGCGCTGGGAAAAAAGCACGTAAAAATGAATAATGAATTAATGAAACAATGAAATTAATTTTTCTGCAAAAATTCACGAAAAACTAAACAAAATGAACCAAACTCCTTAATGAAACAAAACAAAATGAAACACCATTTTTTCGATTTGTGCCCATCTCTAGTTTTGAGCATTTGCTGGCCCCTTAGAGGCATCTGTGGGTGGCTTGAAACGGGGGAATGGGATTCGCCCAGCTCGAAGCATCCCGGTTGGGGAGGTGAGTGGGTGCCTCACTGTCCCAGCCATTCCCTCACACTACAGCAGTCCCCATGCATGGTCTATCAAGTTTCAAATTGGTTTTAAATGAACTGTGGCCCAAATTATTCCATTACCTTTGTCTTGCCTCTTTATTCTGGGGTAGGGGGGCAAAGTAACTTGTTGGGACAGTTAACATTTTATGGAGAATTCTCTCCTGGTGCATATTTATTTATTTATTTATTTATTTAGCTTGTATGCCGCCCACTACCCAAAGGTCTCTGGGCGGCTCACAATCAGAATAAACAGTTAAAACATCAAAATACAATAAAATTAGAACAATAAAACATGTAGATGCAATAAATATGATACATTAAAAACACACCACTAAAATTGCCATCAGGGGCCACAATCATTAGTTAAAAAACCTTTGGAATAGGAGGGTTTTTACCTGGCGCCGAAATGTTAGCAATGTCGGTGCCAGGCGAGTCTCATATGGGAGGGTATTCCATAGTCTGGGGGCAGTTGCTGAAAAAGCCCTATTCCTGCAAGCCATCCTCTTCACCTCCTTAAGGGATGGCTCTTTCAGGAGGGCTCCCTGACTAGATCTTAATTGCCGGGTAGGTTCATATGGAAGGAGGCGGTCCTACAGGTATCTAGGTCCTAAGCCGTTTAGGGCTTTATATGTCAAAACAAGCACTTTGAATTGGGCTCGGGCAGCAACTGGTAACCAGTGAAGGTTATACAGAATCGGCGTGATGTGTTCCTTGGTGGCCCTACCACTCACCAGCCGTGCCGCACGATTCTGAACCAGTTGCAATCGCCGAACGGTCTTCAGAGGCAGCCCCACGTAAAGCGCATTACAGTAATCAAGACGGGATGTTACCAGTGCATGTGTAACTGTCATGAGGCTCCGTTCATCTAGGTAGGGGCGCAGCTGGTATATATTCCGCAGCTGGAGAAAGGCACCCCTGGCCACCGAGTCCACCTGGGCTTCCAGAGTTAGACCGGGGTCCAGGAGCACCCCCAAGCTACGGACCCTGTCCCTTAGGGGGAGTGCAACCCCATCCAGAACAGGGAAGTGGCCCTCTAGCCTGTCTGACGAAGCACCCACTAACAGCACTTCCGTCTTGTCTGGATTGAGTTTCAATTTATTAACCCTCATCCAGTCCATTATCTGGCCCAGACACGAGTTCAGAACAGAAACCGCCTCACCTGGATTGGTGGAGAACGAGAGGTAGAGCTGAGTATCATCAGCATATTGCTGACTCCTCAGCCCAAACCTCCTGATGACCTCTCCCAGTGGTTCCATGTAGATGTTAAACAGCATGGGGGATAGTATTGAGCCCTGTGGAACCCCATGACGTAAACGCCAAGGGGCAGAGCTACTATCCCCCAGCACCACCTTCTGGACACGGTCAGCCAGGAAGGATCGGAACCACCGCAAAGCGGTGCCTCCAACTCCCAACCTGGCCAGCCTATCCAGAAGGACACCATGGTCGATGGTGTCGAAAGCAGCTGAGAGGTCCAGGAGTATCAACAGGGTTGCACTCCCCCTGTCTCTCTCCCCGGCAAAGGTCATCGTACAGGGCGACCAAGGCAGTCTCTGTTCCAAAACCCGGCCTGAAACCAGATTGAAATGGATCTAGAAAATCCGTTTCATCCAGCAGCGCCTGGAGCTGTCCGGCCACCACCCGCTCCAACACCTTGCCCAAATAAGGGAGGTTCGCTACTGGTCGGTAGTTGACCACCAGTCCTGGGTCCAGGTTAGGTTTTTTTAGGAGTGGTCTGATTACTGCCTCTTTTTAAGGCAGCAGGGACCACTCCCTCTCTTAAAGAGGCATTTACAGCTTCTTGGACCCAGGTGCGAACCCCCTTGGCAGATCTTTCAATTAGCCAAGAAGGGCAAGGGTCGAGCAGCGTGGTGGTGGAACGGACATATCCAAGCACCCTGTCCACATCCTCGGGTCTCAACAATTGAAACTCCTCCAATAACACTGGACCTAAGCACGGTGCACTGGACACATCCCTTGATACTGTATCAATAGTGGAGTCCAGTTCACTGCGAATCTGAGCAATTTTTCCCTCAAAGTGAACAGCAAACTCCTCACAGCGTGCCGCCGAATGGTCCTGGGCCTCCACCCTATCTCCTGGCTGAAGAAGTTCCCGGACCACCCGAAACAGCTCCGCTGGACGGCACTCTGAGGAAGCAATACGGTTGGCGAAATACTGCCTTTTCGCCAACCGTATAGCCACGGAATAGGCTCGATAATGGGCTCTAAGCCGTGTTTGATCAGACTCACTGCGATATTTTCTCCACTTGCGCTCCAGCCGTCTCCCCTCCCGCTTCATTGCCCGCAACTCAGATGTATACCACGGAGCTGTCCGGGCTCTGCGTAGGGGGAGAGGGCGCTTAGGTGCGATCATGTCAACTGCCCGGGTCATCTCCCTATTCCATAAGGTGACCTGAGCTTCGACAGGAGCGCCGATCATGTCAGCTGGATAATCCCCCAGAGCTTTCAGGAAACCACCCGGATCCATTAGTCTCTGAGGGCGGATCAACTTAATGGATCCCCCACCCTTGCAGAGGGTTGGAGTAGCTAATAGCCTAAACTTGACCAGGAAGTGGTCTGACCATGACAATGGAGTCAAAGCCAACCCCTCCACATCCAAACCACCATCCCCCAGTCCCGTTGAGAAAACTAAGTCTAGAGTGTGGCCCTTCTGGTGTGTTGGGCCGATGACATGTTGAGACAGCCCCATGGTTGTCATGGCGGCCATGAAGTCCTGAGCTGCCCCAGTTAAGGTAGCCTCGGCATGGATGTTGAGATCCCCCAGTACCAACAGTCTGGGGGTCTTCAACACCAGGTCCGAGACCACCTCTGTCAGCTCAGGCAGGGAGACTGTTGGAATGCAGCAGGGTGGGCGGTACACCAACAGAATCCCCCAATCTGTCTCGTGAGCCCAACACACAATACAGGCCCTCCAGACCTTTCCCCAAGGAGACAGGAAGCCTGGCCAAGGAAATGGAACTCCTGTAGACTATAGCAACTCCACCTCCCCGGCCCACCGGGCGACACTGGTGCTGGACTGAGTACCCAGGTGGGCATAGCTGGGAAAGGGGGACTCCACCCTCCTCTCCCACCCAGGTCTCAGTAATACATGCCAGGTCAGCACCCTCATCCAAAATGACATCATGGATGAGGGTGGTCTTATTTTGTACTGACCTGGCATTTAACAACAGCACCATGTGGCCCGTGGGCTCGCTGACATGGTCACCTGATTCCTTCTGGCTAGAAGTGGGACCAGAAGAGGGGATAGATGTAAAATATCTAACCCCTCTTCTCCTACGCAGGCATGTTCCACTCCTACCACCATACCTTCCCCTACCCAGCACAATTTCAATGGCTGCCCCCTCCATTGCCCTCCCCCCTTCCTGTTCTTTCAGTTCCATTGTGGGTCCCAACCACATACACCTAATGGCAAAAAACAAAAAGCAAACAATAACAAACAAAAACAAAAAACAGATGCACCTAACAATTCAGCTAAAAAGCCTTAGGTGGGAGTCCCTCTTCTTCAGCCCCGCCCTTCTGATGTTGTCCGGCTCTGCTCCTCCAGGTGTCCCTCTCACCGACACCAGAGTAGCAGGAAAAGGAGCAGTCGAAGAGGAAAGGCAACTCCTCCAGGCTTGGCCCAGCAGCAGTAGCAGCAAGAGTGTTTGCTGGATGATGTTGTGGCTGCCAGGAGCTGAGGTCAGCTAAAAAGCCTTAGGTGGGAGTCCCTCTTCTTCAGCCCCGCCCTTCTGATGTTGTCCGGCTCTGCTCCTCCAGGTGTCCCTCTCACCGACACCAGAGTAGCAGGAAAAGGAGCAGTCGAAGAGGAAAGGCAACTCCTCCAGGCCTAGTCCAGTAGCAGCAGCAGCAAGAGTGTTTGCTGGATGATGTTGTGGCTGCCAGGAGCTGAGGTCAGCTAAAAAGCCTTAGGTGGGAGTCCCTCTTCTTCAGCCCCGCCCTTCTGATGTTGTCCGGCTCTGCTCCTCCAGGTGTCCCTCTCACCGACACCAGAGTAGCAGGAAAAGGAGCAGTCGAAGAGGAAAGGCAACTCCTCCAGGCCTAGTCCAGTAGCAGCAGCAGCAAGAGTGTTTGCTGGATGATGTTGTCCAAAGCAAGATAAAATATCCAAAGCAAGATAAAATATCCCCATTTTCAGCTCCACAAAACAAATCCTGGCTCATGACATGACTCACAGACTTCAATATGTTACAGAAGGTTTAACAGTCAGCTTTATATTAAGACTAGAGTCTGCCAGGATTATAAAACAACTGATCTGTTTGAAAGCCAAGAGTGCCTGCAATTTCACTAATTCAGAACACTTTGTATCAGTAAAATATATAGAGTGCATTCCAAACGATAAACACTTTACGTCTTCTTTAATTTTCATAGAATTAAAAGTCTAATTTTGTGTTGGCATAGGGTTTTTCTAGATGGATCCTTTTTCCTACTCAGTGCCCTGGATTCTACACTTGTTTTATCAGTATTTTCCCCACTATCTGCATGATGCCCCTTCTTTTTCACTTATTATTGGAACTGTATGCATGCTTTCCCATACTTGTTTGCCCGTAAGAATGGTTGAGGGTGGTGGTTCTGTGATCCATGGAGTGGTGACTCCACTTGGGATTCTAGTCTAAACATTTCAGTGCCCATCCACTCTACCAAATCATATTTTCAAAGAGTGTTCTGTGCCTTGGATACCTCTTTTAAAATTCAAACTAAACCCCAGAGAACTTCAGTGCCTCTAGTCTCTTCTGCCACAGTCAACAAGGATTATTTTTAGTCTCTTTATTCCAGGAAGTAAAGATAAAGGTAAAGGTTTTCCCCACACATGCATGCTAGTTGTGTCCAACTCGAGGGGTGGTGCTCATTTCCATATTCAAGCTGAAGAGCCAGTGTTGTGCAAGTCCGTGGCCATGTGGCCGGCATGGCTGCAAGGAAACACTGTTTTACCTTCTCGCTTTTTTGGCGGTACTTATTTATCTACTTGCATTTACATGCTTTCGAACTGCTAGGTTGGCAGGAGCTGGGGTTATCAGCAGGAGCTCGCTGCGCTGCATGTCACCCGGATTCGGACTGCCGAGCTGCTGACTTTGCAGCTAACAGTTTTCAGAGCCTTAGTCTACTAAGTCTACTACTCTACCAGGAAGTACAGTTTGGCATTTTTCATAGACCTCCATGTCCCTGCTTGGTTGGACATTTTTAGGGAGCCCTGCATCATCATCTACTGCAACATGTCACCAAGCCTATTCTGACGTATGACAAGCCTTATCAGACTTTTCTAGACGATGTGTTTTACCATTCCCTGATTCCTGTACTACCCTGGGAGTTTGCAGCTTGTCCAAGATCAAACAGGCTGGCTTCCCCCCCTCCCTAAGAAGCACATTGGGGAATTGAACTCTCAACCTCTGGCTCTTCAGCCAGAAACCTAAACCCTAAACCATTGAGCTATCCATTCAGCTAGTACAACACAGCACAGGCAAGTCCAAATTTCGATCCTCCAATTGTTTTGTACCACAACTCCCACAGTCCTTTGTCATTGGCAATTAGAGATGGGCACGACTCAAAAAAATAATTTTTCGTTTTTTGTTTTTCGTTTAGGGGGGTCCGTTTCGGTTCGTTTTCGTTTTTCGAGGGTTTTCTTGCACATTTTTCGTTTTCGTTTTCGTACGAAACGAAACGAAAAAAACATAAACGAAAAATTTTCGTTTCGTTAGCATTCTTTTCAATGCAATGTGTCTGCCGTAACGAAAACGAAAAACACGGCAAAATTTTTCGTTTCGTTTCCGTTGTCGTTTTGCTTCTGAAAAATTTTTCGTTTTCGTTTTCGTTGCAAAACGAAACGAAAAAACGAAAACGAAAACGAAAATTTCGATGAGTCGTGCCCATCTCTATTGGCAATACAGGCTTGGAATTCGGGGAGTTGTGGTCCAAAACATCAGTAGGTCCGAAGTTTGGACATGCCTGCCATAGCACATCAGACAAACAAAGAAAAAACAACAGATGTAACACAGAGAGAAAAAAGTAACATGAACAAAGAGCAAGATTAAGCTGTGGGTGTTTGCTTGTGTGATCTGTACATTGGAAGTCGAATTCTTTAATTGTTCTTATAAGATTTCTTCCCAAAGATAAGATTCTTTTAAAATAAAATAAAAGAAAGTGTCTTTTTTTACATGCTTTTCTGGCACCAAGTGGCAAATGGTAATAAGGAATGCTTCATCTACTGGAGTTCATAGTTCTGTCAGGAACACAAAAACAAACCTTCATAACCAGATTATGTTTCTTAATGATGCTTCTGTGGAGTATTAAGGTCAGAAGTATATTTTGTTCTTCAGGCTCTGTCCAAAATGGTAACAGGTCAGCTTCTCCTTGGAATGCTTAGACCAAGCCAAATGGAAATCTCAGTGAAAGTCCTGTTTTTGCCTCTCCTGCAAAATGCATCTAGTATCGAGACTTCATGCATTTGCAAAGCATCTGAGACATTTTTAAAAAAATGAAATCTGTGCAAAGTGATTTTGAAATGAGACAGGTTAAAAGGCAGGGAGGGAAAACAACACACAAGCATACTTGATCTGTAAGGAGACCTGTGAAATGGATCTGGGAGTCTTGGTGGAGCACAAATTGGACATGAGTCAGCAGTGTGATGCGGCATCAAGTAAAGCCAACACGATTCTTGGTTGCATCAACAGAAGGATAGCGTCTAGATCAAGGGAAGTGATAGTACCACTCTACTGGTACTCTACTACCATCTGGATTACTGTGTCCAGTTTTGTGTGCCTCAATTTAAAAAGGATGTTGACAATCTTGAACAGGCCCAGAGGAGGGCGACCAATATGATTGAGGGTCTGGAAGAAATGTCATATGAGGAATGGCTTAGGGAGCTGGGAATGTTTAGCCTTACAAAAAGAAGACCGAGAGGGGATATGATAACTATGTTTAAATATTTGAAAGGATGTCACATTGAAGAAGGGACCGGTGTATTTTCCATGGCTTCAGAGACTAGGACATGGGGCAATGGTCTCAAACTACAGGAAAAGAGAGTCAATTCTTTCTTTCTTTCTTTCTTTCTTTCTTTCTTTCTTTCTTTCTTTCTTTCTTTCTTTCTTTCTTTCTTTCTTTCTTTCTTTCTTCTTTCTTTCTCATACCATCCCATTAGTGTGATGCAGTACAGCAAGCTAAAATAAGCAGACATGGAACAAGACAATTATAAATAAGCAATTGAAGAAATAAAACAAGATGAAGGAAGTTATGAGTCACTGTGGAAGGCCACTTTTAAAAGTAACATTTTAAGATGCCTTCTAAATGTTAGAAAGGAAGGGGCAGGTGACCTTGGGTAAAGATGCTCCAACAATTAAGATAGTCCTTGGAAAAGACTGTATATGGTAGCATCAAAACCTTGACGCTGATCTGACACACCAGTTTACAATTACAGGTATTTATTTATTTATTTATTTATTTATTGGCCACCTGATTTCCCAGAAGGGACTCTGGGCGGTTCACACAAAACAATAACTGAAGCAAAAACAATAGCAACAACAAAAACAACATAAAACATAAAACAACTAAACACACAATAAAAATAAAAAACTGGCAAAAGGCAAAAACAAGAGATGGTGGGAAAAATATGACAGGGACAACATAACTTTACATTACTGATCGCCGCACACTTCCCCAAAAAGCAAGATCTTTAAAGCTTTTTTAAAGGCAGATAGGGGCTCAATTTGGTGGATATCACATGGTTGTTTGTTCCACAGGGTGGGACCAACAATTAAAAAGGTCTGATTATGGGTGACAACCTTACAGGTCTTCCGGACCGGGCCGGGGGGGGGGTGACCACGTGAAGCGAAAGTGCCAAAGATGCTCTGGTGAGTCAGGCCAATTACAAGTATCAAATAATGGGCTAAATCTAAGACACAAAATGAAGCATGGGATATATATCACTGGGGCAATAGGATCTCTGGGAAATATCTATCTCATCAAAATCAATTCAAGTACAAACTAGTCATCACACTGTTTCTCAGTGAGAGCAGTGGAAATTGCTTTCTTATGTCCTTTCCATAACATTAATTATTGTTAGACCATTTCTCCAGTAGTACATTAGTTAAGGTGGTGTGTATTGTGTGGGGGGGGGGGGCAGAAAGGGACACTCCATGAATTAGGGGGTCTGGCTGCAGAGCCAGAGGCTGGAAAGTTCAGTTCCCCACAATGCCTCCTGAGCTTTCCTCTAGAGGGTAAGATTCTGTTATTTATTTATCATGAATCATTGCATCAAGGTTCAGCAAGGATTTTTATTATTTTATTTTTTTGGCTTCATACAATGCTGCTGGAACAATTTAGATGCTTGTAATTTATCACCTGGAACATCTTAACCGGAGGGACATTTTTACAAGAGGTTTATCATTCTCCAAAAGCTGAAACATAAATTTAGAAAGTCATTCATTATGCAAGAACTTAAATCTATCAGCTGCCAATGTACAGATGACACACACACACACATACACACACAGAGACAACCCACCCACAGCTTAATCTTGCTTGTTGTTCATGTTACTTTTTTCTTATTTCCTGGTTTGCAAATAGACATAAATCCAAAAAAGAAAAAAAGAAAAAAAGGATTACCTAGATTACCTAACAAAAGCTGTGGAGGCTGAACAAACTCTTAGAATACACAAATTTTCACAAGAAAACAGTGACCATTTTTTCGGGGTGGTGGTGTTTGCGTGCTCTTTCAAGCCTTAGTTTGTTATAGAGGGTTACTTTGTGTATAACTGCTATCTCACCTGGGCTTTGATGCTGATCTTCTGAAGGTCGGCTTTTCCTCTTTGTCCCATCACGTGATTGAATAAGTGGGACAGGAGTTCCCACGTCCAAAGCTGTTTTATTTATTTATTTTAAAGTGCAGTTCAGCCCCCTTGGCCAGCAGGTGGCGCTAGCATTTGAAAAAATGGACCACTTGGCTGGGGGAAGTTAAAACTTAGGGCACCACATGGAGCTTCCTGTTTCTCTGAAGGTGAAAAGATTTTTTTTTAAGTGCTGATCGGCCCCAGTTAAAAAAAAAAGAAACCTGGATCATCTGCGTGGTCCCACGGCGTCTGCTTCCTTAAAAGGTGGATTATCAAAGTGAAGCAAAAAATTCCCTACCTCTTGGGTGAGTCACAGAAACCTCGCTTAAACGGGCATTACCGGGTTTTCTTTTTTCTGTTTTTTCAAAAAGCCCAGTGGCCATGGGGACGGCATTTTTAGACATGGTTTATCTACTAATTTAAACTGCTTTTAAAGGGACGTGGGACCGAGCCCATAGTGGAGAGAGTGATGAACTAGAACTGAGGAAATGTGGGTCTGAATCCCCCTTTAGCCATGGAGGCTCGCTTGGTTCAACTGGTAAAACCAACCACTCCTTAAATATCTCAGTTACCTTGACAACCTTGTCAGGGTTGCTATACATCGGACTTGACAGCATACAACAGTATAACATACAGTTCATTATATTAGAAGTTATTTCTTTCAAGTGGATTTCATTTGATTGTAATAACATCTGTTATTCCTTTTGAGTATTCATTCCTGTTATCTTTAGTGCTGTAAGATTTTGCAGATATGACACCCAGGGGCTTGAGGTTTGAATAATGACCCTTGAAATCTTTTCTATCCAGGATTTCTGTAATCCTCTTGGAACTGAAGAGCTGGCCAGAACCCACCAGTCTATGGATGCTGAGACTGGCTTGGTGGGTCTTCTCCAGTTCCCACACCAATGGTCACTAGAGATGGGCACGGAACAAACAATTTTTCGTTTTCGTTGTTCATTTTTCGTTTTGTCACGCAACAAAACGACAAACAAAATTTGTCCCTAAAATGAAACGAAACGAACAGAAACGCGGGGATTTTGGTCGTGTGTTTCGTTTCCGTTACTGCAATGAAGTGAGCAGCTTTAAATGCTAAAAAAAATCATTAAAAATTGGAATAAATGGTAATGAAACGGTAACAAAACGGTAATGAAACAAAAACAAATTTTTTGAAAATGTTCACGAACAACGGAAATGAACCGAAACGGACCTCTAAATTACAAACGACAAACGAAACTCCATTTTTTTCTATTTGTGCCCATCTCTAATGGTCACACATGGACTTGGCAAATGTGAAAGCAGGAGGGAGGAATGGAGCCACGCCAAATTCCTGGATGCATATGACCAATGTAGCTTGAACATCTATCCATGCAGACAATTTAGCCAGTATTAAAAACTTATTTTCAGTAGATTTCAGCTAAAGAAGTAAAGGCTTCCTTCAGTGTTTCCTGGTTAAAATAAGGGGACCTACAAATGGAATTGACAAGATCTTCCCAAATAGAAGCTAATGATGCAAGGAGCCTCGTGACACAGTAGTAAAATTGCTGTACTGCAGCTATAACTGTGCTCATGACCTGGGGTTCAATCCCAGGTAGCCAGCTCAGGGTTGACTCAGCCTTCTATGGTTCCAAGGTTGGTAAAATGAGTCCCAGCTTGCTGGGGGGTGCACAATGTGTAGTCTGCATAATTAAATTGTGCTTGAAGCGCTGTGGGGCAGTATATACCGTAAGCAGAACACTTCCTCTCTCTCTCTCTCTCTCTCTCTCTCCTTTAATTATTTTTATCCCAGTCCCCGTTATCACCATCATCTAATGGTCCCTTTTGTGTAGCATAAGATAGCAAAGAAAAATGGCATGCCATTATCTCATCAAGCCTAACGATGTCTACTGCCAAGAGTTGGGAGTTCAGTTTCTGATGAGCCCCTCCTGGCATGGGGACACCATGGATGATTCGGGGCAGGTGGCATTTGAGTGTCCCCATATTTCTTCAAGTTTCATGGAGGCACTGCATCTGTTTGAGGTTTCAGTTGGAATTTCATCAGAGCTATCCAAGGCGCTGAGCCTATTTTAAACAGAGGGGTCAGCATCTCCAATCACTCCTGAAATGCTGCATTTGTCCCCCTGCCTGCAGAACCAGAGGAACTCTACACCAGAATCTTAGCAATATTCACCCAGAGACTGGGAAGAAAACAATCGCAAGGTACCTTTGTCCAACTTGGCGGGCTCCTTTTTAGAAAGCTCTCCTGTGAAGATTTGAAAAGTCTTTCCTGCATCTTGTGAGCTCAGAGGCCAGCAGAGCACAGACGAAGCCAAGAAATAGCAATTGTCTAAAGCAGCGAATCTGCCTCTGTTTCCAAAATGTCTTCCCACCATTCCATTAGAAAGAGGAACTGAAGTATCCCACCTATCCCAAAGGTTAGGAAGGCATTGTGATTGCAATTGAGTATCCCCTTGGCAATGGGGCATAGTTGGTTAATTAATCCTTCATTCCCAGAAGTGTTTACATTGCAAACTTGCTGATGCTCAAACTGACCCAACAGTTCTTCTAGGACAACAAATGGCAATCGTTTCTAAGATTTTGATTTGTTTTAAATTTTCTCCTAAGGTATATTTTATGTATGTCCAATATTTTAAATTGTGAAACACTATGATATGAATAAAGAAAAAAAGAAATATGAGAAAGAGAAAGCAGTCTGAACTGAGTGTCAATTCTTTTAATGGCCAGAGAAAAACTAGCAGGGTGGAGACAGGCATTGATGGAATTCTGCTGATGAGAAGAAAAATGTAATTAACTAATTGTGTAATTGTGTCATTCGTAGAAGCATAAACACACCAGATGCAAAGTCCCGTGTAACCTCTTCTCATTAAATAGAATGCTGACTTCCTTAATTAGATTCTGCTGATCTTTTATGTTGCAAATTAGGTAGAAAAACCACACACAGCACACACACACACACACACACACACACACAGAGAGAGAGAGAGAGAGAGAGAGAGAGAGAGAGAGAGAGAGAGAGAGAGAGAGAGAGAGAGAGAGAGAGAGAGAGAGAGAGAGAGAGAGAGAGACTATAGATAAATCATTATAGTTCACAATCTTAGTTATTAACATCCAACCCTTTTGGATAAGGAAATAGCTCACAGTTTGGAGCCTCATTGTGTGTAGTGCATAAACAGCAGTACTGCAGCTATAACTGTGCTCACAACACAGGGTTCAATCTCAGGTAGCAGGCTCAGGGTTCACTCAGCCTTCCATCCTTCCAAAGTCAGTAAAATGAGTACCCAGATTTCGGGGGGGGGGGCAATATGTAGCCTGCATAATTACTTGCAAACTTCCCAGGGGATGCTTTAAGTCAGGCATGTCCAAACTTCGGCCCTCCAGATGTTTTGGACCACAACTCCCACAGTCCTTTGTCATTGGCAGTCTAAGCTTAGAATTCTCGGAGTTGTGGTCCAAAACATCAGGAGGGCCGAAGTTTGGGCATGCCTGCTTTAAATGCTTCGAGGAGGTACATAAGCAAAGTGTTCTATTTATAGAATCATAGAATCATAGAGTTGGAAGAGACATCAAGGGCCATCTAGTCCAACCCCCTGCCAGGCAGGAACCCCATTACAATATTATATACTGTCCCATACCACTTCAAGTAGTCTCTGGGCAGTTTATGCAGGCTACACATTGGTTTGCTTTTTTGCTTTGTACTGTCCAGTGTCATCTATTTCCTGATGATCTTAGGATGTATGGGCAATCCAGCCCAGCATGGACCCAAGCATGGCCTTTTAGTGGTAGTGGCAGGGCAACTGGGGGGAGGGGCAGGGGGCAGCGGCAGAGGGCAGCAACTCCCATCCAGTCCAGCATTCTGTCTCACACAGTGGCTCACCATTTGCTTCAGGGTATTCCCAAGCAGATGTCTTCACCTGGTTTTGATTCCCTACAAATGGCATTGAGAGATATCCTGCCTATCTCTTCAACCCAGAGGTTGTCCTTAGGCATCCATAATGGTAGCCATTGGTAAACTTGTTCTCCATGAACTTGTCCAATCCTTACTTCAAGCTGTCAAGGCTGACAGCTGTCCCCACTTCTTCTGGCAGGGAGTTCCACAGACCAGTGATCCTCTGGGTGAAAAAGTACTTTCTCTTATTTGATTGAGATCTAGCACCCAACGGTTTCATGGAGTGCCCCTAGTTAGATGGAAACCTTTCTCAACGTCTGATCACATCCTAGGGGGTGGAGCTATCATATCATCATATTAACTTGGATCACTCTTCCCTTTAACAATATTCATTCAACAGTGATTAAGAAGAGGAAAATTCCTCCCATCTTGAAAGGATTAAGGCTGCTGATAGAATATGGGACAGATTGTAGACTTCAACACCCAACATCTTCCTGGAGAAACATCTTCAGGGTCTTTTTTTAAACCCATCCACATTTTCCCCATCAGCAGGCAATTGTCCTGTGGATGTAGATGCCCTGAGATTGATGGGAAGGGTCAAAACTCACTGTCAAAGCATACGTTCCTTGCCTTCTCTAGGTCTGCATTTAGGCTGCTACTCTTATATTACTCCCCCCCCAGCTTCTTTTTCAGAATTCACATCTTGTTTCTTCCTCCCTCTAACTAATAATTCATCTGGCTTTTCTGTAACAGCAGAACAGACCAGGTCACAGCAGCTGTAATGCATGTCTGCAACAGAATTGAGAGCCCTTTTCTCTTGACTGGGATTCTTGGGAACAATAAATGTATGTTCTCTTTTTTTTACTGAAACATGACTTTCCAAATTTAGTTTCTCCTGTTTTGTAACCAGAAGCAGAGCACTAGCTGCTATGCTGCGCCAAGCTAGGCTGGGCAGCCTCACTGCTGAACGCTTTGCAAACGGGACTAGAATGTCGTCAAGAATGACGGTGACACAATATTATTTCAGGGGCTCTTGGGCCCTCTTTGCAAATGTCTTTATAGCCATGAGATGAAGCAGTGACTAAGCCTTCTAAAAACATTTTAGTGCTGGCAGTTTTAAATATGCCTTCAAAGGGGGTAAAGGTGGCTCATTATCCTAGCAGGGAAATGTACCACTCCAACATTTGGACTGTGGCACTCTCCTGCTCTGGTCATAAGCTGCTGCCATCATCATCATCATCATCATCATCATTATCATCATCATCATCATCATCATCATCATCATCATCATCATCATGATGTTAGAATAGCAGAACTGGAATGGACCCCAAGGACCATCAAGTCCAGCCCTGTCCAAAAGACACAGTGGGGGATGGAACTCGGTTTCAAGTGTGCGACCCACCCAAAAGTCAGCCAGTTTTAGCAATCTTCCTTCACTATCTTACCTGGAGTAAGGTACAATTCTGGTCACCGCATCTCAGCCAACATTATAAAGCTATTATACAAAATGACAGTGTAAGATTGTGGTCTTAGTGCTCAAAAATAGCCTAAGTCAGGAGAGCTCAGAGATGAGGCTAAGTCATAGATTGAGATGAGGCAAGTTTGAGATTTCCCAAGAATTGAGACTAAGTCAGACAGAGAGGAGAATTTCTCAGCGCTGAGTTTATTTAGCAAAAGCAAAGTGCAGAAACAGACAGCCTTTTGCAGAAGACGCAAAAGGGGTCTCCCTCACAATGAGAGAAGACCTCGAACACACATTTCCAGCGGTTTTTATACAGTTTCATACCCCTTTTCTGCATGGCCACACCTTCAGACACTGCCCATCAATCACATCCCGCACCTAAGAATAGTAAGGTATATAAGTCCGTGCAACTAAGAATAGTAAGGTACATAAGCTCGTGCTACTTCCGCATTCTCTGCCAGTCTGAGATTCAACCCCCTTTCTTAACAGGTGCTTCCGCTGCTGGGCACCATCAGCCATCAACAGGAAGCCACTGTGGTTTACCTTACACAGCTTGGTGCTCTTAATATACTCTTTAACTCTTTAATATACTCTGTAACATTACACAGTGATTATGTTACATTTTAAATACACAATGGCCACTTATCCATACTACTTATTGATTACATACCTATTAATTAACCCTTCCACAGCTGACAACAGTAAGGCCGCTCCTGGAGTATAGTGTACAATTCTGGTCACCGCATCTCAAAAAAAAAAAAAAAAGACATAGTGGAACTGGAAAAGGTGCAGAAGAGAGCGACTCAGATGATTACTGGGCAGGGGGAACGCCCTTATGAGGAAAGGCTAAAACATTTGGGGCTCTTTAGTCTGGAAAAAGGTGCCCGAGGTGGGGGCATGATTGAGACATACAAAATAATGTGGGGCATGAGTAAAGTGGATAGAGGGAAGCTCTTCTCCCTCTCACAAAATACCAAAACTAGGGGACATACACTCAAATTGAGAGCTGGGAGAGTAAGAACAGACAAAAGAAATTTTTTTCCACCTAGCGCGTTGCTAGTCTGTGGAACTCCCTGCCACAGGAGGTGGTGATGGCATCTGGCCTGGATGTCTTCAAAAGGGGATTGGACAGATTCCTGGAGGAAAAGTCCATCACAGGTTACAAACCATGATGGAGATGTGTAATCTCCAGGCTTAAAACCGGGGTACTGCAAGGACCAGATGCAGGGGAGTGGTATCAGGAGACAGATATCTAGTCTCATATACTCCCAGATGCATCTGATGGGGCCACTTTGAGATACAGGAAGCTGGATGAGATGGGCCTTTGGCCTGATCCACATGACTTCTTATGTTCATATACCTGATCAACCTTCCTCCCCCTTTCTTCATCCATTTTGCCACTGCTGCCAATTTCACTCTCACATCATTGGGGAAAATGGTTCCATTTCCATCACTCACGTTGCTTTTCCTTCCAGTAGGGTTTTGGAGCGGGGAGAGAAAAGTCATAAAATGAATTGGAGAAAGGATTTCTGCAGGGGGAATGGCAACTGCCCGAATGAGTGTTTTTAATGCTGCAGGCAGCCTGCATATTTCCCATGCCACTGAAAAATGATGGACTGGGGGGTGGGAGGGGTTGAGATTCTGGCTCACGTCAGAGGTTCCGTGCTCTGATTGCTGGTAGCTCCTAGGAGGCTAGTGGTCAGAGCAGCAGGCACCTGTGATCTTGGCTATGGAAGGCAGATGTGCTCTACAGATGAACAACAATCTCTCTTCTGAAACAAAATGGCTTGGTGCTTGAAAGACATGAGAATAAAGTCCCCCCCTTTCCTTTTTCTCCCTCATTTATTCGTCTTGCCAAATTCAAAGCTTTGTAAGGATTTTGGAGACTACTGTTAGATAAGTCCCAGTTATTTTTTTCCCGTGCCAATGGTTCCCAATCTTGGATAGCCCTGGAGTCCTTGGGCTGCATTTCACAGAAACCCCACTGGCACAGCTGGCAGTGAAGGCTTCTGGGAATTGCAGTCCAAGAACATCTGGAGACCCAAGATGGGAAAACACCGCTTTGTGGGACTACAGCTCCCAGAATCCTTTGGGCATCTTCGCTAACAAGGATTTGGGAGTCTGTAGTTCAAAGCAATCCCCACCACTGAAATCTAACATGACCTTCCTTCTACTGTGCAACCACATTGCACCATCTTTGTGCCTCTTTCAGGCAAGGGGGTCCTTTCGTTTGACAGCAGAAGATGGTTGGGATGCCAAATGTTCACAAGGCACTTGCTGTGCTGCGAGGATGCAAATATTTGCTCTCCCCCACCCCCACCCCCATTTCAGAATGAAATCTTATCACCATGCTAGGGAAAACAGGCAAAGCTGCTCCAAATAAATCTCATTTGAATGCTAAGCAAGAGTGATTTGGCAGTTACTATAAGGACCACAAAGAGGAAGAAAGGAGGGAGGGGTAGCAGCAATCAAGCTAGGTGACTTTCAGACTGATGCTGGAGCATCAGGGTCTGAAGCAGAAAAACAAAAACAAGAATGGGAGTGTTAGCTGAATTTCCTTTTCACTTTTTTTCAATTCCCTCTTAGGAAGCAACAATGAATACTAAACTAGAATGGTGAGCAGAAAGAATGATGCTACATTCTCATATCTTTAAGCATATTAAGAATATACATAGAAAAGTTCTAAATAAGTCTTCCATCCTTCCAAGTTTGGTAAATTGAATAACCAGCTCACAGGTGTGTGTGTGTGTGTGTGTGTGTGTGTGTGTGTGTGTGTGTGTGTGTGTGTGTGTGTGTGTGTGTGTGTGTGCACAAGCTGCATGATTAAATTGTAAATTGTAAACCACTCAGAGAGTGCTTTAAGTGCTATGGGGTGGTACATAAGCAGCAGTAGAGTGGTTTGTGACACAGGGCGTTTATACACGACCCCTAAGCTCCGCTGCAAATGGCTCCCAGCTCCGGAGCTTAAAAATGTTTCCCCACCAGCTCTGGAGCTAACAGAAAATTAAGTGCGACCCCGCCCACCTAAGCGTGACCCAGCGCATCTTTCAAGTACCTGCTCTGGGAGAGTGAAAAATTTTGATGCGGAGAGTGCCAGGCTCTCCTCGCTTCTTTTTGTTGTTGTTGTTTTTGCCTCCTGCCCCTTTAAGAGGAACCAGGAAGTGATGGGGGGTCGGAGCAACTTCCACTGGCACTCCGGAGGTAAGAGTGCATTCTTTTCTCCCTTTTTTTCTCCCTCCCCTCACGCAGACAGAACAAGGAAGTGCGGAGGGGGTGGGAACGCAGGGAGAGCGACAAACCCTCAAGATCTCTGGTCCGAATTTAAGGGACCAGCGGATCTAGGGGTCGTGTAAAAAGGCCCACAATGGCTAAACTAATACTGAAGTGAAAGCTCTGTTCACAACATGTGTTTGGTCCCAGCAGATTCTGGTAGCTGGCCTAAGGTTGATTCATCCTTCCTTCTGAGGTTGGTAGATAGAGTACCCAACTTGCTGCAGGGTGTAGGTGGGAATATGTAGCCTGCATAAGTTAACTGAGAGTGGTTAAAGCCTTTTAAGACTTTAAATATATAAACAGAAATCTTTTAGAGGTCCATCATACCCAAGTGGTGTCATCTCTTGGACTGCTGTCTAGTGATGCATAAGCTTTTAGTTATGGGTCAAGGGACACTGAACTGGTTAATGTTCATTCTCTCTCAATGACAACAAAGGTGGTGTCTCCTCACAATGCATGGAGTTTAGTGACTCCAGAAGCAGCAAGTGCGTATCAAGCCAGACCATAGATCTGACACAATAGTTAATTGATTTAAAGATAGAGTCTGTAATAAGTGCAAAGTCACAGTGACTCAATGTACAGTTTTTTTCAAATGGAGTACAGATGTTAAGAATTAACATAATGAGTTTTGGCTGATGCAAGAGGTGCAATAGCTATGAGGTAATGTCATTTATGATTGGACAAACACGTGTATAAAAATGTTCTGTAAATCATTGTTCATTGGGCCTTCTGTGAATAAGGCACCCACTTTGTTTCTCTGTCATATATTTTGTTTAGGCACTGTATGTTATTATGCTGTTATGCTGTTGATTTTTGTATAAATGTACTAATGTGATTTCCCCCCCTATGCTTTGTTGAACTTTGTAGAAGTTCTGTGATGCTGTGATATATTTTTGTACAGTTTGGAATATAGCTGTTTGTTTTTAAGAAAACTCTGTCTCTGGCTAACAATTTATCCAATAAGTATTACTTCTGCAGGCTGATCAAATAGCACATACTCTGACAAACACCTAAATGAATAAATCCATTGTGTGTGCTGTGCCACAGAGCCCCACTAAAATGTATCCATCCATCCATCCATCCATCCATCCATCCATCCATCCATCCATCCATCCATTAATTCATTCAAGATATTTTCCTCTCCTTTCTCCTTGGAAAGGACCCAAAGCAGCTTCCAACATGGAAGGATAATATATCTAGTTGGAGTCTGCAACAGTTGTTAACAGAATTAGATACTGTACAATATTTAAAGCTAACAAACAATGAACGTGAAGAGGCATCTTACATTATTGAAAGGCAGTATTAAAGCTAAGAACAAGAACTAAACAAATAAAGGGGAACAAAAGCCACTCTAAGAAGTGAAATACAAAAAAAAGTGGAAAACACAAGAAGTACTATTCATCCAGTTCAAGCAGTAACGCATGACAATCCCATCATGTTAATTAATTACGGAGGGAAGGCTTGTCTGAAAAGAAAGGTTTCTGCCTGCTAGTGGAAGGTCAATGATGGCCTCCTTAGGGAGGGAATTCCACAGTATGGGAGCAGCAACAGAGAAGGCTCTCTTGTATGGAATCACAAGGGCCTCTGCAGATGGTCTTAGAAATTGAGCTTGCTCATAATGAGGCATATGACCTTTGAGATAGCTTGGTCCTAGGCTGTTTAGGGCTTTATATGTGAAAACCAACATGGACAGCCCTTTGTGGAAATGTAGAATTGGGGGCTATACAGCCATTGCTTCCAACCCCCTACTTAGTGAGGGGAAAACCCCTTAGACACCTCCTGAAGTAAATAATTCCAGATGGCTACCATGAAGAGAAATTAGAATACCACCTATCACTGCCTAGTACTGTTTAAATCCTGGTTGAAAGTCTACTTAGAAAATTCAGAATATTTTCCAAAATCCAGTATACTAATTAACATTCAGTTTCAATATGATTTATGATATGGTATTTCCTGAGTCTTTTATGGGATCCACATACTGGCAGTTGAAAGACAGCCCCACACCTTTCATCTTCCATTCATAGCTTTGCTCATTTAGAGTAAATGTCAGAAATATACCCCCCACCCCGAATGATACATTCTCATTAATCTCACATTTCACTTGGAATTGACTCCTACTTCTCCCTTCAGGTTGAAAAAGGAGGAAGCAATGATATATTTTTGCTCCCTCGTCATCCTTAATTAATTCAGATTCAGACGATAGCCTTCCTTTCCCTGAAGGAAAAAGGTTGGCGTAACCAAATTCAGCATCCAACATCTGACATTAGATCTTTGCAAACTGCATCATGTATCAAACTGCAACCACCAAGAACTATGAAAGGATAGAGTAGCATATTACAGTATTTGCAGTTAGTTATCTCCATAGTGGCATTGGCATATATGTAACAGCCAGCACAGAGGCTAAAAAGTTGGATGAAGGCAGCTGAGACCTGGGTTCTAAACACTACTTCCACCAAAGTCCTAATGGTGGTGGACCAAACTTGAAGCTTTGACAGCCACAGCAGAAGACTTCTTCCTGAGGTGATTTGGACAATCATGGAATCCAATGGTGCTGACTCTTGTTACAGGAAGGTTACAGTTCCCCCCACAGGACAAGCAAGATACCAGAAAAATGTTTTTGCCAGCATTGACTTTTCACCTTCTTTTGGGGGTATTTTGGTTAATATTTGAGCAATGGGGCATAGGCAGCACTATGTGATGAGTCAGGATTAGGACCAGGGGACAAACCAAGAGCATGTCAAAATGGAAGGAGAAACCAGGAAGTGCAGATGACATTCATCTAAGAAATCAGGAGTGATGAACAGCTGTAGAACATATTTATTTTTCTCTCTCCCCCCCCCCCCACAAACATCTGGCCAAATGGCTGGGCAGGTAACAACATTTAGACATAATAAATAAAGCTGCAGGGGATGGGGAAATAATGTACTAATAGATATATCAAAATTGTCAGCAACAGTTAATTAACAAAGTGCACCAAATTAATATACAAATAATATGCCAAAGTATCACTAAAATAAATATAAGTTGATCGTGACAATGAAAATAAGATTGTAGTTTTAGATATTTTTGACTGAACATATGTATTTTGCGATGGTAGCGGCTTTAGAAATGTTTGCCAAAGAGTCAGGCCTCGAAATATTTTTTAAAGGATTCCAGAGAGGGTGTCAGTCTAATCTCAGGTGGAAGGTCGTTGCAGAGTGCTGGTGCCTAAAGGTCTTAGTTGACCAGTTTTAGATGAACATGTGTTATGGGTGGATCTTCGCAGAAGAAGGTGTTCTGTCAGCTAGCGAGGTCCCAACCCATTTAGAACTTAATATGTTAGAGTCATAATTAGAGATGGGAAAATTGTGTTTCATTTTGGTCCATTTCTTCACCAAGGCATCTCTTATTGAGGCAGCCTAAATCAACAAGGAATGTAACAGTCTATAGATTCCTTGCTTGTAGCATTCCTGCTGGTGAGAATGAGGAAGACATGCCATTGAAAGACGGTGTGGGCACATCATTAGACGAGAATACTCCTTACCAATACTGCCAGGAGTAGTTGAAGGTAGCAGGAAAAAAGGAATACCAAGTAGAGATAGGCACCAAAAAAAAAATCAAATGCTGTTTCATCGTTTTGTTATGTAATGAATTGTTTCTTTACAAAACAAATAATAGAAACCGTTTTATTATTAACCAAACCAAACCACCTTTTTGGGGGGGTTTGGGAAACAAAATGGGGGAGTTTCCCCAAGCTCTTCCCTGTAAGCCCCCCAAATTTGGAGAGATAGGGGGTTCAGGGGGCCACGTTATTCAACTGCAAAGAGGTTCACCCCAGTAGTAGTTGGAAAAGTACTATGCATGTGCTGCGCCAACAGTGGGTCAATTTATTACTGCCCCTTGCTTAACCTCTATATTGCCAGCATGCACTGTACAGCAGTTTTGCAATTAGCTAATATGACTTGATAGCCTCTCCCCACAGGGGGAGCTTCCCCAAGTGCTTCCCTTAATTACAAATGAATTTTTCTTGGTGGATCATCTGAAGTTTAATAACTCAACCCCCTGAACCCCAAACTCTCCAAATTTGGGGGGCTTACAGGGAAGAGCCCAAAGAAGCTACCCCTCAAATTTGGTGCCTCTAGGCCCCAGGGGAGCCATTATACAGAGTAACAAATTGCTTTATTTCATTCCAAAAATTCTTTTTAAAAATTGTTAGTAGCAAAATGAAAAAAAATGCAATATTCTTGTTTTGTGCCCATCTCTAATACCAAATATGAAATGGATTCTATCAAATAAGGAAGTCAGAGCCTTGACTTTCTAGGACCTAATGTTAAGCTGTGTCAGAGGTCACTCATAGGATCTGAAGGGACTTCGACTGGAAACTCATCAGAGGGAGAGCCAACTTGGAAATAAGGAGAAATTTCCTGACAGTGAGAGCCATTCAACAGTGGAACAGCTTGCCTCCTGATATTGTGGGTACCCTATTGCTGGAGGTTGGACAGAAGGGGGTCAGATTAGAAGACCTTCAAGGTCCCTTCCAACCCCTACAATGATTATATGACTGTACATAAGAACAATGCAAGATATGGTGATGCAATCCAATATGTAATAGCATTTCCAATCACATTTCCATGTTATGTCTATGAGTTGCATCTTCCGAAATTTCTCCATTCTGTGTATGCATCCATATTTGTTTATGTGACTTCTACACCACTTTTCTACCATAAAGGAATTCAAAGCTGCTCCCAATAAGTAAAATATGAGCAAGGTTAAAAACACAATACAATGAACCCTCATATTACAAACAGTTTGTATAACATAAAATCCGTACAACATAAACAATTCTGGAGATAGGGGAAATTTCCTAACAGAATCATCTATGGGACGAATCTGTACAACATAAAATGGTCTTGATTAGAGATTACTCTGTTTTCAATGCATTCCTATTGGAAATTTGCATAAAGGAAAATTTGTTTAACATAATTTCATTTGGAACAAATTAATTCTTTTATACAAGGTACCACTGTATATTATTATATTAAAAACAATTAAACATACATTAGTGTAATAATGAGTCATCTAAAAGCACCTATAGAACTTTTAAAAGCACACTTATAGCACACTATAACCCAGATCTTGGGGCCAGCTTGGCTTTAATGCAGTATGTAGTTATTAAAAGCCTGTTTAAAAAGAAATGTCTCTACCTGCTGTCAGAAGGACAAGAGGGTGAAGTGGGGGCAACTGAGACTCCTGATGGGCAGCATATTGCCACTAAGTGAATGTAATAAGAGGGAGCTGTAACATGAAATAACAGGGAAGAAATGCATTAACACAGATGTATAAAGCTCCACTACGCTGATCCTAAAACCTTCCAGGTACACGGGACTATTCAAATTTTGGGATTGGGGAATGGCAAAAGAAGAAGGAGCCACCAAAGGACTTGCAGGCCTAACTAAACTCACTGGAATGATCACAGCCTCCTCTCGGCTGCCCTCTGCCACGAGTGGATGACAGCTGGCCCAGCTGTCATGCACTCGCAGTGGAGATGGCTGGAGAGGGGGCTACGATCCCGCCTCTGCATGCGGGATCGCATGCGGGCTGGCTGTCATGCACCCACGGTAGAGATCGCAGCCCCCCTCTCGGCCTTCCTCCGCTGTGGCAGAGATCGCTGGAGAGGGGGCTGCGATCCCGCCTCCATGTGCGGAG